>CM060901.1:1341709633-1342909633 GCA_030737815.1 Allium fistulosum | reverse complement strand
GAATCCACTTGGGGAGGAGAGATTTTATTACTTTCAGAGAGAAGAATTACAAGATTGATAGTGGAGACTAAGAAGATATGAAGAAAAACAAAAGAGAAGATAATTCGTTTCTGATGCTTCTATTCATCCTAATCCCTACCTTTATATAGGGATTATTACTTGAGGTTGAATTAACTGATTTATGGTCATAAATCAATACCAAATCAATTCTCCAAATCGTACGGGAAACATTTACCATTTTATTTTTCCAGTTTTCTACAATTTGTATGCATCCGATAAGATTCCTTCTTTAATCATCTAATTAGAAAATACATTAATTACTTCACTCTTTTTCAAATACTTTTTCCTCTTATGTAGCTAATCCATTGTCCTCTTTAATGCATGTAAAGAAGGCAATATATTTGAGCAATTATCTCAAATATCTTCCAAATCTTCTTAAGTATGGAAATATTGTATCAAATCTAACAATCTCCACCTTGATACTATATTTCCCCGCAAGCCTACCAACTCCATCTACATTCTTTTACTCCAAGCAGCTCTCGGACAAGGCATCACAGATACTTTCTCAATGAGCTTCGGCATGGCCATCACCCATTCTACTTTGTCAACGAACTCCGGCAAGGCCACTGTCCACCAACAAAATGTTGAAAGTACCCCCTCCATGTAGGATCCATCAATCTCCAAAACAAACATCTCCGTATAGTAACTCACTCTCCCTCTGTGCCACCAAGTGGCATCTAGTGCTTTAGCAAGCGAATTAAGTTCGAGCAATGCTCGAACTTTGCAACAGGTCTAGCCTTGTATCTTCCATCGTCCTTCACCTTATATCAACTTGCATCCTAAGGCTCGGCTTTCTTGAGGAGGTGGTACCAATTCCCAAGTCTGATTCTTCTACAACGAATCCATCTCCTCTTCCATAGCATGCATCCATTTCGAACTGGCACTCGAATTCAAAGCTTCTTCAAGGTCGAAAGGCTCATCTTGCACTATATGCAGTGCATAATCAAAATGATCCTCAAGGCTAAGGTTTGCATAACTCCAGTCTCCATACCTATTTGGTGGCCTTCTAATTCTATAGCCCAAATAGGTGTAACTTCGCCTAAACTCCTGTCAACTCCACCTTGAGCTGAATCGTCTCTAGCTTGACGACCACCACTATCATTGCTAGAGGAATTCTATGGACCTTCATGTGATGTATCAACAACTGCAATTACTCTATCTTCTTTTACATCTCTGACTCTACTACTAGGCTGATATGTGGGAATGGTTTCCATCTCCTTAGGTTTTTCAGCTTCTGAATCTACTGAACAAGGTGGATTCTCCTTGGGCTTGAATCTAGCAGACTCATCAAATGTGACATGTCTCGAGTGCACTACCGTCCTATCAACATGGTTCCAAATGCGATACCATTTGATACCTTCTGTATATCCCAAAAATATGTCTTGATAGGCTCTAGCCTCCAACTTGTCATTTTCTGTATGGTGAACATACACAAGGCTACCAAATATACAAAAATAACTGATATGTATAGATGTACCTTTCCACCTTTCCTCAGGAATCCTCCCATCAATGGCTGAGCATAGAATCTGATTGCTAATATATGCTGTAGTTGATAAAGCTTCAGCCCAAAAGCCTCTAGACAAGCCCGCCGTCAATCTAAAGCAACTGGAGATCTCTAGTAGAGCTCTATTCGTCCTTTCAGCAACTCCGTTTGATTGTGGATCACCGGGTGTAGTAAAATGTCTCCTAATTCCATGTTGTCTATAGAAATTTGTGAACTCCTTAGAACAAACTCACCGCCATTGTCGGATCTTAGCACCTTCAACTTCCTTCCCACTTCATTCTCTACCAGTGCTTTCCAAGTTTTAAACTTTTCAAATGACTCCGACTTAGTTTTCATAGTATACACCCAAACCTTCTGAGAGTAGTCATCGATAAAAGAGATAAAATACCCAGCTCCTCCAATAGAAGCTGTAGCTACTGGTCCCCAAACATCCGTATGGACATACTTTAGTACTTCTTTGGACTCATGTCTACCAACACCAAAAGAAACTTTTGTCTGCTTCCCTAACACACACTCTTGGCAGAATTCAAAATGGTTGAATGGTTGAAGCTTTCACCCTTGATCATCTTCCTTCTTCGAAGCAGCTCCAAACCCTTCTTTGAAACATGACTTAATTTGAGATTCCATAGCCTGGTTTCATCCAAAGCTCGTGAACTATCAACTCCAACACACGTCTCTCCAAGAGCTGTAGATCCTTTTAGTAGATAAAGATTCCGGACCATCATTCCTTTCATCAATACAAGAGCACCACGTGTCACCTTCAAGCCATCCGACTCTATCGTAATCTTGCACCCCAAAGATGCCAGCTGACCCAAGAACAGAAGAGATTTTCTTAAACTTGGAACATAACACACTCTAGTGATAGTGCACACCACACCATCGTGCATGCGAATACGCACTGATCTTTCTTCCAATGACTTGCAAGCGGCATCATTTTCCATTAATACGGCACTTCCTTCCTTGTCTTTGTAAGAACATAAATCCTCCTTCCTAGGCGTCATATGGAAAGATGCCCCTGAATCTAGCACCCAATGGTCTGATACATCGGAAACAGATGCAGTCAACACATCATCAGAAACAACCTTCTCCACCGCAATAGATGAAGAACCATCCGCTTCATTTTTCTTCCTCAAATCTGGACAATCTTTCTTCCAATGACCATTTTTCTTACAATGATGATACCTGTTGTCTCCAGACTTACCTCTCCAATAACTTCCAAGCTTTCTTGACTTGGAACGCCCTCCAAAATTATTCTCCATCTTCGCCTTTCTTCCTCTCACCACAAACAACCCCTGACTACTACTAGCTTCTCTACTTTCGCTCATATTCTTCATCTGATCCCTCATTTCTTCACTTAGAAGTCCCATCTTCACATCTTCTAATGACAGCGTGCTTCTACCATAAATCAAGCTATTAGCGAAAACCATGTACCGCTCAGGAAGAGAACACAATACCACCATAGCATTTTGCTCCTCGTCCACATTCAAAACAACAGCTTTCATCTTCATCATCAAATCATCAAAGAAGTTCAGATGTGCTTTTAATGACGTACCTTCCCGCATCTTATATGTGAAAAAAGTCTTCAATAGAATCAGCCTATTCGTGAGCGATTTCTTCATGTAGAGATCCTCCAATTTCTTCTATAAGCCTCTAGCAGTAGTTTCACCACTAATCTCTGGAATGACATTCTCACCCATGGCCAATTGGAAGGTAGTAAAGGCCCATTCTTCCATCTCCTTTCTTTCCAATTCTGAGATATTTACTGGCAACGATTCTATGTCAAATACAACCTGATGAACACGATTTCTTCTCAACACCGCCTTCATCTTCCACTGCCACTTATCAAAATCATTATCTCTGTTCCACTTCTCTAAAGCCAACTGCGAACCTGATGCTGCATATGAACCCCTATGTAGGGTGCATATTCCTAGGTAGGTCTAACCTCCTCATTTCTAGGTCCAGCCATTTTATCGAACACCTACTAGCCCTAGCCTTCAACAACAACCTTCAAACCTTTGATACCGAACTGTAAGGGTGAATTTACACAAATGATTGCAAATCAACCCTAATACATGCAGAAACAATAAGATCGTGTTGTAGAGCGACAAAACAAACAGAACTTGAAAATAAACAGCAAATCAGCAAATTACACAAGAAAGTAAATAGAGAGTTCACACACGGATTTATAGTGGTTCCAGTATCGCGAAATAATGTACATCCACTTGGGGAGAGGAGAGTTTATTACTTTCATAGAGAAGAATTACAAGATTGATAGTGGAGACTAAGAAGAATATGAATAAAATAAAAGAGAAGATAATTCGTTTTTGATGCTTCCATTCATCCTAATTCCTACCTTTATATAGGGATTATTACTTGAAGTTGAAGTAACTGATTTATGGTCATAAATCAATACCTAATCAATTATCCAAATCATACAGGAAACATTTACCATTTTATTTTTCCAGTTTTCCACAATTTGTATGCGTTTGATGATATTCCTTCTTTAATCATCTAATTAGAGAATTAATTAATTACTTCACTCCTTTTCAAATACTTCTTCCTATTATGTAGCTAATACATTGTACTCTTTAATGCATATAAAGAAGGCAATATATTTGAGCAATTATCTCAAATATGTAACGACCCGTAAATTTTAACTGTTTTAATATCGTAATTAGTTGAAATTTTGTGAAATTTTAAACGATAAAATTTTGAAATATAAATTTGATATTTGGAATGCGTCTAGTTAAACATAGCAACTGGTAAATTTTCGTCCGAAAATATGAAGTTTATTTCGCGCGTAAATTTACTTTAATTTAATCAGTTAAAAAGCATTGAAAATAAAATGTTTCCGAAACCTAAATATTTTTACATAGGAAAATTCTAAACCATCTTCTGAGCAAGATGTCAGTTTGTCGTTTTTCCAAATTCGGACATCTTTGGCTCCGTCGATCTTATTTTTCAACGTTTTTCTTGCATTTTCCGTAGTAGAAAAATTCGAATTTTTATAATTAAATCGTACCACTGATATCTGTATACCGTTTTGAACGTCTCGGCGTGCTGATTTCCGTAGTATATTCATTTCGGTGTTTTGACTTCCGATACGCGACAAATTAGCGTAATAGTTCATCATATCAGTACAGTATCTGTGTTTTTCCTTGTGCCTTTCATTTCCGATTTAGCCTTGCTTTTGCTTATGTCCATTCAACTTTCATCGGGTAACTCAACATCCGTTTCTATTCCATCTTCCAATGCATTAATGGTTCATTCTAGTTACCGGTTGGAAATATGAAGTAGGTATACATTTTACAGCCTGTTCACTTCACGTTCCTCTTCTCTCCCCTACTTTTCACCTTCCCTCTTCACCTATCTCTTCTTATTTTCTTCTTGCCACTTTCATACTAAAATAAAATTTGTATATAGTAAACAGATTCTCACCTTATTTTCTGCCTAAGACCATGCCTCCTCTGATTTCCCAAGCCAACCTCTGCCAGCTAGCCTCCTTCCACCACAAACCCAAGCATCGGCCACCACACTTTGCTATGCATCGCTACATCAGTGCGTGCTACCACTCACCGAAGCATAAACCACCTTCATCCTCCACGTGCCAACAAGCATCTCCCCTTCGTCTTCTTTTGCTCAACCAAGACCGACGGCCGCACGCCCCATGCACCACCTCCGCAGCCACTTCTGAATCACCGCATCACAAATGGCAGCACCTTCCTCCACTTCACCGAGCCGTTCGCCGGCGTCACCGCCTGTCTTCGCCTCATCCTCCTTATGGACGAAAGAACTCCACGTCCATCCTCCTCATCCACCGTTCAGACCCACCTCGACCGCGAGCCACCACATCTCCTCCACCTCATTTTTTTTCATGGCAGCCCGTGCACCACTGCACTATACCGCCCTACGTCGAAATGCCGACGTGCCTCCCTTTCTTGCTGCCGGGGTCATTGCTGCCTGGGGGCATATGTAGTATACTATGTGAGTATATATTGAATTACAGTTTTAATTACTTGATGAGTTATGTTGTGGCTGTTATACATATTTACAGTTGGATTTTATTTGTTTATAGGTATATGATAGCGTGAGCTATCTATATAGTTTTCACATATAATTTTGCAGTTTGTAGCAATATGTATATAATAATATAGTTATAATATCTATAATTATGTGTTGCAAATATAGTAGATCTTTATATTTTATGAGTTATATAAATTATATATATTGTTTTATAAGTGGTTGCACGCCAGCGATGTCGTATAAAATTTAATGAGTTTTGCATATGTTTATTTATATAATATGTCTTTTATAATGATAATATATTGTTTATAAATATTGTTTTACATATAATATGTTAATATATTATATAAAGTTTTGTATAAACTATTGTTATACATATGATAGCCGCGAGTTCCCCTGTTATATATATTTGTTATGCATTGTTTAAAAAAAAAAGATATTTAGGCATGGTGTTTGTGTTCATGCGTGACTTATGGGTACGTAGCATTTCAGTGAACATTTCCATGCCTCATTCTCTATTTGCATTCACCTGTACAATTATGTCTTTGTATTTCTTCTTACCTGCTACTACTTATTTTCAATTTCTTGCATGAGTGTGGCGTGTACGTAGTGTATACATTAAAGTGTAAATTAGAATATGTCTCTCTGTATATATCTATTGCTATTTATTAGCTTTGAGAATTCATGTGTTAAGTTTTGTGTGGGCACGTGAATATATAAGTAAGTGGATGGTCACAAATGGTAAGATAAGTTGCTACATATACATATATAAATAAGTTTTGTATATACATATAGAAAAAAAAAATTTGTTATGTATGGCTAATATATTAAGTTTACAACTAAAGTAATATGAGTTGCGTGGCGAGTCTGTTTTCACTTGGCTGTTCCTCTTGGTTTACTTATGTTTATTTTTCGACCTATTCTATTTTTTCTCTCCAAAACTTATGTATAAGGTTTATATATGTCTTGATTTCAAAGTGTATTTGAATATACGTCATAATTATGTTGATTTTAATGTATGTTTAATTTATTGATCTTTAAGTATATATAAGGGGGATATTATATGCATATGCTATAAAGTTTACACTTTTATATGAATTTTAAATGTAGAGATTTTGAATATAATATGTATATTTTTGATTTAAGAAAATATGTATGTATATATATAAAAAAAAGGTGATTTTTTTATATATAATTATATATGGGTATGTAAGTCCACTTATACCCATTTTATCCATCGATCCGATTCTGATTTGATTCTGTCCATTCTTTTCTATCAGCTTTGATCGTCGAACTCGTGTCCGTCGTGCTTTGTTGCGAAATTCGTGTTCAGGATTCGTAACCCATTTCATCGTCAAATATCTCTAGCCTCGAAAGGTGAGCAATCACTCACGATTAATGTTCTTTTATTTATTAAGTTTGATTTCAATTGAAACGACAATTGAAATATGATGTTGTTAGTTATTTGCACTGTTTTATATGCTATCACCTGTATCAGTTTACTTATGACATCTTACACCATTAACTGTTAATTATGAAATGATAATCTAGTTTGGCTGATAATTGGTTGATTGTTCGATGTTTATATTGGACGTTAATTTGTTAATGTTAAGTGATTAATAGTACGCAGAATTGAAATTGATATAGGATAGTTAACAATTTTAAAACTGATTTATATGTTAAATTTGATTAGTTGAATATGATCCCTTTTAATTGTTAAATTAATTGACATGTAAAATAGTGATAATTACCCTTTGAACCATCGACGTATATTGGATTAATTGTTGTAGTATAAAATTGTAATTGAATGACAAGTTGAAAAACCCGTATAAATAATTAGTGTAATAATCTTTAATCTACATGAAATGATAGTGTAGATTCTAGAAATAATTATATTAATTTGCACAAACAACAATGTGAATTAATACGATCATTTCGGGATTATTTGAATTGGTTATTGGATTGATATTGGTTGTTATTATTGCTTGTTTATTTACTTTGACACCATCCCAGTTATCACACTGCAAGTTCCCTTTGCTATGTTTTGATTTTAAATTGAATTGGAATCGGGTTGAAATGATAAATAACCAAATTAAACCTTGACCTAGGATAGAGAATTAAATAAAACCCGATTGGTCAATAATTTGATTTAAAAATAAAACGAAGATTTTATTTGAATAAATAATATGGTTTTTGAAATGAAGTTGAAATTTGAATTTTAATGAAAGAAAAATGTTAATATTTAATAATCTGAAACAAAATATTAATAGTGTAATTGATGAAAGAATGTTGTTTAATTTGAGAAATGATTGAATTAAGTTTGAAATGATTTAATAATTAAGTTTGAAATTATAATTAAGTTTGAAATTATTAAACTTTGAAATTATTTAATAATTAAGTTTTGAATTATTTAATAATTAAATAAGATTGAATTATTTAATGATTAAATTAAATTGAATTTTTGAATAAGTGAATTTTACTTCTTGAATAATTGAAATTGAGTTTCTTTATTAATCAAGTTTGGAAAATTATTTAAGTAAGTAAATAAGTGAAATTGAATTTCTTTAACAAGAAATAAAATGTGATTTATTGAAATTAATGCAAGACTTGAAATTTAAAGAATTTGATTTGATGAATTTAATTTAATTCAAAATTGTAAGTTTTGATTTAATGAAGTTGAACTTAAGAAATTGATTTAATGAATTGAAAATTTAATAAAAATTGTTTTGAATGATAAATTTACTTAACGAATATTAAATGAAATCGATCAAGGAAGTTAAATTGATTTGAATGTTAAATTAAATTAATTTAAATGATTTTGGAATGAAACTTATATACGAACTTGAATTAATATTTGGATTTTGTAAATGAAAATTGAAATTGAATTATAAGATTTTGAAATGTAAATTTAGAAGTTTTGAAACGTAAATTTTGGAAATGGGTTTAGAAAGACAAATGAAATGTTGATTTACGAATTCTAATTGAATTGAAATTGATTTGGTTTTGAAATATATTAAACGACCAATCGGTGAAATAATTTCGAAGGTTATTAAAGAGACCGGAATCGGTTATGGATATACTCTCTATCTAAACCGAAAACCACTTTAATAACTATACGCGGAGTGCGATCCAGAATGAAGTGGTTGGAATGATGTTCGTGATGACTGAAGAAAGAGAACGATAATGGATAGCCTTGACACTTGTGTCAAATTGGAAATGACTAAAACATGAGCCGTGCCGGGCCAATGGAGGTCAGCTACCTCAAGTGAACACACTTCTTCGAACTACTCATTACTTGTTGTCGATTGGTGCACTCTTGATTTTGGGAGTGTTGTTTCACGGTGTTGCGGTCGCTGCGGCGATGCGTTCTCACCAGTCCGGATCAGGCAAACGGTAGTATCACTACCTTGGGTATTGCCTCATGTGCCTTGTCATACTTGTATTCCTTTATACGCGACCACTACGAAATTGTTTTGTGTTATACCTATGGAGTACTCCCTGATAGCCCACTAGTTTACGGTGGAGTTTACAGTGCTGTATAGACTATAACGCTTATATAAAGTGTGTTAAGGGGGATAATGGTAACGCCTTAACACTATTTTGATATCTTATATTACTGATAGGCATTATCTACTTATCGTACACTACTACCTAGTAGATAGTTTAACGGATCCTTAAAGGATGGTTATTCTAAACATCCTTTGAGTTACTTGTATTTCAATTGCTATTTCACTTGAGTTGGATTTATTAATATAAGAATGTTAATCCTGACTCGAGTGTCTTGTGTTTTTGCTTTACGCTCGGGTCAGACTGAGTGTACCAGTATTCGAGACTCACCTTTGGAGTTAGAGCTTTGCTTGAAGATCCAGCCATCTATTCTGCTTTCAGTATTCGATGATTCCAGTGATGTATTCTGATTTGTATCTGATGTATCGTATTACTCTTCCGTTGTATCTGGTTTAACTCTAATGTAATTTATATATTTATATAGTAGCTTCATGAACTACTATCTCTTTTATTTTCGTTGCAAATTATTACTCTGTGTCTGTGATCTGTGATTATTTTATTTATTGTATATGTTCAGTTTTGCCAATTTAAATTAACAACGCGGTATTTTGAGCAATTCAATCCCGGCATGAGTGTCTACCTATACACTTATAATGGATGCGAATGGTCGAAAATATCGAGTCGTTACAAAATATCTTCTAAATCTTCTTAAGTGTGAAAATATTGTATCAAATCTAACAAAGGTAATGGTATTTTGCTTCATCGGTACATGAGTATTATTGGGATGATAACAGTTAACGATAAATTAGCGATAAAGAAATGTTAAAATTTGCGATTATGGTAAATTTACCGATGATTTTAATTATTTTAATTATTATTTTACTAACATTAACAATATGCATTTCTCGAAGTCGAGTGTTAAGACAACATTGTTGTTTTATTCATGATATTGCTACATAATTTGTTTTTCCTAACTTTAGCATATGATTAAACTCAATATATTAGTGCATGTAGTTGTAAATAATTTGTTATAACTCGAGATAATTATCTATATCAAATAAAAATCTTGATATGTGTAAAGGTGTATTTAATGTCAACAAAACAAACTTATTTTATAGGGGTTTTGCACAGCAGGTCCTTATTTCTGATGTTGTTACAAGAAAAGTTCCTATAGCAATGAGTATGTAGATTAGGTCCCTGTTTTTTCTAAATCAGAAGCGCAAACTAACTTGCAGTTTCGTGATAGAAAGTGCAAGTTAACTTGCGCTTTTCAAAATTTTCGAAATTTTCAAAAATTTAAATTAAAAAAAACTTAAAATAAAAAAACTGCAAGTTACCTTACATTTTCTGTTAGAAAAGTGCAAGCGTTTCTATTTTTCAAAAATAGGGACCAAATTTACATATCCATTTCTGCAACGACTTGTAATGACCCTAAAATAAAATAAAAATAAAGTGAAAAATATACATGTATGTTAGGAAATTCTGAGATTATAAAATGTATATATATTGCATTAAAACAGAAAAGAATTTGGCAATAAATAAAATTGCATGGGAGCTTCTGTTTGATAAAATGCAAGGAATTAAGGTGATTAGAAGAAAAATTGGAACTCAAAATAAATATAGCTTTATGTTCAAAGAATTATGTAAATATATATATATATGGGGTATTTGCTGTTTTATATGAAGATAAAATAAAATGAAGTTTAATGTAAAAATTTATATGTCTTATAATTGTGCCAGAAATAATTAGCATAATATATGTGATTTTTAATTTAAATATAAAAGGAGTTGCTGATTTGACAAAAAGGCAGAAATATATATATACACATATATAGAATCAAATAAAATTTCCATACAATATTTATTCCAGGCAAATAATTTGGGTAAATAATTTTACATTACATAATAAGGTATGATAGTATGCATGATAAGAGGGAAATAACAGATAGGTAGAAAAAAAAATACAAAGGAGATTTTCAGATTCCTTAAACTTGTAAAAAGAAACTGAGGAACACATGCTTATTGCATGAGTAGAAAAGAGTCATGAAAATAGTATTGAGTGTTTAAAAATGCATGATCCCCGAAATAGCTAATTAAAGTAACCTAAATGTGTGCATTTCCAATTTATGCTCACACAGGAATATGATGTGTACATAAACATCTAAGGGTATCAGGGGAATTACCCATTTTCTTAAACCCTAGAATGGATTTATAAATAACTGCACATAGCCAAATCCATCATTCTCTCGGGATCAAAACAAAATAAAAGAATAAACTAGGAGAAACACCAGCTTGAGGCTTTGGGGAATTTGCTGTTCAAAGGATTAAGGCAGTAAAAGGAAAAAAAACCCTTAGGTGAGTATTTATCCCTTGTATGCAATGGCATTAAGTCCTATTGCAGGCAGCCTAAAAAATATTATGAGTCATTTGAATCTCTGAAATAAATTGTTATGTGTGATATGGATGTTTGTTTGTGCATTTTTGTTTGGAGCATTAATCTGTAAGTGGGTTTTTAGAGTTAACATGATTTGAGCATTCTTGTTCTATTTTTATCATCATTAAACATGAACATAGATTAAACAGGGGAACATGGGGTTGAACCGAAAAATATACAAGTAGTTATATCTCTTTGAAATATGAATAAAAGAAAAACTAGATTGGTCACTTGGGAGATAGTCAATGATCTGCTTACTTCAGGTGGGAGCAAGCATATGCATGGTGCAACTGCATCCTGAGGCCTTTGTGTGTTGGAATAAATTAAGTAACCTGGGAGTTTCCTTCACAATGCATACATAGTGTTCATTTGACAAGGAGTTAAAGACCATAAAACAAATGGGGACAGGGGTTTAAAAATCTGGGTTATAAATATTCAGATATGGTGTTAGATTTAATCAAAATAAACATTGTTCATTGATTAATTGCTGGGTGAAATTTGGAGTATGAAACCTGAGTTTACTTATCTAAGATTTGGTGTGGATGAATTAAGAATTGTACACATGATTATTTCAACCGTTTGCTGTGTATTGTTTAATTTGTTGAATGTGACTTTGTATCTCCTTGAATGAACCAAAACATGCTAAGTATAAAACCTGTTAAACTAAGAAGGCACTGCAAGATTACTAAAATTATGTGTAAGTATACAAAATTGATAAATGCTCATACCAGTGTAAACTGACCCTTTTGGTTGCCCTTGCAATCATCTGGGTGTCTCAAAAATTTCTTTGGGGCAGCTAAATGATTTGCTTGCAGGAAATTGAAGTTGGCTTGATGAGTAAAGAAGGCATTGGCTGCTAGTATAAATAAGAGAGACTTGTTTTAAAATTTGCAGTTGCATTGAAATGAAATTACTAGACAAATTCTATTTTCTGTAATTGAAGTTACTTGTAGGAAACTTTCTAAGTATTTTGGGGTTGAAAATATGTACTTAAGCAAAACCTGTTGTGAGTGATCATTGATGATGTCTGGTTAACTACTAATTTATTTTATGAATGATTGATTTGGAGAAAATAAGGAGATAGACATATCATATACATATGATATGTGCATAAATATTTGATCTCTGATTTTTATTGCCTATATTTTGCCTTATGGAAATTAAACAGTTAAGGGGATTGATTTTTGAAAATGAACTCTCAAGATTTTAGTAGAATATTCAAGTGAAATGAATTTGTGCATGGCAGGTAAATGATACTGGAAGTTTGTATGTATTTAAATATTTAAATTTCAAATAGAACTATGGAAGCAGAAGACTTGGAAGATAATTGAATGAAAACATATAAGAATGCATTTCAGAAAAACAAGACACAAACATGCTGGGGATTAGGAGTAGGAATTTGTAGAAGCTTGTTAAAATGAGGGATCTGGGTTTGCAAGTGGTAAAAGAGGGACTATGGCCGGTCTAAATAGCCATAGGTCAAACCCTTGGAGCCTGGAACCACTTCATTTTAATTGATAAAGTGTGGGTGCTTCCGGGACAAATCAAAGAAAACACCAAGCAGCCCTTAGATAACACCAAGCATATCCCACAAATTACCAAGTATGTAAGTCTGCATCATATTAAATTTAAAAATGCTAAAAGTCCACCTCTAATCAACCTGAAATGATAAATGAAAATAACTTGGGAGTAGTATCATGCATAAACTTGATGACTATCATGAGATCAAGGAAATACTATTTTAGTGTTAATAGAATTATTTAGGCAGACTAATATATATAAAGTCAAATAAAAGTATAAGTGATATAATTTGCTAAAAATATACCTCTGGCAGTAGAACAAGATTTAGAAAGGAAATAAGTGGCTTGTCAACAGCTTGTATGGTATTTTGTTTTCAATTTGATTTAAATCCCCTCTGATAAAAAATAATAATAATAATAATAATAAAGAAACAATTGTATATCATCAAATATATAATTGCCTTAATTTGTTTGTACACTGATATGATTATATTGGTAAAATCAGGTCTTGGGAAAAAGAAAAAAATATTTGGAAACTATATAAAAATTCAAATATAAATGTATTGGGGTTTTAGTGGTGAATTCCTCTTGAATAAAAAAAAAATCTGTGTGTTTTAGAGTGAGGGTCACCACACGACTTTTCTTATAACAACGTCAAAAACATGAATTATGGCTCTTTTCTTGTATTTTATATCATTAAAGGATAAATACAATAAATTTTAATATTTTTACATCTCAGGGTTTTAGCCTCAAGGACAGATCTTCAGTATTTTAGCTTGAAGGACAACTTTCTTTAGGTATCAGTTTTTAGTTATTGATACCAGTTTTTAGGTATCAGTTTGTAGTTTTTGGGTATCAGTTTTTAGTTTGGTAGCAGTTTTGGAAGAATGTTTATCCTTATGAATAATTTTGAAAGAATGTTTGTCCTTATGATTAATTTTTAATAGAATGTTTGTCCTTGTGGTTAAAATGTTGAGGTCGTATCCTTGAGACTAAAAATATACAGATTGTTGTCCTTTAAATTAATTCCCCTTTCCTCTGTTATGCTTTTATTGCACTCTACTTTTTTCCTCTATTACGCTTTTTTCTCCTATTTGATTCCCTCTTTTTTCTTACCTTCTCTTTAGCTTTGACGTATCGCCTGGATAGTAAGACTGTCAATATGTCATCGGTCAAAACTATAACGTTAAACCTTCAAGGTGAATGAGATACTACACATCTCCTTCCTTACTACTAGTACAACAACGGTGGGAAAACCGACCGTTTGGATGTGTAGTTTTCAGAAAAGAATATTTTAGATTTTCATTAATTTTAGTTGCACTCTTAATATTGAAACAAAATTATATGGTATATTAGAAACAAAAAATTAAAATATTAGCCAATGGTGTTGGTTGTTGGTTCAGTTGGATGAGAATTAATAGAATATAAACAAAAAGTACATAACACTTATAATCTAGTATTTGAACGTTGCCCACTTTTGAAAACAGTATAGCTATTTCTGATTCATAATTAGATGTTTCAAATGGGAATCTTGAACATTATAGATCAAAGACATACTCTCTCTTGGATGCCAAGAATGTCATCAAAATAATCCAAGCGATGTATAGAACAAATATACTTTAATGCTCCATTGCATTGAAGAAGCACCGCATGAACAAAAATATGTACATAAGCTTACAATCATGTACATTTAGTTAGGATTTAAATATACAGATAAAAACTAAAAATTATTAAATGAAAGCCATGTTATATATTAGGATAAATTTTGTTCTGTACATCTCAAATGAAACTATGGAAACAAGTCTATTAGTTGTCAAGAAGTTTGGGTTATTAGTAAAAAGAACCTTGCAATATTGCAGAATCATTATAATCTCAAATGCATTTAGGTGCCCAATAAAATGAACAAGCGCATAGGTATCGATAATGGTATGAGTAGGACCTGCACTGGAAAAATAGAAGCAATTATGAGACACTAGCAAATTTAATAGCTGTAACGATTATAGCGAGTTTAAAAGAAAACGAGAAGTACTCACTAGTAAAAAATTCACTTGCAATTTTCGGTTTTAGAATCTTCGTACTAACAGCTCAACTGTCCTTGAAAAAGTGTACAAATCCATGATGTGTGAAATGAGAAATGAATTAGAAGATAAGCAAACAATAAAATGTTCCTTAAGTGAATCAATAACAATTGTAAATCGCCCATTTAAATAGTTAAAATGAAAAATGGATGTTCACTCAGCTCAGCAACTAAAATATGCACTAAGTAAAGTAAATACTTCATGAAAAGATGGAAGTTGCTCTAAGATGAAAGAAAATTAACAAAGGATTTGTGGGAATAAGTCATCTTATTCAAGGTATCATCAGAATCATCCAAGGAACATTTACGACAATTCCTCACCTTTGCAGACCTATAACAATGTAATCCTGCTTTTTATTATTAGAATACATGTATTAAGAAAATAATAAGTTATAACGAGCATATGTACTATATGTATATCTTTTGCTTAATGAATCGCTGACAATTTACAATAACTATATTCAAACCAAAAATCATACACCACGTAACCACTTAATATAAGGGTTTACTTTTCTAAAGCAGGCAAACTGTAAAAGATAAAGACAAGCTTGAACAAATGAGCTACATAATGGATGAAAATGTGGCTCAATCAAGGTAAATATGTTTTGCTTTTGGGTCTGAATCGATGAAAATTGACATTACATTTTACCGAATTATTCAACTAATTATTATTATAAATTTAACACAAAGAAACACATGTAAAATAAGTCTCCAGTGTCATCAATCGTACGCCTTAAAGCAATGTAGCCTTCTAATTATCAATAATGATAAGTTGTTTCTAGTTCTTACGGAGTGGATCACAAAGAATATATTTACATTTATTCTAAGTGAAGCATATATAGAATGTCTATTTAAGGCTATTCCTTAAAGAATAATTATACTATAAATATAATAACCGAGATTTCCAATCCTTAAATTCACATAATTATTCAACCATCCATAAGGGGAATGAATCATGTATTTCAGATCACACTAACATATGACAGAGATTAAATGGTAGAGACAATAAAGTAATCCTGAACAATATCTTGCTATGTATTAATCTATTAAATAATAGCAAAACAGCAGAATTTGGAACTCTCTCAATAATTCTAGGATTATATTTACTCTCCTTACTTCTCTCCAAGCTTGATATTTTCAAAATCCTATAATTTACCACTTTACGGTTATTTTATTAAACTTTTCACACTATGTTACATTTAAATACCTACTTTTAAAAGAATCTACAATTATTTACAAATCTTTCGCATTTCTCTACTAAAATTTTACATTATAGTCCACACATTTAAATTAATTACATAAATCAAAATTTAAATTAATTGATAAACTTAGTCAACTAATATTTATTAATAAATCTTAAAAATATGAAATTTCCTAATTACGATTTAAAGTAAATTAATCTTGCGCTTGTGTCTGTGAAAATCAATCATGAAGGAGAACTTTTATCACCATGGGACATGGAAACAATGGTTGCATCAGAATTATATGTACATATTGTACTAACTATTTGCATAGACTTACCATAACAAATAGAATGCCTATTACACTCAACAATAAAATCATATTTACAAAATTATATAATGTTGTATAGTAATAAATAAACAATGAATATAAAAGACAATCCAAAATTAATATGTCTACTTCAGGATGATATAATAGGATGCCATAAAACACAAAAGAAATATGACAAAAATAATGTCAATAATAATTTAATCTTGGTGTTAGTTCCTAGTAATATAATAGAGAAATCCCTAGAATCGATGATGGGAACATAAACTTAAGTAGCAAAAGGGTTTATCAAAAGAAATAGGGATTTAAGTCATCAATAAATCATATTAACAAATCTAAACATCTCAAAGTTAACACTTTATAATATAAACATTGTTTTTTCAACTTCCAACAACATGAACTTAAGTTCTTATTTTAATACATGTGTTCCCTATCCATTGTCATTAGTTTGGATAGCCTAATTCCACATCTGATATCTCCTGATTTAATGTCCAGATGAAATTAAATTTGATTAACATTAAGTATGGGTGTTAACTGAATTTATGTTAATAGAGAAAAATTAAAGTATAAAAACAAATGAAAGATCTAACCTGGAATGAACAGTAAGTAATTCAAATCCAACATCAAGTGGAGTATAAATCTAATCTGTGGTTTAGTTGAATCAAAATGTGAAATCCGATTTAATATGCGCTTTAGTTGAATCAATAAGGTGATTCAAAGAGCTTTATTATATGAGACATTTTTTAAACCATGATGTAGACATTAATAAGTATCTATACTATATTATTATTAGTGAGTTAAATTTCAAGCTCACACAGGCCCCCCTTGAAATTTGGCAACTGAACAGTCACGTATTTTGTTTTTCTTTTACTACGCATATATTCCCTTCCTCTCTTTTCATCCAAGCCCCCTAAATATTCTTGTATTCAAAATTCGAAGCGTCACTTTTCCACCACAAAAAAATTAACGATTCAATTTGTTTCGTTTCCCACTCATGGCAAAAACCCTAAATCAATTCCACTGCTCTGCCATCTGACGAAGTATCTCCATATGACGAATCAACTAACAAGTTGTTCCACTGCGATAGGCCATAGCGATCTTTCTGATGTAATAGTCGCAGATTAGACCATTTCTTCAGCTTCAATTCAGATCGAGGAATTTGATTCAATTATTTTAGGTATGTTCTCCCTTCATTTTATTTCAATCATCGAAATGTTTCACGAAATTCGCTAATTACTGTCGTTTCATAACTATGATGCGTCCTCTAAGCCAAAGTTGACTGTTGTTTCGCTTATTTTTTTTATGACTTCAGCTTCATGTTCAGGTAATTTCAACATCTTTGATTTGCAGGTACTTATCTAGATATAATTTTCTCATAACCGATGTACTTAGTCGTATTGAAGATGTTTTAAATTTGAATTATTTGTATTCTACTTGAATTTTCATTTTATTTCCATCTGATAGTTATAATTTTCCTTTTGCAAAGTTTTTGTGTATATGATAATTTTTATCATGTGATTCTGTTTATTCCTGATTTTTGTCTGCGTTTAATTTTGTAGATACAGTTGAAAACGGTCTGCTTCATCAATTTTAAACGAATCTGATTGCTCGAATAAGTTAATAATAGATTGTAAAATAAAGTACTGATATTGTTTATTCAGGTTTAAATCAGCAAATTTCGTTTTTTCCCTCAAACATATTGCTTGGGTTGATGAAGCGTTTGTCAAGTATCGTTCTTCAAACCTAAAGGTTCTTATTGCATCAGCAACTTTGGATGGTGTAAAGGTATCAAAAATTTTCTCAAGCTATCCCGTTTTGAATATTCCTGGCACATTATTTCCTGTCGAGAAGTTATAGTTTAATTCAAAATTTAACAATAATCAACTATATGCTTTAGTTTAATTCAGACCTGTGATTTCTGTGTGGTTCACTGCTTGAGTTGTAGGGGCAAAAATAAATCTTCATTTTCTTAGTAAAGAAGGATAATTTATCTACCTAGGTTCTTATAAATGTATTCACTAGAGTTGCAGTTTCAAACTAGCTGCTTACTGTTAAAAGCTTGGATTTCTATTTAGAATGTAAGAAAATTTGCCATTTGATCATATCTGGAATCCAATTCTAGGAATCAAATTGGAATTATTTTTGGGCAGTTAGTTGTTGTTGTATATGATGAAGATAGGGAGAATGAGGGAGATCTAATAATGGCATCAAAAGTTACACTAGAAGCCATAACATTCATTATAAAACATGGAATGAAAATTGTGTGTGAGCATAATATGTTTTATGTTCTGTTCTTAATTTTCAGTGCCTCCCGTTCCGTTGTGCCTTAGATTGTATTTAGTTCACATGTTGATTTGTAAATGAAACTTTTTCTATTATTTATCTACTTAGGTTTCTTTTATTTAAATATGTGAATTATTTTTAACATCAACCTTTGCAATTAGAAAAATGCTATGTTAGGTTACTTTGATGTATGGCTGGCTAATTTCTACGAAGTAGGCCCTTTGGAAAAAACTTTTATACCACTTTCGTACTGGCTGAAGCAACAATTACATTTGAATTTGGCCATTAAAGTTTGACTAGGTTATACGAACGATGTTGTCGATTACTTAAGTTTAAGATGGTACTAATCTTTTTTAATGCACTGATTACTTTAAATAATGTTACTTCATTCTTCAGTATCATATTAGTATTTCATTTGAATTTGGTGTTTGGATTCGTGAATTTTTTTATGGATTCAGTTGAGTTTTTGTTTTCCCAAATATTAATATGGTTCCTTCACCTCCTATTGTTCTTCCCTTTTTATTGATAAGTCTCTTTTGAATGTAAATTTTATCGACTTTTGAATGTAAACTATAATTTTCTTTTGCTTCTGTCTGGCTACTATGCAAATTAATACCTCCTTACGTATTTGTTTTCCTCTGACTTGACCATTGCTAGACTTTCAGACTTTACTATTGGTGATAATGTGCTTTCTTGGACGCAGGTTTGGAGTTGTGATTGGTGTTTTTTAAAGGTTGTTTGGCGCAAGCAAGTATAAATGACTTATTGGATTTAATCGTATAACCTATTTAGTAAGTTGATTGATTTTGATATGCTTTGATTTTGTTAGTTCTGCTGTGAATTATGTATATACATTAACACTTGACAAAGAAGACACAAAATTCTACACATATTAATTAAGTGTACTGACATGAAAACATACATGGCATAATTTGTTCTATATCATAACAAAAACAAACTTAATGGGCCTATATTATTCAAACATGTTATGGTGAAATGCACAACTTATGGTATGTGAATCTGTTAAGTCTTGGTTCATTTGGTTATAAATTAAAATATAGGATGCTAGGTCAACTTCCCCCCTTACTGAATCTATGAAAGATAAACTTAGAGATTTGGTTGCTCATCTAAATTTTAGTGTTTTAGCTGAACTAGAAATTGTGTTTATGTTTCAGCTGATCAAAGAAAATTACAATGACAAGTTTACCTCCTTGCATACTATCAAATCATATGGATCTAATGAATTATTTGAAGGCTTACTTAAACTTAACTTAAACGTTTAGTATAAGGTACGATTGTCATGTTCCATTGTCAAATGCATTCATTTATTCTGTACTGATGATGCTTTGTTCATTGCACTCCAATGATTTAACTTTGTGTTAGATAATTAAAATATGGAAGTTTCAATTCAATGGTTTATCAATGGTATTTGGTTAATTTTGGAATAATTTTCTTCCCTTAAATTCTAAAATTCAATAAATAAAACATTACTTATCATTTTTATACATACTTTAATACTAAAAATCCAACTAAAATAACATTTTCTGATTTTTAATTAAGAATCAATAATTGGAACAAATTAACAAATCATATTATGTGAACCGTTTTTTTTCTAATGTTTGAATAGTTTATGAAGCTTCTACCTACTTTTTAAAAATGCATATGATGTCTACTTTATGGTGAAGATGACACTTTTAAGATAAAGCTTTATTACCTCATTTTTGTTGCACTAAAGATGTGGCTATCATTGGGTTTCCTTTGCTTTTTTCATTATCTTTATTATATAATAATGAAATTTTAATATATCTTCGTATAGAACTTTTTTGACCTTTGTACACCTGCTACTTATAACTTTTTTATTTTGGATGCTATTGAATAAATGTTTATGTGTTCTAATATCATTTTTATGTTCCCTTTCCATGCAAGTTATACCAAAAAGCAAAGATTATTAAAAAGTAATTTAAACAAGAAAACGTGGCAATTTGTAAGATTTTATTAATTTCAACCACCATTGCTCTCTTTGAGCATTGGATCTATAGCAGATGGTCACAAGCATACATGGATGTTGGCTTGGATCCATCAAAGACTCCGACTTTAGGTTTGTATTCAAGATTCTTTATTTTCCCCTTTCTGAACTTTGAATTTGTTTTTACATGGAGTAATCGGTTTAAGTTTCAATGCATTTTTGTTATAGAAGTGAATATCTTTTGATTAGTCGGGTATTAAGAGAATAATTCACCATGTTCAATGATACTTTTTTGATTGATGCAATGTATAGGCTTGGTCAAACATCACTGTCTATTCATAAAGATTCAACCTTAGGCTTATTTAATCCCATAATTTTTTCTCTTAGCGGCTAATGAAGTTACAGTTTACAACCTTGCTTTATTAGTTAGTTAGTACCACCTTGCTTACTCTCATCATCGCATGCAGTAAACTTTGAAACAGTTTACACTACCAAGCTAATATTCAACACTTCTTAGTGCACCACCCAACTCAACATGTTTATGCATATGTAAAAATAAAACGATATTGATATAGATATAAACAAAACTTTCAGGTATGAATCATGGTAGCAGCATGATCCCTTTAAGTACCCAGAAGCTCTAATTGTAGATTTTATAAGGAAATTAATTTTTTTCTTTTGTTCTTTATAAACTAGAAAACAATAGTTAATAAAAAAAATTGGCATGGGCATGAGTAGCCTTCATTAGACACCTATGCTTTCGAACAAGGAAAATAAGAATAAAAGAGGAGGAAAGTATCTCGGTTCATTTCCCTTTCCACTTTTCACTTAATTATAATAGGTAGCGTATATTCCATTAACTATATATATATGTATATATGTATATATACACACACATATATATATAATGCGTATGTTTCAATAGTATAATACAATAATGCTCACCGTTATTAAAGTAGGAGTATTTTAGTTTACTTGCTCACTTTTTTGGATAATAGGGTAAAAGATAAATGAAAGTGGTGGAAAATTTGTTAGTAGCTATATTGGTTTTCATATTTTCAATTAAGAATAGAAATATATTTTATGGTTTTGAATAACAAATGTAAAATTTGCATGAAAGTAAATTTTGATAATGTACTGTTTGTAAAGAGTAATTTTTGCTATGTCGGTTAAAAAATAGAGGTATATAAGATGCACCGTGGTCAAGAAAACTCCAAAGCGTTTTAGTTATCTTTCTTTGCCTTCTAATTTATTTTTTTGTTGTATTTTTTTACCTAAATTTATTTTTGTTCATAATAAGCTTAGAATGGATTTACATTAACCTTACATGCCTCTTTTCAACGATGCACTAATCTATATGTGAACTAAAACAATTTGGAAAGAATAAATGAATCATATTTTATATTCTGATTGTTCGTATTTATAACAATTCATGTTTCTTTTGAAATAGATCATATATTGGAAACTTACTATGCTAAAGATATATACCATTATCATTTTTCAAGTGTATTTGCTACAAAGTTTGGAATTATTTTGGGTACATTTAAATGTTAATAATTTCTTTGTTCATAGCTGATTAAAATAAAATATCAAAATAAGAAAATCAATAATTTACTTTAAGTGTTAATAATGGTATTTCTATATGTGTGGGTAAAGGTAATGAAAATTACATATTTGATTGAATTTAACTGTTACTATTTAAAACATTGATAAATATTTGTATAGAGTATATGTCAGGTCATATCACTCATTACTATTATTACTAGATTTATGGGAAGAAATAATTAACAACTTTTAGGTGTCTTAATTTGTCCATTTCATTCTCTGTATTTAGGATGAAGTAGCAACACTTGATAAAATAATTATTGTTTACAGGTTGCAAGCTTCTAATTTCTAACCAATTTATACGGCTTTTTGGTCCATAGACCATGGTTGAAAACCATTACCCAATAGTTTGTGAAAATAGTAACATGTATTTTCAAGGAATGCCAAAATATGGGAGAATAGTGATAATATAATCCAATATTTTGGAAACAAACATCTCATTTTCCATGGAAGCAAATTATATGCATGTTATCATGGTGCTAAGTACAAAAATGGAATGGAATGTCTAGCTCAAAGATTATATGATAATTAATTTTATAGTTTATTTTATTTTGCATTCTATTATCTAAAATCGAATTATATGTCTAAAATGAAGTTTGAATACTTTAACTTGAAATTAAGTATATTTTCCTAAAATGTAGTGATGGGCCATTTATTTCATGTTTACTTAGTCATAGATTAATAATAAAAAAAGAACAAAAATTATAGATAAAATAATGTATTGGTCTCCACGTATAAGCCGTCCTACTTATTGATTTCCAGTAGCACATTATAAAGAATAGCGGAGACGCTTTATCTGATTTATGTACACATCAATTATTGACAAATATAGTAACTAGGTACAATATTTTTTATTGGGGGCATGATATTTTATAAATTCATGTATTTACTTTTTTATGACTGTTCATGTATTACATTCTAATTATATCTTATAAGAATATTTTTTATATATACTAATCTAAAAAATAGTTATTGAGGATGATGTTATAAATATATAGACTTAAAATATCTAAAAAAATTTCTTTAAAACGAAGATAAAAATATTTTACTAGAATATAAATTCGAATATAAAATTATCTAATGCTAAGGTATTCATTTGAATGGAATATTGACTCAATTATTGGATTGTTAAGTAATAAATTGATTTTGGAGTTTAATCCCTCATTTATAAATTTTATTTGATTATTAAAAATTATGAAAAGGATTTGGAATGATTATTTAACGATTTAAATGAAAATTTCATAAATTATACTAAAAAGTTCAAAGCAGCTTCTTGAATTGTTTTATTTAAACTAAAGAAGTCCTTATTAATTCTGTGCTTTCAAGTGTATGATAATTTAAGTATTTCTGATGGTATTTTGGCATGGGAAAGCAAGCATTTCTTGATGTAACGTAAAGGAATATGGGTAGGAGGATGAGGCTCATATATGCGCTTAAACATCGTTGTAAACTTGATCTGTTTTCAAATATGCTTAGTACAGTTATATACAAGATTTTGTTTTGTTACATTCTTAACAATGCACTCTCAGTGAATGTTGGATTATATTTGTTATCTTATCAAATCAAAAATCAAAAATATTATTGTTTCTATTCACTAAATAAATAGCTTTTGACAAATAGCTGGTTATATCCCAAGCATAACTGATTAATTTATTATACTATTTCCATAAATTTTCAGTTTGATTTACGTTTCAAAATTATCTACAATTTGATGGTTTTTTTAGTTTAATCACGCCTGTTATAGTGGTTGAATGCTTGCTACTTTCAGGACCAAATAACTGTCTTTCTTGCTATCCCATCTTTATTAAGTATACCCATGCATGTTCCATATTCAACAACTACCTCATAATCTAACAGTCGGGCATCTATATCAATTAACCAAGGTTGCCATTTTAAACCAGATTGCATTTTTGTACATAGACATTGTACAACCAAGTCTTGAGATAATTTATTTTCATGATATGAATCATAACCCAACTCATGGACTTGATAGTGCTATTTACATTGAATCCTACATAGAAGATTACTCTTTCATACAAACTTATTCATAGACTGTAATGTCTAATTTTCGTACCTTCTAAGAAACCATTTGCCTTACTGGAAATCTACTCCGAGTCATATAAATGCTAAGTGCCATTGAATTTCTCCCTCAAAATAGTACTCCACTTAGAATCAGCATTATATGCATTATTTTAGATATTAAAAATAAATGAACAGCTGGTGCCATTGCATGGAACCATGATATTTTTGTGTACCATGAATGATATCAAACAACAATGTTTTTGTATGCAGACCACGCATACAACTTCCTCTATCGATACTGAGGTAGTGCCGCAATCGGTACTACAACAATGGCCTCAGTTGAACATACTCGATTGCCTCAGTCAGTACTAAAGATGCTGGATGTGGCAATTGTTGTAGTACTGACTGTAACAAATGCCATTGTTTACACTGAAGTAATGCCTCAGTCATTACTGGGGCAATGCTCCATTATGACAGGCTGCTACATTTGTTAAGCTCTGCCTGATATACTATTTAATATAAACAATACTTTACATATTTTGGCCTGCATTATCCTATACTTCAAACCTCTATTAACATGTTGCCCTAAACTCCTTTGTAGGAACAAGAAGATGGCAACAAATTAGAAGGAGCATTTGGATTCGATGCCATTGGCAGATGTTTCTCGCATGTTTTCCCTCTGTTCATTGACTTGCTTTATAACGTGAATATTAGTCCATTCAGCTCCTGCATTTGCTCCCGTGTTTGAAGTTGAATTTACTGATATTGAATAGTCCTACATTTTGCATTCGTACTTTCAACCAACTTTGTTTTTTTGGGATTCATTGACAATTAATTTCATAAAATATGTTACACTTACGATCTGTTTGTAATAAATGGAATTTGCATTGGCCATTTTATTCAGGTTTTATGTCTTACTCTTTTGTCCATTTTATTCGGGCATTGTTTTTATTTTGTGGGAATTTATAATAACTCTTGAATCAATAGGTTTAATACACAGTTTCTGTGTTGCTACAGACTTTCTCTTCATTGCGAATTAGTTGCACACTTTTGGTTGGTAATTATAGTATATATCAATTGTCCAAGTTGTATGGTAATATACATATTATTTCAAGAATGACAAAATAATTATATGCTCATGTGTTAACGGTTAGATAGTTGTGTATTTATTTGTTAATAAACAGTAGGAACATTTTATTTTGAACTTTTAGTACCTTATACATTATGACGTGTTACTCTTTTGAAAACAATTATTAAGACATATGTTACCAACTAAATAGAAATAACAACGTACAAGCTCTTTAAAGTTTCAAACCACAAGTACCAATAGGACTTCGTTAATGCCCTGAATTGATAATTCGTTTGAAAAACCTATTTTCAGTCATTATTTTTGAACAAATTATTTCACTCAACCCGTGTGCGAAGCACGGGTTCGCACTAGTAATATATAATTATTATGAATTTGACGAATTGCTATTAGTTTACAGTACATGTTCTTTCTATGTATAATACCCAATCTCCGTTGTGTGACAATTATTTTAGAAGCCAGTTTAGACTTTTTTATTTCAATCAAAAGACGATAGCAATTTATGCACATAACGCGTATTGCAAGTAAACAACGCCTAATATAATACTGAAACTCGAATATTACTTGAGAAGGAGTCGATGACATGCATTGTTTTCTCTTCTTTGAGCACAAAGACAGTTCCAATTCAGTCTTCGATGCTCATTCAACGCCAGCTTCAGCTATGACATTGAACATAATAATGCAAATGCTTCACCATGGTGAAGCTTTTTTGCAGTACATAAATTTCTCTTAACATAAATTATTCATAACAATTAAATCCCTCTTTATCAAGAAAAGAAACAATCTACATCCTATTTTAACAAAACTTCCCTTCTTTTCTTATCTATTTATCAACCATATAATGCAAATACGTCACCTTGGTAAAGCAATTTTGCAACACCAAAATTGCTGTTAAAACAAACTATTCATGACAACTAAAGCCTCTTTATTGGAAAAGGAAATAATCTTTATTCTATTTTAACTCGATATTCCTTCTTATCTTATATTCTATAATCATTCGTTCTTATTTGTCACAAAATTCATATTCATTAAAACTAAAATGTTTAAATCTTATCTTAAACCTCATTAAAGTTTTATTTATTTATTGTAACTAAAGATAATGACATCCAATTTTATATGCATGTACAAAACTCCTAGTTAATTTTAATTGATTTACAGCCTTGTTTTTCACATTTTATAGCATAACATCAAACTCGAGCCAAGTCTATCAAAATTTTGCCCGTAGATGTTAGGGTTAAAAGAGGCAAGTTTAATAAAATAAACATTGCAGAATTAAAGTTAATATCTCATTTATAATGGAGCCTTTTGGAAAAAAAATCCTTATTTATGTTTGAAAATGATATTGAAGAAGCTATTTATGATAAAATGAATAACACATCTACACAAAATGATATGTGCCAATCTCTATGATGATATAATAATGAGAAACCCTACGAACCACCGCAGCAACAATTCACCAGTGATTCAGTTGTGCACCTAAGATGACAAATAGTAAGCTCTTATCTTTATATAGATCAATAGATTTTTCATGTTTCTAAAGTCCATGTTCTATAAACTAAAAACAATTTCACCAAACATTTCACTTAAGATACTAAATCTAATACTGAAACCGTAATTTTCATGAAGATTACCTACAATAGTAAAATTGAAGCTTTCACATTAATATCCCAAAGCTTATCGAGAACAACCTCTTTAGTAACCAATATATTGTCAATAGATGGATTTTGCAGCTGCATTTGACACAAATATATCTATGCGCCCATATTTATGCAATATAGCATCACAAAAATAAAAACAACATCAATCTCTTGTTGTATAAATTTCATACTTTATGCAAGATAAATCTAGGTTTTACCTGAACAGCCTTTTCAACTAACTCTTTCCTATGCTGTGCATTTGATACATGACAAACCACTCCCAACACATCAATCCCTTTAGATCTAAGTTTCTCAACTGCTTCATCTACGTTCTTCTAAAAATTTCAATCAAACTAATGAAGTGCTCTATGTTCTAATCTATAATTTCAAGCATTAATTTGTTAGGGAACAACTAATAATTGGTAACTATGAAGAATCGAGATGTTAAAAAAAAGATTGAAACTGGTTTTCAGCAAAATTAGGGTTTGTAGAGCAAAAACCGACCTGCTTTCGAGAGGAGACCACGACTGCGGCGCCTTCAAGGCCGAAACGCTCGGCGATTGCGAAACCGATGCCTTGTGTTGACGATGTTTGTAATGTTTGTGATGGAGGCGTTGATAACCGGTGGATCATTGCATGGTGGAGGAAAGCCGGGTTGAAGAGTTAGGGTACAGAAGTTGATTTTGGGGTAAAACGAATTGAAATAAATGACAAGAGTTTTGCATTTACGAGAAAATCTAGATTTTTGAGTGAGGACGAGTTAGAAATGAGAATTTTGAGGAAGATGGGGTTTTGAGGAAGACGAGGTTTTTATTTTTCAGCAGAGACGGTCGATTTGATAAAACGAAAGTATGGAAAAGAAAGGAGAGACAGACGAGAAACCGCAGGCTTGATATTTGTAAAACGAAGAATATGTAAAAGAAAGGAGAGACGGACGAGAAACAGCAGCTTTCGAATTTTGGCTTCAGATAAATTGATTTTGGCTAGTGACAGTAAGCAAACCTCCCTAACGGTCGGTTTGATCACTACAAAAGAAGCACTGTTTAGCGACGGCTAATAGCCGTTGACGGCCGTCGCTAGCCGTCGCTAATAGCCGTTGCAAAATATGTCGTTGCAACTGAAGAAAGCGACGACCTTAGCGACGACTCCGTTGTTCTTTTTGCAACGGCTTGTTACGACTAAGTGTCCACGTGGCAGCAACCGTTGGGGTTGTTGGTTTCCCGGGTTGTTGATGCAAACCGTTGCAAAGCGTTGCAATATAGCCGTTACTAGCCGTTGCTAGCCGTCGCTATATTTGACCAAAGTGCCATTGCTAGCCGTTGCAAACTTGGAATATATTTGCTGCCACATTGCAGCACCTTCAACCCTCAATCCCAATCAATCCAAATAATATAATTCCATCATTCCACACATATAATACCATTCCATCATACCATATAATCAATATCAACAAAACCAAATCATCAAATATTGCATATTCTAACATATATTAACAAAATCATATAAGAAAATCAACATAACCAAATATGAAAATCCACCAAACCAAATCACATCAATCACAACAACCAAAATACCAAATCCACCAAAACACTAAGTATCAATCACAACATCCAAAGTACCAAATGTCAAACCCATAATAATATTTACATACATACATACATACACATACATACATACATACATATATATATATAAAGCGTACCCATCAAAACAAACCAACCAAGCATCATCATCATCAGCAGCAGTAGCATCTGCACCTCCTTTCCCGGGCATCGACCCATGCACCTGATAGAAGGCAGCAATACGCTCATCTATCTGCGTCGCCAACTGACTCTTCCACCAATCATTGAGCTCATCCAATTGTGTTTGCGTTCGAGAAATCTCTTCCTCATCTATGGATCTCCTATATGCCCTTTGGAAATTAAGAGCCTGTGAAATAATTCAAGTGAATAAGAAGTTTATGGCATACAATAACAATAAGAAAACTCAAGTTATTGACAATAAACTCAAGTGAATAAGAAGTTCATGGCATACAGGTTTCTACTGTGTAAACGTTGAGTACATACCATATTGTCGAAACTGTAACGCCTGTTTCGACTTGCTGGTTCAATGATTGAATCCCATATCCGATTAGACACATCAACCGTAAGCGAATCCCGTCCACTCGCTTGTATCGCTCGTGCATGCTCTGCTTTATATCTCTCCTACAATTACAAACGGATATTTGACACAATTGCTATACAATTTACTCATTTTCTCTGAAATAAACAAATATGAAATATTTTCATTACATAAATAAACATATTTACCATTACAGAAGCAGTCTTGTCGTCCGACCAATCATATGAAACATTCCCATGTGTGACTCTGAAAACCTCAGTCGCTGTAGGCTCCCTTTCATACTTTGCCCACTGAATATATACAAGAATAGATTATATTGATAATTTGCATGAGTATATACAAGAATAGATTATATACAAGAATAGAATATATGGTAAAGAGACACTAGTAAATATATACATCAATAACATAAATATTGGTTAATTTATTTACCAATTCCCTCATATGTTGTTGGAAGGATTTCGAGCCACCACGATGTAAAGCCGGGTTTTTGTTCCTATTAGCCTTGTTTCTTGCCGATAATTCCTATTAATTTATACACACTATTAAGTAAAATAATTCAACACGTTTAAATGTAAAAATATAGTGACAATATAACTTACTTTGAATGCTTCAGATTCCCAATATTGTTGGAATCCAGCCCAAATATCATCTGCCATCCAACTTGGCTTTTCCCCTGAACTCTTAGCCCTTGACAGAGTCTCTCTGTAATTTTTCCGCATCTTTTTATTCCAATGATTTATAAAAACATCCATATCCTACGGATCCACACGTACAGCTGTCTGCATATTGAATTATCATACGTGTTATGTAAAAGAGATTATATAATTAAAAAACAATCAGCAGAACAGAATACGTAAAACTAATATCATAAGGCATGATGGCATATTGTTTTTGGTTTCATATAAGGCATAATTATATATTACAAAGTTGTACTTACCATAAGATCAGCCCATATTGCGTTTTTATATGTATTGGGATGTTATCCCACTGAGGCCAACACCCGGACATCCTACTCTTGTATGCTTCCTTCGATACTTGCAAAATGAAATCGGACGACTCCACCTCGAACCCTCTGTAGAAATATTGATGTATATATTCAATATATTTCATATAATATAATTCAAATAAGTTTGATACATACCCAGCACTTTTCGGAACTATCACCACAACTCGACAGAGATCTGGCTCAAAGCTACTCGGACCTGCTCCAAGTGAAGGTGACTGAGATGTACTACGTCGATTACGTCGCCTATCAGACATATCTGACACAAACATAAATATAATATCATACACTGCTTAGAAAAGAGTAATGATAACATAAGCATCACATAATCATCAATCAATATCACATAATCATTAATCATCGCATAATCATCACATAATTATTAATCAAGTGATAATCATCACATAAGCATACATTGCACATAATCATCGAAAAAAGCATACATGAAAAGAATAATGCATAACTCAGAATGATACAGATCATATATAGTCATCATTATTATTACATAGCTCAGAATATTACAGAACATAATCATTATTGTTAAAACATAGCTCAAAATTATACAACAAGCGATGCCATCTATGATCAGTCTTCGTCATATTCTGATTCAGACTCGGTCTCGTACTCTATATCATTTTCTTCGGTACTTACAAATGCATCTAATAAAACATTTGTAACAACCCTGTATTTTGTGATTATTTTAATTGTATATTTTAATTATTTTAAATTGAATTTCCTGATTTGAAAACTTTATTTTATTTATTAAAATGAATAAATTTTGTTATTTTAAATATAAATTTTGATTTTTGATGTGAATTAGAATTCCAAACAGGACTAAATAGAATATTTTCCAAAAAAGTGAATTTTGGTCAATATGGTCAAACTTTGACTTTTAATTAAAAAATTTGAAAGTTTTAAAATTTGAATTTTATCTTTTATTATGAAAGTAAATAAAATTTTAAGAATAAGGCTTTTCATTTCGTTAAAATCTGATTAATATTGTGGAAGTTATGCCTTTTTAACTATTGAGTGTAATTTGCTGTATTTAACAAAATTGTTTATTTTAAATTATATAAATAATATTTTATTTGGTTATGTAATGTTCTAATTTATATTTATATGGGTGAAATAACATGTTATGTATATATTTTGGTTTTAAAACATTTTTCAAAGTGTAATTGACATTTTCCAATGTCAGTTGTATTCTGTTTATAATTTCTAATTTCCAGTTTCATTTAATTAAAGAAATTCTTTGGTTCTTCTATTTTCTTAAGACTTTATTTTATTTTCATTTACTCTTCATTTTGTTCAGCATTTATTTTATTTTACTTGACTTTTTATTTGTTTAGAAGTGTTGATATAATTTTCCAAAGTTAAGTGGATTGTGTTTGCAATTTTCTTAAGCTAATTTCAATATATTAAGCTATTTTCTTTATTTATCTTTCTATTTTCCTAAAAATAAATTATTTATTTTATTTTTCAGTTTATTTTAGTTTTTTTTATTTTATTTACTAATTTATTTGTTTTAAAATATTTTTAAAAGTGAATTAGAAATCTTTCTAAGGCTAGTGATATATTATTTGTAATTTTTAAGCCCTGTTTTGAATTTTTAAACAATTTCTTTAATTCTTTTTCTATTTCTCTTAAACTTATTTATTTATTTCAGTTCATTTTATTTTGTTTTCTTTTTCTAATGCATTTACTGAAATTTTATTTGTTTTATTTGATTTAATAGAAATGGAAATTTGAAGGGACTAAAAAGCTTTATAACGTGTGACTTTTCGGCTGCTAGTCTTTTCATTTTCTTTGTCTTTTCATTTTCTATTGTGTTTTGGCCGTACATTTCAGTTCTTGGCTGTGAATTTTATTCATTTTCACGTGAGAAACATCCGATCTCATTATTTTTCACGGCTAGAACAAAAATGGTAATGGCTTCCTCCATTCTTTTATACTTTTCTTCCTCTTTTTCCATTGAATTTTGCTTGAATTGCCTTGTCTCTTTACACATGTTGCTCGGCTAAACCCCACCATCTCCTCCACCACTTCCTCCCCCTCATCATCCATGGCTACATCTCCATCCCCTCTGACCAGATCAGGCCATGACCATCTAGTTGTACCTACACCACAAAAACATCACAAAAACTCCTTAAAAAGCATGCCTAGCCACCTAGTCTTCATCACCATCACCTTAGATGACCTTGGCCACCTCCTATTGCTCCACCACCACCTTGACACACGCCTAACCATCATCTCCTACCTCTGTCCAGACCTGTACATGAAATGGCCGAACCTAGATGGGACATAGACCGAGCCAAAAGTTGAACCAAAACTCCACTATTTACATAAGCCTCTTCATATTCATGTGTAGTAACCCCTCCACCACTTCAATGCCTTGTAGTCGTGCCTCTTTGAACCCAAACCTGAGCCAAAGACATGCCAAACCTGAGCCAAAACATCCCCTAGGCCGAGCAAGCAATGGTAGAAAGCAAGGCAAAAACATTCATTCCATTTTTGCTTTTTATTTCAAAAGTTGTTTCAAATTGATGTTGTATTGATTTATAATTTTACTTTGTTTGTTTATGGGTTGTGACAAGATCATTAGCTTGGTTCTCATCCTCTTAAATCTATTGTTGTGTCATCGTGCTTTCTGAAATCTGTTTGTGTCATTTGAATTGATATCTCCAGCACAAAGAGGTGAGTAAATCTCACATGACATTTTATACTTATTCAAATGTGAATTGACAACAATTGAATGTGTAGTACTATTATGTTATGTTATCCCGGTCTGTGATTATTAATTATATGATGTTAAACCTGTTTATTTACCTATCATCTCATCTGTTACTAATATATGTTGTTAAACTGTTCATTTATATATGTTTATCACACTGCAAGTTCCCTGTAGATTAGATCACTATGGGTTGAAATGATACATACCCGAACGGACTTTAGAATAGGGAAAAATCATTATGGGCTGAAATGATAGGCCTGAACGATTTATTTATTTATTTTATTTTACTTGGGATTGCGGGTTTGAAATGATAGAACCCGAATTTTTCTTTGTAAACTACGGATTGAAATGATATATATCTGTATCACTCGACCTAGGTTAGAAAACTATATACAGGCCAGTGGTTATTTTTTAAAGTATTTTGAATATTTTAAATATGTTTAAGAGTGTAAATTTATGAAAATTTGATTTGAATTGGATTTTTAATGTTTAAATAAAGAAATTTTGATTCTTCTATAAGTTAAAAATGTAATTAAATGAATGGTTAAATTTTAATTATTGAAATATAACTTAAGTCTGGAAATTTGGATTTTTGGGTTTAAAAGAAAATTCGAGTTATATAAATAAAAATGGAAATTTAATTATATTGGAAAAATGGAAATAAAAATTTAAGTGTTAAGTTTAATTGTTAAAAATGAAGAGAATAGAAATTTTACACTTAAATTTTATTAAGTGAATTCTTGAAAATTGGTTTTATTTATAAGAAAATTTATTATAAAAATCATAAGTTAAAAGTATTTTAAATGAACATTTTGGATGTTAAATTATGATTTTTATAATGTTTAATGGTTTAAATTGGGATTTATTGTTTGCTGGAAATACACTAAAATCTAGAAATACTTTTAATAGCACTTCAGAAATGCTATCGTTTCTGAAATGAACTAAAACTTAAATAAGAGGCTATTACAGCAGTTCTGTAAACGCTGTAGTTGCTGAAGTAAACTAAAAGGCTAAAAACTTTATAAAGGGCTATTACAGCAGTTCTGTTAATGCTGTAGTTGCCTGACGTCTTTGCTGAATTTAAAGAAAACCTTTAATATGAAACCTGAGCTATTACAGCATTTTTGGAAATGCTGTCTTTACTGAATTGAACTAATTTTCATCTAAAATTTATATTTTACAGCAGTTTTAAATGCTGTCTTTGCTGAATAAAAAATGTTTTCAAGTATAACTTATAACAGCCTTTTCTAAATGTTGTGAAAGGCTAAAATTTTCAATGTTTATGGTTTTAACTAAGTAAATGAGCTCAGAATGGTTCGAAACTTTGGAAATTTAATACTTGACTTGAAAGAATAATAACTTCACTTTTAAATGGTTAAATGAATTAATTTAATTGGAATATAAACTATTTAAAGGGTGATTTGATAGAAAAATAAATTAATGATATTTTGGAATTTTAAAAGGTATTATATTTGATAAATTGGATTTGAATTCAAATAATGATTGAAAGGAAGTTTTGAAAAGATATGATATTTTGATAAATTGAAATGGTTTGGAAATGATTTAATCTTTATTTTGATAAAGATTTGGATTTGAAATGATATTTAATTTTGAAGTATAAAATATTGTTCAGAAATATTATAACCACGGGTATACTTCTCTGTATGTCATTTGATTTCCTGATGATGGTTGTGATGCACATTTACACTGTTAGTTGCATTGTTTACTTCGATATGGACATTTCTGTGATATTGTTATTACTGTTTAATTGATGGTTTTATGGATCCTTAAAGGATGGGCGATCCCAAGCATCCTTTAAGTTATTATGCATTGCTATTACAGTTCACTTGAGTTGGTTTACATTGTATAAGTATATATGTACTGACTCGAGTGTTTTGTGTTTTACTTCACGCTCGGGTCAGCCTGAGAATCACAGCTTTGGATTCACCTTCTGGAGCTAGAGTTTTGTTGGAGCTTATCTGTTTATCTATTCGTCTACTTCTTCTAGTTAGTTCCTATTCTGTATTTGTCAAGACCCAAAAGACGACCTTCGAAAATCGGCACCCGTACTTCACTTGTACTCAAAATGCCGTAGATTCAAATGTCGAATCTGGTTCTCGGGAGCTTATAACAACATTAAGTAAACAACACAGCGGAAATAAAAGAATAATACATTGATATACAACATCTGATACAATATCCAGATACAATGATGATACAATGAATATCTATATACATCAGAGATATGATACAATAAATTGCAGCGGAAAGAAAAATAGATAACATCAGCAGCGGATAATCTTCATCTCCAAAGCACGATCCAGAAATAACTCGAACTCCCAATAACGAGGCACAAAGATAAGCAAGTGCAGTCCAATCCAAAGACTGAACTAGCTCCAGATAACCTACAAATCTGACTATCTGAAAAACCAAACTCTAGACTGCTCGTGTAGAAAAATTTTGAGCATCCAGAGTTTAGGAAAGAAACAATAAACTCCGGATCAGTCATGGGACTGGTGTGAGCAACAAAACAGTTTATCTTTAAAACAAATAGCAAGAGAATTTAAAGTCAATTCGAAATGCTTTTGGAAAATGAAACTACCATAAGACCTCCCACCACACACACAATGCAAACGCAGAATTGGAGGAGATTTCTTCTTATGATAGTCAAAGATGCTTACTACGCAAAATCAAATCATTGGATATTATTACTAGTGCATAGTGCAGAAAACAATTTCGAAAGTAGAATATAAATCTTAGCCAACATAGACATTTCGCACTTATGCCTACTATAGCTACCATGTTCAATAGCAGGTTACCACCACATTCCATGGCAGGTAATACAACTAAAACCGTACAGGGCTCGTATTGTTTTGTTTGGATTTCCAACAAATGGTCAGGCTAAGGAACTTCCTATTCCACGAAAGAAACGCCTCTGGCGGGACGCTCCGAGAACCAACTGTTCTCTGCCAAACAAGGCCGGCAACCCCTTTTCCCAAGGGATAAAAGAAACCTCAGATATGCCACCCCCGGTCCTTTGGGACCTTTAACCGAGGCGCCTCGAATCCAACATCACACGTCATAAATAAAGTGTGTCCACATGAGTAAGTATCTGGGCTCCATACCATGATACTACCCTTTTCCAGAAGGAATGGTCATACCCTAGGGGAGCTACCCCTGAAAACCTTGCCGCAACATTCCTGTTTCGACCATTACCGGGTTGTGAGGCTCGACGAAGTCTCGTCCACAAAGCTATGCTTTTTCAAAAAGCCACGCTTTGGGTCAACAGATGATCAACCTATGATCAAAAAGATAAATGATCAAACAAATGATCATATCACAAATGATCAAACACTGATCATCACACAGCAACACTCAGCATGCCACATTACCAAATTGGGATATATCGCTGATAAATTTCAACTACATAACCTCTGAGCTCGTACGTCTCAGAGAAGGGTGTTAAGCTAAGAGAATAAATTCTTCGCCACCAAACAGAAATGTATTTGAAAGAAATCGGCTTTATATCTCAAAGTGTAATGTCAGACATGTATCCATACAAGTCTGTTCCGAGTTCGAACAGAACCGAAGGCACTTCTCACGAAGCCCTTGCAATTCCGGATAACTTTCAATCACGTCCGGACTTCCCGTCACAAAAAGAGTGATATAAATCTCTATACCGGCGCGACTCAGTGCAGAGACATTCGACAGGTTGTCCTTTCATTTTCGAAAAATATCCGGTCTTCAACACCGGTCTTCAAATGCTATCCATATACGACGTATCACTATTCGGAATGAGTTATACGACCCAAAGGTCCTTTCCCGGCTAACCCGAATAGTGAGCGAAATATTTAAAAACATACGGATATTGGGATTTCAATTAAGTCACAATTTAAACCCAAACTTTCTTTACAAATGGTTTATCAAATTACCATTTTAATCTTTTTAAACAAAAAGATTCAATTCACAAAGTTCACTTAATTTCACAAAGATTCATTCACAGATTTTCCAAATCGATTCCCATTTCAGTTTAATTAACTCGTTAAATCTTTAAATCAAAGATTTAACTTATAGTTTTCAAAACAATTTCATTTCGAATGGTTTAAATAAATCATCATTTTAAATCTGTTAAGAATAACAGATTTGATTCATAGCTTTCAAAACAATTCATAACTTGGAAAATCCATTTTTCAATTTACTTGAAATTCCTTTAATTAACTGGAATTTCATTTCTTATCTGAAAGCTTTTACCATTTAAAAACAACAGTTTTTACTTTGGAAATCTGATTCATTCATACTAGTTGAAATCCTTGGGTTAAATCCAAATTCCCAACTTATACTTTTAAAATGGTTAAATTCATACAAACACATTTTATATCATCTTTAGTCCCTAGTTTCAAATCATAGGATTCAATTTCAAACTTGAATTTAAATTTAAATCAAATTATTTAAATTTTCAAACTCGATTAAGTTATTCAAAATAACTTTTATCTTTGAGATTCCATTTCAAAAGCTTTTCATTTTAAAACCCCAGATTTTCAATTTCAAAATCAATTGAAATTAAAACTTCCATTTTCAATCAGATTTAAATTATCTGTGACTTAACCGATTTCCACGTGAAATCCATTTTTGTGTGTGTATAAGTGTGGTCCAGGGGTTTCACACAATAGTGCACAACATCAATCATCACAGATATATCGATAAGCGGTATAATCGATAACGCTTATCTTCATTCACAGATTCATAGATAAAATAAATTTATCAGTCACAAAGATTACAATTCGATGTGGGTTTCGGATAACCAACTGGAATCCGACTCCCTGTCGCATCGAAATTCAAGTGCCGTTTTACGGGTCAAGGTTTCATATTCACATAGTAGTATATCATAGAAATAGAAATTTCAGATCACAACATGAATCAGGGTATATCACAAATCATCACATATCAGGGATATCAAACAATCAAGTCATTCAACGAAATCCAAACATTTATAAGTAAGGTCAATTAATTGTCTGATTTATTTAAATCAGATTAGTCGCTCATCCTGGTTAATTACATTAATAATTTACAAATCATTTTGATTAATTATTCTTTAATCATTTATTATTAACCTTAATTGTTTAATTATCCTTTAATTAATTATCTTTAATTAATTAATCAACCTCCTAATTGATCATCATTTTAATTAATTATTCTTAATTAATAAATGAGTATCCTTAATCAAAAATAAATCTTAATCACTTGATTACTTAACTTAAATCATTAGTTAATTACTTTTGATTAATCAAACTTAATTTCAATAATTTATTTATCTTACTCACTTTTATTAGGTCATTAAGTTTAGGTAATTAATTTCGTTTAACAAATAAATTTAACTAAAACTTTTAAAAAGTTAATTAACCATTTCAACATTCTTTAAATAGATCCTTAATATTTTTGAGTTAAACTTTCCAAAATAAAAGTTTATGTATATCTTTAAATCATTTTAAAACTTAGTTAATACCAAACTTTGTTTAACAAGATGACTTAAGATTTATTAGGCTAACGCCTAGAAATCTTGAAACCAGAAGAAATCAACGCGTTTGCTCGAGTAAAACTCGAGTTTCCCTGACCTTTTCCCGTGTTCCCCTCTCTTCCTCATACATTTCTTTTTCTTCTTCCACGCTACTTTCTCCTCTGTTTCTCTCTTCTTCTTTTTTTTTCCTAAGTACAAACTCGTACAGCCCCCAAACCATCTCGAGTCAAAACTCGAGTTCAAACCCATATCACCCGATAGCTGCTTCGAGTCCAAATCCTTCTTCCCCCAAAGCAACCCACTGATACAATATTTCGTACCGTGCACGTGCACAGTTAAATTCGCCACTCTGGGTCAAACCCCCAGCCACCCCCAAGTCGACCATCCTCCACCTGAACCCTATGAGCTCCCAGCGCTGTGAAACGTTGACGAACTCGCGATCGAACATCACCACCCAAACTGCAGCAAAACCAGACTACCCGAAAACACATCGTTCTTCCACCTCTGGCCATCGGAGGCCATGGAAACTTAAGTGAAGCTTCATCTCAACCATACGCTGTTATCCCTACCGGAGCGATCAACTCCAGCGGTCTGATGAGGACGCGGTGAACCTGTTTCTGCGGTGACCAAAATATGGGTTAAAAACCCTAGTTTGATCTCGACAACCCTCCACAACTAATGAAAAAATCGATGGGCATTTTTCCATAAATCCCTAAGACTTCCCCTACCTTCACGAGCAACCCCAAACTCCCATTCGATTTTGATCGCCGGCATTTGGTCAAATTACGTTTTCTGTTCAACTAAAGATTTCACCTTCAATAACAACCTAAAAATCTTGAAATGCTTATCTAAAATCGTCATTTTCTATCTCGAATTTGGTTATGAAATCCAAATACGAATTCATGAACATCGAATATTGACTGATATTTGATTTCTACTGTAAATTTTTATTTGCAAAACATTTACTTAATATTTCTCCTTAATATTATTTTTAGATGTAACTTTACCTTGTTATAAGGAAATTTCTTTCAGAAATCATGGTTTGAAAAGATCTAAAAATGGAGATATGAATTTTCTTTTCTTTGATTGATAGTGAACACTGAAACCTGGAACAGAGGTGTATCAACAAACATAGTTCAAATCATACTTTTAAACAAAGCATACACACAATCATTTACATGTAGATATATACATGCAAGCATATAAACAAAGCATTGTCATCTCATACTTTTAAAATCAACGCCAGGAATCAAGACAAACAGATGGTTTTGAGTGAGTTTTCTCACTGTTAAAGGTAGAATCAAAAAAAATCTGAAGTTGGTATAGATTATCATAGTTATTTCATAATTCCTAAACAGTTGCTAAACATTTCAACTTAAACCCATTTTTTAGAAAGGTTACTCACTGGTGAAAATCAAGAAGCCTGGAAAAAGAAACAAAGTTGCTCACCTAACAAAAAGAACAGAGGACTAGATGGATGAACTGGAAATTGAATTTGTTGTTTTCCAGGTTTTGAAAATTGCTTTAGATTTGAAGACGTTGTTCGTCATTTCTTAGCTTTGATTTCCTTAGCTCAGTCGAATCTATGCTTGCTTCCATTAATTTCCCATATTTGATCTTTGTTTCAGGTTAAAGTTTGATGTATATATGAAGCTACAGGCTGGTATAGTTAGTACAAGGTGATGTATAAATCTTGTACAGGTAATATTTGTTTATACAAAGCAGGAATAAGATTTCCTTTTATAAATCTTTGGCCAGAGATATTTACGAAGTTTGGGGGCTGCAACATTACTTTGGTGGCTGATGAGATATAGGATAGTGTACTAAGAATCTTGCTTTTATATGTTTTGTACTTTGTTTATTTGGTAAGTGTACATATATGAATACTATTTTCCTTGCTCTCGGCTGAGATGATGATTATTGTACATGCTTATGTCCTTCATGTATTTATCTTAATTGGGAAAATATACTTTGTGTGCTTAGAGATAATATTATGTACTTGCTTGTTTCTTGTGTTCATACTTACCTTATTTGTTGTGCCTTGTCTTATTGCTTTACAATATAGATGAATTTCTATTTTATTTTGTGGTGATGTTGTATTGTTATTTTAGTCAATGTTATAAAATTTTGTTTGCTCATACATGAATATATATTAGTGTTTGTTTAATTACTTGGTATAATTTTGTATATAGGTAGTTGTATTTGTTTTATCTTCTTCTTCTTTTATTATTTGAATGTGTATTTCTTTTATTTTATTTTAAAAATCCATTTACTTGAAATTTAAATTCAAATCAATATATACTTATATATAAAATTTCAAATTTACTCATATATCATATATACATATATATTCACATATATATACAATATTTAAATTTAAATGATTTAATATATTTTAATTTGGATTCGGGGAAACTCGCTCCAATTCTCTAATTAAATTTACAAATTTTTATCCAAAAATTTATTTAATTACTCAATTAAATTTAAAAATTCATTTAATTATTAATTTAAATAAATTTAAATTTCGGGGTCGTTACAAACTTCCCCCCTTAAAAGAATTTCGTCCTCGAAATTCGCAGGCACGAAAACAACACAGAGATAGACAGATTCGATCTCCTATAACTCCTCAAACAAAAGATACGGATTCCGAATTCAAGTCGGAATATCTCAGAATACATACCAATTTGTCCCTCTTCAGACTTCGATATTCACAAAAATAGAATTTCAAAATTTGGGTTCAAACAAAATCGTTTTATCGATTCAATTCAAATTTTATCCTCATATTTTATTAATCGATTTAATTCAAATTAAAATTTCCAATTCCAATTCATTAAGGCTCAAATCAAAAATTGATAAGTAACCGATGAAGATACGAAGTAAGGATTTTCTACAACGATTCGTAGGGCCATCATCACACCGAACTTCTTCTGGTAGCTGGTACGAAGCAATCAAAGAATTTGGAAACGAATCAAAGAATATTGATAGAGAAAGATTGTTTCCACTGTCGCAGGGTATTGACCATTTATAGTCGTATTCCCCTGTCCCCTATTTCGTCTTCTTCTTGCACTCATACTCACTATCAGTGGATAGTAAGAGAATTTACTGAGACGTTCATACTAATATCTTAGGGATATACTCATTCTAGAGTTTACTTCACTCTATCTCTAATGAGCTACTTAACATGTTATACTCCTGAGCTAAAGTTCAACCTTAGCTCTGATACCACTTGTCAAGACCCAAAAGACGACCTTCGAAAATCGGCACCCGTACTTCACTTGTACTCAAAATGCCGTAGATTCAAATGTCGAATCTGGTTCTCGGGAGCTTATAACAACATTAAGTAAACAACACAGCGGAAATAAAAGAATAATACATTGATATACAACATCTGATACAATATCCAGATACAATGATGATACAATGAATATCTATATACATCAGAGATATGATACAATAAATTGCAGCGGAAAGAAAAATAGATAACATCAGCAGCGGATAATCTTCATCTCCAAAGCACGATCCAGAAATAACTCGAACTCCCAATAACGAGGCACAAAGATAAGCAAGTGCAGTCCAATCCAAAGACTGAACTAGCTCCAGATAACCTACAAATCTGACTATCTGAAAAACCAAACTCTAGACTGCTCGTGTAGAAAAATTTTGAGCATCCAGAGTTTAGGAAAGAAACAATAAACTCCGGATCAGTCATGGGACTGGTGTGAGCAACAAAACAGTTTATCTTTAAAACAAATAGCAAGAGAATTTAAAGTCAATTCGAAATGCTTTTGGAAAATGAAACTACCATAAGACCTCCCACCACACACACAATGCAAACGCAGAATTGGAGGAGATTTCTTCTTATGATAGTCAAAGATGCTTACTACGCAAAATCAAATCATTGGATATTATTACTAGTGCATAGTGCAGAAAACAATTTCGAAAGTAGAATATAAATCTTAGCCAGCATAGACATTTCGCACTTATGCCTACTATAGCTACCATGTTCAATAGCAGGTTACCACCACATTCCATGCAGGTAATACAACTAAAACCGTACAGGGCTCGTATTGTTTTGTTTGGATTTCCAACAAATGGTCAGGCTAAGGAACTTCCTATTCCACGAAAGAAACGCCTCTGGCGGGACGCTCCGAGAACCAACTGTTCTCTGCCAAACAAGGCCGGCAACCCCTTTTCCCAAGGGATAAAAGAAACCTCAGATATGCCACCCCCGGTCCTTTGGGACCTTTAACCGAGGCGCCTCGAATCCAACATCACACGTCATAAATAAAGTGTGTCCACATGAGTAAGTATCTGGGCTCCATACCATGATACTACCCTTTTCCAGAAGGAATGGTCATACCCTAGGGGAGCTACCCCTGAAAACCTTGCCGCAACATTCCTGTTTCGACCATTACCGGGTTGTGAGGCTCGACGAAGTCTCGTCCACAAAGCTATGCTTTTTCAAAAAGCCACGCTTTGGGTCAACAGATGATCAACCTATGATCAAAAAGATAAATGATCAAACAAATGATCATATCACAAATGATCAAACACTGATCATCACACAGCAACACTCAGCATGCCACATTACCAAATTGGGATATATCGCTGATAAATTTCAACTACATAACCTCTGAGCTCGTACGTCTCAGAGAAGGGTGTTAAGCTAAGAGAATAAATTCTCCGCCACCAAACAGAAATGTATTTGAAAGAAATCGGCTTTATATCTCAAAGTGTAATGTCAGACATGTATCCATACAAGTCTGTTCCGGGTTCGAACAGAACCGAAGGCACTTCTCACGAAGCCCTTGCAATTCCGGATAACTTTCAATCACGTCCGGACTTCCCGTCACAAAAAGAGTGATATAAATCTCTATACCGGCGCGACTCAGTGCAGAGACATTCGACAGGTTGTCCTTTCATTTTCGAAAAATATCCGGTCTTCAACACCGGTCTTCAAATGCTATCCATATACGACGTATCACTATTCGGAATGAGTTATACGACCCAAAGGTCCTTTCCTGGCTAACCCGAATAGTGAGCGAAATATTTAAAAACATACGGATATTGGGATTTCAATTAAGTCACAATTTAAACCCAAACTTTCTTTACAAATGGTTTATCAAATTACCATTTTAATCTTTTTAAACAAAAAGATTCAATTCACAAAGTTCACTTAATTTCACAAAGATTCATTCACAGATTTTCCAAATCGATTCCCATTTCAGTTTAATTAACTCGTTAAATCTTTAAATCAAAGATTTAACTTATAGTTTTCAAAACAATTTCATTTCGAATGGTTTAAATAAATCATTATTTTAAATCTGTTAAGAATAACAGATTTGATTCATAGCTTTCAAAACAATTCATAACTTGGAAAATCCATTTTTCAATTTACTTGAAATTCCTTTAATTAACTGGAATTTCATTTCTTATCTGAAAGCTTTTACCATTTAAAAACAACAGTTTTTACTTTGGAAATCTGATTCATTCATACTAGTTGAAATCCTTGGGTTAAATCCAAATTCCCAACTTATACTTTTAAAATGGTTAAATTCATACAAACACATTTTATATCATCTTTAGTCCCTAGTTTCAAATCATAGGATTCAATTTCAAACTTGAATTTAAATTTAAATCAAATTATTTAAATTTTCAAACTCGATTAAGTTATTCAAAATAACTTTTATCTTTGAGATTCCATTTCAAAAGCTTTTCATTTTAAAACCCCAGATTTTCAATTTCAAAATCAATTGAAATTAAAACTTCCATTTTCAATCAGATTTAAATTATCTGTGACTTAACCGATTTCCACGTGAAATCCATTTTTGTGTGTGTATAAGTGTAGTCCAGGGGTTTCACACAATAGTGCACAACATCAATCATCACAGATATATCGATAAGCGGTATAATCGATAACGCTTATCTTCATTCATAGATTCATAGATAAAATAAATTTATCAGTCACAAAGATTACAATTCGATGTGGGTTTCGGATAACCAACTGGAATCCGACTCCCTGTCGCATCGAAATTCAAGTGCCGTTTTACGGGTCAAGGTTTCATATTCACATAGTAGTATATCATAGAAATAGAAATTTCAGATCACAACATGAATCAGGGTATATCACAAATCATCACATATCAGGGATATCAAACAATCAAGTCATTCAACGAAATCCAAACATTTATAAGTAAGGTCAATTAATTGTCTGATTTATTTAAATCAGATTAGTCGCTCATCCTGGTTAATTACATTAATAATTTACAAATCATTTTGATTAATTATTCTTTAATCATTTATTATTAACCTTAATTGTTTAATTATCCTTTAATTAATTATCTTTAATTAATTAATCAACCTCCTAATTGATCATCATTTTAATTAATTATTCTTAATTAATAAATGAGTATCCTTAATCAAAAATAAATCTTAATCACTTGATTACTTAACTTAAATCATTAGTTAATTACTTTTGATTAATCAAACTTAATTTCAATAATTTATTTATCTTACTCACTTTTATTAGGTCATTAAGTTTAGGTAATTAATTTCGTTTAACAAATAAATTTAACTAAAACTTTTAAAAAGTTAATTAACCATTTCAACATTCTTTAAATAGATCCTTAATATTTTTGAGTTAAACTTTCCAAAATAAAAGTTTATGTATATCTTTAAATCATTTTAAAACTTAGTTAATACCAAACTTTGTTTAACAAGATGACTTAAGATTTATTAGGCTAACGCCTAGAAATCTTGAAACCAGAAGAAATCAACGCGTTTGCTCGAGTAAAACTCGAGTTTCCCTGACCTTTTCCCGTGTTCCCCTCTCTTCCTCATACATTTCTTTTTCTTCTTCCACGCTACTTTCTCCTCTGTTTCTCTCTTCTTCTTTTTTTTCCTAAGTACAAACTCGTACAGCCCCCAAACCATCTCGAGTCAAAACTCGAGTTCAAACCCATATCACCCGATAGCTGCTTCGAGTCCAAATCCTTCTTCCCCCAAAGCAACCCACTGATACAATATTTCGTACCGTGCACGTGCACAGTTAAATTCGCCACTCTGGGTCGAACCCCCAGCCACCCCCAAGTCGACCATCCTCCACCTGAACCCTATGAGCACCCAGCGCTGTGAAACGTTGACGAACTCGCGATCGAACATCACCACCCAAACTGCAGCAAAACCAGACTACCCGAAAACACATCGTTCTTCCACCTCTGGCCATCGGAGGCCATGGAAACTTAAGTGAAGCTTCGTCTCAACCATACGCTGTTATCCCTACCGGAGCGATCAACTCCGGCGGTCTGATGAGGACGCGGTGAACCTGTTTCTGCGGTGACCAAAATATGGGTTAAAAACCCTAGTTTGATCTCGACAACCCTCCACAACTAATGAAAAAATCGATGGGCATTTTTCCATAAATCCCTAAGACTTCCCCCACCTTCACGAGCAACCCCAAACTCCCATTCGATTTTGATCGCCGGCATTTGGTCAAATTACGTTTTCTGTTCAACTAAAGATTTCACCTTCAATAACAACCTAAAAATCTTGAAATGCTTATCTAAAATCGTCATTTTCTATCTCGAATTTGGTTATGAAATCCAAATACGAATTCATGAACATCGAATATTGACTGATATTTGATTTCTACTGTAAATTTTTATTTGCAAAACATTTACTTAATATTTCTCCTTAATATTATTTTTAGATGTAACTTTACCTTGTTATAAGGAAATTTCTTTCAGAAATCATGGTTTGAAAAGATCTAAAAATGGAGATATGAATTTTCTTTTCTTTGATTGATAGTGAACACTGAAACCTGGAACAGAGGTGTATCAACAAACATAGTTCAAATCATACTTTTAAACAAAGCATACACACAATCATTTACATGTAGATATATACATGCAAGCATATAAACAAAGCATTGTCATCTCATACTTTTAAAATCAACTCCAGGAATCAAGACAAACAGATGGTTTTGAGTGAGTTTTCTCACTGTTAAAGGTAGAATCAAAAAAAATCTGAAGTTGGTATAGATTATCATAGTTATTTCATAATTCCTAAACAGTTGCTAAACATTTCAACTTAAACCCATTTTTTAGAAAGGTTACTCACTGGTGAAAATCAAGAAGCCTGGAAAAAGAAACAAAGTTACTCACCTAACAAAAAGAACAGAGGACTAGATGGATGAACTGGAAATTGAATTTGTTGTTTTCCAGGTTTTGAAAATTGCTTCAGATTTGAAGACGTTGTTCGTCATTTCTTAGCTTTGATTTCCTTAGCTCAGTCGAATCTATGCTTGCTTCCATTAATTTCCCATATTTGATCTTTGTTTCAGGTTAAAGTTTGATGTATATATGAAGCTACAGGCTGGTATAGTTAGTACAAGGTGATGTATAAATCTTGTACAGGTAATATTTCTTTATACAAAGCAGGAACAAGATTTCCTTTTATAAATCTTTGGCCAGAGATATTTACGAAGTTTGGGGGCTGCAACATTACTTTGGTGGCTGATGAGATATAGGATAGTGTACTAAGAATCTTGCTTTTATATGTTTTGTACTTTGTTTATTTGGTAAGTGTACATATATGAATACTATTTTCCTTGCTCTCGGTTGAGATGATGATTTTTGTACATGCTTATGTCCTTCATGTATTTATCTTAATTGGGAAAATATACTTTGTGTGCTTAGAGATAATATTATGTACTTGCTTGTTTCTTGTGTTCATACTTACCTTATTTGTTGTGCCTTGTCTTATTGCTTTACAATATAGATGAATTTCTATTTTATTTTGTGGTGATGTTGTATTGTTATTTTAGTCAATGTTATAAAATTTTGTTTGCTCATACATGAATATATATTAGTGTTTGTTTAATTACTTGGTATAATTTTGTATATAGGTAGTTGTATTTGTTTTATCTTCTTCTTCTTTTATTATTTGAATGTGTATTTCTTTTGTTTTATTTTAAAAATCCATTTACTTGAAATTTAAATTCAAATCAATATATACTTATATATAAAATTTCAAATTTACTCATATATCATATATACATATATATTCACATATATATATACAATATTTAAATTTAAATGATTTAATATATTTTAATTTGGATTCGGGGAAACTCGCTCCAATTCTCTAATTAAATTTACAAATTTTTATCCAAAAATTTATTTAATTACTCAATTAAATTTAAAAATTCATTTAATTATTAATTTAAATAAATTTAAATTTCGGGGTCGTTACAGTATTTGTCTCTGTATTATTGATTTATGTGTCCTGACTTCTACTGTATCTATTTTACTATGAGAATTTTGTATATATTTTGAGAGTTTGTATATAGTAGCTTCATGAACTACTATGGTATTTTATTTCCGCTGCGAGTTATTCTGATATTTCTGTGTATGTGATTCTGTGAATGATTTTATTTGCTCCAAATTTTATTACAATCTGTTATTTTGAATTATTCAAGTCAGACATGTGTGGATTATTGTCGATTTGAATGGTCCAAAATAGTGGGTCATTACATTTGGTATCAGAGCTTTGGTTTTAGGCAAACCTTAGCCTGCGGAGCAAAAACTCATTAGAGATAGGGTAGAAATACCCTAGAGTGAAATCAATCTCAGAATCATTTCTTTGTGAGAGGACGTATTTTCTAAGTATAAAATGATTTTCAAATGATTTTCAAAAGAATTTTCAAAGATTATTTTGATATAAAATTTTCTTTCTTTGAAAGAAAATTTTCTGGACTTTGTCCCTTTCGTATCCACCTTAGTAGTAATTTCTTTGATTAGGATTTCCTTAAAAATTTTGAACATCTATCTTGGTTGGGATTTTCTTCGATTAGGATTCCTTTGAATTTTGGAACGCTTCCACTTGCTCTGAAATCCATTCCGGTCTCCCCTAATTTTTTTCTTTTGATTTTTTTGGAGCATTCCATAACTCCACTTTGGATGACCTCTATAAAGATCGGCGGTTCCGCCAATTTTTGAATGATTTGTAAAAGGGTGAAACTCCCTTATAATTGGCATTGATTCACCGGAGATTTCTGTATCCTCGGTTTACGATGTTTTCTATCTTCTGCTATATTTAGATCCTATCTCTGGCGATCGAAGGTCGATTTGCCTTAGATTTTCGCATTGATTATATTCCTGAAGTCACGGTTGACCCTATTAAGGTCGCCCGCGATTTATATAGGCTTATCCATCTTCTATTTGGTAATTTAATTTATCTCATCTTCGTTCGAGCTTATCTTCGAATCAGAATTCTATTTAATTAGAGTTCCTCTAATTTTGAATCTCTGTTTTGTTTTGAAATCCATCCTTGAATCATTCCTTGGAAAATTTGTGATTGATTGTCTTTTGAAAACTGTGTATTCATCGAAGTTATTGATTTGATAAGGATGACCATATTTTTATATATAAGTGAAATGTTTTCGATAAGGATTGTATACCCTTTTAAAATGAGAATTTGAAGTTCGAAAGGATTTGAAATTTTGAAAATTTTATAGGAAATGGTTTCATATAAAATGATTTATAACTGAAGGTTTAGAATCTGAATTTGAGTGATTGAACTCCGGCATCTTTGGAACAAGTTTTAAGTTTTTGAAATAATAAATAATATGATTTGAAAGTATTTTCCGAATATGAAATGTTTCAAATGATTTTAATGAGTTTCAAATGATTTCGAAGAAATTTCAAAAGAAGTTTTCGAGAAAAGAGAAGTCCAGAACCTACTTATGTCGCTGGAAAATAATTTCGGTGATGAATGCATGCATCATCGACATTGATTTTCGAGTTTCAGAGTGGGGGAGAGGCCACTACGGTAGCTTTGCTATGCGATTGATTTGTGAAACCAGTTTTAGATTTCAAATTCCGAAGTGTGATGTGATGTTCGAAAGATAAATGTATATATATTTGAACAATTTGAAATGAGCCGGTGTTCAGTCCTCGAGTTTCGGATTTGAAACCCATCTTTTGAAATTGATTTACTGATTTGTTGTTGATTTCCAACTCTTGAATTTGAAAATGATTTCTTCAACTATTTTGAAGGTTCGAGCACTTCCAAATCAAGGTTAACTTTTCAAAGCTAAGAAATTTTGAAAAGTATAAAGTATATAAGTTTGGTATGTATGTTAAAGTATGTAGTAATATGATTTAAATAAGTTGAAACTATTTTGTTAAGTAAATGAATAAGGCTATTTTGAATTTTTATAATATGAAATTTAGATTTGAAATGTTTTGAAAAGAATTTGATCTTCAATATATTTTGAATAAAATTTAGTTAAATGTTTTAACTGGGTAACATCTTTATAAAACTATATATTAAACAAGTTGGAATAGATACATAAGTTGTATGTACGCTGTTTTATTCGCATAATTAATTTGATTCAGGTTTGAGTACACAAGTTCGAGGTGAATTACACCATTTCGTGTTAGGATTTTTCATTTGATTCTTGATGGCAAATATTTGATATGGATTTTGGGCTTGATTCTAGATTTCTCTATCATAGTATATGGCTATGCAAGGAGACTGATGGCTTCTAGTCGAGAAACCATATCGAAATCCGCATTAGGGAAGTCGAATGGACAATACTAGTTCGAAAACGAACTTGTGTGATCGAGCGAGCGATCGAATGTGATTTTGCGAAATGATGACATATGTACATCTTATATCCTAATATCATTGATATACTTGGCACTGAAATGAGAAGTTGTTGGGTTGGATATCTTTGTAATTTAATTGGAAATTTTCTTTTATGAAAAACTACTATCAATTTAAAACCATTTTTCAAAACTATTTTTCTTTTATTCTTCTTAAACAAATTGTTTTATTCTATTTTACATACAAACTATTTTACAAACTATTTTATATACAAAACTATTCTAAATTAAAAATCTTTTATAAAGCAAAGATGTTCAATCCCATATGGCTCTTCATGCAGCGAAATTTATTTTTTTTTTGAAAATTTTGATCCCTATATAAGATGGACTTTATGTAAATATAAGATGATGTTGAAAACCATTGATGTTGGAAATAAATTGTTTGACTTAAATTATATTGATTTTGAAACTTGGACTATTCTCCAAACCTATTATTTTGGAAACTTTGAAACTGAAGATATTTAATTTGAGAAGAAATAATTTGGTGGGATTGTATATGATTTTGAAACTGAACTGATATTGAAACAAATTGAAATTTGAGAACCTTGTGTTACTAAATACTTGATTTGGGAGTTATCGAACTTATAAAAAAAAATTTGGTTTGTATAAGTATGATGTTGATTCGAAAACTATGGATTTGAAAAGGTACTCAATTTGAAAAGTGAAATCTTATATAATTGAAGTCTATATAAGTGTGATTTGATATACTATTGATTTTGTAAAGTATTTGATTTGAAAATGAAATCTTATATATAATGGACTTTATATAAGTATGATATTTGAAAGTGATTTGAAAAGGTACTATATGATACATATTTTCGAAGTAAAGATATGGAAAGTGCCTTCTGCTTGATATCCGCTTTGTGGCCACATTGTGGATTCATTCTATCGATATTTCTCTTATTTTTGGTTTTTCGGATATGATACTCGAGTTTCCATCGAATTCCATGGCGTTACCCATGGTCTTACGAGCACGACTGCATAGCATAATTCACCTGGCTGGATGGCCCAGGGGTACGGATGTTTCCTGGGGGATTCAGGCGTAACCATTGTGTATCCTGTGATCTATGTAGGTCGTATTAGTAGCGAAATCCACAGGGCTGAGAAAGCTTACGGTTACAGATGTTTCTTGGGGGATCCAGGCGTAACCTTTGTGTATCTGCGGTCTACTAGTCATCATGGCGTAATTCGCAGGGCTGAGAAAGCTTACGGATACGGATGTTTCCTGGAGGATCCAGGCGTAACCTTTGTGTATCTGCGATCCATGGTTAGACAAAGGTTTTGTTGTTTTTTTTGTTTGGATTGTACTTTCCATATCTGTTTTTTTTAGTTTTCCAGTATTTTCACTGGGTGTCGAAATAAGTCTACTAAGTACTTGGAGAATTCTAGCTTTGCGCCTGATTAACGCACTGCCAGAGTCTGCAGGAACAAGGATAAACTTGTTAAGACATCGAGTTATAAAAGTATTTTGATAAAATATTATATAAAGGATATTTTGATCCATTATTTTCCTTTCTAAAGATTTTAAAGTGTTTTAAATATTGTTTAATTCTTAACTAACAATTTGAATTAAATGACTTTTATGGATATAATAAAATGGATTTAACCAAATTATTAAGTATTAAATATTCCAATTGAAATTTATATGGTTTTAAATTAATGGCTCATCCTTGTCTTTCGTCCTATTTTCCCTTCTAGCTATTCCTATTCTCCACCTTGTTAAACTTACCTATAACAACAGTTATCAGGTATAATTTTAATCTTCTTGTCATCTTGTCTTAATCCTATTCCATTCTATCTTTTCTGTGTTTTCCGTACCTTATTCCTTTTCGAGGACGAAAAGATTTGAGTGGGGGAGAGTGTAAGAACCCTGTATTTTGTTGTTATTTTAATTGTATATTTTAATTATTTTAAATTGAATTTCCTGATTTGAAAACTTTATTTTATTTATTAAAATGAATAAATTTTGTTATTTTAAATATAAATTTTGATTTTTGATGTGAATTAGAATTCCAAACAAGACTAAATAGAATATTTTCCAAAAAAGTGAATTTTGGTCAATATGGTAAAACTTTGACTTTTAATTTAAAATTTTGAAAGTTTTAAATTTTGAATTTTATCTTTTATTATGAAAGTAAATAAAATTTTAAGAATAATGCTTTTCGTTTCGTTAAAATCTGATTAATATTGTGGAAGTTATGCCTTTTTAACTATCGAGTGTAATTTGCTATATTTAACAAAATTGTTTATTTTAAAGTATATAAATAATATTTTATTTGGTTATGTAATGTTCTAATTTATATTTATATGGTTAAAATAACATGTTATGTATATATTTTGGTTTTAAAACATTTTTCAAAGTGTAATTGACATTTTCCAATGTCAGTTGTATTCTGTTTATAATTTCTAATTTCCAGTTTCATTTAATTAAAGAAATTCTTTGGTTATTTTCTATTTTCTTAAGACTTTATTTTATTTTCATTTACTCTTCATTTTGTTCAGAATTTATTTTATTTTAATTGACTTTTTATTTGTTTAGAAGTGTTGTTATAATTTTCCAAAGTTAAGTGGATTGTGTTTGCAATTTTCTTAAGCTAATTTCAATATATTAAGCTATTTTCTTTATTTATCTTTCTATTTTCCTAAAAATAAATTATTTATTTTATTTTTCAGTTTATTTTAGTTTGTTTTATTTTATTTACTAATTTATTTGTTTTAAAATATTTTTAAAAGTGAATTAGAAATCTTTCTAAGGCTAGTGATATATTATTTGTAATTTTTAAGCCCTGTTTTGAATTTTTAAACAATTTCTTTAATTCTTTTTCTATTTCTCTTAAACTTATTTATTTATTTCAGTTCATTTTATTTTGTTTTCTTTTTCTAATGCATTTACTGAAATTTTATTTGTTTTATTTGATTTAATAGAAATGGAAATTTGAAGGGACTAAAAAGCTTTATAACGTGTGACTTTTCGGCTGCTAGTCTTTTCATTTTCTTTGTCTTTTCATTTTCTATTGTGTTTTGGCCGTACATTTCAGTTCTTGGCTGTGAATTTTATTCATTTTCACGTGAGAAACATCCCATCTCATTATTTTTCACGGCTAGAACAAAAATGATAATGGCTTCCTCCATTCTTTTATACTTTTCTTCCTCTTTTTCCATTGAATTTTGCTTGAATTGCCTTGTCTCTTTACACATGTTGCTCGGCTAAACCCCACCATCTCCTCCACCACTTCCTCCCCCTCATCATCCATGGCTACATCTCCATCCCCTCTGACCAGATCAGGCCATGACCATCTAGTTGTGCCTACACCACAAAAACATCACAAAAACTCCTTAAAAAGCATGCCTAGCCACCTAGTCTTCATCACCATCATCTTAGATAACCTTGGCCACCTCCTATTGCTCCACCACCACCTTGACACACGCCTAACCATCACCTCCTACCTCTGTCCAGACATGTACATGAAATGGCCGAACCTAGATGGGACATAGACCAAGCCAAAAGTTGAACCAAAACTCCACTATTTGCATAAGCCTCTTCATATTCATGTGTAGTAACCCCTCCACCACTTCAATGCCTTGTAGCCGTGCCTCTTTGAACCCAAACATGAGCCAAAGACATGCCAAACCTGAGCCAAAACATCCCCTAGGCCGAGCAAGCAATGGTAGAAAGCAAGGCAAAAACATTCATTCCATTTTTGCTTTTTATTTCAAAAGTTGTTTCAAATTGATGTTGTATTGATTTATAATTTTACTTTGTTTGTTTATGGGTTGTGACAAGATCATTAGCTTGGTTCTCATCCTCTTAAATCTATTGTTGTGTCATCGTGCTTTCTGGAATCTGTTTGTGTCATTTGAATTGATATCTCCAGCACAAAGAGGTGAGTAAATCTCACATGATATTTTATACTTATTCAAATGTGAATTGACAACAATTGAATGTGTAGTACTATTATGTTATGTTATCCCGGTCTGTGATTATTAATTATATGATGTTAAACCTGTTTATTTACCTATCATCTCATCTGTTACTAATATATGTTGTTAAACTGTTCATTTATATATGTTTATCACACTGCAAGTTCCCTGTAGATTAGATCACTATGGGTTGAAATGATACATACCCGAACGGACTTTAGAATAGGGAAAAATCATTATGGGCTGAAATGATAGGCCTGAACGATTTATTTATTTATTTTATTTTACTTGGGATTGCGGGTTTGAAATGATAGAACCTGGATTTTTCTTTGTAAACTGCGGATTGAAATGATATATATCCGTATCACTTGACTTAGGTTAGAAAACTATATACAGGCCCGTGGTTATTTTTTAAAGTATTTTGAATATTTTAAATATGTTTAAGAGTGTAAATTTATGAAAATTTGATTTGAATTGGATTTTTAATGTTTAAATAAAGAAATTTTGATTCTTCTATATGTTAAAAATGTAATTAAATGAATGGTTAAATTTTAATTATTGAAATATAACTTAAGTCTGGAAATTTGGATTTTTGGGTTTAAAAGAAAATTTGAGTTATATAAATAAAAATGGAAATTTAATTATATTGGAAAAATGGAAATAAAAATTTAAGTATTAAGTTTAATTGTTAAAAATGAAGAGAATAGAAATTTTACACTTAAATTTTATTAAGTGAATTCTTGAAAATTGGTTTTATTTATAAGAAAATTTATTATAAAAATCATAAGTTAAAAGTATTTTAAATGAACATTTTGGATGTTAAAGTATGATTTTTATAATGTTTAATGGTTTAAATTGGGATTTATTATTTGCTGGAAATACACTAAAATCTAGAAATACTTTTAATAGCACTTCAGAAATGCTATCGTTTCTGAAATGAACTAAAACTTAAATAAGAGGCTATTACAGCAGTTCTGTAAATGCTGTAGTTGCTGAAGTAAACTAAAAGGGTAAAACATAGCTCAGAATATTACAGAACATAGTCATTATTGTTAAAACATAGCTCAGAATTATACAACAAGCGGTGCCATCTATGATCAGTCTTCGTCATATTCTGATTCAGACTCGGTCTCGTACTCTATATCATTTTCTTCGGTACTTACAAATGCATCTAATAAAACATTTGTAACAACCCTGTATTTTGTGATTATTTTTGTTATCCCGCCTTTTGGCAAGGCCGTGACACCAAGGACTTGATTAGATACCGGTAACAGATTGTCTCGGAAGTCGGTTACACGTAAGGATCACTACGGATATCGATGAATTTTGTCCGAGTCCAGTTCGGGCTGCAATTGATAAGACGCGTCAAGCAGAGCCATGGGAATCAACGATCCAAGTTTCAAGTCAATCCGAGTTCGTATGCTCGAGATATCGTCGACAAAAGATGGAGTAGGGCACCTTTAGTTCGAATCCATAGGTTTCGCCTATGTTCGAATCCATTGGCCAGGAAACAGTTCGAATCCATCGAACTTCCATTGCCTCGACTCCATCAGCCTAGAAGCTCTCGTTCGAATCCAGCCGGACCAAGTAGTTAGCTGTACTTCGAATCGATTCGAACGATACCTTAAGTTCGAATCGATTGGAGCTTTCTACGATTCGAATCCATCAAGAGAGGGAACTTCGAATCCAGAAGACATTGCTTCACTTCGAATCCATCGTGGAAGCTTACCTTCGAATCCAGAAGAGATAGCTTCACTTCGAATCCATCGTGCAAAGCTTCACTTCGAATCGATAAGAGATAGCTTCACTTCGAATCCGGGAGACGCAGCTTGCCCTCGACTCCACCATCTTCGAATCCAAGTCGTGGATTCGACCCAGTCAAAGCGGAGTGCAAAGCGGACCGATTCGAAGAAAGCGCACCACGTCACCATCCTCACAAGCAGGAAGATCGATTCGAACGAATCGATTCGAGCATATCGATTCGAACGACTCCAGAATACGAAAAACACCAACTTGAATCGATCGTAACTCGAGTTCTACAAGTCCAAATCCCATGAAATTTTCACAGAAGCTCAAACACATGATGAAGAATGTACACACCAAATTTCAGCTCGATTGGATGATTTCGTGATCGATTCGAACCAAGGGTCGAATCGATCCCAAAGTGGGCCCGGATCTCCAGATTTCGGCCATGTGGGCCCCCTGACGTGCCAGAACTGGTCTCCCCTCATTTTGGGCGAAATACCAGCCTCCCACACCTATAAATAGACCCCCTGGTCATTCAGAAAAGGGGTCGGAAAATTCTAAGTATTGAAGAGCGCCCAGATTCTGCCAGATTCACTCCAGAACACCGCCGCTGCTTTAGACCGATACTTAGCACTTGAATTCAGTTGTATTACATTATTAACTTTTGTAATAATCAAGTAATCGAGCAATAAAATCATCAAACTTCATAGTGGACGTAGGCGAAGCGCCGAACCACTCTAAATCGCTTGTCTTTGCAATTTACTTTCTGTTATTTGGAGTTTTTGTTAGATATTCCACAGTCTTAATTTTCATTCTTCACTTTTATCTCTTCAAAAACTTCCGAAGAGTGTTGTGCCCATTTTTGGTACAAACACTTTGGTGCTTTCACCGAGAAAAAACCAGCTTTTTTCTCCTGCTCCTTGGATCTATCATCGATACCGGATTGCACAAATCCAAGAGGAAGATCCAGATCTTCGATTCACAGTCCTTCCATTCTACTCAGATTTGCATAAAATCTAGGAAAAGGATTCATCGTTCAAAATGGTTAGCACGAGAACCACTTCTGCAGCTCCAGGACAAGAAGGTAGGGATGGACAAAATCCTGCTCAACAGCAGCCACCCAATCAAGACAACACTGCCCACTCAGATCCGTCTGGGGCAGTCACTAGACAAGAATTTCAGATGTTACTCCAAGAATTGACTCAGAGTCGGCAACAGTTAGCCGAACAGCTGCGAGCCAATATTGCGTTGACAAATCAACTGAATCGCCAGGGCCGTAGAAGGTCCAGGAGGGATGATGTTTCCCGCTCACCCACTGAAAGTTCTGCCTCGTCTGACTATCACCGTAGGTCTACCCGTCCCCGATTAGACGGAGATTATGCTCAGACTACGGGATATCAGCCAGCCCTGACTGTCGGGCAATTGAGGGTAGGACCATCAACCAGCTTCCAGGCTGGACCATCAGCACGAGGTGGCCGTACTTCACAATATACTACGGACAATCATGTCACAGCTGCAACAGCGGAAACAAGGGTCGATACCCGATATCTTCCAGATTCGGGTAATCAACAGCAAGGACGTACTTCTGAACCATACGTCCAGGAAGACGCTGAGCCAAGGAGGCGAAACTTGGACCGTCGACAGCGCCCGGTCCAAACTTGCATTGTGGAACCCGACCACACCTTAGCTCAGCAGGCTCAGAATGTAGCAATGCCGGACATCCCGACTATGATACGTCAAATGATCCGTGAAAGCCAAGGACTTACCAATGACGATTGGGGAATTTCTCGAAGCCATACTCCCTTCACGGACGAAATACTATACGCTGAACCTCCTCGGCGATTCAGAATGCCAACTCTCCCTATGTACGAGGGAAGTTCTGATCCCAATCAGCACATATTGAAATACGAATGGTCAATGAGCGCCGCAAGGGCCGACGATGCAGTGAAATGCCGTAGCTTCCCCATTTCACTGGGAGGAATTGCAACAATGTGGTTTACAAGACTACCTCCAAGATCTATTTCGTCATTTGACCAATTGGCTAAGAAGTTTGTTGAACAGTTCCGTATGCATGTTGCCAGACCCAAAGATGTTAACACCCTGTCCAATGTTACCCAGGCTCGTGGGGAAACATTAAGGCGTTACTTGGAGAGGTTCCATGCGGCATGCGTGGAAATTAGTAATCCCAACGACAACTCAATTTTGATGGCATTGACAAAGGGAATTGATCCCGATTCTGAATTTGGAAACTGGTTAGCCGGAAAACCCCCCGCATCGTTGGACCGTTTCTATTCTAAAGCCGCTCAATTCTTACGACAAGAGGACGCGAAACAGTCTAGGAAGCAGGACGATGCAAAACCCGGGAGTGAGGGAATACAAAGCAATGTCGCAGTTAAACAGTCCGGTGACAATTCCGGAAAAGTCCAGTTAAACATACAGAACAAGCAAGCTCAGCCAAGAGGTGGCATTGGTCAGAATAAGAAGAGAGACCCGAATCCGGGCCCACGGCGAAGGGCTCCGATGTTCGAAAGTTATACACCGTTAAACACATCACTGGAGAATGTATATCTGCAGACTTGCAACACCGAACAATATAAGAAACCCGCTCCGAAGCGGTCGTCAGAAAGGCAGATTCAGACGGGAAAGTTTTGTAGGTTTCATGAGAGCTATGGCCACAATACTAATGACTGTCGCCATTTGCAAGATCTGATAGAAAAGTTGATCAGGGAAAGGAAGTTAGATCAATTCGTGCGGGCACCGCAGTCTGGAGGTGCGGGCCCATCGAATCCAAACCGTGCGCAAGATCAGGAAAGACAAGAGGAACCCGCTCGTACAGGCGGGAGGCTAGTCATCAATACCATAAGTGGTGGTCCTCATCCAGCAGACAGGAGCTGGAGGGAAATGGAGTCGTATGCTAGCTCTATCAGGCATGCGAGCTTCGAATGCTGCAGTAATTGTGAGGATGGAACCCCGGCTAAGCAACAAAAAACGATGTCTGACGATATCATATTCAGAAGCAGAGATGCTGACAAAATCGAAGCTCCAACGATTGATCCACTAGTCATATCTGCCCAGGTTGGTCCTGCTTGGATGAAGAGGATCCTGGTTGACAGTGGGAGTTCTGTGAACATTCTATTCAAGCGAGCTTACGATTTAATGAAGATGGAGGCAAAAGACCTAAAACCCTGCCAATCCCGGGTTCATGGCTTCAATGGCAGTGCAACGATACCTACTCGAATAGTGGAATTACCAGTGGAACTGGGGATCGGAGAGCGCAGGAGAGTTCGACTGCTACAATTCGTTGTTCTTGACATTGCTTCACCGTACAATGCATTCCTAGGCCGACCAGCTCTCGCTGAATTCAGGGCAGCCATTGCCCCGTGGTGTTTGACTTTAAAATTCCCAACCGATCATGGTATAGGAATCGTTCAGGGAGATCAGGCAGCAGGAAGAGCCTGTTATGTTGCTGAATTGCGAGAAGCACAGAAGAAGGAGAAAGGAAAGGGCGTAGAGGAATCTCTCTGCGTCCGTTTTTCTGATAATTGACAGCTAACGCCTGGGCCCCGGCCCGGGCACCACTACCAATTCCTTAGAGATCTTGACCCTAGAGATAGCGAAGATAAAGCTGAAGTAGAAGAGAATCAAGCGTCTCCAGCCGAACTGACTGTGGACGTCCCGGTCAGCGAGGATGACGACTCGAAAGTACTGAAAGTTGGATCTCAACTGGGAAAACAGATACAACAGGAATTGGTTGAATTTCTTCAGGCGAATCTTGATGTCTTTGCCTGGACGCACTCCGACATGTGCGGAATCTCACCGAACATTGCAAGTCACTCTTTAAATATTGATCCACGACATGTTCCGGTAAAGCAAAAGAGGCGTGGTATGGATCCAGAGAGATCTGCCGCCCTTAAAGAAGAAATTGATAAATTACATTCGAATGGTTTCATCCGAGATGCTCTATACCCAGAGTGGGTGTCAAATCCGGTAATGGTTCGGAAGCCGAACGGGAAATGGAGAACTTGTGTCGATTACTCTGATTTAAACAAAGCCTGTCCAAAAGATAGTTTTCCACTTCCCCGAATTGACCAACTCGTTGACTCAACTGCAGGTCACGAATTGTTATCCTTTATGGACGCTTATTCGGGTTATAATCAGATACCCATGCATCTACCCGATCAAGAACATACTAGTTTCGTAACCGATCTGGGACTCTACTGCTACAGAGTCATGCCCTTTGGTTTAAAGAATGCCGGAGCAACTTACCAACGCTTGGTTAATCGAATGTTCGCTGATCAAATCGGGAAGACCATGGAAGTCTATGTGGATGACATGTTAGTTAAGTCCCGATTTTCCACAGATCACGTCAAGGATTTAAATTCAATGTTCTGTATCTTGCGTGAATATGGAATGAAGCTTAACCCGCTAAAATGCCATTTCGGCGTCGCATCCGGAAAGTTTCTAGGGTTCATTGTTAACGCTCGTGGGATAGAGGCAAACCCCGAGAAGATCTGGGCGATAAGGAATTTGCAAACTCCAAAGACCATCAAGCAAGTCCAGAGTCTCAACGGGAAGGTAGCAGCGCTAAGCAGGTTCATCTCAAAATCCACTGATAAATGTATTCCTTTCTTCGATCTAATCCGGAAAGGGAAACGAAACTTTGAATGGACCACGGAATGTGAAGGCGCATTCCGATCGCTGGTTCAACACCTCTCTACGCCACCGATTTTGTCGAAACCAATTGATCACGAACAATTATACCTTTACCTGGCGGTATCAGAGCATGCGATCAGTGCTGCTTTGGTCCGGGAAGAAGATCGAGTGCAGAAACCGGTCTATTATGTCAGTAAACGACTGACCGGAGCTGAGAGAAATTACCCCAGGTTGGAGAAACTGGCTTACTGCTTGGTCATTGCCTCGAGAAAGCTTCGTCCTTATTTTCAAGCACATCCGCTTACTGTGTATACCGATCAGCCGTTACGACAGGTCCTCACGCGGCCTGAGACGTCTGGAAGGTTACTCAAGTGGAATATTGAACTGAGCCAATTTGACATTACTTATGCTCCGCGGAGAGCCATTCAAGGGCAAGTCCTAGCTGACTTCATAGCTGAATTTACTATTCCTGACGAATTACCTGAAACCAGCGAGTCTCCTGAATATATATGGAAGCTTTATTCAGATGGTGCATCAAACGATCGATGTTCGGGTGCCGGAGTTGTACTAGAAACCCCCGAAGGTCGATCCATATGCTATGCTCTGAAGTTCGATTTTCACGCAACCAACAACGAGGCCGAGTATGAAGCCCTGTTGGCTGGGTTAAAGCTTGCCAGAGATCTGAAAATTATCGCTATAGAAGTTTATTGTGATTCGCAGTTGGTTGTGTGTCAAGTACGAGGAGAATATCAAGCGAGAGATCGAAGGTTAGCTGCTTATCTAGCCCGAGTTCAGGAAGCGCTGGATCAATTTGATTATTATGCTATTTACTACATACCACGAGATCGCAATCAAAAGGCCGATTCATTGGCAAAGTTGGCCAGCACAGGTGAAGCGCAGCAAATGGGACTCGTCCCGGTCGAAACTTTGCCTTCCCCGAGCATCGATCAAATCAAAACAACTGATGTGTTAGAAACCTTTCCCAGCAGAGAATCATGGATGACTCCATATCGAAATTATATTGAGAATGGAATATTGCCTGAACACCGAAATGAGAAAAGGCAAATTCTACGAAAAGCTTCGCGGTTTATCATTCAGGACGGGATCATGTATAGAAAAGGTTATTCTGTTCCACTCCTCCGGTGTATCGCTCACGACGAAGTCAAACGAGTGTTACATGATGTACATGAGGGAGAATGCGGCGATCACACCGGTGGACAAGCGCTTGCTAAGAAGATACTCAGATATGGATATTACTGGCCGACCGTAAATCGAGATGCTGCCAATTACGCCAGGAAGTGCGACAAGTGCCAAAAACACGCTCGAATTCCAAGAGCCCCGCCTACCGAGTTAACTCAAATGGTCAGTCCCTGGCCGTTCGCTATGTGGGGTATCGATATCATTGGCGCTTTGCCTCTGGCAAAAGGTGGTGCGAAGTATGCCATCGTTGCAGTTGATTACTTCACGAAATGGGCTGAAGCCGAAGCTCTCGCAACGATTACGTCAAAGAAAGTGATAAACTTTGTGGTCCGCAATATCATTTGCCGATTTGGACTCCCGCACACCATCATCACCGATAACGGGACCCAATTCGAAAGTTCAGAGTTCAAGAGTTTCTGCCAACGATTTCATATTCATAAAAAGTTCTCTGCAGTCGCACATCCACAAGCAAATGGTCAGGTCGAAGCTGTTAACAAAGTTATCAAATCCATCTTAAAGAAACGACTGGAAAAGGCTGGGGGCAAATGGGTCGATGAACTTCCTATGGCGTTATGGGCTTATCGAACAACTCACAAGACCGCAACTGGACACACCCCATTTTCCTTATCCTATGGCTCGGAGGCCGTCATTCCAGTGGAGACAGAAGTATTTTCTCACCGCGTAACTTATTACGATCCAAAAACAAACGCTATATTACTCGCCGAGTCTTTGGATCTGTTGGACGAGAGACGAGAAGAAGCTGATTTAAGAGCGGCCGCATACCGAAGTCGAGTCGCCCGATTATATAACGCCAAGGTTCGCCCCCGAACCTTTGATCTCGGCGATCTGGTCCTCAAGAGAGTATACCCGGTTCCTTCACACATGAAACCAAATTGGGAAGGGCCGTACGTGATTACGCAACGACTTGGAGATGGCACATTCAAACTATCTACCGTGGACGGTCTAATTTTGCCAAGAGCCTGGAACAGCGAGAGTCTCCGCCGCTATTACATATGACAGGCTTTATTCATTTCATTATGTTTTTTATTCAGCAATTTGCTTTTGCATTTCGAAATTAGAATTTGTAATAAGGCAACTGATTTGCCATATTTTCTTATTTCAGCAATAAAATGCCATCTCTTCGAGCCAGAGCTGTGATTCATTAAATACAATGTACAACATCACGATGCACGAAGAGCTAAGTTCCATCACACAGTGGAACTTATTCAAGTAGGGAGTGGCTGTGAAGCAATCAACCACTCGCTAAATGAAACCCGAGCTCGGGGGCAAGCCATCCCATCAGGCCACGAAATGGGTTGATACACGACAACCCTTCATTCAACTCCGTACTCCCAGAGTGCGAGGCGGAGTATAAACATTCTTTCAACTCCGTACTCCCAGAGTGCGAGGCGGAGTATAAACATTTTACCAAACTCCGTGCTCCCAGAGCGCGAGGCGGAGTATAAACATTCTTCTAACTCCATACTCCCAGAGTGCGAGGCGGAGTATAAATATTCTCCTAAAAACCCCAGAGTACTCCGAGAGCGCGAGCTGGGTACAAGCTTTTTACTTAACTCCGTGCTCCCAGAGCGCGAGGCGGAGTACAAACATTCATTTAACTCCGTGCTCCCAGAGCGCGAGGCGGAGTATAAACATTCATCTGACTCCGTACTCCCAGAGTGCGAGACGGAGTATAAACATTCATCTAACTCCGTACTCCCAGAGTGCGAGGCGGAGTATAAACATTCTCCTAGAAACCCCAGAGAACTCCGAGAGCGCGAGCTGGGTATAAACACTAACAAACTCCAGCTTCCGAGAGCGCGAACTGGAGTATAAACATTAACGAACTCCAGCTTCCGAGGACGCGAACTGGAGTGTAAACATTAATTAACTCCGTGCTTACAGTACACAAAGCAGAGTATAAACATACGTCAACTCTACACTTCTCCCCAATACAGGGGGCAGAACCATAACACATAACAAGTTGAAGACAGAAAGAGAATAGATTTTCATTTCCATTATCAACAAAAAGAATCTGATTACAAAGTGTTTATGAAAAATTCTGCTAGTGGGAGCCGAATCCACATCTATACACGGCTATAGAAAAATCGACAAAATGCTACCCTACGCAACAAAGATTTACGGAAAGAAGTTCATTCTTTTTTCTTCCTTATCTTCTTCTTTGGAGTAGCTCCACCTGATCCGCTGCCCGACTTCTTCCTCAATCGCTTGCTCTTTTCAGGCTTGCCCTCCGGCAGCGATATGATGTCGACATCTTCCTCAGAGCTGGAGGCGACGGAAGTTCTTCTAGGAGGACGAGCCGGGGGCATAGAAGTAGTAGCAGGAGGAGGGACAGGAGCGGCCTCGATCAATACAGTACCGCCCGGCGAAATCACCATTAACGGGGCGGGCCCGGGCGGACTAGAACCAACATTCCCTGCTGCCATCTCGGCAGCAATCTCAGCTAAAACGTCGTCCTCACGAGATGCTTGAGCCGCATCAGATGTGCCAATGGCTGGCATAGATAAACTAGCGGCTGGAGCAGCCTCATTCACAACATCGGACGGGTTGGCAGAGGGATCGATGGGTTCATTAAGAAGCTCCTCAATCATCTGAGCGCTGAAAGAAAACATATTTACATCTCCCTCCTCGCCAATCAAAGTAGAAGTCGTAATGGCTTCAGAAAAAACTACCCCTTGTGTTTGCTGAGGAACTGATAAAGCAAGGGGCGCAGAAACTATAACTTCGGTCACTGAAATACGACAAAACGAGGACTGTTAGCCAAGTGTGTTGCTTAAGGTTCTTCACAACAAAACTACGAGAAGCGTTCAAATACCTTCCTTAGTCTGGACCGAAACATGGGTAGAATCATCGGCGGAAGATAATAACGGTTGGTCAGGATTATATGCAGGAACAGATTGGGGGTCTACCGCACCAGTGGTCTCGGGCAATGTTGAGATTACGGCTCCAACACTTGCCTCGTGATGCGCGGTCCCCGAACCTTCGCCTGTCTCTGATGATTGGACGCCGAGTTTTTCTTTCGCCATAGAAATTACCACCTCATGAAGGGTCTTCCTCTCATCCTCAGTAAGCAGGCGCATCTCCAGTTCAAAGTCGTCAAGTGCTCCATCCGGATGCGCCGCTCTCTTCTCATTCACCAGCCGGGTCCAGGCATTATATAAGATCATGGAATCATCTCCCAGCCACGCTAGATTTCTGTGTTCCAACACATTAGCGTTATACGTGACTAGGAGATCGTCAAACTCAGCATCTAGCCTGGACCTCTCCTCCAAGATTTTTTCCTGAATCTCCGCCTCCACGGACTTAGCCTTGACCGCCGCCGCAGCAAGTTCGGCCCTGAGGGATACTGCTTGGTCGCAAGCCTCTTGAGCAGTAGCGTTCGCATCGTCTTTCTCCTTCACCATTTCAGCGAATTTGGCCTTGAGCTCGTTCAGCTCTTTAACGGCTAAGTCTCGTTCAGCTGCAACGGTGGTATTGCGATGGCCCATCTCTTCCACTGTGGCACAGTGTTCTTGCTGCATCCTCGCTAGTTTAGCCACGACTCCCTCGTGTTTCTTAAGAGTTTCAAGCTCTGACTTTCGGGACGTCTCCACTTCGGATTGAAGAACTTGGATAATGCGTTTCTGCTTCGCAATGTCGACGTCACGTTCAGCAATGACTTTCGCCCTGTCGAAAGCTACTCTAGAAGCCTTCACGGCTGCCTTATACCACTCCCTGTACTGAGCGTAGAAGTCGTGGATGTAGTTATGAGCAGTGGTCTCAGCCTCTGGTGGAATTCTTTTGAAGTTAGGCGGGAAGATGTAGCCGTCCATGCAAATCTCCGGGTAGTCGTTTTTCATTTGGGCGAGTTTGGCAGCTCCCTCACTTGTCAGCTCGGCCGGAGCTTGTTCAATTATAGCAGCTGCTGTTGGTTCCACTCTTGGCCGTTGAGCATCAGGCCGAGAAGACTGAGAAGGCAACTGTTGCTGATGAAATGGCCCTGGGAGGTCTGCTGGAGCCCTGGGAGGCGGAGGAGAGCGAGATCGGGGTCGGTGTTGGTATCCCCGGTCTCTATCAGAGTAATCATAACCAGAACGGTTACGCGAGTAATCCCTGTCTCTGTCATAACGTTCTTGACTCGAGTAGCCTCGCCCATGGTCCCTATCTGTCTCTCTCCTACGGGAGTCATAAAATGGAGAAGATTGACGCACGTTCCGAAGCCTATCTAAAGTGGAGCCACGCCCTGACATCTCACCTGCGATAAGAAAGAATTACGGATTAAAATCCCATAAAGCAATGTTTACTATGCAGAAGTCATGAAGTGCCGTGAAAGTGTGTGTAAATGTGTAAACCCCCAAACCGACCGGAAGTGTTGACCGCACTTAAAGGAAAGGGCTCGTTCATATTTAAGACATCTTGTAATTCCTCCAACCCAGGATTATGAGGGATTGATATATAATCTGGGATAGGAATATCGTCAAGCCCTTTGAGAGAATCTCTCGAATGAGAAGGGGCGGCCTCGGAAATCATGACTCCGGAAGCGGGAAGAAACACATCTACAGATTTTCCCCCTTTTGACTTAAGTTTTTTGGAAACGGCGGCCTTGCCTTTCCGTTTTTCTCCCGATTCCTCCAAGTTTCCCGAAAGGTCAGCCATCGGCTCTGAATCCGTCTGAGTTCTTTCTTCGTCACTCGCCTCGATTATTCTGATCCCGAGTGACCTCTTCGCTTTTCTCTTCTTGGGTTTCTTCTTATTTTCCTTCTTGGAGACGGACTTTGAAAATCCCTCAACAACTATGCTTTGGTTAATGTCAATCAAACCCAGAACTCTTAAGTTGTAGTCGTTCAGCACCGAGTCAATATGCCTCAGCTCGCTTGGGACTTCTTGAAGACTCCGGACAGCACCCTTGAAACGCCCTCCATCGGGCCTAGAGATAATAGCTGTAAAAGGAATGGAATGTCAATTTTAATACCGAAGAGATATTGGTCAAAGAAACAGGTTAAGGCACTTACGTCTAGATAACCATCGCCTAGCAAAACCCGGAGGGCATCGAACGTAGAACCATTCGTTCTTGAAGTAGCTCAGTCGCGTCCAAGCTCCAACTACAACTTGGCAATTTCTAACTGCCTCCAAAAATGTAAACGACGGGCTATCACCCCTGCTCTTGAAGTTAAATATATGTCTGATTTCATAGGGCCTCGGCGGACGAAAAAGACAGTCCATGAATATTACGAAGACACTATTCAGCAGCGCGTGCCCGTTGGGATGAAGTTGTGAAGGAGCAATCCCTAAATATGATAGCATCCTTCGGATATATTGATTGAAGGGAGGAAGAGTTCCAGCCGCACAAGCATGACGGTAGAATGCTGTATATCCTTCAGGCGGATTGTGCGGTCTATCGGTGGCGCTGGGCAATAATACGTCACCCAGAGATATGTTATGCTTTAAACATATTCGTCCCAACAAGGATTCAGATATGTTAGACTGAACCGAATCAACAGGGTCCTCAATAAATATCGCTTCCGGCAATTCATCTGGAGCCGGATCGATTACGTCGGCAGGGATGTCAGGAATCTCAAGCACGGGAGGAGTCGAGCTCTGCACCTCTTGTTGTTGGGAGCTCGAAGATTCCATAATTAGCTAACTCATTAGAAAGCAACATTAATTTTATGAACAAGCCCGTGCATGCCCCAGTGTAGTGTGTGTGAACATGTCGTGCAGTGCAAGTATTATACATCACTCGAGCAAATTTAACAGAATGAAGCGAGGTGTTCGTACAACATAACTTGGGAATTTAAGAAAGAAAGTGACCGTCATCGCTGACCGTCATTTCCGCACCATCCAAACGCTACGGACCAACTTCAAGTATAAATCAGTTGTATTATTGGTTAAGTCATGGTTCCATCGACGAGCTTCAAAGGAAATTCAGGTTCAAGTCTGTTAATCAAGTTCGATTATGCAAGGCCGAAGCTCGTCGGAGTCGAGTATGCCAAAGTTCGTTAAGTTCATCAGAGAATAACTTGAAACTGGTCGTAGTTCATATGATGGAGCAAGTCGAGAAGCAATGGTATCAGAGGACGAAGACGTTCGTATCCATCGACTTCGAATCGATAAGGGTCGAATCGATGGAGTTCGATTCCAGGTACTTCGAATCCGTATGGTTCGACTCGATGTAACTTTGTGATAGAGGAGCGCTTCGAATCCGTAGGCTCCACATTGTTTCGAATCGATCAGTATTCAATTCCTTCGAATCGATCTAAATGACATCACTTCGAATCGATCAAAATCGAACCTTTCCCTCCAAGTCATCGATTCGAAACCTGGCCCTCGAAATCGATTCGAACCGGTCATTCCTGGATCGATGCGAAGCAACGGGAAACAACCCACTCCATTCAGATCTCATCACTCCTCGACTCCATCGAGTCGACCCATTTCAGTCAGATCTCGTCACTTCTCAGAATTTTCTAAGGCGAAGATAGTTCGCTTTTCTCATCTCGAATCGGTCCATTCAATACCTGTTTGGATTTCGAGTAAAAGCGTGGAAGGAATCGATTGTTCTAAGGAGAGCAGGTTTGTCTTGGTCTTGGAAAAAACGATTCGAAGAAGAAGCTCTCAAAACAGTGAAAAGTAAAAAGTAAAAAATGAACAGGACCCCGGTATATATAGGAGAAACGGGACCATTCGCCTCCCGGTCAAACGCAACCGGGAATAATGGGTCTAGCTCATCGATTCGAAGCAGAATCTTCGAATCCATCGCCACAGGTCCAGATCGATTCGAAGCTGACCAGGCGACCTCGTCGACTCGGACTCGAATACCTACACCAGACGACTTCGAGGCTTTTCCTTCGAATCCGCAGCATCGACTCGAAGCACTGCGTCGATCAACCAGTTCGAATCCCTCCTTTAGTTCGAATCCATCCGGTTTCGAATCCTTTGCCACATCGAATCCATTCCAGCCGCATCGAAACAAAGCAACATTGATTCGAGCGCTTACAACTTCGACTCCATCAACTCAGAGAACATCGAATCCACGCAATATCGATTCGAAGGGGCACAGCTTCGAATCCATCGCCAACCACTGATGAAAATGGACGAATAGTCTCAATGTTTGGAATTGCTTGTCTACTCTTGTACCGATTCAGGAGAGGATCAGTACGAGAGGATGATCATAGATAATCATAAAAGCAGTGTTTTAACTCAAATCTCAAATCGGTCCAGGAGAGGACCGACGCAGATTTCGATAGTAAACCGAACTGACAACAACTTGCAATCACGCAACGTTAATCAAAGCCAAGGCAATACACGTATGCGCATATTTCTGACTAATGTTTGATCTCTATCATTTACAGGGATCGAATATTCATCTCGTCATGACTCAAAAAACTGACAGCCAGTCACTATTTTGCGACGGTCGATTACGGCAATACAGAATGCAACTTTCGGTAAGGCATGTCATAGCTGTCCAGTGAGAGACTGCGACTTTTCAAAGCACGTCATGTTTACACAAGACGTACTTTGGGGGGCAAATGTTATCCCGCCTTTTGGCAAGGCCGTGACACCAAGGACTTGATTAGATACCGGTAACAGATTGTCTCGGAAGTCGGTTACACGTAAGGATCACTACGGATATCGATGAATTTTGTCCGAGTCCAGTTCGGGCTGCAATTGATAAGACGCGTCAAGCAGAGCCATGGGAATCAACGATCCAAGTTTCAAGTCAATCCGAGTTCGTATGCTCGAGATATCGTCGACAAAAGATGGAGTAGGGCACCTTTAGTTCGAATCCATAGGTTTCGCCTATGTTCGAATCCATTGGCCAGGAAACAGTTCGAATCCATCGAACTTCCATTGCCTCGACTCCATCAGCCTAGAAGCTCTCGTTCGAATCCAGCCGGACCAAGTAGTTAGCTGTACTTCGAATCGATTCGAACGATACCTTAAGTTCGAATCGATTGGAGCTTTCTACGATTCGAATCCATCAAGAGAGGGAACTTCGAATCCAGAAGACATTGCTTCACTTCGAATCCATCGTGGAAGCTTACCTTCGAATCCAGAAGAGATAGCTTCACTTCGAATCCATCGTGCAAAGCTTCACTTCGAATCGATAAGAGATAGCTTCACTTCGAATCCGGGAGACGCAGCTTGCCCTCGACTCCACCATCTTCGAATCCAAGTCGTGGATTCGACCCAGTCAAAGCGGAGTGCAAAGCGGACCGATTCGAAGAAAGCGCACCACGTCACCATCCTCACAAGCAGGAAGATCGATTCGAACGAATCGATTCGAGCATATCGATTCGAACGACTCCAGAATACGAAAAACACCAACTTGAATCGATCGTAACTCGAGTTCTACAAGTCCAAATCCCATGAAATTTTCACAGAAGCTCAAACACATGATGAAGAATGTACACACCAAATTTCAGCTCGATTGGATGATTTCGTGATCGATTCGAACCAAGGGTCGAATCGATCCCAAAGTGGGCCCGGATCTCCAGATTTCGGCCATGTGGGCCCCCTGACGTGCCAGAACTGGTCTCCCCTCATTTTGGGCGAAATACCAGCCTCCCACACCTATAAATAGACCCCCTGGTCATTCAGAAAAGGGGTCGGAAAATTCTAAGTATTGAAGAGCGCCCAGATTCTGCCAGATTCACTCCAGAACACCGCCGCTGCTTTAGACCGATACTTAGCACTTGAATTCAGTTGTATTACATTATTAACTTTTGTAATAATCAAGTAATCGAGCAATAAAATCATCAAACTTCATAGTGGACGTAGGCGAAGCGCCGAACCACTCTAAATCGCTTGTCTTTGCAATTTACTTTCTGTTATTTGGAGTTTTTGTTAGATATTCCACAGTCTTAATTTTCATTCTTCACTTTTATCTCTTCAAAAACTTCCGAAGAGTGTTGTGCCCATTTTTGGTACAAACAATTTTAATTGTATATTTTAATTATTTTAAATTGAATTTCCTGATTTGAAAACTTTATTTTATTTATTAAAATGAATAAATTTTGTTATTTTAAATATAAATTTTGATTTTTGATGTGAATTAGAATTCCAAACAGGACTAAATAGAATATTTTCCAAAAAAGTGAATTTTGGTCAATATGGTCAAACTTTGACTTTTAATTTAAAAATTTGAAAGTTTTAAAATTTTAATTTTATCTTTTATTATGAAAGTAAATAAAATTTTAAGAATAATGCTTTTCGTTTCGTTAAAATCTGATTAATATTGTGGAAGTTATGCCTTTTTAACTATTGAGTGTAATTTGCTGTATTTAACAAAATTGTTTATTTTAAAGTATATAAATAATATTTTATTTGGTTATGTAATGTTCTAATTTATATTTATATGGGTAAAATAACATGTTATGTATATATTTTGGTTTTAAAACATTTTTCAAAGTGTAATTGACATTTTCCAATGTCAGTTGTATTCTGTTTATAATTTCTAATTTCCAGTTTCATTTAATTAAAGAAATTCTTTGGTTCTTCTATTTTCTTAAGACTTTATTTTATTTTCATTTACTCTTCATTTTTTTCAGCATTTATTTTATTTTACTTGACTTTTTATTTGTTTAGAAGTGTTGTTATAATTTTCCAAAGTTAAGTGGATTGTGTTTGCAATTTTCTTAAGCTAATTTCAATATATTAAGCTATTTTCTTTATTTATCTTTCTATTTTCCTAAAAATAAATTATTTATTTTATTTTTTAGTTTATTTTAGTTTTTTTTATTTTATTTACTAATTTATTTGTTTTAAAATATTTTTAAAAGTGAATTAGACATCTTTCTAAGGCTAGTGATATATTATTTGTAATTTTTAAGCCCTGTTTTGAATTTTTAAACAATTTCTTTAATTCTTTTTCTATTTCTCTTAAACTTATTTATTTATTTCAGTTCATTTTATTTTGTTTTCTTTTTCTAATGCATTTACTGAAATTTTATTTGTTTTATTTGATTTAATAGAAATGGAAATTTGAAGGGACTAAAAAGCTTTATAACGTGTGACTTTTCGGCTGCTAGTCTTTTCATTTTCTATTGTGTTTTGGCCGTACATTTCAGTTCTTGGCTGTGAATTTTATTTATTTTCACGTGAGAAACATCCCATCTCATTATTTTTCACGACTAGAACAAAAATGGTAATGGCTTCCTCCATTCTTTTATACTTTTCTTCCTCTTTTTCCATTGAATTTTGCTTGAATTGCCTTGTCTCTTTACACATGTTGCTCGGCTAAACCCCACCATCTCCTCCACCACTTCCTCCCCCTCATCATCCATGGCTACATCTCCATCCCCTCTGACCAGATCAGGCCATGACCATCTAGTTGTGCCTACACCACAAAAACATCACAAAAACTCCTTAAAAAGCATGCCTAGCCACCTAGTCTTCATCACCATCACCTTAGATGACCTTGGCCACCTCCTATTGCTCCACCACCACCTTGACACACCCCTAACCATCACCTCCTACCTCTGTCCAGAACTGTACATGAAATGGCTGAACCTAGATGGGACATAGACCGAGCCAAAAGTTGAACCAAAACTCCACTATTTGCATAAGCCTCTTCATATTCATGTGTAGTAACCCCTCCACCACTTCAATGCCTTGTAGCCGTGCCTCTTTGAACCCAAACCTGAGCCAAAACATCCCCTAGGCCGAGCAAGCAATGGTAGAAAGCAAGGCAAAAACATTCATTCCATTTTTGCTTTTATTTCAAAAGTTGTTTCAAATTGATGTTGTATTGATTTATAATTTTACTTTGTTTGTTTATGGGTTGTGACAAGATCATTAGCTTGGTTCTCATCCTCTTGAATCTATTGTTGTGTCATCGTGCTTTCTGGAATCTGTTTGTGTCATTTGAATTGATATCTCCAGCACAAAGAGGTGAGTAAATCTCACATGACATTTTATACTTATGCAAATGTGAATTGACAACAATTGAATGTGTAGTACTATTATGTTATGTTATTCCGGTCTGTGATTATTAATTATATGATGTTAAACCTGTTTATTTACCTGTCATCTCATATGTTACTAATATATGTTGTTAAAATGTTCACTTATATCTGTTTATCACACTGCAAGTTCCATGTAGATTAGATCACTATGGGTTGAAATGATACATACCCGAACGGACTTTAGAATAGGGAAAAATCGTTATGGGCTGAAATGATAGGCCTGAACGATTTATTTATTTATTTTATTTTACTTGAGATTGCGGGTTTGAAATGATAGAACCCGAATTTTTCTTTGTAAACTGCGGATTGAAATGATATTTATCTGTATCACTTGACCTAGGTTAGAAAACTATATACAGGCCCATGGTTATTTTTTAAAGTATTTTGAATATTTTAAATATGTTTAAGAGTGTAAATTTATGAAAATTTGATTTGAATTGGATTTTTAATGTTTAAATAAAGAAATTTTGATTCTTCTATAAGTTAAAAATGTAATTAAATGAATGGTTAAATTTTAATTATTGAAATATAACTTAAGTCTGGAAATTTGGATTTTTGGGTTTAAAAGAAAATTCGAGTTATATAAATAAAAATGGAAATTTAATTATATTGGAAAAATGGAAATAAAAATTTAAGTGTTAAGTTTAATTGTTAAAAATGAAGAGAATAGAAATTTTACACTTAAATTTTATTAAGTGAATTCTTGAAAATTGGTTTTATTTATAAGAAAATTTATTATAAAAATCATAAGTTAAAAGTATTTTAAATGAAAATTTTGGATGTTAAAGTATGATTTTTATAATGTTTAATGGTTTAAATTGGGATTTATTGTTTGCTGGAAATACTCTAAAATCTAGAAATACTTTTAATAGCACTTCAGAAATGCTATCGTTTCTAAAATGAACTAAAACTTAAATAAGAGGCTATTACAGCAGTTCTGTAAACGCTGTAGTTGCTGAAGTAAACTAAAAGGCTAAAAACTTAATAAAGGGCTATTACAACAGTTCTGTAAATGTTGTAGTTGCCTGATGTCTTTGCTGAATTTAAAGAAAACCTTTAATATGAAACCTGAGCTATTACAACATTTTTGGAAATGCTGTCTTTGCTGAATTGAACTAATTTTCATCTAAAATTTATATTTTACAGCAGTTTTAAATACTGTCTTTGCTGAATAAAAATGTTTTCAAGTATAACTTATAACAGCCTTTTCTAAATGTTGTGAAAGGCTAAAATTTTCAATGTTTATGGTTTTAACTAAGTAAATGAGCTCAGAATGGTTCGAAACTTTGGAAATTTAATATTTGACTTGAAAGAATAATAACTTCACTTTTAAATGGTTAAATGAATTAATTTAATTGGAATATAAACTATTTAAAGGGTGATTTGATAGAAAAATAAATTAATGATATTTTGGAATTTTAAAAGGTATTATATTTGATAAATTGGATTTGAATTCAAATAATGATTGAAAGGAAGTTTTGAAAAGATATGATATTTTGATAAATTGAAATGGTTTGGAAATGATTTAATCTTTATTTTGATAAAGATTTTGATTTGAAATGATATTTAATTTTGAAGTATAAAATATTGTTCAGAAATATTATAACCATGGGTATACTTCTCTGTATGTCATTTGATTTCCTGATGATGGTTGTGATGCACATTTACACTGTTAGTTGCATTGTTTACTTCGATATGGACATTTCTGTGATATTGTTATTACTGTTTAATTGATGGTTTTATGGATCCTTAAAGGATGGGCGATCCCAATGTGATGCACATTTACATTGTTAGTTGCATTGTTTACTTCGATATGGACATTTCTGTGATATTGTTATTACTGTTTAATTGATGGTTTTATGGATCCTTAAAGGATGGGCGATCCCAAGCATCCTTTAAGTTATTATGCATTGCTATTACAGTTCACTTGAGTTGGTTTACATTGTATAAGTATATATGTCCTGACTCGAGTGTTTTGTGTTTTACTTCACGCTCGGGTCAGCCTGAGAATCACAGCTTTGGATTCACCTTCTGGAGCTAGAGTTTTGTTGGAGCTTATCTGTTTATCTATTCGTCTACTTCTTCTAGTTAGTTCCTATTCTGTATTTGTCTCTGTATTATTGATTTATGTATCCTGACTTCTACTGTATCTATTTTACTATGAGAATTTTGTATATATTTTAAGAGTTTGTATATAGTAGCTTTATGAACTACTATGGTATTTTATTTCCGCTGCCAGTTATTCTGATATTTCTGTGTATGTGATTCTGTGTATGATTTTATTTGCTCCAAATTTTATTACAATATGTTATTTTGAATTATTCAAGTCAGACATATGTGGATTATTGTCGATTTGAATGGTCCAAAATAGTGGGTCGTTACAACATTCGATTCATCAGTCAACGACCCTACATCAATGTCATCGGTTATCACTATTTCAGTATTTGGCTCGAGATCCGCTTGATACGCTACTTCATCTGGAATATTATTTCCATCAAATGTATATTTTGCCTTCGTTTAAAAAATAGCCCACCATTCTGCTTTATCTTTTTTTAAGGACGGATATAGAGCAAAATAAACTTGTAAAGCTTGCTTAGCTAATACAAAAGGATCATACTTATAGTAATGCGACGTATGCCTTATTTCAATTAGCTTATAATCTTTGTGCACGTTAATTCCAGAGCCAGGAACATTACTAAACCAGTTGCATTTGAATAAAACAACTTTCTCTGCAGGTTGTATATAATATGTCAACTCTAAAACTTGTGTTAAGACGCCGTAAAAATCTTTTATATGCTCATCTGGATCATCACTTCCTTTGACAAATACACCACTGTTATATGTTAATTTTTCAGCCCCGTAATCTTTGGTGTTGAATTTAAATCCGTCGACGAAGAATATTGGATAAGTCTTGACATTTCGTTTTGGTCCGATAGCAAGATGTCGTAATCCTTCGTCAACAATACAGTTTTCTGTATCATGAACGTAGTTTGAAAACCATCCAGCAAATTGTTTACTGAGATCGCCAGATGGATGTTGTGATTCATATATGCTGCAAATATGTATTATATTCCTTTATAATTAATATATACATGTATAATTGAATTATATATGAATTCATAATTACCTGACAAATGGTGCAACTTCAGCACAATTTAGAAGAATATATGTGTGTGCCACATGGTAATCTCTATCATCTAACCATATTTCCACACATTTTCCAGCAGGTCTTCCATGTTGTCTAAAAATAGATAACATTGTTTAAGAAGAATCCTGCTCAATAGTTTCTTCATTATGGGGAACACTTACGAACAATAAGTTCACATCGTTACTAAAGTAATGTGAGAAAAAAAATGAAGCTTCTTCTTCAAGGTACGATTTGCAAATCGAACCTTCTACTCATGCTTTTTGTCTAATTTTTTTCTTCAAATGATTCAGGCACCTATAACAAAATTAATTAAATTTATATGGTGGTACAAAAACCGAAATTAATTAAATTACCTCTCAAATGGATACATCCATCCATATTGCACAGGACCACGAAGGAGTGCTTCAGATGGAAGATGAACAGGTAAATGCTCCATCACATTAAAAAAACCAGGCGGAAATATTTTCTCCAGTTTGCATAGAAGTACAGGGATTTCTGCTTCAAGTTTACGTATAAGATCTACCTTTAACGTCGTAGAACAAAGCTGTTTATAAAACATACTTAATTCTGTTATAACACTCCATATATTTGCAGGCAGCAGTTCTTTGAAAATCACGGGAAAAAAATACTCCATCATAATGTGGCAATCGTGACTCTTCATCCCACTCAATTTGTTGTTTTTAAAGTCAACACATCTACGGAGGTTAGAAGAAATCCCATCAGGACATCTAAGTCCTTCCACCCACTTTAGAACTAGTTTTACTTGCTTGTTGTCTAGCTCATAGCAAGCTTTGGGTTTCTTATTATCGTCGTATAATTGAAGTTCGGGCCGCTTACAGAAGTGTAATATATCACGTCTTGAATTCGCATCGTCCTTGGTTTTCCCCTTCACATTCAAAATTGTATTAAACACGTTGTCAAACACGTTTTTTTCATTGTGCATGACGTCAATGTTATGTCAGAGTAGGAGATTTTTCCTTTTCAGTACGGTAACTCCCAGAATATACTTTGCTTGCACCAGTTATGAATGTCCGATTTACCTGGAATTTCAACCTGCACCCCAGTTTCATGTATCTTTGGGTAGTCTTTTACAATTTCATATACCTCTTCACTTGTCCAAACCTTAGGTGGTAGCATACTCTTTACTTTGTTAGCTTTAAAGTTCTTTTTATCCGTTCTAAATTTATGATTGATATGTAGAAAACACCGATGACAGTCAAACCAAGAAATTTTCTTTCCATACTTTAATGAAAATGCTCATGTTTCATCCATACAATAAGGACAAGCTAGACGTCCAGATGTGCTCCAACCTGAAAGCATGCCATACGCGGGAAAATCACTAATAGTCCATAATAAAGAAGCAAACATACGAAAATTCCTTTTTCTCGAAATGTCGTACGTTTCAACTCCTTCATGCCACAGTGTTTCCAACTCGTCGATTAGTGGTTGTAGATAAACATCAATTCCTTGTGTCGGATCATCGGGACCGGGGACGAAAATCGTTAGAAACATATATGGAGTTTTCATATACATCCATGGAGGTAAATTATAAGGAGTAATAATAATAGGCCATGATGAATATTTACTACCAAACTGAGAAAATGGCGAAAATCCATCCGTACATAAGCCAAGCCTAACATTACGGCTCTCTGTCGCAAATTCAGGATAAGTCTTATCGAAATGTTTCCATGCTTCTCCATCAGATGGATGTATCAAAGTTCCTTCTTCTGGTGTTCTCACACTGGGCCATCGCATATGACATGCTGTAGCAGAAGATGCATATAACCGTTGAAGTCTGGGAGTGATGGGTAAATAATGCATCCTCTTATATGGAACTTCTTTTCCTTTCTTTTTTCTTGGTTTGTATCTTTCCTCGTTACATATTCTGCATTTAGTAAGATGAGCGTCTTCTTTCCAATACAACATGCAACCTTTTACACATGTATCTATCTTCTGGTACGGCAATCCAAAAGCAGACTTAAGTTTTTTTACTTTATAATAACTATCACACATCAAATTATTAGGTGGTATGTGTCGTTTTGCAGTTTGTACAACTGATGTAAATGCAACTTCTGTAAGATTAAATTTTGATTTCATAGTGATGTATTCGGGGGTTACAGATAATTCGGTTCCGCTTGTACATCCATCCCACAATGGCCTCTTAGCAGAATCCAATAAATCATAAATTTTTTTAGCATCCGCGGTCGGCTCTTCGTCAACATTTTCGTTCCCATCATCACCTTGGTCAAAGGTAGGAAACATTGATCGTGCAGCATCTTGCACCATGTTTTCTATAGGATTGGTCATAGTATTATCGTCCTCTAACACTACAGGATTAAGTGTGGGTTGAACAAGTTCTCCATGACGATCCCATAAGTAATAATTCGGCACAAAACCAAATTTGTACGAATGTACTTCTACTACATCTGGTTTCCAATGCTTCAGATGTTTGCACTTACTACATGGACAACGAATGTCTACGTTATTTCGATTATTAGATTGAGCAAATCTAATAAATACATGTACACCGTTACAGAAACGTTCTTTTATTGATCCTTTCATACCTTTTCGAGGTTCATACATCCAACTACGATCGAGAAAATAATCGAACATATTTCCTGATTTGTAAAATGTAGGTTAGAAGATTGAATAACACACTTCATATTAAAGTCTTGTAAAAATTTATATATAACCCTTTACTATTTTAACAAATTCAAATAAATACTGCATTCAAATTTTCAATTCTTAATTTTATTGTTTTTTTACTTTGACGGCCGGTTATCCTACTTCCCATTACAAACACAATAACGTAATCATATTTTATAAATCATATCAGGTTAAACGATTCTAAAAAATTTCGGCAGCACTTCCCTTTATTCCCTGTATCGTACACAAATGCGTGTACACAGGGAAAAAAGGAAGTACCATCGAAATTTTCTGAACCGTTTAAACTGAAATGATTTATAAAATATGATTACTTTATTGTGTCTGTAACTTGTCCAAATACTAGGACAAATCCAACAAATGTTGTATCAGATGAATATAGGTGTCCGTTCTGTGGAAAAACGAATATCCATATAACGATCATATACAACACCCGTCAGACGGGGCCAAAAATTTTCTAAGGGGTTCACATAAATAAAGCACAAATTAAAAAATATTAATATTGAAGTATTAGTGGTCTGTAGTGAAATAATGATCTTAAATTTTTTTAGTAATGTAGCCAAATAGAATTCGTTTAATTATGAATCAAAATCCATGGGAACTATCAGTAACTCGGAAAATATGCTTTATCTCACAAATGGGAACTATGAGTTACTATTTTAACAACTACAAAAACTATTTTATAATTCATTTAACTATTTAAATATTTATTAATTAAATTTAAATTTTTAAAACGTATTTTAACTTTTGTTTAACTACATAAATTTTAATTAACGATTTTGTGAACTAAATAAGTAGTTAGCACTTACAACAGTATAACAAACATTCTCGCAAACTTATCAATAAACATATTATTCAATAATCATGGACTATTTTTTGGATTTTAAATTAGCCATAATTTTTAACAACATAGTAAACAATAAATTCACTAATTAATACCACCAAATCAACACTAATTATCATTACCTAATATGCAATAATCACCATTTTCAAACACATAATCAACTAATTTTCTAAATTAAGTTTACCATTATATACCAAATTCAAATAATAAACTATATATCATAAACTAATAACATATATTCATCAATTCCAAACCCCTAAATCATCCAATTCCAAATCCCTAAATCATCAACTAATTTAATTTAAACCTAAATTAAACAAAGATAATGGAAAATAGGAGATACCGGCAAGTTTGGAGAGGTTGAAATTAGCGACGGAAGGTTGCGACGGCTCCTGGTGGCGGAGGGCGGCGGCTCGTGGCGGGGGCGGCAGATCTGAAATGTTTGGGGAGAGGGAAAGTGAAATGTTTTGGTCTCGGGTAGCAGGTTTGTATAACGCGATAAGCGAAGGCTAGCGACGGCTAGCAACGGCCGCTTTTTTTAGCCGTTGCTAGCCGTCGCTAGGCTATATCGCTTTCTGAGGCCTTTCTAGTAGTGGATTATACATAGTTTCTAAACTGGAGCTACTTCATGGTGGCCTTCACTATTGGAAATTAAGATGATTTTTTCATAAGCGAAGTTAAAAACCACACAAACAATTGCATAAAAGTTCAGATCTAAATCGTTATTGGTAAAACTAGTATATAATGCCTTATTTTAGTGTAAATTTGGCACTACTACATTTTTATTTTGATGTAGTTACAGCCTTTACTATGATGCTAAATCTAACATGTATATTAGATACTTAATTCTATATCACTTAGCCAATCGGGATAAAAGTATGCTTTGTGCATTTGTATGTGCATACATATTAGGGCTGTTACGGTTGAATCGCTCAACCGTTCAACCGTACCAACCGTTCATACGATTACCATCTATAACGGTAACGGTAATGGTTGAAGAATTTGAAAACCGCGGTTAACCATACCAACCATACATGATTGTTTTATGTAATATTTAACATTAAAGTATAAAAATTAGTAATTTAAGTTAAAAGAATAGCTTGTACATTAATAATATGTGCCTTAATGAACTAATAACACGTGCATGCATATTGATCGTTTTATAAAAGATAAATAAATTTGCAAAAAATAGTTAAAGCTATATCAATTTATCATCAATAATGCATATAATTGAAAATATATGTACGACATGCTTCAATATTGAAAATACGACGGTTAACCATCATAGACGGTTGCGGTAACGGTTATAAAAATTTATAACCGTCAACAACGGTTACGGTTGGTGGTAATAACGACGGTTGCCGCAACCGTAACACCCCTATTACATATGTAAGCGTATTAACTGGTACGGATTGGTTGCAATTGTTTATTTCCACACATTTGCACGTACTGTAAAACATGAAGAAATAATGCCTATGAGAAGTGAGAACCCATTGCAAAAAAGGCCAAAGTAGTATGATTCTCCATTGTTTACGAAGAGATCCTTCCATCAATTATGGATCCATTGACCAAGATTAGTTTCTGTCATATAAGTTTAGTTTTTTATTTTATACTGGCCTATGTGGCCCAAAATTTCAACGGATCTATGAAAAGGTTGCATGGACAAACGAATTATTTTAAAGTTCACACTCGGTTTATCTTTAAAAAAGACAGTAGTTTGTGGTTACATGGATATGTGTTCTTATAGTTTATTCATGTAGCAAATGGTATAACCGTTGAATAAATACATATCAAAAATATAAGTTGTTGGGTTATGGGCTATGCCTGTATCGTCAAAAAGCAACCCATCTTTTTAATGTAAGTCCATGAACACAATGCATAGATATACGCAATCAATCATAAAATGTCAATATATATGCTAATAGTTAAATTGACATTTTAGGAAATCAACCCTTTTATCTTGGAAAGATGGTTCAGTTTGGGAATAAACTGAAGTTATATTCATGGGCAGCGGATTTCGCTTGAGATTTACGATTATGTTCACTATTTATGTTTATTTATATCATTATATGCATTGAGGTTCCTTGTATATGTCTTTCTTCAATTTAAGATTGCTGCATCTAGCTTTACTCTCTATATTATTTATTGCTATTCAAACATAGATCAGTACGTGTAAGATAGACCTGCATGTATTCGCACACATTATATACGTACGGCCTCATCATGAAAATCCATATTAAGTTATCCGTAATAATTCTGGATTTTATGTGACCGTACTTGCAATTTAGCATTCCAATTGTTAACTCGATATATTTTAATTTTCAATAAGGTTGATGACATGCTTCGGCTGGAAATGCAGACAATATTAATCAATTAAACATACGTTCCTTTGATAGAAAAAAACTTTCTTCTTTTACCAACTTAGCCTACATTGAAAGAAAGTAATAGACTTGATATTTTGTGGTACTTTGTACTGCCTACTATATATCATGTAAACATCTTTGCTTGATGTTCTGTCATTAAATAATATATGTTTGCTTTGTTCAATCTGACTATTGACTAATTTTGCGTTCATTATCCCATAACCACATTCATTCATTTATTCACTCCACCGCTATTTTGTTACATACATTTGTAGATACATTCTCCGATATTTGGTGGAAGGCATGGCCCACAGAAGATCATCGTTTGTCCATGCTCGTGGATGTCAATTAATGGTAACGCATGTTCCTTTTTACCATCAACAAGTTACATCCGTACTCTTTGAATCGTTATTGTTTTGTTGCACCACATTTAGTGGGGTTATGAATTGTTTAATGTAATTTAAAATGATATTCTCAATTTATTATTACTATTAGGACAGGGCTTGTCAAAATAACATATTGCAGAAATATGCATCATAGAAAACTAATTGCAAGACTAGGTCTCGTTCTGATTAGAACTTGCGCAAAAATGAAATGCGCAAGTTGTATTTTTTTTATACTTATAGCTTGCGCATTCCATAAGTGCGCATGCTATAAATTAAAGCCTGCGCACTTATGGAATGCGCAAGCTCGTTTTTGGGCATCAAAAAGACAGAGAGCCGGATCTGAGATTCATTTCATCCTCTATCTTAATTTTTAACAAAACTCTTCCCATTTCCATCCTCAAACTCATTCCAAATCCAAATCTATTAACTCAAAAACATTGTTTTTGATCTATTCGTTCAATCAACCACTAAATTAAGCAATGGAAGCAAGTTCTTCTTCTTCTTTGATTAGAGGTAATTATATTTTGATTATAAATTGAATACCACTTTAAAAATGATTGTTGTTGTTAATGGAAGAGGCAGTCATGGTGATTTCGATGTCAATGTGCTCTAATTGTTGGTTTGTTTGTTGAAAGTGCAAAACGATTTGAAGTATTCATATAGCCATAACCCTAATTTTTTACATGGTTTTTTGAGTGGTAATTGGTTGTTGTTATTTGTAGAATTGTCTTCCGGACCCGAAGATAGAAGTGCTCTTTATCTTCAAGAACACCATAGAAGCCAAAACGATGCGCTAATGGAGGTAATTATTCGTTAATGGTAAACCCTGCGACTGCAAGTATGAAATACTAATTTTAATTCGTTTATAATTTGCAGGATGTTGAAACAGTTAAGCTATGCGATCATTCAAGCAAGTTTAAGGAGATCGATTTTAAAGATCCAAGATTGAGCCGAATCTTAGAATCGCCGGATTTTGGAAAGCTATGCAAATCGACTACATTCGGCTCGATCATCACCTTATTACTGCTTTATGCGATAGATGGAGGCCGGAAACAAATACGTTTTATATGAGAATCGGGGAGATGACAGTTACTCTAGCGGATGTACATTTTCTTTTCGGTCTTAAAGCAGACGACTGTCCGGTATGTTCTCAAAATTTGGATATTGATTATATCGAATTGGCTCATGACTTGCTTGGTATTTTTCTGTCTAAAGAGGCGGTTAAATCTAAAAGTGATTTATCAATGACTTGGTTTAAAAGTGAATTTTCCGAACCACTACCTGAAGGGGCGACCGATTTAGATATACTTCGCCGTAGTCGTGCCGTGATATTGTACTTTTTGAGTTGCCGACTATTTCCCGATCATTCGAAAGGTAGATTAAGTTTGAAATTTTTACCATTTTTGGATGATATGACAAACTGTGGTTACCATTCTTGGGGTAGTGCTGTACTATGCTATTTGTACAGTGAGTTGTCAAACGTTGCCTTGCAACGTAGAAAAGTTTTAGGGGGTTCTGCAACGTTGTTGCAACTATGGTCATGGTCACATATTGCTATTGGACGACCGTCTATTAGAATTCTTACTGACTTAGATCCGTATCTTCCATTCGGGGCTAGGTGGAATTGTGCTAGGAGTTGGCGTGAGACGCCAAGAAATGTACATTGTTACCATAATGAGTTGGACTTGTTGGCGGATGAAGTAGTTACATGAGAACCATATTCATTGGTGTACAAATTCGGGCATCCAGACATTGAGTATTCGTTCGCCGGTTGGATTGCTAAGAGACGACTGATTCTATTTTTAGATTTTGAGTTGTATGCACCTGATCGAGTTATAAGACAGTTTTCCTTTGATTACCAGCACTTCCCGATCCCGTCGCCCCCCTTGACCCAGAACCCACTAGTTGGATGGCATTTTTGCAGGAAAGTATTGCTATTTGGCAATCAAGAATTGATCGTGCCAAACGAGCACGCGAGCCCTCGACACCTTTGAGCGAGTACGAGTATTGGTATTGGCGAATTACTCGCCGTTATATTCTTAAGAAGTCGACAAGGAAGTTGGTTGCTTACATTCCCCGTGCTCCTCTCGAACGTGATGTGGTAAGTATTGTAATTTCAAATTTTTGATAGTTCAATTTTTATCTCATATTGATACATTGTTATGACTTATGGTTTAGGTAAGCGGAATATACAGCGCTTTTAATGTGGTCGGCGAAATAGAAGAAAGTCGTATGAAGCTGAACAAGGTCAAAAGCAAGTACATCGACCTACGACGTATACTTGACGCGATTTTGGGTCGAAACAAGCTAAGAAGGCCGGCCAAACCACTGCGCATTGTAGAAGAACCACCACGTTCTACGAAGGAGACACATATTGCAGTGGTGGGTGGACAAGCTCGATGGGAGGAGGCACATGTAGAGGGGGAGGGTTCACAACATCCCGTTGGGGAAACGCTAGCTCAATGGCCCGCTTGGCCCGATGTAGAACAACAATACATCGGCGGAGAAACTCATGCTCAATGGCCCGTTTGGCACGAAAGAGAACAACACTTCGGATATGTTGGGGAGTCGACACACGAGCACACGGAAGAGCGACCGCAGTGGGAAATACAACAAGAAGAACTCATTTTTGGGCGAAGTCAAGAATAAGAAATTCCCCTTCCAACACCCGCTCCTACATTCGAAGAAGACCAAAGATCGGCTCCTATCGTGTATAAAAGGAAGAAGAAGAAGAAGAAGAGAGACACACCACTTGAGCTCAGATGGATTCGCGATTGACGGTGTTGCTCTTATTGTTGTTGTTGTTCCTTTGGTTGGGTAAGGGGTTGTTGACTTATATGTTGTATATCTTATTGTATGACTTGTTTAACCTTATTTGGATGATTTTCAATTACAATTTGGATGTTGTGGCATGTTGTTGACTTTTTTGTGTGATGGTGTTGTTATTCGAATGGTGTTTGCATGCTATATATAATGTTGTTCAAGCTTTTTGTTTGAAAATATGGGTTGTATGATGTTGAAGCAGCTCTATGTCTTTGACAGGGCTAAAAAAACGCTTGCGCATTTTAGGAATGCGCAAGCTATATTGCTAAATATAGTTTGCGCATTCCACGAATGCGCAAGCGTATTATTATGATTTTTTGCAGCATTCCACAAATGCTATAACAACCAAAATCAGTTGCAATACCATATTCAGAATTTTTAATTTAGTGACATAATTCTAAACGTAAATTTGATGAATTAATACCTTTTTTCCAAGTAGATTTTGCTTCCATAAACATTCTTCAACCAAAAGCAGTCAAATCAATCTTTAAAAAAAACCAAACAAGCAAATCAATATAATAACGTAACCAATATATTTCAACAACATAGTCAACACTACCAAATTAATTTCACCAACATAATAAACTGCTTAGCTTGCACACAATATGGGTTACAACAAATAGAAATATTTTCGCAACAACATATTACAAATACAACGGTTCAACATACAAACCAAATATGACAACTTAACCTAGTCCCAAACGTCTACCACATTCTAGGTCTCCCACTAGTTGTCCTTAGTTCTTCATTCACAATTTTCAGACGACTGATTTCAGCTTGAAGTTCGTGGACATACTCGAGTCCCCTTTCGCACAAGGGTTGATCAATCCATTTAAAATAATTGCAATAATCGACTTCATGAGGATTCAGTCTATGTTCGTTGTACGAACTACAACTGAAAAATCTTCGTCCAACATTCTTTTCCTTTCCGCAAACAACCACTACACACATATCTCCACAATAACAATTTGGATATGGTCGTTGTCCCCTTGGCATGGATGGACCAACATGATATATAAGCGTCAGCAAATTTCCATCAACTGTAATTTGATGACTGAGCATTTCGGCAGAAACAACTTTACGTAAATGAGCGTGTAAGGTTGATGTTCCTGAATGGAATTTACGCGGTATTGTTTCGAATTGTGTTTCCGGAACATGATCAACATCAAAGTCAATATGACTTGAGCTTGCAACTTCGATATTCGCTTCAAGCTCATCACAATGTTTCATCAACGTTTCGTCGTCTATCTCTCAAACATTCATGTCTACCGTCAAAATAAACAATAAACCATTAACATGTAAATTAGGGTTTTCAAATTACTACTGCTTAAATGGGGTTTCCTATTTCATTAAGCATTATCAACTACCTCAACCATGACAACAAAAATTCCTAATACTTAACACTTCTAACACCAATAACACTTCATTTTCAAAACCATTAACAATGGCAAAATTAGATTTTTTTTCCATAAAAGTAACTATTACCTTTGTACACTAACGATGAAGAAGATGATTTCATGTGTAGTTTAACAACTATTTGATTGAAAGATTTGGATATGGAAGAAAAATGAGTTTGGAATGGTAAATGGGGAGGGTTTTGGGAAAAAAGTAGAAATGTGGTGAAATGAATCTCAGATCTGGCTCTCTGTCTTTTTGGTGTCCAAAAATGAGCTTGCGCATTTCATAAGTGCGCAAACTTTAATTTATAGCTTGCGCACTTATGAAATGCGCAAGCTATAAGTATAAAAAACACAACTTGCACATTCCATTTTTGCGTAAGTTCTAATCAGAACGAGGCCTAGTTTTGTAATTAGTTTTCTATGATGCCTATTTCTACAATATGTCATTTTGCTAAGCCCTGTTTGAAAAATTGTCCTTATTATTACTATTATTATTTTTACCGTGTTAACCTTATTTCCTCCTGAAACATTTTTAATTATTCGTAACTTTGTAAAATTAATACAAATTCTTCAAATTTGTAGTGCACTGCCTTATACTGTCTGTTTGAACGATACACCATCTTGCTTATAGCTCAGATTCTTATTTTGGTATGCTGCTTCAAACCATTTATTTTTATTCTTAATATAATGGTTTATGAAAACAAATGAAAAGACTGTATGCATAGTATATCAAGTGTACCGTGCTTAATAAGTTATTTTGTAACAAATAAATATGTGCTATTTCGATTACCCTTTCTTTTAATATGAGGCGGTTATGTACAGTTTTTTTTAAAGTTCTATAGGTTACTCATAGTTGGTAGTTATCTTTTTTACAATATATGTTTGTTTATGACGCCAAGATTTTGTTTAAGCGGATATGGAAACACACAGGACTGAACTAATTGAATTTGATTATGTTAAAAGCAAAACTATTTTTGGGTTTTTATCCAATGTTATACCATCTGTACTATTCTTAAAATGAAGTAATATTGACAAGTTGCTCAAACATATTTAAACCTTACATGTTCACCTCCGCCAAGTACATTTGGTTCAACTAATTTCCTTAATTATCTAATTTGCATATTGTTAAATCCATAATCTGTAAAGTTTGTACACACACCCCTATCAAGTTAAATCCAAACATTTGATGACAGTTTTTTTCCAAAAAAACAAGTTGATGTCAATAGCATGTATCGATTTTACACCGTTATTATTTGACAAAAGCTATATTGCAGTATATCTTTAAGTTAGTGCCTTATGATGCATCGGCAGTTTTATATTATTTGTGCTCAATCTCTGACTGATTTTACCTAAAAACAAAGTATAATGCACATAGCAGTTATCGTAAATAATATAGCTAGAGGTTTGGTTCTACTTAAGGCAAAAGAGATGCTTGGGCATGTAGTGAGCGTTCCTATCAATGGTCCAACATTGATTAAACCTAACGAGTTCATTACCAATGTCTAACCTCAGGCAACTCCCTTTCTCTTAATGTTTCGTGTTGTTTAATTTTTTCACTTTCGTATATATAAAGAAATAAGCTTCTTTTGCCTAAATTTATAGTCGAAATTACTGAATTTGTACATGTTTACTTGCATGATATTCAGTTCCAGAAATACAACTTGGTTGGTAGTATAATGTTTTGGAACATTGAATTAGTATGAATGTTGAGAATCGCATGCTTTTCATATATTTGGTGATTAAATGCAACTTATTTTTTATTTTTCTTATTTTAAGTTCATCTTATTTTAATCTTATCATTTAAATAATTTGTTATGCCATATTTAAAATTCACAATTTGCTTTGCAGCTAAATGGAGACTAAATTTCTACGTCTTCATAACAATTGCCAGTTATTATATTTCATATTTTAATTCTTTAACTTGGGTTTAAAGATAAAAATTGAGTTTAAAAGTAATGGAAAAGTAATAATTAACTTTTATCCAAATGAAATCATGGTTATTACAAAGTTAATTGAGTTTGCTAGATGGATTTGAGTTCATTTCACCAATTATTATATCTCTATTTAAAGTGCAATTTTATTCAATTCTATTTCTTTCTCCTTGGAGTCATCAGGTGTCAATTTTTTCAAGCAACTGATCTGTTTTACACAAGGTTCGAGAACTCGATCTCGGTCTCGGTTTCGGTCATTTGAAATTTTGTTGGTTTCGGTCAATTTCGAAAATTCCGGAAGTTTTGGTTTCGGTCCCGATATTGGATTTTTGTATTTTTAATGAAAAAGTGATAATAAACGTTGTAAATATAATACAAAATACAGTTTATAAAGTGATAATAAACAACATAACTGCTTAAACATTAGTTAATATTAAATTCAGCCATCCATTTTAATTAACATAACTATTTTGATTAACAACACCAACCATAAATTTTAAATTAGCCTAACCCTTCTATAAAAAAAAACAACCAGCCCAAAGCCCATCCTATTTTATATCCTAAGTTCCTAAACCTAGTTCTTATTATAAAAAAACACCTCAGCCCAAAAGCCCACCTTATTTTTATCCTAACTTCCTAACCCTAATTTCTAGATACTAAAAAGAACGAACAAATAGAAAGAAAAAAGATGCGCACCTGCTCGACTTGAGAAATCGACGAGATCAACAACGCAATCATTCTCGAATTCCTTTGCTCCTCGGATGCTGTGAGGATCCTTATTTCTGGCAACCTGAGCTCTGGTGTTGGCCATGGCACTAGCATATAATGGCAGCCTGGTTGGAAGGTGAGTTGCAAGTAAAGGTCAGGGAAGAAGGGATGGCAGAGAGAAGAGGTGATGTTGTAACTGGAAAAGATGGTGAAGAAGCAAATAACAGATAATACAAGAAAATGGTGAAGCAAGAATAATATCAAGATCTACGTAGAAATAAGAAATGCACAGAGTAAGGAGATGCACAGAAGTGAAAACTGATATTACTTTTTATTCATTTCACACTGTTTTACATTCTCCTTCTCATATATATATACACACACACACACTCATGAATATGGACTTATTCAACTGACCCAGTCTATGACAACCCATCATAATACATTACTAACTATAATTTATAAATAAAATCTGCAGTGATACACATATACACTGTGCACGTGCACACCCTTCCACTTAGCTTCCCGTGGGTCATCTTTAACTTTTGTCCATATTGTCTTGTATCTGCATCATCTCTGAGTCATCAGGAAGTCCCTTGGCCATTGCAGTTAAGGTAGATGTCCTGGGTAGCCTGCTGTGTATAAGTGTTTGTTGAAATGACCCTTCGGGTTGGTGCACGACAATTGTTCGATGAAATGCCTGAGCGTAACAACTCCCCTCCCCTTTAAAAAGAGACCTTGTCTCAAGGTCTAATGTGAGAAGGAAGTTTTATGAAGTTCAATGAGTTGTAAACAAGCATCCAAAGATGATTTTATTGGTGCATTTATATACGCTTTGTGTGCAGGGATAGCATAAGAAACTATGTTGGCTTTTGCATTGGAAGTGGTTTCTACATTCTACCAGGTTTATGCTTGGAGTTGTAATTTTTATAGTAAGCTCCATGATGTCGGTATGTTCAAATATTGCTCCAGTTGGATGTGAATATGCCCAAACCATGCTACTTTTTGGATGCCAATATGTCCAAAATTATATGTACCACTTAAATTTTAATAAGAATATTTTGTTGCAAGTTTATGTTTTGTTTGTTAACAAAGATAATTCAACTTGATTGTACCATCGAAAACATAGACTAAGAGAGTATTTTCATTTATTAATTTGAAACTCAAAACTGGAACTGACAAGTGAATTTCTATCAAATACAATGAGTAACCTATGTATATAATATATTTTGTATGCTCAAATTCGATAAAACTAAGATATAGGTAAAATTATTGGTTATTGCAAGTTTACGTCACTTTATATATTTGATTATTATTAAAGTTTGTTATTTGTACCGTTAATGGCTTATGTTGCATAATACATGAGGTTGTGTACATTTGAATTTGCAGGGATTTGCTTATGCTTGGTAACAAACTGAAAAGAAATCCAGTTGATAAGATAACCAATATTGGATCTACCTTTCACTTGGCATAAGTGAACACATTCATAGGTTAGTCGATTAATTCATTTAAATACATCATTTATTCAACTCATCCAAGATATATTATGAAATTATAAGATATTTCTAGGGAAACATGAGGCAGAACGTCATCTAGGACGGTTATTCATTGGGTTGAATTTACAAGTTTGCTATATATTCTTCATTGTGTCATCACCAAAGATAAAATTTCTTAAGCCATTATTTAGTGAAGTAGGCCATGCAAATAGAGTTAGCATATATTTATGTGTGTGTATCTTGCATTTGTGTTTTAATTGATTGTTTCCTAATTTGTTTGATTTTTTTTTCTAATTTATATAATTCTAAACTTTCTTCAGGTCTGTTGGCATAGATTAAATTTTCTTTATTTGGCATTATTCAGAGTAAAAGTCCTATACTTATCACAAGTCAGAATAGCATGAACCCATAAGAATTTGATTTTAATAAGTTATCTCATTTTAGTAATTGTTGCTTGGTGTTCCTTTAGTTTAATAGGTGTCAACAAGGATTATAACACACATGTTAATACCTGCAATCTATGTTTGATTTGCAATGTATGGTCAGTTGAATGTAAACATATAAATGCATCATAAAAATCTGGTAAAACATTAAAAGTTTATACTTACATGCTTTATTCTGCCAGTCAATAGTTTATACTTACCTTACATAAAGTTTATTTTTTGTTACCACTAATATTTTACATTATCTAAATTACCTACATAGATCTAAAAGGTGGAGGAAGTTGCCAAGGTATATGCTACCACCATCGGTTTCAAGGAAAAACCTAACTTCGTGTGCATAACTCTCCACGTTGATGGTTATTAGCAACACTAGCAACTAGGGCAGTACAATCAAGTCAACATTTCCTCCTTCGATGGTTCAATTTGTGAATTTTAGGTGTATGTTCTAACTCATTTTTATGGCAAGTGGACAAGTTTTCAAAATACAAAATCTCGGTATTATAAAGTGCGTGTGGTGAGGTGAATGATTCATCACAGGTGGTTGTTGTGGTTGTGGAGCCCACGATGGATTTTGGTTATGTTTCCCAATTTCTGAAGCTTTAAAGTTTTCTATTGAAGAGGTAACTGAAAGCAATATTCTAGAAAGAGAGTGGTGATTGACGTTCGACTTTTGTAAAATATATGAAGTAAATGTCCACAGTTTAATCATGTTAACCAAGATGTCCTTTTAATGTTGTTGTCCCTCTAGATATTTGATAACCAAATACATTAATTATTTGATAGTAAAATAAATAAATAAATTGTTCATGAATTATGTAAGCTTATACTAGATTGGTTAGGTAATCAAAGTTTGTTTCTAATTTTTTCATTTCTATGTGTACTCATTTGTATTTTGCAACAAAAATTGGTTAAGCATAAAAAGTTTTGTACACGTCCATCGGACGTGCCTTAGTACTCGTATATATATATATACACACTCATGAATATGGACTTATTAAATTGACCCAGTCTATGACAACCCATTATAATACATTACTAACTATAATTTATAAATAAAATCTGCAGTGATACACAGATACACTGTGCATGTGCGCACCCTTCCACTTAGCTTCCCGTGGGTCATCTTTAACTTTTGTCCATATTGTCTTGTATCTGCATCATCTCTGAGTCATCAGGAAGTCCCTTGGCCATTGCAGTTAAGGTAGATGTCCTGGGTAGCCTGCTGTGTATAAGTGTTTGTTGAAATGACCCTTCGGGTTGGTGCACGACAATTGTTCGATGAAATGCCTGAGCGTAACAACTCCCCTCCCCTTTAAAAAGAGACCTTGTCTCAAGGTCTAATGTGAGAAGGAAGTTTTATGAAGTTCAATGAGTTGTAAACAAGCATCCAAAGATGATTTTATTGGTGCATTTATATACGCTTTGTGTGCAGGGATAGCATAAGAAACTATGTTGGCTTTTGCATTGGAAGTGGTTTCTACATTCTACCAGGTTTATGCTTGGAGTTGTAATTTTTATAGTAAGCTCCATGATGTCGGTATGTTCAAATATTGCTCCAGTTGGATGTGAATATGCCCAAACCATGCTACTTTTTGGATGCCAATATGTCCAAAATTATATGTACCACTTAAATTTTAATAAGAATATTTTGTTGCAAGTTTATGTTTTGTTTGTTAACAAAGATAATTCAACTTGATTGTACCATCGAAAACATAGACTAAGAGAGTATTTTCATTTATTAATTTGAAACTCAAAACTGGAACTGACAAGTGAATTTCTATCAAATACAATGAGTAACCTATGTATATAATATATTTTGTATGCTCAAATTCGATAAAACTAAGATATAGGTAAAATTATTGGTTATTGCAAGTTTACGTCACTTTATATATTTGATTATTATTAAAGTTTGTTATTTGTACCGTTAATGGCTTATGTTGCATAATACATGAGGTTGTGTACATTTGAATTTGCAGGGATTTGCTTATGCTTGGTAACAAACTGAAAAGAAATCCAGTTGATAAGATAACCAATATTGGATCTACCTTTCACTTGGCATAAGTGAACACATTCATAGGTTAGTCGATTAATTCATTTAAATACATCATTTATTCAACTCATCCAAGATATATTATGAAATTATAAGATATTTCTAGGGAAACATGAGGCAGAACGTCATCTAGGACGGTTATTCATTGGGTTGAATTTACAAGTTTGCTATATATTCTTCATTGTGTCATCACCAAAGATAAAATTTCTTAAGCCATTATTTAGTGAAGTAGGCCATGCAAATAGAGTTAGCATATATTTATGTGTGTGTATCTTGCATTTGTGTTTTAATTGATTGTTTCCTAATTTGTTTGATTTTTTTTTCTAATTTATATAATTCTAAACTTTCTTCAGGTCTGTTGGCATAGATTAAATTTTCTTTATTTGGCATTATTCAGAGTAAAAGTCCTATACTTATCACAAGTCAGAATAGCATGAACCCATAAGAATTTGATTTTAATAAGTTATCTCATTTTAGTAATTGTTGCTTGGTGTTCCTTTAGTTTAATAGGTGTCAACAAGGATTATAACACACATGTTAATACCTGCAATCTATGTTTGATTTGCAATGTATGGTCAGTTGAATGTAAACATATAAATGCATCATAAAAATCTGGTAAAACATTAAAAGTTTATACTTACATGCTTTATTCTGCCAGTCAATAGTTTATACTTACCTTACATAAAGTTTATTTTTTGTTACCACTAATATTTTACATTATCTAAATTACCTACATAGATCTAAAAGGTGGAGGAAGTTGCCAAGGTATATGCTACCACCATCGGTTTCAAGGAAAAACCTAACTTCGTGTGCATAACTCTCCACGTTGATGGTTATTAGCAACACTAGCAACTAGGGCAGTACAATCAAGTCAACATTTCCTCCTTCGATGGTTCAATTTGTGAATTTTAGGTGTATGTTCTAACTCATTTTTATGGCAAGTGGACAAGTTTTCAAAATACAAAATCTCGGTATTATAAAGTGCGTGTGGTGAGGTGAATGATTCATCACAGGTGGTTGTTGTGGTTATGGAGCCCACGATGGATTTTGGTTATGTTTCCCAATTTCTGAAGCTTTAAAGTTTTCTATTGAAGAGGTAACTGAAAGCAATATTCTAGAAAGAGAGTGGTGATTGACGTTCGACTTTTGTAAAATATATGAAGTAAATGTCCACAGTTTAATCATGTTAACCAAGATGTCCTTTTAATGTTGTTGTCCCTCTAGATATTTGATAACCAAATACATTAATTATTTGATAGTAAAATAAATAAATAAATTGTTCATGAATTATGTAAGCTTATACTAGATTGGTTAGGTAATCAAAGTTTGTTTCTAATTTTTTCATTTCTATGTGTACTCATTTGTATTTTGCAACAAAAATTGGTTAAGCATAAAAAGTTTTGTACACGTCCATCGGACGTGCCTTAGTACTCGTATATATATATATACACACTCATGAATATGGACTTATTAAATTGACCCAGTCTATGACAACCCATTATAATACATTACTAACTATAATTTATAAATAAAATCTGCAGTGATACACAGATACACTGTGCATGTGCGCACCCTTCCACTTAGCTTCCCGTGGGTCATCTTTAACTTTTGTCCATATTGTCTTGTATCTGCATCATCTCTGAGTCATCAGGAAGTCCCTTGGCCATTGCAGTTAAGGTAGATGTCCTGGGTAGCCTGCTGTGTATAAGTGTTTGTTGAAATGACCCTTCGGGTTGGTGCACGACAATTGTTCGATGAAATGCCTGAGCGTAACAACTCCCCTCCCCTTTAAAAAGAGACCTTGTCTCAAGGTCTAATGTGGGAAACTTTCGAATTAGATCCCAATAATCTTCCCACGTGGCATCGGAATCTGGTTTGTTTTTCCATTTGACTAAGGCTTGAGCAACTGGTTTATTATTTCGTGGAATTAGCCTTCTATCCAAAATTGATTCGGGTTCCTCTACTAATTCCTCTGTGTAGGAAGGCAAGTCATGTTGTAAAACAATAGTAGAGTCGATTTTCTTTTTTAGCTGGGAGATATGAAAAACTGGATGGATTTGAGCTGTGTCTGGTAATTCCAACTTGTAAGCCACCGAACCAATTTTTTCAGTAATTTTGAATGGACCATAGTATTTTGGTGATAATTTATTTGTTTTTGTTGTGCTCACTGAAACTTGCCTATAGGGTTGCAATTTTAAATAAACCCAATCTCCAACAGAATAATATCTCTCTGTTCGTTTTCTATTTGCAAATTTCTTCATCCTTTCTTAAGCAAGCTTTAGACTGTCTTTCAAAAATTGAAGTGTTATGTCTCTGGAGAATAAATGTTGTTCTACTTGTTGTACTTTTGCAGTGTTTGGCACATAAGACAGGAGAGTTGGTGGCTGTCTTCCATAGAGCGCTTCATATGGTGTCATTCGAGTGGATTCCTTCCATGTTGTATTGAACCAAAATTCTGCTAATGTTAGCCAGTTGTTCCATTCTTGAGGCTGATGGCAGACAAAGCACCGCATATAAGTTTCCAATGCTTTATTTGTTATTTCAGTTTGGCCATATGTTTGGGGATGGTATGAAGAACTAAATTTTAGAGTGCATCCTTGTAATCGAAATAGCTCTTGCCAAAATGTGCTAAGGAATAAAGAATCTCTGTCACTTATAATGGTCTTTGGCATGCCGTATAATTTGTAAATGCCATCAAAAAATACCCTGGCCACTATCTTTGCTGTGTATGGGTGTTGAAGGGAGAAAAAATGGGCATATTTTGATAGCCTATCAATGACCACAAAAATAACTGTTGCATTATTACTTTTTGGTAGGTGAGTTATAAAATCCATTGATATGTCAGACCAAACATTTTCTGGTACTGGTAATGGTTGTAGTAGACCAGGAGATGCAATATTTTCTGTTTTAGCTTGCTGGCGATTATCACACTGTAGAATGTATTGTTCCACTGATTTTTTGATATGCTTCCAATAGAAGACCTTTTTTATTTTCTTCAATGTCTTTTTTACTCCTGAATGTCCTCCCAGCGGTGATGAGTGAAATTCAAACAAAATTGTGTTGATGAGATCTAATTGAGCATGATCCAATAAAAAATTTCCTTTATAAAATATATTAAATCATCAACTATCTGATACTTTGTGGAGTCTAATTTTCCTTGTAGAATATGTTCCTTCTTTATGTCAAAGAATGGATTGTGCTTGATTTGCCTTCTGAGCTCAATAATCCAATCAGGCTGTAGTATTGAAATGGCCAAGAGGTCCAAATCATCATGTATTCTAGATAAGTTGTCTGCTATAATGTTTCCTTTTCCTTTTTTGTATTGAACTTCATATTCATATCCATGTAACTTTGCTAACCATTTCCCTTGAATTCTTGTGGTTAGTTTCTGAGACAAAAGATGTTGCAAGCTCTGATGGTCTGTACGAACTATGAATTTTCTTCCAATTAAGTATTGTGACCACTTTTTTGTTGCATGTATTAAAGCATGTAGCTCTTTTTCATAAGTAGATAAGTGTAGATTCTTTCCTTGCAGTGCCTGGCTAATATAGGCAAGTGGTTTATTGTCTTGTAATAATACAGCACCAATACCAGATCCACTTGCATCGCACTCCACAACAAATTCTTTGTTAAAATTAGGCATAGCTAATATAGGAGGGTTGATGAGGCAAGACTTTAATTTATAAAATGCCTCAGTAGCTTCAGTTGTCCAGTAGAAAGAATTTTTCCTCAACATTGTGGTAAGTGGTTTTGCAATTATCCCATAACCTTTAATAAATTTTCTGTAATATCCTGAAAGGCCTAGAAAGCCCCTCAAAGCTTTGATGTTGTGTGGTTGAGGCCAATCAACAATTGCATTAGTCTTTTCTTTATCCACTGAAATTCCATTTGCAGAAATAATATGGCCTAAATAATTCAGCTTGCTTTCTACAAAAGAGCACTTGGATAATTTGATGATTAGGTGATTGTCTTGGAGGAGTTGTAATGTAGTTCTGAGATGCTTTAGATGATCATCCCAACATGTACTATAAATTAAGATATCATCAAAGAAAACCAAAATAAACTGTCTTAAAAAACATTTAAAAATAGAATTCATAAGAGATTGAAACGTTGAGGGGGCATTAGACAATCCAAATGGAATTACCAAAAATTCATAATGACCTTCATGTGTCCTAAAAGCAGTTTTATGTATATCATCCTCATGCATTCGTATTTGGTGATAGCCAAATTTGAGATCAAGCTTAGTAAAATATTTTGAACCATGAAGTTCATCTAGTAGATCATCTATAAGAGGAATGGGAAATTTATCTTTAATTGTAATTTTGTTTAATCCCCTATAATCAATACAAAACCTCCAAGAGCCATCTTTTTTCTTGACCATGACAACTGGGGCTGCAAAAGCACTGTGGCTGTTTCTGATAATACCAGAGTCTAACATTTCCTTAATTAATTTTTCAAGTTCAATTTTTATATAATATGAATGTCTATATGGCTTTAAACAAATTGGTTTTGAACCATGTAACAAAGGTATTTTGTGGTCACAGTCTCTTTTTGGTGGCAATGTAGTTAATGAGCTAGTGACAGAGGGAAATTCATCTAATAATTGTTGAATATCAATGTGAATATTTGTGTGTGATAGTGTGGAAGTGGAGGAGGAAAGGAGCATGAATTTTAATTGTGCTGAGTTCAATTCCTTAGAAATTTTATCTTCATTAAAATGTTGTATAGCAGAACTTGTTAGTCCTTGCCATTTATATTCTTTGCCGTTGTAATAAAATCGAACCTGAAGCTTTTTGAAATTAAAACAAATTTCATCAAGCTCCCTCATCCACTGTGTACCTAAGACAATATCACAACCTTCCATAGGAAGAACTAGTAGATCTATAGGCATTCTACAACCTTGACATGTCAATAAAATTTGAGAGCAAAGTTCATTACCTTGAAGCTTTTGGCCGTTGGCAACCTGCACTTCATAAGTTCTTGTATGATTTTTCTTCAAGTTTAGTTTTTGAGCTAAAGTGCTATCAATAAAACTATGAGTTGAACCAGAATCAATAAGAAAAATAACAGATTTATTATTGATTTTTCCTCTTATTTTAATAGTATGCAATGTTGGAATTCCTAGTAATGTATTTATAGAAATGGATAGCAGTGTATTTTCTGAATCTTGATGATTATCTGATTCATGAATGTTTAAAAAATTATCAGTTGAATCATCTTGATCTGCTAAATCATCTAAATTAATAATTCCCTCTAAAATGTATACTTGCTTGGTTTTACATTTGTGACCAAAATGATATTTCTCATTACACCCAAAGCAAAGATTTTTTCTTTTCTTGTCTAGAATCTCTTCTGGTGTCAAACTTTTTATTTTTGACTGTTTGTCTGAAAAACTCTGAACAGATGACTTAGAAGGAAACGCTTTTGCATTGGAGGTTGAACTAGTTTAAAAGAATTATTATTAGAATATTTATTTGCTGCTAACCACTTTGTTTCATAAGTTTTTGCAAGAATCACTGCTGAATCAAAAGCAGGTGGATTGGCAGCAATAACATCAAATTTAATTTCCTCTTTTAAACCCCCTAATTTTTTTTGTAAAAGATGTGTAGGGGTGATTTGTTCTATCATTCCTTCTAATTGTTCAAATTGATTAACATATTGCATAACAGAAGTTGTTTGTTTTAATGAAGAAAATGTATCATATGGTCTCTCTAATTCATTTGGTTTAAAGCGTACCTGAATGGCCTTGTGAAATGTAGACCAGTGATCATAATCTGGTACCTGATGGGAGTATCTATAAAACCACTGCAGAGCTTCTTTCTTTAGATGAAAAGAGCAGATATGAACCCATTCATGTACATCAGTATTGTTGTAAATAAAGAATTGCTCAGCTTGTCTCAACCAATCAATAACTCTGTCTTCACTCGTAAATGTAGGAAATTCTATTTTGATGTTGAGTTTTGCAGAGTCTCTGGTGTGATGTTCAGAGTTTCTTGAAGGTAGTTGCTCCAAATGAATGTTGTCTGGTCTGGGCAGAATTGGTGATCTGTGATTAGGAGGAATGTAAATGTTGGATCTGTTATTGTGAGGAAAAGAATTGGATCCGTTGATATCAGATCTGACATATAGTGTCTGTTGATTCTTGATGTCTTTTAACTCGGAAAAAAGTTTACTCGTCATTTCTTGCATTTTGTCCAACTTAATATTAACTTCTTGACTGTTCTTGGATAAGGTTGTGGTTGTGGATGACAATTCTTGAGTAATCCTTTCCAATTTCTTAAGAGACAGTGCATTTCTGTTGTTGATGAGATCTTGAATATGCCACCTATCTTGTTATGACAGTTGATCAAGAGTAACCGAGCCAACGAGTGAAGTTGTGTCAGACTCTTCATTGTTGCCTACTGTTGAAGGGTCTTCATGGTGAGGGTTTGAATCTTGCTCATCAACAGGCTCTGATACCAAATTGTGAGGATCCTTATTTCTGGCAACCTGAGCTCTGGTGTTGGCCATGGCACTAGCATATAATGGCAGCCTGGTTGGAAGGTGAGTTGCAGGTAAAGGTCAGGGAAGAAGGGATGGTAGAGAGAAGAGGTGATGTTGCAACTGGAAAAGATGGTGAAGAAGCAAATAACAGATAATACAAGAAAACAGTGAAGCAAGAATAATATCAAGAACTACGCAGAAATAAGAAATGCACAGAGTAAGGAGATGTACAGAAGTGAAAACTGATATTACTTTTTATTCATTTCACACTGTTTTACATTCTCCTTCTCTTATATATATATATACACACACACACACACACACACACACACACACTCATGAATATGGACTTATTCAACTGACCCAGTCTATGACAACTCATCATAATACAGTACTAACTATAATTTATAAATAAAATTTGTAGTGATACACAGATACACTGTGCACGTGCACACCCTTCCACTTAGCTTCCCGTGGGTCATCTTTAACTTTTGTCCATATTGTCTTGTATCTGCATCATCTCTGAGTCATCAGGAAGTCCCTTGGCCATTGCAGTTAAGGTAGATGTCCTGGGTAGCCTGCTGTGTATAAGTGTTTGTTGAAATGACCCTTCGGGTTGGTGCACGACAATTGTTTGATGAAATGCCTGAGCGTAACAGATGCTCGAATTCCTTTCCTCCTTCCGATGCTCTCGTTTTGCTAGGTAATTTTTTATTTCTTTTAAGACTAAGTTTTTTGGATGTCAAATTCGATCTCATTTACTTTTTTTAATTTCGTTTTCTTTCCACTTGCTGCAGCATGTTTAATTTTCTTGATTTTTTTTACGATCAGTTTTCGGGATGGGATTTTAACCTAATCCCGTCTCGCCTCCGGCCGGAACCAAACCGAGATGGCCGGAATCTCGAGGTTCCAGCCGGAACCTTATACCATGGTTTTACATCATATGTAAATATTTCTAAAATTTAGCACTAGAATCTTACATTATCATGTCATCATATTATGTTGTAATGAAAAAAAATTGTGAATTTATTATCATCCAATTAAACCGTATGTTTATGTGTTTGATAGGATTTAAAATCAGTGTTTTAAAAGATGTTATCGAAACTGTATAATTTTGTCAACCCTGATTAAAACATAGGGTGATAAGCATACCATAATTTATGTCCTTGTCCCTGTTTTACTACCAATTACACATTGGCATGCCTGGTATTTTTTTTACTTAACTTTTTTCTTATAGAAAAATAATTCCACTTGTACGTCATAGATTATCATCAGTGGACCCATGTTACAGTTACTGTTTTTAACTCATTCACCTACATTCATTTCTCAAATGTCGAACATTTACTCGACTTTTAATTATGTACAGTTACTGCTTATGTATGTTATGTTTCGTAAATTTGGATTTTTATGTCACTTCTTTTTTACAGAATACCCAAAAAAGCGAGAATAGCACAACCTTTTGACATTGTGTAAGTGTAAACAGTCAGCCTAGACCAACTAACATAGACTGGAAAAGGAAAAGGAAAGCAAATCTGGTACTCTTGCTAATTTTACAAAGAAATCCATACTGCATACAGAGGAGTTGTGATCAATTCAAGTTTATGATTCCACTTCATTTCAGTCAGCAAGTACATAGAAAAATTCCGATGCCAACCAAAATACATGTTCTGAATTGTAACTTATGTGCATTATGCATCATAAAAACCGTAATTCCCGATTAGTGGATTCTAGTCATTGTTATGTCAGTAGTTGGTTTGCCGGATGTTTTACAATGGCAAACCAATACTACTCTTTGTTATGAAACATGACTACGATGGTTTTAATATGCAATACTTCCTTATTAATAAAGTATGTTGTTATTCCCCTCTGTATTGTGCTTTGATTTTATAACACGTACAACATTTGATACCCGGTGGATTTGTAAATGACAAATAGCTTAAGATATAACATGATTTCTACCGAGTTAGAAGATAATGTGGCTCAGGTCTGACCTTTAAATAATGTCACATGTTTACCGGTAAAAAAAAATAGCGTTATTCTACATCTCGAAGTCTGTTTGATCCATGTATTTCATCAAGTTTTCTCTTTCGGTTTTAAATCAAATGATAGTTCGAGTTTTTATTATACGTCATTCTTAATTTAATGTATCTTTATAAATTATACATGTTTGTTAACAGTAGAGGACGTGATTCAGTACATCAAACTGCCTACTGCCCTTTCTGTGCAGTTGGATCAAGTGTTAAGACTAACAAACTGTGAATATATAATTTATACACCTACAAGCTAGTGTGCCTACCACTTTCATGCGTGCAGAAGACCAATATTTGGTCTACTAACAGGTTTACAAGTGTGAACAAGTAATACACAACTGCCTATGTGGCCATGGATATGGTTATATGACTATTTTATATAATGACACTCATTGATTGGACACTCCTAACATTGTATAAGTTCCGAAATGATCCCAAATTTTATGTACAGGATACATGTAATTTGGATCTATCATTCTTGCATTTTTGCTGCGTTCCAAGATGTATCAGACGATAAAACTGTTATGCATACCTAAATATGTAGTATAAGAGGTGTAGCTAATCTGTAAAGGCCCGTAAATCCATACCCCTTGAGTCGACCATAATTCACATCAGTCCAACTCAAATTGAATGGAAAATACGAATCTTTAGGGTAAAGAAGAAAAAGTAGAAGAAGAAAACAAAAACAATATCACAGAATCTCACAATCGTAGCGGAACAAATATAATATATAATAACAGATTTTTACATAAAAGAATCTGTAGCAGTTTATATACTTACAATCATCAGAGTACAACAATCCATACATCAATCTGGACAGTTATAGTAACTTGTCCTCATACAACGGAAATATAAGTCAATTACGAAAATATGTCTTTGTCATCTAGCTCGTCTCCTGAGCTCCATAGCATCCTATCATGAATCTGTAATACACGGTCTGACCCGAGCATTATAATAAAATAACACCCGAGTCAGTTTGGAAAACCAGCGTGAGAAAACACACTCAATTTGAATTATTAATTTTTTCCTCAAAATCTTTTGAAAACAAAGGTATCTCGTAAGACCACGTCACACATAAACACGACGGGTTTTTACCTTACGATAACCAAAACGATTTTTATCAAAATCATTTGATATTATAATAGTGTCTATAGAAAATAGCTGAAATGCTTGCATCTCACGTTTCAGCATAGTTGGACACAATCAAAACCGTACGACGCTTATTGGAGAATGGATTCCATCGAATGACTGGGCCACTAGGGTACCGCCCACCACGGTACACCTCTAGAACAATGTATCGAGGACCACGCCGGGATCCCCTGCTACACAAGACCGACCTACCCCTAACCTGGATAAACCGAATATGTTATCATCCCGGGTGTTCCCACCCTTACCACCGAGCGCTCCTTCCATGCACAACCATATCCATAAATAATAGGTTTCCGAGGACATCTAGAAATGTGATAACATACCCTAATTGGGTGCGACCCACTTTGCTGCATCTTCCATGTTTTAGTTATTCCTAGTTGATGAGGCTTGAGGCTAAGCGTTACCTTTCAAGAAACAATTTTTCCTTAGAATGCTCATTGTCCTCCAATGACGATGTTCTGATAGCATTCGTCCATACAAGTTGTCCTGGGTCTGGACAAACCGAATCATCGTCTTTATCATCTTCACTGTATTCATTCGTTACGTTCAAACCAGATCGAAGTGGATTTCGGATAATTAAATCTGATCCCGGTCTCTTCAAAACGATTAACGAAATTGGCCAATATTGATAGTCGGTTATTTAACTATCAATAAAACATCCATAAGCAATCATCTGGCCTTATTATAAATTTCCAAAAATATTCCCAAAATATCTTTATAAGATATATATATCCAAACCCTTCCAATAGTTTATTAGTGGATGTCAAACTCAAGTTCTTATGTCCTTAACAGGATATTTTCAAGTCATTTCAATACTTAGAATATTTTCCTCACTTCCAATTTATAACCCATCCCTTTGAAAATACTTCTATAATAAAAATATCGGAGTTTAATATTTTCAAATTCTTCCCGTCCAATACTTAGGAATATTTATAAGTATCTTCCCTAAGATCTTTTATTTCCAATATTTAGGGAGTAGTCCATTTATTTTCTTTTCTTTAATTCTTTACAAATTTTATTTGTAAACCCCCTAATATTTCCCAAGTCGAATGCACTTGTCTATGACTCCAATTGTCCGTTTCTAACCCCTTTTTATGAATTCTAGTTCATTTTCCGAATTTATCATATTTTAAACACTTTAGAAATTTCTTTAAGCTCCCAAAATTCCACTATAAGATTCCTCTTCTAAAATCATACTCGTTTAACAAACTTCGCTTTCAATCTCGAGAGGATTTATAAATAAATTCCATCCTTTAAAACTATATATATAAAATAAGTATTTTTAAAGAATAACAGTTTATTTGTAAAATATGTTTAGGTAAATTTAAAATATCAAACATTTTAAATAACATCAATAACTCATTTCCGAATCATTTTTAAAATAACCAAATAAATTTACAAAGCTGCTTAATAAAATTAGAATTTATTTCAATGAATATTAAATATTAGAATAACTAACTTTTCGGAATATTCTAAATCTCAATAATAGTTTAAATTATATAGCATAGTTATTAAAAATCCCACTTTTACAACTTTTAACTTCTCGACAAAAATCTATTTTTAAAAAACCCAATATTGCCAAGTTCAGTTTAAAAATCCTTCTCGATTCATATCACATCGATTATATCTCAATTTTATCACCCTTCTCATATTCAAAAATAGATTCCACTATTTCTTTCCCAACGATTTCCATAACTCGATATAAATTCACATCGTAAATCTATATTTTCAATTTATCAACTGACCATTATTTTCCTTATTTATAAACTCCTTTGAGTTTTACTTGTTTATAAAACAAATCTTGTTTATAAAATTCCATTATATAAATTCATTTCTTATAAATTCCATTTATACTTCTAATCTATTTTTAACATTGGCTTTAACTCCGTTTCATATTTCCAGATACCATTTATTAATTCTTTTATATAAGTCATTTTTAAAATATCCATTTAAAAATTCACAATAGTATAGTATAACCAAAAATAAAATATATTTTCTAATTCAATTTCTTTAAAATAACTCCAGTTCCAATATATATATTTTTATATCAAATTCCCTTTAATTCCTTAAATTTTAAAATTATATCTATAGTATTTAAATTATCAAAATTCAGGCCAGTGCTACAATAGCATCCAATAATTCCAATCACTACAATAATCTACAATAGATTATTCTACACAATCATACATCACTATATATGAAAAATAAACAATATATTTGAGGAATCCAGTTGGATCCCTCCATCCTGTTTCCCTGCATCCATAGATGTTAATTCAACATAAAAATACCAATCCCACTTCGAGGGGGATATCGCGGTATATATGGTCATCCGCTATTATGCAGGGCATATAGGGTCTCATCCGCTATAATGTGCGGCAATATCACTCCAAATATTAATATATATAGACTACTATATATATATATATTATCTCATTCAACAGACAATAAATTTATAAATTCAACTAGCATCCACAATTAAATTTCAACTACTTAAATTTTAAATTTTGGTAATCCAAACGAGTGAGAATTTTCTCACCTTGATTTTTAGTTGCGATCCGTTCCAATTTTTAGTTAATAGTTGCTTCTAAAAATTTCCAATTAATCCCAGATTAGATTTTCGTACATCGTATAAAATTTAATTTTTTTTTGCATTTATAAGATTTCAAGATAAATTAATTGATAATTAACTTTAAATTTAAAAACTGGTTCAAAAAAAATTACCTTCCATAAACTCGCTTAACCCACGTTCGACCCGCTCCCGCATCGCGATTTCCCAGATCAACGTCTACATGCCAATAACCTCGCCAACGCTCAACACTGTCGCCGTTCACCACTGCGATGCCCTCAATACTTCTGCATTGCCTTCACTGCTCCTACGTCACCCAGACCTAGGCGACTACCTCCATCTCCCTACGATCCACATCCTATCGACCTGACCCAGTCTCATCTACATCTCCTTCCTCTACCATGACTTCGACCACCCCTTTGAATGCCGCAGTTCCCCTATTTTCTTGGGGAACACCACCTAGGCCAGTAACTGCCTTCTCCAAACTCGCGTACACTTCGTCGAACTCTAATGCCTCACCCAAACAAAAGTGCCGCTCCCTCTCAACCATTAGAGTAACCCACTTCGCGAGCCACCCATCATTACCGACCGTCGCTGCAGCCTACGGCGACCCCAACACCCATACCCTAGCGGCGCCTCACGCGCACGTGGTTTCCTCCTTGCCCTGCTCGCACGACTTGAAATCGCATTCCCCTCATTCGCACGCACTTCCCCTTCCCCATTACAGCCATGCCTTCGAACGAGATTTGATTGCGTGATATTTTTTTTTGTCAGATGAAAATGATTTCGTGACTTGAATTGAAATGAAGGGAATAAAGATGGTTCGATTTGATTTCGAACTGAGGGGAGGGAGACATGATTTAAGATTGAGGGGAAGCGTGTTGTATAAGGCAGTGTCTTGTTTTTGATTTGATTATATATATAATTTTATAAATATCCAAAATATGTCGCTTTGCATAACACAGAATTTCAAACCCTTATTGAGGCATGCCGCTGGGCGTTCATAATGTTATATCCATATTCCGAACGCAATGGAAAAGGTTTCGAGTCCTAATTCGATCGTATGGAGAAGATAGCTTTTTGGACTCAATTATTATATTAAATTTTCGATATAAATTTCAACGCGTTTGTATCCTGTACGATCAAACGATAACTCCAAACGCTACAAAATTTGAAATCCGATAATAATACACTATTACGGATCCAATGGAACTAGTTTCGTCAAATTCCTAGATTGTGCCTCGGAATGCTATTTTTAAATGTCAATTTAAACAAACTATTTTTAAAATTGAACAGATCACTTTTAAATTCAATTTTAAAACTTTTATTATCTTCATTATTATTACTATAAATTTGATAAGCCTTTAAATTATTTTTATCGAGCTTAAAACTCAAGACACAATAATTTAACCAATATTCAATTATTAAATTCAATAATCAAATTATCCATCAAATCACTATATTTAAATTCTGAATTTATTTTTTAAATAAAAACCTAAATTTCTGTATTCAAAATCAATCTATAATTCAAATTCAATATTTAAAACCATTTAAATATCCCAAATCAAACGCCGAAAAATCCGAGTCGTTACATAATCTGTGTGTCTGTGCTTGTGTATCCATCTTTACTATTATCAGTGATATGGATTCAGTTTACTAAATGCATGATGCCCGCCCAAACTGAAAGCAGTAGTATTGTCTTGGTTGTGTTAGTTCATAGTCCGTGTTCATCTCTGTGTAAAGTAGGTCTTAATTACACTAAAAATTCTTTTATAATTGTTATTGCATTGTTCTGGATCAAATTGCAGTTTTCCTTACCAGACTCTCCTCCCTCTTTTTTTGTTCCTTTTTTGTTCCTGTTTTTTCCAACCTATTCTACTCAGTTCAGTTGACTCTTCTTACACAAGCTCCTTGGTATATGCGGTTGAAGTCGATGTGGGATAGCATAATCACACACACATGTAGATGCCAGTTGTCGGTATGCATATTTCATCAGATCTATGTACAAACAGTGTACCATAATTATAATTCACATGTTATTGTTACCTACCATTGTGTTCAATCCAATACTCATTTTATCGATTCTGTCCTGAATCAGTATTAATTTATATTTTCAGATATGCAAGTCTGCAAGGGCAAGATGAAGGTTGATGCTGGCATTGGAAAAGGCAAAAAATGATTGTACAAGTCGGTGGATGCGATGCACCAATTGCTGTCATGATTTTGGGGACCTGTCGCTGCATAATTTTTTTGACTTTCTTTGTCGACGCCATGAGGAAGATGCCAACAGGTTCTTTTGCATTGAGCAATCGTATCATCGACAAAGTGAGCAACTTTTTCCCATCAACAATTTTTTCTTCATAGTTTGAACATAAATATTTGGTGCAACCATGCTTCATATATTGTTTTCTTTTGAAATTTGTTAGATAAATCATCATTCTAGGCATCGGAAATTGAAACATAAAAATCCATGGAGGTATGCGCATTTTTTTCTTTTTTCGAATGTCATTATTTTATACATATGCAGGTGGCAACTTGCGGTTTGTAAACCTAATTATGAATCTTCTGTGTGCTTAGCGATGTCAAATAATATTGCAGAAACCATGAATTGATGGAGTGTCCCAATGACTCATTCCCGTTGGCAACTGAAAATGTGCGAAGGGTGAACAATTTACATAACGTGGATACTTCCCACTGTACAGATTCCTTTGCATCCGGGAGTTACGAGCAACGTATGTTCTGTAATGTTAATTTATAATTGCATTGATGTATTGGATGTTTAAATCTTTTCTTACGATCTTGGATAAATCTGCAGGTAAAATGTTTGCAGCACATAATTTTGGACCTCCTACGTGTACATGTTCATACTATGGAGCATTGCTTTGGTTTGAAGAAAGAGTTAAAAAAGGGGAATACCGTTGCAAATCCATAATTTTCTGTATGTTACCATAACAGAAAGGTTGAGCTGCCAGCCTATCAAAGGTACCCCAATATTTGTTGGAGCTTCTTAACTATAATGGAGGTTTTGTTTCAAAAGGTTTTCGGTAAGATATACGAGCATATAATTCGGTTTTACCGACCTATTGGAGTGACTTTATAGGGATGGACGATAGTATAATTTACCGACCTCTTCAGGATTGCAGCATTGGTTGATAACTCAAATAGGGATTCATGTGGTTGTATAGATATTTTGATTGAAGAGAGCAATGGGATATTGAAAAGAATTAGCGAAAAACATCCTTCTTTCATGTCCATGCAATATCCCATTCTGTTTCCATATGGTGAGGATGGTTTCAGGTGCAATATAGAATATAGATTAGCTGTCGTCTGTAGATTGACTAAAAGAATGAGGGAGTATTATGCCTACCTTATTCAGCACAGACGGGAAGATGGCTCAATTCTGCTATGAGGCGGCAGCATTTTCCAGTAGTTTATTATGGACTGTTATACATGTATTGAGGAGGACATATTTTCCTAGGTTAAAAACAATCAAAGTACATTAATATGTGAATTGTACATGGGTCTTCATGATGCAATTACGGCTGGTGACACGAATGCACGCTCGATTGGAAGAAAAGTTATTTTATCGTCTTCTTTCACAGGAGGTCCTAGGTACATGGTATAGAATTATCAGGATGCTAAGGCTATATGTGTTATACGATCAGTATACAAAAAACAGAGATGAATCACTTATAAACTCCTCACACAAGTTTACAAATCAGATTTCCACAACTTTGGAATTTTATATTAGTATTTTTGAACAATAACTATTGTTGTAATGAATTTACAACAACAAACTATAGCAATAACAACAACAAAGTGCTGTGTTAAACTATAGCGATAAACAATCGTTGCACTACTTCGTAGAAACAGTACAACTTTGAAATGGAAAGATTACAGAATGATGTGTATATATATAAATAAACAAGAAATCTAACTGGATGAAGAAGGAAATTTCATCTGAGGCTTGCCGTAACAATTTCTTGAAGACTTTATTCAAAGTCTCTCAAGATACAACAAACGTTATCTGCTCGAGATTGTGGTGTGTATGATCTTCTGTGTGATATGCAGGACCGCTTGGATTTTAGAGGTTTCAGAAACGAAGAGGAAGAAGAGGAAAAACAGAGTTAGAAAATGATCAGGTTTCCTGCTCCTTTTATAGGCGAATTCTGCAATGGCTATATCCGTTGGTAAAAGTTGCGTCTCTTCGTTTCATGTTTGTTCAAATCTGCAATAGCAATTCACAATGGTAAGGTCGCGTCTCTTCGTTTGCAACACTTTTCGAATTTGCAACGCCTATTTCTGTTTGAAAAAAGTGGCGTCCATTCAATTAGTTGCAACGATCGTTTCTGTTGGGAAATCCGCGTCCATTCAAATATAACTGTTTAACAACCAACAACCGCTTCTGTTTGAATTTAAACAGTAGAAAACTGTTCACTTTTGTGCAGCAAAAATATAACACGGTCTAACCTTATTGTACCCGCACCGACCCGGCCCGGTTCGGTACCGGACGGGAGGGCGGCACGCGCGCGTGTGTTAGTTCATGGCCATATAGATTCTCCCCCTCGCACAAAATTACCCGACTTTAAGGGCCGATATGGGTTTGAGGAAAGTAGTATATAAGCATGAATATTAACTTATTTTTGGCGATGTGGGACAATATCCCATTCACTATAAAGGGCCTCTAACAATCTCCCACATGAATGATGATATATGTCTCCCCCACACAAAGTGTAATATCACACAATTCATATAGAAATAATGCTATATCGAGGATAAGTAGATATTCCACTTTGAACTTTCCATAGTTAAAACTTATCAAATATACTTGGCTAATCGGTGAATTATTTCATCTTGAACCGTCAGCCGTTTGTAAATAACCGGACAACAAGCTTTACAAAGCATTGTTTCCCCTCACATCCAATCTCTTGGTTATGTTCGTTTTGGTCCTGAACAAATTTGGTTCTGTGAGTGTTTTAGAGAATTTAAGCCTTTAATATTCTCATAGAGCCGACCCAGCTCACACTAACATAGGTGATCGCAACCATTAAGAGTATCCTACATATATTCCACTTGTTATTTTCAAGATATGGTCATCATTGAAAATCATAGCTTTAACCTTTTAATACTTCTGTAGGCATGCATTCTATTGTGCACCATAGGAATGGAGTAGGACTAAGTCCAAACAAATGCATTATTTCTTGAGTTACTCAGAACTGGTTTGCCTATTGATCCTAGTCCGTGGGATCTCCAGTCGCTAGGATAGGTTTCCGTATAAGATAACTCTTATTGTTTTAAGCTTTTAAACCCATTCCCCTCGATGCGCAATCTATTTTCTCTCTTGATAAACCTTTAGTAAATGGATCCGCAATGTTATCAGTAGTTCTCACATAATCAATGGAAATAGTTCCATTTGAGAGTAACTGCCTAACTGTGTTATGGCTTCAACGAATATGTCGTGACTTTCCATTATACACAAAGTTTTGCGCTCTGCTTAACACTGTTTGATTATCACAGTGTATGCATATGGCCGGTACAGGTTTAGGCCAAAATGGAATATCTTCTAAAAAATGACGAAGCCATTCTATTTCTTCGCCTGCTTTATCGAAAGCGATGAACTCTGATTCCATAGTGGATCAAGCTATGCACGTTTGTTTAATAGATTTCCATGACACTGCTGCTCCTACTAAGGTGAAGACATAACAACTAGTTGATTTAGATTCCTCTGAATCAGAAATCTAGTTTGCACTATATCCTTCTAAGACGGCAGGATATTTTCCATAATGTAGGGAAAAGTTCGTGGTACTCTTTAAATATCCCAATGCTCTCATTAGTGCTTTCCAGTGTTCCTTCCCTGGGTTATTTGTATACCTGCTCAGTCGTTACTGCATAAGCTATATATGGTCTTATGCAATTCATGAGGTACATTAGACATCCTATTACACGAGAGTATTCTAGTTGCATTACACTCTCATTAGTGTTTTTATGCAGTACTTCCGCTGGATTAAAAGGTGTTCTTACTCCTTTAATTCCGTAATTTTGGAATTTTTCAATCACCTTTTCCACATAGTGTGACTGAGATAGTTCAATTCCATTAGGTGTTTTTATTATTTTGATTCCCAAAATAATGTCTACAACTCCTAAATCATTCATATTGAAATTGTTGATTAACATTTTCTATATGGTCTCTATTACCTTACTATTTGGACCAAAGATTAGCATATCGTCTACATATAAACAAATCATCACGTATGATTGTCCAACTTGTTTATAATAAACACATTTATCACATTCATTTATACGGAAACCATTTTTCATCATGACACTATCAAATTTTGCGTGCCATTTTTTTGGAGCTTGTTTTAGTCCGTATTATGATTTTACTAATCTACATACTTTGTTTTCATTTCCTTCAGAAATAAAACCCTCAGGTTGCTCCATGTAAATCTCCTCATCAATATTTCCATTTATGAATGCTGTCTTTATTTCCATTTGATGAATCTCTAGATTATATATGGATGCAATTGCTATTAACATTCTTATAGAGGTTATTCATGTAATTTGTGAATATGTATCAAAGAAGTCTATACCTTCTTTTTGACGATATGCTTTGGCTACCTGTTACCCGGCTACTTAGCCCGGCTACAAAGCGACAGTTGCAGAGGTTATGGTTGAGCCTAGACGGGACTCAAGCCAAGATAGATATGGAAGTATAAGGGTTTGGTGTAACTCGATTAGTTTAGTAAATTTATGGTTCGGCATGTTTGAGGTGGCTCGGTATGTTTGTGGTTCAGCCTTAGTGGATCGGTCAAGGAAGATAAGTCGAAATGGGTTGGTTATGGAAGTTCGGCCTAGGTAGGTCGGCATGTTTGGATCGGCCGTGAATGGGTCGGCCCAGGTGGTTCAGTGCAGACGGGGTCGGCCTCAGAGAGATTGTTTCATGTGGCTCGGCCCTTAGTGATTCGGCCTTGGAGAGGTCAGATCATGTGGATCAGCTGTAAGTGGTTCGGCTTATGTGGGTCGGCATGTATCGTTCGGTCATGGTAGAAAAGTTAAGGTGGGTCGGCCAGATATGGTTCGGCCTTAATGGGTCGGCATATATGGATCGGCATACCTGGTTCGGTGCACAACAAGGGAGTTAGCATATTTTTGGGGTCTACAGCAAGGTGATGCGATCGACATTGTTTTGCTTCGAGATACACCACAAGTTTCTCCGGGTCCCTTGAGAGCTTGCTTCGAGTCAGCTACGAGATGACCCCGGTTCGATCATAGAGGGTCGGCAACACGTGGTTCGGCCAAAGTGGTTCGGCATTGCCTGGATCGGTCAATTTGAATTAATGTTTGTGGGCGAGCTACCTTAGCCATGGGCCTGCATAGGTGAACCAGCCTATCTTCGTCTATAAATAGAGGGGCAGGGGTCACAGTTGAGGGGACCTTTTTTTGGGAACTCCAGGGAAACTCTGCCATTTTTTATACTCTCCTCTTTTTGATTCAAACTTTTATTCAAGTGGTTTGTTTATGGATTGTATCTGTATTCAAGTGATTGGAAAAGTAATAAAGATTCTATTCAAAGGGGACGTAGGCAATCGCGCCGAACCACTATAAATCTGGTGTTCTCATTTCTGTTATTCTTTTTGCATTCAATTGCGTTATTTCTCTGTTTTAATTTACTTTCTTCAGTAATCTCTCCACATAACTCAATTCAATGGTGTTAGTGACCAATTTTGGTGCTAACACTATCAATCTTGCTTTATATTTGTCAATAGAGCCATCTGGTTTCATCTTCTTTTTGAAAATCCATTTACAACCAATCGGTTTTATTCCAGTTGGAAGATCAACTATTTCCCAAGTTTTATTACTTATAATTGAATCAATTTCACTTTTGATTACTTCTTTCCAACATGAGGATTCAGAAGATGACATTGCTTCCTTGTACGTTTGAGGTTCGTGTTCTAACATGTATGTTAGAAATTCTGAACCAAATGTCTTGGACGTTCTTTCCCTTACGCTTCTTCTTGGTTCAACTTCCTCGATTTCATGATGAGTTTCATCTTCATGTGGCTTGCTTGATTCTTCTCTTGTCCTTTTAGGGACATAATTTCCTTCATTCCTTTTGTGCGGAAACACATCTTCAAAGAATGAGGTATCTCTCGACTCTATGATTATATTTACATTAATATTAGCTATATCAGACTTGAATAACAAAAATCTGTAGGCATTACTATTTTGGGCTGGTCCTAGATAGTAACAGTCTACGGTTTTTGGTCCAAGTTTGACTTTCTTGGGAGGCGGACCTGGAACTTTTGCCAAGCACCCCCACACTTTGAGGTATTTGAAACTTGGTATGTGTTCTTTCCATAACTCATGTGGAATTGTTCCTGTTTTATTGTGAGGAACCTTGTTTAATATGTGATTAGACATATTTAAGGCTTCCCCCCACAATTTCGTCAGTAGACCAGAGGTCAATAGCATTGCATTTATCATATCTTTTAATGTTCTATTCTTTCTATCGGCAATACCATTTTGTTGTGGTGAATATGGAGCAGTTGTTTGATGAATTATACTATTTTCTGCACAGAATTGTTCAAATGGTGATGCATATTCTCCACCTCGATCAGATCTCAATATCTTGATCTTTTTATTTAACTGATTTTCTACTTCAGCCTTATATTTTATAAACGATGTAATTGCTTCATCTTTACTATTCAAAAGATATACATAGCAATATCGTGTATAGTCGTCAATAAAAGTGATAAAGTACTTTTTCTCACCTCTTGTAGGTAATGATTTAAAATCACATAAATCATTATGAACCAAACCTAGTGGTTCAGTACTTCTATCTACAGTATGAAATGGTTTTTTGACCAATTTTGCTTTTACACATGTCTCACATTTGTAGTTTTTATCTACTTGGAATTTAGGGATTAATCCCAAGTTTGCTAGTTTTTTCATTTTTCAAAAATTTATGTGTCCTAATCTATCATGCCATAATAAAATTCATGCTCAATCAAATAAGAAGCTTTATTTTTATTAATAGCACAATCTGAATACATAGTTTTATTGCCGACTACGGCTACATTTTCCCTAAATAGGCCATCACATAAATAACCCCTTCCTATATAAATTCCAGCCTTAGACACAACTACTTTATCTGACTCGAAGACCATTCGGAATCCTTTCTTTGAGAGCACAGGTCAGAGATAAGATTCTTGTGGATATCCGGAACTTGAAGAACTTCATTAAGTGTCACGGTTTTTCCGGATGTAAATTTGAGGACGACGGTACCGTTACCTTCGATCATGGAAACTCCAGAATTGCCTATATAAAGTTTTTCTTCCTGATCGTACTTCTTGTAAGTGGAGAACATAGATATATCAGAACAGACATGACGAGTAGCGCCTGTGTCTACCCACCATTGTGCAGGGTTATGTACTAAGTTGCATTCTGAAACAACACCTCAAAAGTTCATCTCCTCAATGTTTGAACTCAAATCTTCCACTATATTTGCCACTGACTTGTCATTCGTCTTCTTGTGCCTGCAATCTTTAGCTGCGTGCCCAGTCTTTCCGCAGACCCAACATTCGCCTTTGAATTCTTAGTTTGCTTATCTTTGGATTGATTATCTGGTGCCTTTCTCTTTTTAGAGAAGTTTTTCTTTTTGTTGTTGAAGTGTCCTTTCTTCTTTGACCCTTTTGTAACAAATGCCTCTTCGCCTTTAGGTTGTGTTATTCCGCGATTATCTGCCTCAATTTTTAATATGACAATGAGATCTTCTAATGAAATCTCCTTTTTCTTATGTTTCAAATAGTTGCGGTAGTCTCTCCAAGATGGTGGCAATTTTCTTATTATCGCTTCAACAAGGAACGACTCTCCAACTTTACGTCCTTTCGATTCAAGTTCATGAATTATAAGTTGGAGTTCCTACACTTGACTAGTTACGGATTTGGAATCCTCCATCTTATATTCCATAAATTTGTCTACTATGAACTTCTTCAAACTAACATTCTGCGTCTTGTATTTATTTGCAAGTGCAGTCCATAGGGATTTTGCTGTCTGGTGTGGTTGGTACACTTTATATAGTACTTTATCCAAACAATTTAGAATGTATTTTCGGCATAGGAAGTCTGAATGCTTCCATGAGTCAATTTTAAGAAAAACATCTGCGTCTTTTTCTCCAGATTGTCCGTCTTTGGGCTTTGGTTCATCCTCCTCAATGCACTTTTGCAGCCCTAATGTGGTGAGATAAAATAGCATTTGATTCTGCCATGTCTAGAAGTCATCACCATCTCCTTTAAATGGACCAGGCCTGTTGTGGGTAGCAGTTTTTGCTGATAGTTCAACTGTCGCCATCTCTGTTTTAGTGAAAATAGGAAAGTCTTAAGATGTTATACGATCAGTATACAAAAAACCGAGACGAATCACTTATAAACTGCTCACACAAGTTTATAAATCAGATTTCCACAACTTTGGAATTGTATATCAGTAATTTTGAACAATAACTATTGTTGTAATGAATTTACAACAACAAACTATAACAATAACAACAACAAAGTGTTGTGTTAAACTATAGCGATAAACAATCATTGTACTACTTCGTAGAAATAGTACAACTTCGAAATGGAGATATTACAAAATGATGTGTATATATATAAATAAACAAGAAATCTAACCGGATGAAGAAGGAAATTTTGTCTGAGGCTTGTTGTAACAATTTCCTTAAGACTTTATTCAAAGTCTCCCAAGATACAACAGACGTCATATGCTCGAGATTGTGGTGTGTATGATCTTCTATGTGATACGCGGGACCGCTTGGATTTCAGAGGTTTCAGAAACGAAGAGGAAGAAGAGAAAAAACAGAGTTAGAAAATGATCAGGTTTCCTACTCCTTTTATAGGCGAATTCTGCAATGGCTATATCCGTTGGTAAAAGTCACGTCTCTTCGTTTCATGTCTGTTCAAATCTACAACAGAAATTCGCAACGGTAAGGTTACGTCTCTTCGTTTGCAACACTTTTCGAATTTGCAACGCCTATTTCTGTTTGAAAAAAGTGGCGTCCATTCAATTAGTTGCAACGGTCATTTCTGTTGGGAAATCCGCGTCCATTCAAATATGACCGTTTAACAACCAACAGCTGCTTCTATTTGAATTTAAACAGTAGAAAACTGTTCACTTTTGTGCAGCAAAAATATAACACGGTCCAGCCTTATTGGACCCGCACCCGACCCGACCCGGCCCGGTTCGGTTCGATACGGGATGGGCGGGCGACGCGCGCGTGTTAGTTCATGGCCATATAGGTCCTCCCCTCGCACAAAATTACCCGACCCTAAGGGCCGATATGGGTTTGAGGAAAGTAGTATATAAGCATGAATATTAACTTATTTTTGGCGATGTAGGACAATTTCTCATTCACTATAAAGGGCCTCTAACAATATGTCAGTGGGAGGGATCCCCATATTTTTTTTCACCTTCACATGCAATTCAAAGTGGCCTGAGATTGAGATGGCGTTATCAACCATTCCTGGTCAGAGATCTGAGGACAGACCATAATTGTTTCACTTGATTTTCACATGAAACTTATGGAATTGATGTTTGACATAAAGACTGAATATCATTTTGGAAAGGTCAAAGCATGTAAGTTTGATGATTCATGCAATACTTTATCTCACTTTTTTTGTTACTTCCATCGACATAACTGATTATTCAATTTTTTTAACAATGGTTTAGACGGTTAAATTTCAGAAGAGGGGTGTACCTCATTCTCATATACTTATATTTGTTTTCGGCGATCAGAGACCAAAAACTGTTGGTCAAGTTGATGCAGTAATTAGTTCTGAGATACCGATAAAAATATAGATCCATTTGCTTGGCAGTCGATATGTCAGTATATGATTCATGGACCATGTGGTTACGCAAATCCTGACTACCCTTGCGTGGTTGATGGTTCTTGCTCCAAGCATTATCCTAAACAATATAGCAATGAAACCACCTTTGACAAGATTGGGTTTCCAATTTATAGAAGAAGTAATAATGGATTCTCAACGGAGATGGCAAATGGGTTCGCGTAGGACAACGGTTGGGTTATACCGCATAATGTAGATTTAGTTGTCAAATATCAAGCGCAAGTTAATGTAGGGGTATGTAACAGAGCAAGATTAGTGAAATATCTATTTAAGTACATCAACAAGGGCCATGATAAAGAAAGTATTATTATCGAAGATGGTACAAACAAAGAACACACATTAGTTCGAGAGGTTGATGGAGTAAAGACTTATTTGGGCTGCAGATACATTTCTGCTTCAGAGGCAATTTGGAGGGTATATGAGTTTAATGTTCATTGCTGAATGCCGGCGGTAGAGAGGCTGATGTTCTATATTCCAGGAGAGCAAACGGTGTATTTTGACGAAACAGGCCGTTTACATGATGTCCAAGATAGATATAATATCCATAAAACTATGTTCAACCAGTGGTTAGAAACTAATAAAACTTGTGATGTAGCTTGACAGCTTAGATATGTCGATTTTCCAACCAGGTAGGTTTAGGATAAGTCTACAAAGGAATGGAGGATGAGGCAGAAAGGGGATTGTATTGGTAGAATAAATTATGCACATCCTACGTCAAGGGAGAGGTTTTACTTGCCTATGCTTTTAAATATTGTTCAAGGCCCTACCTGCTACCGAGACATCAAAATAGTTAATGGTATTGTTTACGATAACTTCAAAGATGCATGCATTTCACGTCGTTTTCTAGAGGATGGCAATGAGTGGGATGAGGCGTTGACTGAAGCTGCAGCCTGGGCATCCCCAAAGTCTTTAAGAGAAATGTTTGCAACGTTGTTACTTTTTTATGAGGTTTCGAATCCCAAGCAATTATGGGATAAACATTGGGAAAGGTTTAGCAAGGATATGGCATGGAGGCATATATGCATGAACAGGGTTGGGCAACATGAGGTGTCTGCGATGATGGTAAAATCATAAGCATTACTTTCTATAGAGAAGATTATGAAAAGAAATAACAGTTCTTTAAACGAGTTTTGGTCGTTAGGGAAAGACGACTTCGTAAATTGTCGAACAATAGATAACACACTTATAACGGACAAAGTTGACTATGACTGTGGATTATTGCGCATTGAAGTTGAAAAGTTGGTGCCCTTGCTAAATGCAAAATAAAAAAGGTTTTTGACACTGTAATCTGTACTATTTGCAACCACTCTGGAGGTTTCTATTTTGTGTATGGTAGTGGGGGACTGGGAAAATCTTTTAGTGGAATACTTTAATATGCATTGTATGAGCGGAAGTTAGAATTGTAGTAGCAGTAGCATCTTCTGATATTGCATCACCTCTCCTTCTTGAGGGAAGAACTGCACATTCGAAGTTCAAAATTCTGACAACTCTTGATGACATGCCCACATGCAATATTTCTAAGCAGTCATGTTTGGCTGATTTGCTTTGGTAACCCGATTTGATTATTTGGGATGAGGCTCCTATGGTTCACCAAAATGCACTTGAAGCATTTGAAAAGACGTGAGCGATATAGTTTCTTCCGATGCAAATAACGTTGGTGATCAAATTTTTGGTGGGAAAATAATTGTCCTGGGTGGAGATTTTAGGCAGACGCTACCTATTGTTCCTATAGGGATGAGAGAATTGATTATTCACTCCGCTACTAGTCAGTCACCACTTTGGGAAAAGTGTACGGTTTTTACACTTACGACAAACATGCGATTAAAAAGCAACAATTTAGCATGTGATAAAGGAGTGAAATTGTCATAATTTTCCAACTGGATACTGGATGTGGGTGAAGGGAAGGTGCCATCTTTGTCGTTAGAGATGGATGAAGAACTTAATTAGATACAAATACCCGATGAATACACTATACCGAACGCAGACGTGTCATTCATAAAATTGTGCAGAGTATGTACCTTGATTTGGATAAAAAATGTTAAAAAAGTCTTATTTGCGAGACAGGTGTATTCCGGCCTCAATAAATGATTGCGTTAAGGAAATTAATTCCTATGTAATTGGTCTGGTAGGTGGCTCCATGTAAATTATTTTTATTATAAAGCTAACTATTGATTTGAAAGTTATTTTAAGAATTATTCTTTTTATTATAAGGTTTAAAGATAATTATTATTTAGTAATAAATTTTAAAAAGGTAATAACTTATTAATAGTAATATTTTAAAGATAATTTATATTTGTTTTAATAATGACTTAAAGTTAATTTTTTTATTAATATGATTCTTAAAGGTAATTTCCTAAATGTTGTTTAAGAATGTTTAATTATTATTTTAAAATTATTTAGTTATGGTTTAAAAATGTTTTAATTATATTTTAATTATTTATTTAAAGTGATTATCTGTACTTTAAATTTTAACCAAAGTTATTTAATTATATTGATTTAAGTTATATAATTATATTTATAAGTTAATTAATCATATTAATATTAGTTTAAAGTTAATTAATTATTGTTTTAATAACGTTTTAAAGTTAATTAATTATTATCTTAATATTATTGTTGAAGTTAACTTATTAATACAATAATAGTGTTTAAAAGTAATTTAATATATTATTAATGAGATTTTAAAGATATTATTTTAAATGAGGTCTAATTTGAATGGAATCGAAAGATGTTTAAATAATAACTTATTGCTTAAAGTTTAATTTAAATAATTTATAGCTTATTAAGGAAACCTCACGAACTTAAAGAGTTTATTCAATAAATTTGTGTAAATATGGGAAGTATTTTTTTTAATAGTTCTGGATATTTATAAAAGGATTATAAATGAGTTTTAAAGGTTTGAAAGAAGAAGTCTTATAAATGGAGTTTTGAGATATATAAAGAATGTTTTATAAATTGAAGATTTATAAAGAAGCTTTACAAATAGATCTTGAAATATTTATAAGATAAAGAAATTTAGAAAGAGATGGTTGATATTCATGGCATAATTCGAGGAGCAGAGGTTACCTACAATTTACTATGGATTCGTTGGGATAGCGATGTAACCATTATGTAAACTACGATCCATGATTGATACTGAACGATACTTTCAAAAATCTATTTTTAAGAGTTTTCAAGTTTCTAAGTTTTGAAAGTGAAATGGTTTGTGAATATACTTATATCATTGAGATAAGTATATAGTTATATTTTCTAAGTATCAAAATATAGTGTTTTGTGAATATACTTATCTTGTTAAGATAAGTATATGGAAATGATTTTCAAAGTATTGAAAGGTGATTTTAAAATAATGGAAAATTAATTAAATGAGTCTCGGTGACTTTCCATGGGAAATATAATCTTTGTTTAGAATGTTTGTTTATTTGATAGTTAAATAACCGACTATCAAATATTGACCTAAATACGTAATCCTTCTTAATTTTCGTGGTAGGGATATATTCCCTACTTAATGCCAAAGGATTTTAACTCTAGAAATATCTAGGAGAAACACGGGGATTATATGGTACAGTTACCATAGGTGGTGCTATACTATATGTATAAACTCGTTTTGTTCTTCTAGGACAAATGATAAGGAGATCCACTCACTTAAATGGTTAGGTGGTGATCCTCACTCTTATGTATTGTCTAATTATTTTCTAAAGAACCGGTATTGAGCATTCCAAAAATCGGCATTTGGTTTGTGGAGCACCCAGGAAGCGGAAGAGTGTACTCGTAAGAGATGACTCGAACCCATAACCACTCCAAAACCCATATACGGTTCTATGGAGGAGATTCGTGATATATTGAGATGATGGGATCCATGTGTGAATCCGAGACCCATTAGGGTATGGGAATCCGTGTCTGTTTCCAAAATCTATTTAGGTTGTGGGAATCCATGTTTCCAGGTTTAGTTGGATGTTTTGGAACTTCAGGGGATGAGTTGGAGGCCCAGAGGCGTATTCACGTACATGGTTATTTTTCTATTGCATTCATGGTTGTATTTATCAGTAATTGTAAGGACAGGTTGTATAACTATTTGGGCTGGGATAGGTTAGTATGCTCTGATTGATGTCTGTACATACATATATTATGGTTATGTTTTTGTGTAAAGATTTGTCATATATTATAGATTACTCGTTCCGCTGTGAGATTCTGTGTTGTTTAGTTTCTTCTGGTCTTCTTTCTTCTTTCTTTTCCCTAACTATCCATCTTTCCATTAAATTTGAGTGGTTTATGTGTAGTTTATTGGCCGCTTAAACTGTACAGAAAAGTGGGTCGTTACAATTGGTATCAGCGCTTAGGTTAAGCGAACACCTAGGCTTTGGTGGGGTTGACTCGTTTGAGATGTGAGACCCTAGGATGAGTTTGAGGGTATATATATATATAAGAGTGCATATTTGTTAGTGATATTAAAATATTTTATATTGTGTTGTTTGATCTATTGAGTGGCTTAAGAATTCTGGTCGGTGCGTTTGGCCGTCGTTATCGATAGGGATTTCCTAAACACTCGAACAAGACAAATTTACACAATATTGTTTTAAAAATGGGTAAATGAAATAATTTCACATAGAAATATATTTTATATATATAAAAGAATAATTTTTCAAAGAAAATTCAATGTAGTTATTCTTGATTGTGCTTGTTTAATAGGAAATGATAATATTCCATCATTATCATCTAGGATTTGATTGGTCATTCTTAGCCATTTCTAAGCATTGACTATTATCAGTTAATATATCTAGAATCTTCCTTTTGAAACCCGGGATGGTTAGATAGGAATTTGGAAACATTAAAACGAATACCTTGTGAATTAAGTTTCACAATTTGAATATAAGGCATTTGTTGGTAGTGTTGGGGTAAAATTTAATTTCTAAAGGTTGTTTATTTAATAGAAAATTTAAATATTTTGGAATGAATATTTTAGAAATGATTTTATATAAAGGTTGCTTGATAAAATTAAGTTTTAATAAATGTTGTTTGTTTAAAAAGAATTTGGAATATTTTGAAATAAATATTTTGGAATGGTTGAATATAAAAGTTGGTTGTATTAAATTGGGGATTATAAAAGAAGTTATTAAAAGAAAACTGAAACACTGAAATAATATTTGAAAAATGATTTATACAAGGAAGCTATAATATTTTCGCAATAAATATTTGAGAATTGATTTCCTTTAAAAAGGGAGATATTTTATAAATTTGGATTACAAAAATGTATTGTATAAATACAAGGGATTTGAGAATTTAAATCTCTATATTTTAGGACGTGGTTTTCAAGGTTTTCAAGTTAATAATAGTATTATTTGAAACCATTTTTGAAATAGAAATATTTTTAAATATTTTCAAGGGGATATAAGCACGGAACTCATTTCGGTCGCTGGGAATAATTCAGACGATGATTGCAACGTCATTGGTGTTCATTTTCGAGTTTCTAAGTGAGGATATGCTACCATTAGGATCTCGCTATATAATTGTTTCAATAAAATGAATTTTGATTTAATTTGAAAAATATGATTTGATGTACTATAAAGTAAACTAGTAAAAATTGCACGATATCGTGCATCTAATAGTTAAAGATATTTGGTTTTCATTTAAAAATATAATGGATGGATATGTCATATAAGTGCAAAATCATTGATGGTCAAAACGCTTTTATTTCAAATAGTTGTTGGTGGTGTTGGTTGCAAATTGATAGTGAAATATGTTGATGGGTGGTCGCGAAGAGGACGGTGGTAGAGATAGTTCACCGATAATGAGATTCTGTTGATAGAAGAGGGTATTTTTGGAATTTCAAAAGGACATCATGGAAATTCTATCTATTGAATTCTCTTTATTAATAGTAAAGATATGTGCTATTCGATATTGTAGATTATGTGCAGCATCCAAAATTTGAGATGAAGCAATGCGTTGACTCAGCAATCCACGTGTGTTATAAATTTTGATCATTTGATTTTTGGTCTAGCGTTAAAACAAACCTGTGTATATTATAGTACCTAAAATTTCATTCCAACTGCTATTTCAATAAAGACAGGTTATTATCGTACGTGCAAATTTTAAGAAGAGAAGACTATCTGTTGCAAAACTGGAAATGGAGAAGCGGGTGGTTCAGAAACCCATACCAATTCATAGAAACATAATTACGTTGCATTGCTAATCATTCGATGGCAACAGAAGGCTATAATAATAACACAACAGTATAATTAATTAATTAATTACAAATTGCAATGGATGCGGCTCATTGGAGTAGACGTAGAAATCGCCGTCGGTGTAGAATTGATTTCGGTTAGTGGACAATCGACTGATGTAGTTGCAATACTGGAGGATTGCGTCGAAGTAGTTGAAGTAATGGAGGATTAGGAAATGGGGCTGGCATTGTTTACATGGGCTAGCAAGCGGATGGTAAAGGAGGTGACATGTGAAGGGTAGTTTGGGGATTCAAAAAGACACGGTTGATCCTAGTTCATTGAATTATCATTATTAGTAGTAGAGATGTGTATATTATTATTTCAAATGATTTTGGAGAAAAGAAATAATAGTTTTCTTAAAGGGGTTTTTGGTTTATCAATATTTTGGAAATAGTATAATTAGAAATATATTTAAGTATAAATATCTTTGAAAAGGAATTTTATTGAAATGTGTATTCCTTTGGATTGGTTTCGGGTAACGAGTCTCGATTTGTTTTGTGATGATCAAAATAATCTTCCAAGTGACGATCGGATGTTTTCTTAGGCTAACGGTATTGTACACTTAGAAAATTATTATCTTTGTCATTGTACGTTGGGACGAGTTCGAATCTGGACGAATCCAAAGTAAGCTTGAAATTGATAGTTCGTTAAAAACTATTTATTTGGAAATATATTTAGTATTGTTTCAGAGTGGATTTGAAAAGAAAGAAGTGATTTTAAGTTATCTAGTTCGAGTGGCTCGAAAATAACTAAAAATGGGTAAGAGATACGTTCAGATGGTAAACGTTTCTCTTGAGTTTTATCTTTCTTGTTAGGAAGTATATGATACCGTATGGCAGTACCCAGTTCCTTGGTATAATTTTGGGTTACTCAGGTTATATTTATATACATTTATGTTCTATGGTTTAAAATATATAGTATTATTTTAGAAAGGTGTTTTGAATAAAACCCGGTGTTTAAAATTCTCAAGTGAATACCAAAAATAAAAGTTTGAATTGGATGGTTGTGTATGCCTCTAGGGTGTGATAGGATATTATATAAATTTGGGAGTTTAAGTTGGGTTTATGAAATGTTTTCACAAATATGGAAATTGAATTGGTATTAGGAATAACCAATTAAATAAGTACGTAGAATGGATATAGATCATTGCTCTTTCCATATAATTTTCGATCCAAGATTCGAGTATGGGACTTGAGATGTTTCACATCATTTCGAGTAAGGATCTATTACTAGATTTTTTACAGTAAGCACTTGATGAGGGTTCTTGATATGGGACCATAGTTTTCTATCATAGTATATGTCTATGTAAGGAAAATAGAGGTTCCTAATCAAGGAGCCTGATCGGGATCCGCACTAGAGAATCAGGTGAGCGATGCTGGTTCGGAAATGGGTTCACGTATTCGAGTAGAGATCGAATCAGATTCTGTATATGCATGATCTATGAATATCATGCCGGCTTATGAATAGTATTGAATGTTCTTGTGCTGAAATTTCGGGGGCGAAATTCTTTTTAGGGGGGAGAGTGTAACGAGCAGTATTTTTGGGTCTTCAAATTTGAATATTTAATTTGTTTAAATATTTGGATTAGAATTAGAATATTACAAAATCTATGTTTCAAATTTAGACTTGATTTCTAATGACGTATTTTTAATTTAATTTTTAAGATTTTTCAATAATTTTTAAAGTTGAAAAATAAGTAAATTTTCGTTTGACGTATTTTATGGAAAACGTGGGCATTTTTGAAACTTCAAAAAAAATAATTTGTCTATTTTATTGTTGTTTTGGGATTGCGTTACAATTTTGTACGCAATCGTGTTTTATTTTCTATCGTTAGCAGCTCATATGTGGATCCGATGCTGTGTAACAGGGTATCGGAATTGATTTAAATTTAAAATAAAATCAACCTAAACCTTTCACAAATTCCTTTGCCTGTACCTGCCTACCCTTTGCTAAATATTTTGGAAGCTCGTTCTATACCTCCCTCAACACTTTGGTCGTTGAATTAAATGTTGGTCCTTTGGTTGTAAGTATAGGAAACAAATTCTGGGTGTGCGTGTGTGCGTGCGTGTGTATTAGTATACAAACACATTGATGGAGGGGAATAACACACCCGCATATTCATTTATACATTGACATAAAAATGCACGGTTCGATTTCCTTTTCTTCTTCTCATTTTTTTGTCTGCAGTTCAAAACTTTACAGGTCCATCACTTGAAAATTTGTGTCTCCTCAGCCACTCACATTTAGCCAAAATAATCTAAATGAAAGTTGTTTGTATCGGTCCCTAGTATTTTTAAAAATTGATCGCGCTCGATTTCATCGAGAATCGAGCGATATATCGCCATTTTGCAGTAAAGGGATAAAAAAAGTTCATAATATTCAAAAATCAAATTCTCTCAATCCAAGTCGAGTTGATCGATGTCGTTTGTACCGTTGAAGTCATATGGAAGTATAGGATTTTTGGGGAAGTTTCGGAGCAATTCCATATCGACCTTTGACGTTGGTCGAAAGCTAGGGCTTGGATTCATCGGAGCTATGGTCGTCGAGTGGAGAAATGAAGCTTGGTTTGGGATCCGGGGTAGTGAGGTGCTTCGATCGGTGAAGTTTGATGGAGTTCGGCATCTAAAGTTGTCGCGGGTTTTTCATTAGCTGGTCGTGTTTTGGATTTCCGGTTTCGCTTGGCAAAGGGGAAGGCGGAGCAAAGGGGTGGAGATCGTCGAGCTCGTCGAAGTGGATGCGTGGGTGGCCTCGGATGCATGGGTGGCGGCGTGAGGAGATGGTGCACGTGCACGCCGTGCACTTGGGCATGTTATAGGCATTTTGGGTGAAAAAAAAGAATGGGAGGAAAAAGAGTTGTAGATTTGGGTGCGTGTTGGTTTGAATATTGGGCTTCGGCCCATATGAAATGAAGGTGAGAAACTTTGGTTTTAATTGTTATTTAGTTATATACAAAAGGGTGTTATGTTTAGATCATCATACCTTGAACCCGATTGGCACGTGTGATTTTACGTTGGACTCGTATTGGCAAGTATAACATCATTGTATAACATGTTGATAGCTTTGGCAAGGTATGAATTTATGACATATTAAAACAGACTGAATTTAAATCACATTATTTTAAATAATAACGTCGTATAAAATTTATATACCTTAAATATTAATGTTTATTTGGCCAAATAAATTATTGTTGAGTTAAATTGGATCGAATGTAGTAATTGGACATCAGTTAGCGGAATAAAACACCTTTCCGCTAATTAAATAAATTTGACATTTAATTAGCAGATAAATCCCCGTTCTGTTATTTTATAGTTTTGGACATTTGATTATATGTCCTAAATTGATATGCCACTCTGGATAAATAATATGTCAACCAATGACGATTAAATGTTAAATTATTTATATAGTCGTTAATTATGTGAATATCAGTTATTAACTTGGAAAGTTAAATTGAATAATATGGTAGCTTGTTTAAGTACCATGGTGATCATTAAGCCTCCTTCAAAATTTATAAAGCTAATTATTGATTTGAAAGTTATTTTAAGAATAATTATTTTTATTATAAGGTTTAAAGATAATTATTATTTAGTAATAAATTTTAAAAAGGTAATAACGTATTAATAGTAATATTTTAAAGATAATTTATATTTGTTTTAATAATGACATAAAGTTAATTATTTTATTAATATGATTCTTAAAGGTTATTTCCTAAATGTTTTTTAAGAATGTTTAATTATTATTTTAAAATTATTTAGTTATGGTTTGAAAATGTTTTAATTATATTTTAATTATTTATTTAAAGTGATTATCTATACTTTAATTTTTAACCAAAGTTATTTAATTATATTGATTTAAGTTATTTAATTATATTTATAAGTTAATTAATTATCATATTAATATTAGTTTAAAGTTAATTAATTATTGTTTTAATAACGTTTTAAAGTTAATTAATTATTATCTTAATATTATTGTTGAAGTTAACTTATTAATACAATAATAGTGTTTAAAAATAATTTAATATATTATTAATGAGATTTTAAAGATATTATTTTAAAATAGGTCTAATTTGAATGGAATCGAAGGATGTTTAAATAATAACTTGTTGCTTAAAGTTTTTCTAAATAATTTATAGCTTATCAAGGAAACCTCACGAACTTAAAGAATTTGTTCAATAAATTTGTTTAAATATGGGAAGTATTTTTTTAATAGTTCTGGTTATTTATAAAAGGATTATAAATGAGTTTTAAAGGTTTGAAAGAAGAAGTCTTATAAATAGAGTTTTGAGATATATAAAGAATGCTTTATAAATTGAAGATTTATAAAGAAGCTTTACAAATAGATTTGGAAATATTTATAAGATAAAGAAATTTAGAAAGAGATGGTTGATATTCCTGGCGTAATTCAAGGGGCAAGGATTGCCTACAGTTTACTATGGATTTTTGGGATAGCGACGTAACCATTGTGTAAACTGCGATCCATGATTGATACTGAACGATATTTTCAAAAATCTATTTTTAAGAGTTTCAAGTTGCTAGGTTTTGAAAGTGAAATGGTTTGTGAATATACTTATATCATTGAGATAAGTATATGGTTATATTTTATAAGTATCAAAATACTGTGTTTTGTGAATATACTTATCCTATTAAGACAAGTATATGGAAATGATTTTCAAAGTATTGAAAGGTGATTTTAAAATAGTGGAAACTTAATTAAATGAGGCTTAATGACTTTAAATGGGAAATATAATCTTTGTTTGGAATATTTGTTTATTTGATAGTTAAATAACCGACTATCAAATCTTGACCTAAATATGTAATCCTTCTTAATTTTGGTGGTGGGGAAATATTCCTTACTTAACACCAAATGATTTTAACTCTTGAAATATCTAGGAGAAACACGGGCAGTTACCATCAGTGGTGCTATACTGTACGTATAAACTCGTGTTGTTCTTCTAGGAAAAATAATAAGGAGATCCGTCCACTTAAATGGTTAGGGGTGATCCCCGCTCTTAGTATTGTCTGATTATTTCCTAAAGAACTAGTATGGAGCATTCCGAAAATTGGCGTTTGGCTTGTGGAGCACCCAAGAAGCAGAAGAGTGTACTCGTAAGAGATGACTTGAAACCGTAACCACTCCAAAGCCCATATACGGTTCTATGGAGCAGATTTGTGATATATTGAAATGTTGGGATCCATGTATGAATCTGAGACCCGTTAGAGTTTGGGAATCTGTATGTGATTCCAAGATCTATTTGGGATGTGGAAATACATGTGTGATTCCGAGACCTGTTGGGGTATTGGAGTCCATGCTGGATTCCATGATCTGTTTTGATGGTCGTGAATGAGCTGGAACGTCGAACGTAGCCTCATCAGCAGAAATGACTAAAACCAGAGATATGAGGCATGACCAATAGGGTTGGCAAAACCCATAGGGTGTAGTCGGCTCCTCCTAGATGTTACTTATAGTTGTTATGCATGCATGGGGCGATGCACTCGGTATTAGCGAGACTAGCTATATTTTTCCTATGGAACATCACTCGGGATGTATGCTGCTTTGGAAGGATATCTCTGATCCTTGTGCAGGAGGACCGTTCTCGAAGTACCGAGGGCACCTTCATGAAAATCCTACACAATTAGCGAACGCGCCTTATCGATTATCGATTATATACTTAGTATTGTTGTGATGTACACTCACGAGCATCACAGTTACTTGATTATTATTATTTTCGCCTCTAGGCATTATTATAATATCGCTAGATTTATGATATAAAAGGTTTTGGTTATCATAAGGTAAAAACCCGTCCGTATTTATGTGCAGCGTGGTCTTACGAAATACCTTTGTTCCAAAGGGTTTATTTAAACTTTAAGAATCCATTTGATTGTGTTTCTCACGCTGGTTTTACCAGACTAACCCGGGCGTTGTTTTCCTATAATGCTCGGGTCAGACCAAGCATATTTCTAGTTTAGCTGGATGTTTTGGAGCTTCAGGAGATGAGCTGGAGGCCCAGAGGCATATTCACGTACATGGTTATTTTTCCGTTGCATTCATGGTTGTATTTATCAGCAATTGTAAGGACATGTTTTATAACTGTCCGGGCTGGAATAGGTTAGTATGCTCTGATTGATGTTTGTACATACATATATTACGGTTTTGTTTTTGTGTAAAGAATTTTCATATATTATAGATTATTCATTCCGCTGTGAGATTCTGTGTTGTTTAGTTTCTTCTTGTCTTCTTTCTTTTCCCTAACCGTCCGCCTTTCCGTTCAATTTGAGTGGTTCATGCGTGGTTTATTGGCCGCTTAAACTGTACGGAAAAGTAGGTCGTTGCACATTTAAACTCCCTCTCCCCATGCAGCTTATGGTCGGCCATGTTTAGGGCCTAACTAGACCTCCGAACTTGTTTAGTGAATAATCAATTAAATCATATTTAAATATTCATCGATATCGTATATCGATACAAACATGTATGTCTTTTATATATGCACTTCATTAAATACCAATGACATCCAAAAATCAAATAAATTCAGTAAATAATATTTCATAAATATTAACTAATTCAATTAATTTACAACAATTATAAATTAATTAAACCGTGTGGTATTTTGGAGTATTCATGATTATGGTTGTGCGACTCGTAGGTATAAATTCGGTCAGTGACTAATATCGCACATATCGAATATTAATATTCACACATCACCTTAACTAGTGGTGTGACAGTTTAGTCGAATTTATCGCTTACATATCTTTTCAGTAAAATCTAATTTTACTATTTAAACGACACCTGATACTAACGATTATTTACACCAATTGTCTTCTTCAAAACCATATCACTTTAGGACTTACTGAATTTGGTTTTGATCAAAATTCCAATATCATCCACTTTCAATTTGGTTAGTACAAATACAAAGTCCTTGGTTCAAATAACAATTATTATTATTAACCATACTGCTCTGACCAGAGACTTTGAGTTAACTATAGTTGAAAGTGATACCAACCTCATATGACTAAGGAGATGAATTCTCTATTGGATACTATTTCACTTTCAATACATCAACTTGAATTATAGTCGCTCGATGGTCGTCATGCCATAATTTTACTATAATCAAAGTGGAGTTACCACATTTAGTATATTCCCAAGTCGAGAGAACCGTGTAATATCATCATTTCGAGATTCTCTATTTGACCTTAGTTATACCAAGCAACAGAAAACTCTCGAGTGAGTTGTTCCATAATTATCCAATAATTATCAATACATAACCTCTTGGTGCCCTCAGCAGCCATGAGTAATATATTACCCAACATTTAGAGAGCGTTACGTACTCTAGTCTCAAGGATGTATCGTTATCCTATCTTGAAATATCTTGACTAGAAATATTTAATAATAAGTTATTTTATATGTAATAAATTCATCATGATTACAACACATTGTAATTACTATGATATAACATATCATTTAAGGATTTTCTATTTAATATGCTTAAATTAATAATTAATTAATATATCATAATATGACAAATACAAAGTAGACTGAAAAACATCTTTTATTTCTAATGAAATTTTATTATAGAGTTAATAACTTACAATAAATTATGGAAATTCCCATAGGGCATACCACTAACTCTATAAATCTCCCACTTGCACTTGGGGCCAATTATGGAATCTCATCCCTTTGATCATTTTTCTTAGAATCGATCAAGCTAGTCCCCTCGTGAATGGATCAGTTATGTTGTGCTTGCATCAACTCTATCAGTCACGACTTCTTTATCAGTGGCAAACTCTTTAGTGAGTCGAATTTCAAATAATATGTCTTTAATTCTTATGAGCTCTTGGTTCCTTTGTGATCTGTATCGTAGCACTAGCATCACAAAACAATGTCATTGGATTCTCAACGTTGGAATCACCCCTAGCTTAGTTATGAATTAGTGCATCTTGACCACTTCTTTATCTAATTCATTGAGGGTGACATGTTTGACCTCCGTCGTTGAATCGGCTATTATTTCTTGTTTGAAATATTTCCAACTAATACCCCTACCATTCAAAATAAAAAACATAACTAGATGCAAACATACTATCATCAATAGTACTTTGAAAGCTGGAATCTGCATACTCCTTCATAAGAAGGTCTTCATTCTCATATACGAGGAATAAGTCCTTAGTATTTCTCAAACACTTAAGAATACATTTTACAGTTATCTAATGCTTCTCACAAAGATTAGCTAGCATCGACTTATGCATCCTATTGCTTAATCCACACGCGGTATGGTACATAGCATAGCGTACATTATGGAATTGATTGCGGATGCCTACGGTATCCTCTTCATGGGCTCTTAAGTAGCATCCTTCTTAGAAAGTACGATTCTAGATTGCATTGGAATATTTCCGCACTTGGAATTATATAATGAATCTTTTGAGTATGGTATCTATGTATAATGATTGGGACAACCCCATCAACCTCTTGGATTTATCCCTATAGATCCTAATACAAGGCATGTAGGCTGCTTTTCCCAAATTCTTTATGGAGAAATTATTGCATAACCATGCATTCATTTGTAACAATGGGACGCCGATCAGGAGTAGGTCATCGATGTATATAACCATGAACACAATAGCACTTCCATGTTCTTTTCGATGTATGCATGCTTCTTCTGTATTATGATAAAAAATAAACTGTTTGATTATTTTAACAAAACACTTAATCCAACTTCTTAAAGATGTTTAAGACCTTAAATGGATTTTAACAATTTGCATGCCTTTCCCTCGCTCCCACTGATCTCAAAACCCTCGTGCTGTGACATGTAAACGATCTCTTCAAGATCATCATTTAGAAATGTCGTTTTCATGTTCATTGCCATATTTCTTGGTCATAGAATGCAACAATGGCAAGCATTATCAAAATGGACTTAAGCATGGTTATGGGTGAAATTTTTTCGTTATAATCATTACCTTAAATTTGACGAAACTCTTTTGCAACTAGCATTGCCTTATAGGTCTCACCTGTACATCTGCATTTAATTATTCCTTAAAAATCTCTTTATAGCCAATGGGTTTCATCCCTTCGGGTATGTCAGTCAAATCCAAACTTTGTTGTCCTACATGGAATACATTTCGGATTTCATATCTTTAAACCAAAATGCAGAGTCATCACTATGTATTGCTTATTGGAACAAGAGAGGAGCACCATCTTCTAAGACGTAGACCTATTTCTCGCCATCCACAAGAAAACCGTGATATCTCTCTGGTGCATAAGATTCCCTATTAGACTTTCTAATAGATTGCGTGTTTCCATATACTAATGATTTGATTCATATACTAGTTTGGCCTTTGTATTAATTTCTCAGATTTTATCCAAGCCTACAAGCTCTCTATTAATTTATTTTGTAGGAAATTCCTTTACCAAAAAGATAGTATGTCGAGTGTTCCTCAGTATTATAGAAAATATATCTCATTGAATTCTTGGAATATCTTATAAATTTATATAATGTCGATCTTGCCTCAAGTTTACTGGGGCCAACGTTCTTAATGTAAGCTAAGCACCCACACCTTCAAATACTTGAGTTGGGTGTTCTTCCCACACCACATCTCATAAGAGGTCATAGCTACATATTTAGTAGGCATCAAATTCAACATATCTATAGTGCTTTCCAGTGCATATCCCCAATACAAAAGAGTTAATTTAGCTTTACTCATCATGAAGCAAACCATATTTAATAGGGTTTGATTACTTCGTTCTAAAATACCATTGTATTGTAGATTATAAGATGGAGTAACCTGAAAGATAATCTCATTATATTTTAAGTACTATTGGAGCTTTTATCCAGCATACTCACCTTCTCGATCAAACCGAAATATTTTAATCTTATGGATCGTCTGATTTTCAACCTCATTCTTATACTCCTTGAATTTCTCATAGAGATCGCATTTTTTCTTCATAAGATATACATATCCCAGTCTTGAGAAATCATCGATAAAAGTTACAAAGTAAGAAGAACTATCTTGGGTAACTGTAGACATTAGGCTACATACATCGGTACATACAAGACCCAAGAGTTTATCAGCTCCCACTGATGTTTGGTCATTTTTCCCTTTAGAAACGACTCAAAAATATCTAATGACTTAGAATCAAATGACGGTATTAAACATTTGGTTTTCAATTTGTGCAATCGTTTGTCGCTGATATGACCTAGTCCACAGTGCCACGGATAATTATTATTAATGTCAACAATTAGAAGAATTACTAATAGCACAAATTTGATTAAGATTAAGTATATAAATGTCATTATCCAAAACATCATCACAAATATTATTTTCACCAAACACAATATTCATAATATTGCTATTGCAATTAAAACCATATTCAGTTTCAAATAATCTCGAAATAGATATAATACTGCAAATAAAGTTTATGACTTAACTCAATTATTTAAAATCAAATCAAAACCATTAGGAAAAAATAAATGGTAGTCTCCAACTACAATTGCATCTACAATAGATCCATCAACAACTTGGAGTCTCATTTCACCTTATGCCACATGTCGTTTGCTTCTAAGTCCCTGCAATGAATCATGGATAAAGTTCCAAATACAGTATCTAAAACTAAAGATAATTTATTGATCACAAAATAATTTTGAATCATAAACATACCGGTAGGAGCGGTAGAACTTTTCTTTTTCATCCTTTTGACAAGCTTCAAGTAGTCCTAACAATTCTGTTTCCAATGTCCCTTCTTATGATAGTGGCAACATTCACCCTCGTTGTTAGGAGAACTCTTCTTACTCTTCTTCTTAACATGCTTTCATTTCTTCGAACCATTCGAAGATGATGTCTTCCCCTTTATAATGAGCACAATGCCTTAATCTTTGGATGAGCACTTGGTTGATCTCAACATATTAAACAGCTCCACAAGGCTTACATACATTCGATTCATATTGTAGTTCAATATGAATGGCTAAAACTATGGAGTAAGTGAGCATAAAGTTAAGTTCACTTGCAGCTCATCTCTTATAGTATTGTGAAAGTATCAATATAGCCTTTTATCGTTAAGACATATTCCTCTACATGAGTGCCCTTCGTTATCTTTATGGTTTCTTAATCATACCTTGTGGGACGAGATTGCTCCGCAAACAAACCTTTGAAGCCATTGCAGATTTGATGGAAAATCATATTTCCACGCTATCTTTGCAATGGTTTGTCTAAAGTAGCAAGCACAAAAACTTTGGCTATTTCACAATCTACTACCAATTTATTATAAATAGTTAATCTGGGAGTCACATCTTCAACAGATTTTTGTTTTGGAGGTTCGTGTATGGATGACCATAAGTGTTTGCAAGTGAGTGTTGTTTTGATCGTTCTTGGCCGGTTAATTTAATTTAGTCCAGTGAGCTTGTCATATTCTAAAAATTACTTTGGTATGAGCATTTTCTGCAAATTTATTCCAAGTAGATTAGGACATTTTTATACAGCAAATGTTCTCATATTATTAATAAGGTTAAATACATTTATTTTATTTTACTAACAAGCTCCCACTAGAATTTTATATTTCTCAAAACCCAAAGAATAATATAGAAATCTTGTGGCTTCTCTAATGAGTGTTAGGACTCACTTGCTTTGGATTCCAACCTTGAGTATGCTTAAAAAATCATAGGCCCGTAAGCAATGGATAACACATTATCGGTTATATTATATACAACTTCTAACTTGTAGTTTTTGTCCTAATCTCATATTAAACTTGAGTTTTCTCAATTAATCAAAATAAACCATTCACTCATACATACCAATTTAGGACGACCTAAGCATGGTGTATGTACCTTGAGTTTGCTCAACGAATACATATAGTTATCCTACCACATCTATCAATATATTAATAATACTGCACATAACATTATATAATTGAATCAACCATAGAGGATGGTGAATAGGGTTTATTATAAATGCATAGGAATGAAAATTTTAACATAGATAATAATTAAATACGATAATAAGAGCAATACACAAACTTACCAAGCTTTGGAAAAATCTGCCTACTGCTACCTTTAAGGTTTCTACTAAGATTAAGCAATCAACCGCTTACAAATACCCTATAAACTTACAACTATAGCTAACCTAAATTTTCTAATCCTAAGCCTAGAAATCTGCCTCAACTATATCCCTGACTTGAGAATTTCTCGAACTACACACCGTAGTTTAATTCTATAATAAACAAGGGTTTTAAATTTAAATTTAGATACAATAATAAAATAGAAAGCATAATATATACATACACACACACACATATAAGAAAGGGGTTCATACCAAAAACAAAAATGTGGTCTTCAAATTGATTTAGCATGTTCGTCTCTTTTCTTCCAAAGTAGATCCCTTTTCATTCTATAGGGTTTCCTTTCTTTCTTCGATTGAATGCCACTAACTTGAAAGTGATAATTGAAATATCAGCCTTTTCTCCTTGTCGTTAATCTCTTCGATAGCCAGGCAAATGAAATATGCAGTTGCTTCCTTAGTCGAGAGTTTTTGCTGTTGATAATTGGTATGATTTCGATTTTCTGATTTATTTGTTTTGAATTCGACTTGAATTGAATTGCCGATGATGATGTGGTTTTTATAGAGGAAGACTTGAAAAAAAAAATCTTCTAAGTTTTTCATATACTTCGAGGTAATTGACTTGAATATTTCAATTCATGAATTTTGCTTTTAATCCTGGCTGTTGATTTTTTATCGATCTTTAGGTCTATGGTTTTGAGATCACTTGTTCCTTCCTGATATTTGATTGCTTTGGCCTGACAATGTTGACATATTCAACTTCGAATTTTTTGCATTTATTTTCCTTTATGTGTTCTTCGTGCTTTTGAAATCTGACTTGATTACATGTATGTGTGTTGCTGGTTATGCACTTTTGAACTACACTTGAATCTGTTTTCATTACCTTGATCCTGAGTGCTTGTTCGATCCTAGATGCTCCTCTAGATCATTTTTCCTCTATGTGTGTACATATACATATGTATATATGTGTATACATACGTGCACTGGTGTATTATCTCCTTGTATGAACTCTTGTACATCCTTCCTTGCTTTCTTTTATGTGTGTGTGCGCGTGTGTGATTTTATGTTTGTTGCTATCTCGAGTTGTATACTTCTTTATGGGTTTAAGTTCGTTGTTGCCCTTGGTGTGTACTTCTAGGTTTTGCACTTGCCTGTTTGAGCGCATATCTCTTCTTCTTGCATGACTGAAGTCATTGAAATAAGGATGGTTCAATTGCGTTGCAGATCCTTTGTGTGCACAGATCTTGTTCTTTCCTTGTGCTTGCCTATATGCTTGCCTTGTGCTTGCCTATTTGCTTATTATGTGTTATTGATCTTTCAGCTTTGTGCATTTGCACTGTAAATCGCCTTGGGCATACCTTTGTGCTTATTTTGTGATGTTGACCTTTTAGCTCTATACACTTGCACTACAAATTGCCATGTGCATTTGCCTAAACTTAAATTAATTTCTGAGTACATCACTGTGTTGTGCATTACCTTGTGTGTGTACCTGCCTTGTTTGAGTGTGTTGCTGCCTATGCTTGTGTGTGTGTGCCTTGTGTTGCATTGCTTGGTCTGGTATTGATATGTTTTCTAAGGCTGTTTTTGGGCTTACCCTACATTTTGTATGTAGTGCTGCACCCGACTGTGTTTAACTATGTTTCCTGTGTTAATCTTGAAACATTTGGGCTTGACCTTATGTACACTTCCACTTGCTCCTGCACTTCTACACTTGTTGAGTCTGAAACCTTTGGGCTTGATTTTTCTAGTTTGGTATGTGTGAACCTGCTTTTGTGCATGTGTGCAAGTTTGATATGTGCACATGTGCATATGCATTGCCTTTTTAAAGTGCTTGAAATTAGTATGCTTATTTATTTCAAGTTTCTTGGCCTTAAGGCATTTATAATGCTATAATGTCCATGTGTTAAGTTGCTTGTGCACATTGTTGATAAATATTTGCCCCCATACGAACATGCTGTACCAGTCCTTGTATATACATGCTGCACTGGTCCATGTTGTTATTTTTGGTGCCTACTTAGAATATGAAAAGAGCAAACCAATAAACTAAGGCATTGTTGAGTTTAAATATATTTATAATTTTGTAGTTTGTTCCTTTTTTCTTTTTACTGCATTGCTATTTGATAGGTAAAGCAGATTTCTATCTAGATAAATGCTAGAGCAAGAAGATAAAAATTGTATTCAAGTGAGTGAGGATGAGTGATTAAAAATTATTGTATTTGAAAGAATATTGTATGTGAGAGAGTAAAATTGTTGTATATGAATAGTGTATATAAAATTTTGTGGAAGCTCTTGTTGTAATTGTGTGTACCATTAAAATTTTATGAAATAAAATATTTGTTGAAATAAAAAATTTATTTGTTTATTTCATTATGTGATATTGTAATAATACTGCTACAAACACATTTGGAAAACATAAATATTTTTATTATCATCAAACAAAAATCATAAACTACCATATTATACAGTCTCCCACTTTTGATGATAACAAACGTATATTAAGACTTTGTAACAAGGAAATGTGTTTGATGTGTCATGATTAAGCTCCACCTAGTTAAATGCTTCCCCTACAACTATACTCCTCCTACAACGATGCATACAATAGAAAAGATTAAATGCCAAATAAAAAACTTAGATCTCAAAAGAAAATAATTGCCTTGATGCGAAAGAAAAATAAAACATTTCTTGAATATCAGCAAGTTTATTAATCAACTACCAAAATCTTAATCTCTCCCCCTTTTTGTTATCATCAAAAATTAAAATTATCAATATAGTGGTAATTTTGATTGAAACTATAAATCATGTAGAGATAAAGATATTATAAATTTCAACCAGTCAAACAAAAATCATAATATTTTATTAATTAGACACATATCCCGTTCTAGAGTGATGATTGGATTATGGTTTAGAGAGAATTTTATATAGCGACAACAGTGTGGTAATTTTAACAAAATATATTTTTTGAAAATTATTTTTATAATTACATAAAGAATGTTAAGCACTTTCTAACCAAGCATTACCGTTATGACTTTTAAATGAGCTTAGTAGTTACTTAAAGAAAGAATGTTAACTGTTTTCTAACCATGCATAACCGATATGACTTTTAAATGGGGTTAGCATTTACTTGAATTTTTATCCCTCTCTTATATAAGTGCTCCATCCATGTATGTCAATGAGGTCTTTTTAATGAGAAGCGAAACATATACCTAGAGCTTAAAGTTATTCATCCATGTATAACCATAAGGACTTTTAAATGAGAGTGAATACATTGGGATAAAATAAATTATTTATAGCAAGTTAAAAATAATTCCTCGTTTTTCAAAATACCAACTTCTGTAATTCCTCATTTTTAAAAATACCAACTTCTGCACACCATATTAAAATTTGGTGTATAGATTGTAATAAGGATGATAAAAATAGAAATGGTCATGGAATTTGTACTAATTAAAAAATACTATAAAAATTGTTCAATTTTCAAGAAATTTAACATATCCTTCCTCTAGTTATGAAGAACAATTCAATCACTACCTATCACTTTCTCAATTACTATTAATAATTTTTGATAGATTTCAAAAGATTCAAGTAGTCAACTACCATCTTTTCCAAAGTAAATTCCTTACTGAAGTAAAGAGGAGTATTTATATTAAAGAAAATCGAAGTAAAAATCTGAGTTATATGTAAAATTCCTAAATCCAAACGAAGTTGTGAAAATTTATTTTCTGGAAGGGGTTTTGTAAAAAATGTTTACTAATTCTAAAATCAGTTGAAATATAAATCCAATGCAAATATGATCTTGAATGTAAAAATGTCTGATACCATAAGGGTGATGCACATTATCAATGATTAAGCATAAAATATAAGTATCATCAAACAAGTACAGCGTACTCCACAATATCAATCGAATTGGTTTAAAAAATTTAAGAGTTTTCAGCAAAGTTATCTATGTCAAACAAAGACAAAGTTATTTATATCGATTAAAGAAACACATAAATCAAAATTCTCCAACCAATGATTTGTTAGACATCATTAAAGGAAATGAAAGCAATCATCGTACATAAACAATTGACCATTGTTGATTTGAAAATTCAATCCATTTGAAACCACTATTTGAAAACATTAAGCCCATAATTTGATTTAGCACTAAAATTGGAAGATTCATATATTCAATATCTCTAATCGAAAAAAAATTCAAGTCAAAATGATGAATCGATTGAAGGTTGTATCTGAAATACTACAACTTGTTTGCATAAATCAAAAACACTTTTCAAGTAATATGCTGAAATGATTGCTATATTTTAAGGTATTAAAAAATGATTCGCTAAAAAAAATCAAAACATTAATGTTGTAGTGTTATCAGTTAGCTTTTCAAAACTTAAAAAGTTTTCAAAATTCAGAGTGACGATGTTCAAGTTATGTTCGATTTACTACAGCATTCTTAGAAAGTTCTGAAATTTTTTTCAAACAATATATTGAATGATTTGTAGTTTTCCATCAGTTTGAGTTCAAATTCTAAAAAGACATAAAATATAGGGACAGTTTGGCACAGATCCCTAATAAGTTTCAAAATACACAAAAACCCCAGTAAAAAAAGTTTGTAAATTAGGTCTCTAGAATTAAGTTACCGAATAATGACATACACTTATGCAATTATTCGGTAAATAATTGCAGACATTTATGCAATTATATCAAAAAATCGTAGACATTTCCATAATTATTCACCAAAAAATTGCGAGAATTTCCGTAATTTTTTCAAAAATTTGCGGAATATTCTGCAATTATTCACCAAAAAAATTGCATAAATTTATACAACTTTTGGATATAATTGCATAAATATCTGCAATTATTCAGTGAATAATTGCATAACTATATGCAATTACTTGGTAACTTAATTCTAGGGACCTAACTTACATACTTTTTTTACTGGGGTTTTTGTGTATTTTGAAACTTATTAGGGACCTGAGCCTAATATTCACTAAAATATAAAACTTGTAGAATTTTTTATCATTTTTCCAAAACATGTTGAATTTTGCTAATTGGAGTTAAAGCTCAAGATACAACAGTGTCAACAAAAATAGAATTAACTACAAGAAAAGAAAACAGGGTTTAGAGATCGTACTTTTACTTACCTTTGATGTCATACTCTTGTTCGCCATTTTTGTCCAAAGTATGTAGATGTCCACTTCATTTTTCTAATCTAAGGAGGAACATTAGAATTTTTGTTCATCAACCATTTTTATCCAAAGTATGTAGATCCCCACTTCTATTTTCAACAATAGTCTGACTACATAACAACATATTCAGTGATACATAATAGCATATTCAGTACTTTTTCTCCTTTAGTAAATTTTCTTTGAGTTGTTGAGCCATAGATCTAAAAGCATCATTTTCATTCTAAAGTGAGGTGCATCTTTTAATGAAATTTTCTTTTTTTTCATCTTTATTTTTCAGAGTCAAATTTTCATTTTCTAGGATTTCAATTTCAGTCTTAAACCTATTAATTTCTTCTTTTAAAGATTGATATTTCTCACATTTTAAGTTAACTTTTCTAATGTTTTCAATCATCAGTTCTAACTCATTATTTGTACAAAGTAGACTAATTTTCTCAGATTCTAGTTTATTGTACCTTTGTTGAAGTAAATCAATGTTTTCGTTTAACTTGTTATATACTAAAAGTAAATTAGAATGAGATAAGTATGCTATCTCATTAGGTTCATCGTCGCTGTTACTTAATTCTGCCATCAAACACAAATTTGCCTCTTCTTTCTCACTATTAATGTTCTCCTCCTCTTTTTCTTCAATCCTATCCAAGTGGCTTTGAAACTCCTTCTCTTCTTCTTCTTCTTTCCTTTGTCGTGTCAATTCAGCGAATAGTTTGGTTTGATGTGACATGGCTTCTTACATTTATGACATATGATTTCTTCCTCAAAATTATCCAGAACTTTGGCAATCACTTCATCAACAGTGCTAGCTCAACTGCAGCGTCATCTTCTTGCTCGTTATCAGTTGTAGTTTTTAAGTCAATTGATTTATTTTTTGAATCTCAACGTTTACAATTTTCCTTGACTTTCAGTTCCATCTCATAGCAATGAGATTATTAGTTCCTCCAATTTAAGTTGTTTCAAGTCTTTGGATTCCTATATTGCTGTCACTTTTGCTTTAAAACTTCTCGGGACAATTTTCAGAATTTTTTAGACCATCTCCAATTCTATGTAAGCTTTTCCTAACATTTCAGATTTGAATACTATATTTGGAAACCATCCACATGTCTCCTTTATATTTTCATCTTTTATCATTATGAAATTCTCGTATTCATTGCTGAGCATGGCTACATGAGATTGCTTGACATGCGATGTACCTTCATAGGTCACATCAAGCATATTCCAAATTTCCTGCACAGTCACACAATGAGAAATATGATTATATTCAATTTTATTTAAGGCATAGATAATAGAATTCATAGCTTTATCGTTTGAACGATAGACACTAAGTTCATTTGCATCCCACTTGTCTTTAGGCTTAGGAACTTCGTGATCATCTATATTTACCGTAGGCAGACTATAACTAGTTTCAACTATATCACATGCATCAATAGTATCTAGAAAAATTTTCATCCTAATTTCCAATATGGATAATTAGTATCGTTAAACATGGATGGCCTAACAATAGATTATCCTTCAGAAAAAAGCATTATTAAAACCAACCATAGTTTAAAAAATTGAATTTGACTACCTAGCTCCGATACTACTTGTAAGATTTGAATTAACCCTAAAGGATTGGTGAATAAGATTTATTATAAATTTACATGAATGAAAATTTTAGCACATATAATACTAGAATAAAGACAATAATAAGAGCAATGCACAAATTTACCTAGCTTCGGCGAAACCTGCCTACTGTGCCCCTAAGATTTCTACTAAGATTAAACAATCGAATACTTACAAATACTCTATAAACTTGCGACTATCACTAACCTAATTGTTGTAATCCTAAGCCTAAAATCTCTTCCTCAACTATATCCCCGAGTTGAGAATTTACCGAACTACATACCATAGTTCAATTCTAAAATAAACTAGAGTTTCAAATTTAAATTTAAATACAAAAATAAAATAGAAACCCTTTTTGTAGCAAAGTTAGCAAGGTTAACTGGGCCTTTTTCGCTTTTACAAAGAAGAAAAAATGGGTATAAACATGCTTATACCCATAGAAGAAAAAACAACATTTAAGAATAAAGAGAACAGAGGAAAACATGGATAAAAAAACAAGAAAATACAAGCAAGAGGAAGAACAGAGAAAACCGGTAAACTGAAAATTCTAACTCTTGTAATCGTAAGTTAGTATTGCCTTAGCATGACCTAACATCATGCGTAACATACTAGTAAAAGACACTACAAGATTTTCTTTTGTTCTCAAAAACCCTTAAATTCCTTTAACACCAAACTTCATAAATGAAGGTCTTCAAAATAATCAAGATAACATATGATTCTTTTCTTCTCCATCTAGTGGCTTTAAAAATAGTGTTCCATTCAGCTTTGCTATTACAACTAGGCGTGTGCGTGTTTCCTTTCAACATTATCTGACACCATAAATCATGTATAATCAGGCATTGAAAATATAAGTGCAAAATATCCTCTTCATTCCTTTTGGAGTAAATACACTCATTCATAACTTGAGTTCCCCTCTTCTACAAATTTGACATAATATTTAATCCATTCCACAAAGCTTTCCATAGGAAAAATTATGTTTCTCAGGACTGAAGGAATTCCAAACCTTAACATTCCACCTGAACTGTCTATCCCCAACTTGGATGATCAAAGCATCATACACAATGGACACTGTGTGTCCATGTAAACAGTTTTTCCATACATAGTCATCGCTACTCACATACAATTTATTTCTATGTAGTCTATTCCAAAGATCTCCGACTCTCACATTACTGGAAAAAGGCAATGTTACAATGCCATTGTGAATATAATCATATTCATTAACTTCAAAAGGGATACCTGATTGACATTTTTCATCATGAGAAAGAGCATTGCACTGTAAAAGACCTTGCTTAGCCCAAGGAACAAACCAGAATTTGGCATAAACCCCAAGTGATAACCTTATTTGTAAGAATGGTAGAAACCCTTCTCTGAATTTTAAAACACTCCTCCATACCCAACTGTTGGAACTGGGCCAGCCCGGAGTGGAAGATATGGGTGAATTTTAATTTTTTTTACCCTATTGGATCTTTATTGGGCAATGAAGTCTAATTCATTTAGAACACTTCTAAATTTAGTTTAAATAAAGTCGTATGTTTTATATAAATTTATAAATTATAGTTTGAAATTTATTTGATTTTGGTTTTACTTAATATATAAATATATACACAAACATATGTATCATATACATACATACATACATACATACATACATATATATATATATATCTATGTGTGTGTGCATGTGTAACATAGTAATCTGTGCAGGGTATAACATGTCCATATATAGATGCCGGGATTTACATCGCAACAAACGCATTAGCTCATTTTATATGTATTGTATGTTGTCAAATTTGTGCATGTACACATAGTTATAAATTCTAAATAATTATATATGTATATATATATATGTATGTATGCGTGCATATACATATAAAAGTAAATACATATAAATAAGTTCCATTACAATAGAAAAATATATTTATGTAAACTACATGTTATATTATAAGTAACAATTAATATATATATATATATGATATAATAATGTTTTTAATATGAATTAAAATAAACTATTTATTTAATTTTATATGTATACATATGCATAGCTAGTCAATATAATAATTAATAGTAAATTAGTTTACAATATAATATATATACACATAAATATAAATATAAATATAAATGTATATATAAACAAAATAATATAAAAAAATTAACTTTCCAGTTTGAAAACATCTTAGATTTAAAGTTAATATGATTTTAATATTTTATTGTACGTATATAATGAACTAGTAATCAGTTTTGGCCCTTAATTAATTAATATAAAACAATTATGTAACAAAACTTCAAATTTCCAGAAAATCTAGGATCATATTTTAGGTGTCACGAAATTTTTTCGGATTTTTTAGAATTAAAACAATATTTTTAGTTAATTAATTAATGTGCGGTCGAAGTTAAAATAATTTTGAGAAATATAAAATAAAGTTGAAAAATTCTAAAAAAATTTCGTGGGCATTTGACATGACAAATTAATTTAAAAAATTATAAAATTAAAATTTTGAAAATCTTTTTATTTTATACAAATTTATTAAATCAAATATTCAATAAATATTGATAATAAATATATATTAATAATATAAAAAATTATTTTCAGTACTTATAATTCATAATAAACATAAACATGTATAAAAAAAATTTAGATCAATTTTTATATAGTAGATATAAACATATATGCTTTAATACAAATTGTACATGAGCACTGATGCACAAATTAATATTTATACAAATATAAAATAAAGTAAAATTAAACCAAAAATTTGTTCAACTTATAATATCATATTACAAACAAAATTATGAATATAAATATTAAATTTAATGCATATAACCAATCTTTATTGTGACAACAACATTACATATAAAGATCTCATCTAGCCAATGCAATAACAATGATATGTAAATATCTACAGGCATATATAATTAACAGATTATAAAATGTGATAATCTATTTAATAACTATGTAAATAAATGTTGCCTACTATAGATGCCCTCAAGTCCACATTGAAATAGTGAATTCTCTTTCTCCAATTGTCCCTTGATCTGTCAGATTGCTAGTCTAGAATCAACGACCTTCCACTATCAAATAGTTCTGTTTTAACTTCAATTTGATTTGAGAATTTTGGGGATAAATCGAGCTTTTTTGGGAAACAATAAGGAGGTAACGGTAGCCATAATTTAGAAGATGGAAGCATCTCAAAATCTTTTTTTAGGCTAGCATTAGAGAGGCCTTTTATAATGTTTGAGAGAGAGAAAAGAGGATCATATATTCCCTTTTTCTTTCATAATTTCCTCCATCTATTTTGAACCATAATTGTCTCCATTTTTGGCCCTTTGCAACCAAAAAATCTCTTCCAAATCTACGGATTAATACCATATCTAAGCCCAAACAAATATGGTAATTAAATCCACTTCAGCTATTCACTAACTCGATGGCCGCAATAATCATATAATATATATATATATATATATATATACATAAATAGAAGAAAATATATTTATTATTCACAAATAATTCATTGTATAAAATAACACTTCTATATACCCATCTCAAAATATTGGTTAAAACACCATTTCAATAATACCGTTTTACTTTATCACAATAATTTATATACACACATATTTAAATTTCGCAATCAAAACTATTTCAAAACCTTTTTAATGTTTTTCAAAAATTTCAAAGCTTTTTTAAATTCTCATAAAACTCTTCACAACTTCTAAAACTTTCCAATGCTTCATACCCATATGTCTCGTCCTAATGTTTAGGAATTCCTATTGATAACGTTGGCCAGACGCATCGACCGAAATTCTTAAGCTCTTAACGGCAAATTAACACCAATCTATTTTCAAAACTTGTTTGAATTTATTATATACATTCTTTTTTATAAAATCTCATTTTATTATAATCATGCAAATAAATCTTCGTCAAATACCTCATCTATGAACATAGATTTTATCAAAAAAAATTCTAATAAAAATATTTGCTTCATAAAATATTTTCTAATACCATATATTAAAGTTTTTAAAACGACGAACTTACTTATATTGAAATATTTATGAAAACTCTCTTTTAAAACTAATACCAAATTACTTCCAAGAATTCATACATCACACTTCATTAAATAACGTCAAACTGTCAAAATTACATTACATAATGCTATAAGATACAATCTCTAAAAACCCTAGTGGTAACTTCACCACCTAAGACACCGTAAGATATTAATACCAAATAATACAAATTCTATATAAGCAATCATCAACCAATAAACATACATAAAGACAAACAATTGATACACCCAGTGGAAAATAATCCTTTATAATCCGCTTCGCACTCTAACCATTAACAAATCAGAATACAATAATTTATTCCTAGCCACCATAGGTCATCATTTTATATTTCATATTCAACAAATAATTGTGAAATAAAACAAAACAAAATACTTTCAAAATACAAATAAATGCTCCTAGATGATTACACCAGTAATCACTGTAGAGTAAATAGTATATAAATATTTATAATCCTATTATCTTTTATTGTAAACAAACTGCCCCAACGCTCTGAAAGGGATAGGGACATTAAGTCTCATCTAGGTCAACAATCGGTGTCTCTTATATATACACAATGCATTATTCTGAGCCTTGCTCTGATATTATTTTGTAACACCCCCACTTCTATACCCATACTACTCAAGAGTATTACAAAGTAATGCCGTCGAGTAATACGGAGAATGAAGCGATATGGGGCACACACATGAATATTCCCTTGGACTAAAATCGATACGTATTTAAAATATCACTATAACTTACCATTCGTACTCGATTTCGGTACAAAGAAATAAACATGTATGCCTCCAAAATGAACAATACATAGTACAGTATAAGTAACAGAGAAAAAAGAGTCAATCAACAAAACAATAATATATAATTGTAAAAATATACCTACCTTTTAATTATATAATACCTGAATCAAATTATTCTTCAATAATGTATTATTACATAATATAAGAAAGTCCTATCCTCCTTCTATACCCAAGCATTCGCAACTGGTCAACTTGTCCTTAAACCTGAAATGTCTCGGACTGAACGAACAACACTCCCAAATCAAGGGGTGCACCCAATCAATCACAAAAGTAATAGAATGGTATCGAAGAAGTGCGTCCGATCAGAGGTGCTACCTCATTGGCCCGTCAATCGCTCCTGTTTTAGCCACTTTATGCCACCTCACGGGTGTTGGGTCCACGTATATACCTTTAGGATCGTCACCACCATCCTACTTCATTCTGGAAACTCCACCGCGTACACAGTTGTTAAAGTGATTTTCGGTATCGACAGAGAGTATGTCCATATCCGATCCCGGTCTCTTTAACAACCAATCGTTATTATAACCCGTGGTTATAAAATTTAAAAACAGTTTATATTTCAAATCAAAATACTTCATTTAAACCATTTAAAAAAACAAAGTCATTATCCTTTTAAATCAAATATTCAATTCCCAAAAATTTACCCTTTTCTGAGTTCATTTATTCACTTAAAAACATTAAAACATTAAAATTCCAGCTTTCACAGCATTTAAAAAATTGATGCGGTAAGTTATATTTGAAAACAATTCAATTCAGCAAAGACAGCATTTATAAACTGCTGTAATAGTTCAGTTTTAAAGGAAAAATAGTTCAATTCAGAAAAGATAGCATTTACAGAACTGCTGTAATAGTTCAGGTTTCAAATTAAAGGTTTTAATTCAATTCAGCAAAGACAGCGTTTTAAAAACTGCTGTAATAGTTCAATTAAAATCAAAAATCACATTTCAGCCAACTGCAGCACTTAACAAGTGCTACAATATCCCTTTTATTTTTTTCAGTTTCAAGTTTAATTCCTGCCACTACAGCACTTACCAAGTGCTGTCATAGCCTTAGTTAAATTTAGTCTTTTAGTTCATTTATGCAACCACAACACTTACAAAGTGCTGCAGATTCTACTTAGTTCAGATTTAGTTCATTTCCAGAAATGATAGCAATTCTAAAGTGCTATTAATTTAATTTCCAGCTTTTAATTAGAATTCTAGCCATAAATAAACTTCAATTTAAATCATTTAAACTTATAAAAATCATATTTTTCCACATTAAAAATATTCATTTAAATCCTTTAACTTATGATTTTTATAAAGAAAAATTTTACAATAAAAATCAAATTTCCAAAGTTCCACTTATTAAATTCAAGTGTGTCATTTTCCCATTTTCTCAATTTAACAATTTACTTTAACACTTTAAATTTAAATCTCCATTTTCACCATTTAAAACTTAATTTCCATTTTTAATTTAATTAACTTAAATTTCCATTTAAAAATCAAATCAAAATTTCCAAATTAAGTTACATTTTAAAAATCAAAATTTCTATTCATTTATTTTACATTTTTAACACATAGAAAAATCATTTCCACTTTAATAAATCATTTTAAATTCAGTTTAAATCAAATTATCATATTTTTACATTTTTAAATACTTAAAAATTTCCGGAAAAATATATAAAATAACCACGGGTCTGTATACTATTTTCTAGTCTAAGTCAAGTGATACGGATAATATATCATTTCAATCCGTAGTTTACAAAGAAAATCCGGGTTTTATCATTTCAAACCCGCAATCCCAAGTAAATAAAATAATTAAAAGTCGCTCAGGCCTATCATTTCAGCCCATAACGATCTTTCCCAATTCTAAAGTCCTTTCGGGTATGTATCATTTCAACCCATAGTGATTCTATTCTACAGGGAACTTGTAGTGTGATAAACATAATAGAATAAACAGTAAATAAAATAAAACACAACAGATGATGTGATAAGTTAATTACAGTGTTTAACATCATATAATTTACATCACAGGCAGGTACAACAAATATAATTATTTCTACACTTTCACTTCCTATCAATTCACCGTTATATAAGTACAGATGTCAGGTGTGATTACTCACCTCTATAAAGCTGGAGTTTGCAAACGAAACACACAAATGAAAAATCCGGAAAGCACGAAAGCATGACTAGATTTGGATGTAGAAGAGAGCCAAGCTATTGATCTTGTAACAACCAAATAAAAACAAGACACAATATCAATATAAATCCAATACACATTGAATTTAAACAACGTTGAAATAAAACAAATAATGAAATGAATGCTTTTGCCATGCTTTCTACAATCATATGCTCGGCCTAGGGGTTAGTGTGGCTCGGCCATAGCATGCTTTTGGCTCGGGTAAGAACACATGAAGGCACGACTACAAGTAATTGAAGTGGTAGAGGAGTTACATCATAAGAATACAAAGAGGCAAGCTAAATAGTGGAGGTTTTGTGCACCATATTGGCTCGACCAAGGGATGTTTGGGCTTGGCCCTGTCATGTTCAGGTCTGGTCAGTAGTTGGAGTGGTGGGTAGGGGTCATAACAAGGTGGTGGTGGCGGCTATTGGTGGTGGCCGTGGTGATGGATGAAGGTGATGAAGTTGTGGTGGCTTGATGTTTTCAAGGGAATTTTTAAATGTTTGGTGAAGTTTTGTCTCAAGGGGTGGTGCGGCCTGGTCAAATCAGAGGTGTAGGTGGTTGATGGTGAAGAGGAGGAGGTGGTGGAGGTCATGGCCGAACACAAATGAGAAGAAATCAAGGCAAAACATAGGAAAATCAATAGAGAAAAAGAAGAGAAAAGTATAGAAAAAAAGAGAAGCCATTACCAAAGTTTCAGATCTGAAATGATGGCCGAAAATTGTGAAATGAGAAGTGAGTTTTTACGTGAAAAATGGAAATAAAAGTCACGGCCATCAATAGAAAAAGGAACGGCCAAAAATGAAAAGACTAGCTAACCAAAAGTCATATGTTATAAAGCTTTTTGTCTCTTCCAATTCATATTCTTTTTAATTAAAATAAAAGCAAATAAAATCAGTAAATAAAATAAAACAAAACTGAAATAAAGTGAAAAGGAAAAATAATTATTTGTTTTTAGGAAAAATAGGAAGAAAAATAAAGAAAATGCTTAATATATTGAAACTAGCTTTTAAAAATTGCAAACCAATACACTTAACTTTGGAAAAATTATAACTTCACTTCTAAAAATTATACTATACTTCTACAATGTTTGAAAAATAAAATATTGAAATAAAAATTGATTTAAAAATGATTTAAAAATATTTACAAAATATTAGGGTTGTTACAAAACACAGGGGCAGACTATGTCTGAATCAAGGGTTAATATCTTTATGATTCAATTTACCAATGCATATTAATATGATAATACCCATAATGTAATAAATATGGGATAATAATACCGAATATTTAATCACAACATCATAAATAATCTCATATGTATTATATAATTCTAACTGTCACAAATCATACATATCGATGTCATCACCAATCTCACAGTAAATCAAATCAAAAATCACATATCAACTACAAATGGGTGAATCATCCAAATCCAGTAATTATCATCAGCATACAAAAATAGGATAGGCTGCCTATCAAAACATAATAAAAGATATAAGGATCCACCATACTCTAGATACCTATCCAGATATATTCTCATCTCCTCATATACGTATAAACTAGAATAGTGTGGATATAATGGGGGCTAATTACACTTTAGACTCATCCAATCTCTAGTATAGCTGTGACGACCCACCTTTTTGACCATCGAAAGTCAACACCGAACACTACCACTGTGTTCCAATATCGTGCATGCAATCGACAAAAGGGTAGATTGTTAGGGTAAATAAAATAAAAAGAATAGAGAATTGAGAAAAATAGAATCCCACAACGGAATCGACAACATATAATATAACAAGGATAGTAGAAACTGCCACTCTAAACATACAGAGTATATCAGAGTTAAAAACAGACCGTATCAACTGGACAATTATAAAATCCTGACCTTACAAATGGCGACAGGTATACTATATAATACAGCGGAAAATAAAATACTACGACAGGTGAATCTTCAAATCCCCTCCACGATCTCCAAACCTTCAAAGACATCCTGGGAAAAATACTCGCTTTGACCCGAGCATTATAATAAATAACACTCGGATCAGTCTGGAAATACCAGCATGAGATAACTCGAATAACGAAGAACATATAATAGTTATGTGAGACCACGCCGCTAATGCGGAATGGGTTTTAACCTTACATGAATAATATCCATATAGGCAAGAGCTAGGCATAATTAATATTAAACCAGACTTGAAAGAATGTAAATAAATCGAGTAAAATCCAAACTATACAGAATGGAAAGAACAAGGGAAACAATCCAACTTGATAGAATGGACTAGATAAGGTAAGAATCCAAAGTTGATAGAATGGACTAAATAAGGTAACCGTCCAACTTGATAGAATGAACAAAATCAATATTAAATGCTGTGATGAGGAGTTGGCTTTACTTGTGGCAATTTAGAGCTAAAGAAGACTCAGGGATACAAATCAAATAAGGAAAGGAAAATTTCCAACAAATAACAAGGAGGGTGCATCCCCCTTAAAAGAAGTATAGCTCTAGCAATATACTTAAAAACACCGTGAACTCCAAGCCGGAACCCGCCAGAATTTACCGAGAATCCGAATATTTCACATCTAAAAACTCTCAACCATTTTTCACGTGACGGTACACAAAAATCTAGATGAGATGTGAAAATATCCTAGTGGGAACAACTCCACATAATCTGGCCCCCAAAAACCACGCGCTTTGGTTTAGTCATTTCGGCAAAGGAAAATTAACGCTCAATGGAGAAATAAATCGTCTTAGAATGACGTTAATAAAGTAGCTAAAGTAACCGATAGCTGAGATACAAACTATTGAGGATATAAAATGACCGTATATGAAAATTAGGTCTTGTATACTTATCACCACTCATTGAATTCAAACTTGTACTTTTTCTTGGTTAACAATAATACCGGACAAGTCAAGGTAGTGTTAACTCAAAGTCATGTCCAACGATTAATCTGAACTTTCGAAACAGCGACAGGTTTATTTCTTCGATGTTTAGTGCTAAATATACAAATAAATCGTTTCCATAAAATTGATTCTCTTTACGGAAAGAATTTATTTCCACAAATGGATCAAACTTTTACTTTTAAAAACCGAACCGAACTTATACTTGATTTCCATATTGGTAAAACACTTTTAGAATTAGTTCCTGATTGTTAAAACGTTAAGAGAATAATTTTTCCAAGTGCGTGACCCCGAAGGCTTAAACTAACATCAGACCGAACACCCAGAAGATTATCCAACTTAACATCCCAGTAATCGAGTTCCAATTCCTTTTTATAACTTTAAAAACAATATTAATTATCCCAAAAGATAATTAGTCACATTTAAAATCTCTTTTAAATAAATAAATCTATTATCTCTATTAAAAAAAGATAATTATTTCCAAACACTTTTATAACATTGGTATATTAACTTTAAAAATCTTTATTAAATCGGTTTGTTAACTTTAAATCAGTTTATTAAAGCAATTTTATTATATTAGTTAATTTATTATAATCACTTTTATTAGATCAATTAATTAACTTTAAATATCATTATTTAAAAAGATCTATTAAATTCAAATAGCCATTAGTTAAAAATGAATAAGTCATCTCAAACACCATTTATTAAAATGATAAGTAATTTAAATTCCATTAATTAAAACAATTAATTAAGTTTAAATAATTGTAAATTAATTGGATTAATTAAATTCAAACTTCATTAGTCAAAACGATAAATCAAAAACATCATTTGTTAAAATGATTAATTTAATTAAAAAACATCATTCATTAAATGATTTAACTAAATTCCAAATATCATTAGTTAAAACAATTAATTAAATTTAAAACAATTATTAATTAAATTCAAATATAATTATTTAAAAATGATAATTACTTTTAAATACCATTAATTAAAATGATTATTAATTTCAATCATCATTAATTGAAATAATTAATTTAATTCCATCATCATTAATTAAAATAATTAATTAAGTTCAATAAATTAATTAAACTCCATTATCATTAATTAAAGAATTAATTAATTTTGGCAAGGCCAGCCGGTTTTATAGTGACCATCCACTTTTACTACGAACGTAATAAAACAGTTAATACAGGAGTAAGGTAGAGCACCTTAATAAAAAGCAAAAATACAGCACGGGATTGTGATAGAGATGCTACAACTACTATAAATAACTCAACGACTAGGTCTCCTCAGGAGAGGAAGAAGCACCATCATCCACTATCGCAGGGGCAGAAGTCATAGGAACTTTTCCAACTTTACGAGCATAGGGGTGAAAAAGCAACGTAAGACAAGGGTCATAATCCACAGAGTCAGGAGAGTAAATGAAAGATCAGTCCCAAGCAGCATTATCTAACATGTCAGCATTCCACTTCGCATGCAAACCATCCAAAGAGAGCACTAGAGAATCACCAGATATGTTGTAGCGGAGGCATCTGAGGTCCAGCTGATCCTTGGAAACAAACCTAAAAAAAGAATCGTCCACCGGGTTATATCTCATATAGATTTCAGATCTACCCAACACTTTTCGGACTCAACCCAAACAATAGGCAACCGAGGCGGCACAGGATCGTTAACGGCTAAGGGAATATCTGTAGCATTGGACGGAACAACGCATTTAAGGTTAGGAGGTGATGCAGGCCTAGCATCAACACAAGGCAGAGGGACTTCACCAAAAAGGTCTAACAAAGAGGCAGCGGTAGGAGCCTTGGGAACCCATTTCCTAAGAGGGGGTCGAGGCAGAGGGATTTTGGGAGCGGCTGCAGAGACGACAGAATGTTTGTAAGAGACGGAAAGGTGGCCAAAAGAGTGACAGGTAGAACATATGTCAGGCACTCATCCGTAACGAACACAGACAACCTCAACATGCCCTACAACAAGCTGAACAGGGATAGAGGAAGAGAGGGGATGATCTAAGGTTATTTCTATAAGAGCCTTAGCATACGCCAATTTCTCACGAGCTACTATATTAGAATCGAAGCATTTCAATTTGCCTACGTTACACGCTAGCCAATTCAGACCAAGCAATGGCTGTAAAACAGAAAGAATATTTGAAAAGTAAACCCATACTGGAATAGAAAGAACCTGTTCACGTGCACTAGCTATAGTTGGTGTCCAAGGAGTAACAATAAAAGGTTTTCCATCAAAAAAAGAAGGCTCAGCCTCAAGAATGCGTCTGCTTTCCTCGGAGGAGGAAAACTTAAGATAATACATGGAGTCCACTACTATAACACTCAAATCACCACATAGCTTCCATGACCTACGACATACTTTCACTGCATTATGGAGGAGGTGTTTAGGATCTAAAAAGAATCCAACCAGATATTCAGACCAATAGTCCAATCCAGCTTGCATCACACTAGGTGGAGGAATCATAACGCCATTTTCCTCCACGATTTCAAAATTAATAGGGTTGTAATTACCCACATTTCGAGGCAGGGAAGAGAATAGAGACATCCATGATTTTGAGCATGTTGGGGCAGGGACAGCAGACTTCTTAATTTACGCAGCAGGGGACTCCCGAACATCAGCATTATGTAGTCCATCAAAGGCAATATAGGCTCCAGAGACCAAGACATCATTATGCACTGCTGCATTCACGTTGATAATATTGCGAACATCTGTAGAGCATAATTCAATTCTAATATGAACTGCCATAGAAACAACACCGATACATTCAGTCAAACCATTTAATTCACTGACCTCAACATCATAGTTAAACTCGTTCGTCGAACCGACTTGCATTTGCTGACCACCAATATTTGCGATAGCGTGAGGGGGAGACAACGAGGAAACTGAAGAAGAAATAACTTTACCGGACCCTGGGCAGAACACGAAACACCAGACGAAGCTTTTAAAGGCAAGCAAGGCTTTGAGATGCCCAACGGAGGGAAATCAGCGTCAGATGGGCGGAGAGGCATAGAGCGCTGGAGACCAGAAGAATTAAAGATGCGGCCAGATCTGGTACATGACGAGGAGGCTAGGTTTGGGGATTGAGAAGAGGACGCAGGCATAGGGGAGCGAGAGGCGGGGAGAGTAGAGGAGGTGAGGCGAGGCGGAGGAGGAGCTCGCAGGCGAGATCAAATAATGATTTCAAAAACGCGATGAAGAAAAATCGCCAGAGGTATTCAATGTCACCATTGTTTTGATTTTTGAAGAGGGGGAACCTAAATAAAGAATTAATTAAACTCAAATAATCATTAGTTAAAATGATTAATTAAGTATAAAACACCATTAGCAAAATTGATTAATTAAATCTAAAGATAAACCAATTTTAAAACATTATTTATTAAATTGGTTAATTAATCTCAAAATCATTAGTTAAAATGATTAATAAATCAAACTTATCATTAATCAAAATGATTAATGCATTTTCATTATTCTTTTTTTCGAAAACACAAGCTCAAGTTCATATGACAAGGTTTTGGGAATTAAATTGAATAAACGACGGTATAGCAAAAATTGCTATAACGACATTTAAACTATTAAATGGAATATCGGAAATTAATTTCAATTAACCATCAATAACAGCATGTGGTGCAAATAAATAATTTATGGGAGAGAAACCCCCTTTGGGTCTCTCTGTACATATTTTTCCTGCAAAACAATGGTCAATCATATGGGTTTATAACGATCAAATTAATATGTCATCCATTTTCCAAATGGAAATTCAACCAAACAAGCAATCAAACAATTTACCTAACATTCAAACAATCAATAAACATTCATAACACCATAGATATGATATGATAAAAATTAATGTGAGTTAAACTCACATTCATTTTTATTTCCCTTGAATCGTCCCGATTTTGGACTAAAACCGAACGACCATCCAATTTTAGCCTAAATTTTCACTTGCTCCAAATCTAACCAAACCAACTCCATCACGTAAATCTCGACGACACGAGTCCAACGCAAAAAACGGCGTTCGAATCCGACCTAGTATGAGCGAGATACACAATTTATAAGTTATCGAAAATTTAAAATTAAATTAAATAACTTATCAATATTTACTAAATTACCCACCACACCAACAACTTCTTCTCCCCCAAAATAAATCTCCCGTGCACAAAATTGACAGTGCACACACTCGTGCATGCTCGGCCAAATGCCACCATTCCTCGACGAAAACATCAACGACCTTCGCCAATCACTCCCCCTTCGCCTCCTCTACCCAACCACCACGACATCTCCGAGCTCGGTCCATGGCAGCAAAACGTGACCTAGAAGCACCAAACGACGACATTGGAATGTCGCTTTCCTCCTCCCAAGACCGGTGGTCCTCTTGTCGACTTCGATAGATGGGGAATGCCAAGAGAAAAACATCGGCACACACCCCATCGCCTAACACTTCCTCCCTCGCCAAAAAACGTGGACCCTAGTTCGAAACCACCATGCGGCTCACTGTCGAGCCCACCAAACCATGGCTGCACCTCTCAAAAAGCATACCGGGGGGAGATCTCGTCGAATTGGGATTTTTAAAACTTGTTTTAGGATTTTTAATTGAGTATAGATTTTTATCTATTTTGAATTCTTGAAATTAAAGAAAAAAAACTCTGCTGATCTATAGGCAAGTTAAATAAAAGGAAAAGGTATGGTTGTGTTGTACGTAGGGTATGGTGCAAGTATGTCATGGGTATGGTAGGGGTATTGCAAGCGTAAGGCAGATTATACATATATTTATATTACTTTTATTTAAAAATTTCCAGTAAAACATACCCGAAAATTTCTAACTTCAAACGAGGCATGCCGCCTGGCGTTCTACACGTTATACCCCTATTTTGAACGCAATGGAACTTGTCCTGAGGTCTAATTCAATCGTATGTTGAAGATAGGTTTTTAGACCTAGTTATTATATTAAATTTCCGATATTAATTTCAACGCGTTTCGATCTCGCACGACCAAACGATACGTCGGATCGCTACGAAATTCGACGACGTAATATAATTCACTATTACAGATCAAATGAAACTGGTTTCGTTGAAATCCAAGACTGTGCCCCAGAAGGCTAATTTCACAGAATTAAATATTTAATTATCGATATTTATCCAATCTATTTTATATTTGTAAATAATTTACAAATTGAATTTACCAATATTATTTGTTAATTAAAAGGAGTTAAATAAAATTATTAAATCCATTTAATTAACATTTAATTCACAATTCAAATATTTAATTATTCCCTATATTTGAATTATAAGTTATTAAATTCTAAAATTAAATTATTTAAATATTTAAAATTAATTAAAAATTTAAAATCAAATGACCAAAATTTTGGGTTGTTACATTCTCCACCCTTAAATGAATTTCGTCCCAGAAATTCCTAAGGAAGAAAATGTTTCCCAGACCTTAAGTTTAAAACTATCAATTTAAAATGAGTTATTAAACTTGTTAGCTTTTCAAAACAAATTAGCTGACTAGGATTTTAAAATTTCAAAGTCCTTTAAATTCATTCACCTACACCAACTAATTTGCTTATGTTCATTTATTCCAATATATAACTCAGAAAATCAAATTTTAGTTATCAAGAATTTTCCAAAATTCTTAAAAAATTTCTAACTCTTAAATTTCGAAAATTTTCGCCAGCATTACCTTTGCGCAGCTCGATCAGTACAACTACAAATCGCCTCTATGGACTCCTAACCAATCAAAGAAAATAAAAGCCAAGTGGTCTTCCATATCTGGGGCATAAAATCATCAATCAAACCAAATTTTCAAAATTTATTACATACCTTTTTGCGTTTGATTTATATTTTGGCAAGTAATTTATTATCTTCTATGTAAATGCAGGTGCACAAGAATCAAATGGCTCTCTTGCATACCTGTACTTACAAAATCTAAAAGAAAATCAAGCTGACAAAAGCAATGTGATGTAACTCTACATGCAAAAACTAGCATGATATAAATCCACATGCAACCAACAACCATATCTCAATCATATGCGACAAAACACAGAGAATATTCTGTAATAGATGCTATGCATCTAATTATTTTTCAAATGATAATTTAGATCTAAATACCCGGTTTTTTTATTCAAAAATTTATTTTCAAATTTCTCAGACGAGAAAAATCAAAGATCCAGAATTAAAATGACAAGGATGGGGATTCCTCCTAATAAATTATGGTGAAACTCTAGAATCAAAACAATATGGAGCATCCAGTGGTATTTCCGGTTCCTCGAAATACATCAACTAGAGTGAATAAGTATCATTCCTTTCTTAAAATCTTCAAAAAATTCCTTTTTCAAAATCACCGGGATTTAGGTCCTAATAACAAAAATTCAAAATCCTTTGTCTATAAATTTAAACTTTATAGACAATGGTATAAAAATCACACAACGAATCAATACAATTCAATCAAATCAAATCAATCAAATTCCATGAGGGAATAAACTAACTCTAACAGTCAATCTAATTCCATAAGGGAAAACTTATCACTTAACATTTTTTTGAAATTTCAAATGACTAACAAACAAATTTTAACTTAGGTTTAAAACTTTCTTAATTGTCCGAAAATATAGATAATTATCTAAGCGTAACGTTTTGCTCATTAGCCTTTGGTTATTGCTTAGAAGATTATCCAAACTCACTCGAACAAAATGGAAAGTTACACTCGATATTTTATTAGTTTCTTAGTTAAATTAATTTCAAATTCACTTATATTTTCACTTAGTATTTTATTCAATACTATAATTATTTATGAGTTATCTCATAATTTCTCACCCAAGTTTCAAAATATCTTAAAAAGTTATTTCTTTATAAAACATCAGATCATAACTTATACCACTTTACGTACTTATATAATATTCTTTTATATCCTGAGAATACATACAAATTTTATTTTACTTTTTCAAAGATCTGGATGGAGATCAAATCAAATTATGGTTTCTTAAAACCGGGTCAACCTATTAGCCCCTTCTTATTTAGAGTGTTAAAATGAATAATATTTATGGGTTGACCCAATCAAAAAGTAGTTCATACTACTTAGATGTTTAAAACAATTATATGGTTTTAATAAAAACAATGTTTATCAAAACCTTCTTATTTAATTTAACATAATTTACCTATGTTAAATTGTCCCATATCTTACCTAAGGAAAAAAATCTTATTTATCAAAACAATCTCTTATTAGAAATACTTTTTATTTTGAAACCAATTCCCCTTAGAGAACTTAAAACTCAGATACCTGGTTTTAATTTCAAAATTCCTCTTTTTGAAAGCATGCTACATATATTTTTATATACAATAATCAGAAACAATTTATTTATCAAAACTTACATTTGGGTTTATTCGGATTTGAACTCATTCCGATCGCACAACGACAAAGAATATAATTTACTAAGTACTCCACAACGTTCGCCTAAGCAAACATCTGATCGTTACTTAGAAGATTATTCAGATTACCAAAAAACCGATCGAAATAATTTCCTCCTAATTATCCCAATGAAAATGCATCTCTTTTTAAATTTTTACTTCCCAAAATATATTCATATTCAATTATTTTCAAAAGTACTGCTATTTCATTTCTCCAAAAATCTTTTTGAAGCTAGTTTCAAAAATTCCACGATTTAGATTCAAAAATTCCTTTTAAAACATGTTTTATAAACTAAATTTATATAAAAATTCCTTTATATAAAAATCATTTCATATTATAATTATCCTTCTTTATTATAATAAAGTTATCTCAAACATTTATTGTCTAAATATCTTATCCCACTATTTAGATTATATTAACAACTTTTTATTAAAGTTTAATCCTTATCCCACCATTATTAAAAGGTGAATTCTTAACTTAACATATTCTTCGAACACCTTATAGTCAAATTGTGAAAATTAATTCACAAAGGGTTTGTTTTAAATCAAAATGATAAATGCTCTTAAATAAACAAAGAACAATTTAGCAAATAAAAAACAACAGTCAATGCTTAAGTTAAGCATAACCGAATAAATAATAGTGATAATAAATAAATATTATCACATTTACCAATACATTTTCTAACTATATAAGGTTTTTGAAAATTACTCATTTATATATTCAAAATATAATCCTAGACAAAATATTTAATTTGTCAAAATTATCAAAAATTTCAATACCTTGTTCATTGGTCTTGGTCAAGTGTTGAGAAACCCCTATCGATACCGTTGCGTCCCACGTCTCGACCAGAATTCATAAAAACTCAATAAACCAATTAACATAATATATTTTTTATAACATTAACAAATACGCTCTCGAATATATAATACTCTCAAACTCATTCTAGGGTGTTGCTTACCCTATCTCTAATGAGCTAAACCCTACCAAAGCCAAGGTTCTCACTTAACCTCACGCTCTGATACCAAATGTAACAATTTAGGCTTTTCAACCATCGACGGTAGGTACACCCACACCGTAGCTTACAATCGTACCTCTCATTTGCTTTCATGGCTAGCCTCTCGACTAACAACCAACCCATAGGACATGTAGGTGTAAGAGTCATCAGTTTGCTACCTAATAAGAATTGAGAACCTCCTATCATGCAACACCTCTGTGCCTAAGTAAGTGAGATAACTCGAATAATGGGGAACATATAAAAGTTATGTGAGACCACCCCGCTAACGCAGAACATGTTTTTACCTCACAACAATAACATCCATATAGGCAAGAGCAGAAATAAATATTAGGAAATAAATGCAAATATGGATAGGCATAATTAATATTAAACCAGACTTGAAAGAAAGGAAATAAACCTAGTAAAATCCAAACTGGACAGAATGGATAGAACAAGGGAAACGGTCCAACTTGATAGAATGGACTAAATAAGGTAACAATCCAAACTTGATAGAACGGACTGAATAAGGTAACCGTCCAACTTGATAGAATGGACATTATCAATATTTAAATGCCATGATGAGGAGTTGGCTCTACTCATGGAAATTTAAAGTTAAAATAGATTTAGGGATACGAATCAAATAAGGAAAGGAAAATTTCCAACTAATGACAAGGATGGTGCATCCCCTTTAAAAGAAGTATACCTCTAGCAATATACTTAAGAACACCAGGAACTCCAAGCCGGACCCCGCCAAACCTTACCGAGAATTCGAATATTTCACATCTAAAAACTCTCAACTGTTTTTCACATGACGGTACACAAAAATCTAGATGAGAATTGAAAATATCCTAATGGGAGCAACCCCACTTAACTTGGCCCCCAAAAACCACACGCTTTGGTTTAGTCATTTCGGGAAAAGGATAATCAATGCTCAATGGAGCAATAAATCATCTTAGAATGACGTTAATAAAGTAGCTAAAGTAACCGATAGCTGAGATACCGACTATCGAGGATATAAAACAATCGTAAATGGAAATTAATTCGTGTATACTTATCAAAACTCATTGAATTTAAACTTGTACTTTTTCTTGGTTAACAATAATACCGGACAAGTCGAGGTAGTGTTACATCAAAGTCATGTCCAACGATTATTCTTAACTTTCGAAATAGCGATAAGTTTACTTCTTCGATGTTTAGTGCTAAATATACAAATAAATCGTTTCCATATAAGTGATCCGCTTTACGGAAATAATTTATTTCCGTAAACGAATCAAACTTTTACTTTTAAAAACCAAATTGAACTTGTACTTGATTTCCATATTTCCATATTGGTAAAACAATTTTAGGATTAGTTCCTGATTATCAAAACGTTAAGAGAATAATTTTTCCAAGTGCGCGACCCCGAAGGAATAAACCAACATCAAACCGAACAGCTAGAAGATTATCCAACTTAACATCCCAATAATCGAGTTCCAATTCCTTTTTATAACTTAAAAACAATATTAATTATCCCGAAAGATAAATAATCACATTTAAAATCTCTTTTAAATAAATAAATGTGACGCCCCACCTCTATACCCATGCTAACCAAGAACACTACGATGTAGTGCTGTCAATTAGCACGGAGAATAAGGCTGTGGAGGAGCGACCATCCGTGTAACTTCTTTGTGCGAGCACCGATATGTCAGATAGAATAGAATGCATATCATTTAAGGAGGAAATCCGACATACCGATACAAACTCAAAGCTATCACACGGTGGCTATATATAATCTTCGGAAACAAACATAGAAATAATCATAACATAAATCAGTCACAGACATCCATATCACAAAGGCGGAAGAAGATATGAATAAATATATAACACATGAAAGTGTACATCAGAGTAGTGGTCAGAAAGATCCATGATAATACAAAAGAATAGCAACACGTGCTATACAAAAGAATAAGTACACAACATAGAATCTATATCTCAAAGGTGTACATCCAAAAACTACTAATCTATGTAGTTAGCCAAAAGTCAGAATAATCCTGAAGAGAAGTCAAGCAGAAGCACCTGTAACATCTCGGTCTGACCCGAGTATTATTTATAAGAAAATAATAAACGAATCAGTCTAGCTATAAATATCAGATGATATGGTATAAAGTACAAGGCATGACATGAACATGTAATAACCATCGTGGCATACTACTATAAGTAGATAACTGAAAATCAACAAGAGATAAATCAATATTACAAGAATCTTCTCAAAGATAAAATAGGGTATCATACCCTAAACTTGTATTCACAACAAGTCAATAACACATGAATTCACCAATGCACAAAAATTGATATCATATAAATGAAAATCACGAAAATTGGTGAAGCACAAAATTCCAGAAATCATCACAAGAAATCCAGAAAACACATAAAAAGGGGGAGGCCTAACACATGAATGGGAGCATGAAAACTCACCAACGCGTATAACACATGAACGAGAAGCTATCTCATGGAAGCTATCCATTAAATTTTAACACATGAACGGCCCGAAGACCATGGGGTGCTACCCCATATATGTGATGGCGAAACATCACAAAAGCGGGGTCTAGTCTCCCTCGTAGACAAAGAGACATCGCTCAATCGCTAGTCTAAATCACAAAAATGATCGTCATGATCATAAGGAAGTGTCAATTACACTAAGCCAGTAAATATATGAGTTTAGATTCATGTCCCATAACCACTAGCTTAACTTAAATATTTACAAACAAACTGTAGATCTTCACTAGGAAATTGTCACAAAAGGGTTCAATCGAACAAGTCCAAGAGCTAACCGACGAAGTGAACGCAAGCGTTTCATACCACTCGTTTTACTAAGTCGGTTAATTCGATTTCTCATTCTAGTGAAGCAAAGGCTTGTATATACTAGTAGATTGAAAAACGGTTTGAGAGAACGTGTTTTATATTTAAAATAGTGTTGAAAACGTTTTGATGAAAGAGTTTTGATATTCACTACTAGTATTGAAGCCTTCACATTTTTAAAGTAACAAGTCACAAATCGATTGTTGAAACAAATCGCATCACAAAATTTCACATTCGAAGACGTGAGAAAAAATCCAAGGAAATCAGTTCCAAAACTATCATAGTAGAAATTCTGTTGAATGTTTTTCAGATAAGATCCCCTACGGAGGGGGGGTCCAGGGGGGGTGGCAACCCCCCAAGGTGGGGGTGCGGGGGCAACACCCCCGTTACGGTGTTCGACCTGCCCGGTCAGGTCGCAGGGGTCCAGGGGGCAGCGCCCCGTCCAAAACGGTACGTCCTAGTGAAGACAAACGACCTAGTGAAGCCAAGCGGCCTATGACCTAAAGGTAAAGCGGGTGAGCAACCTAATGGATAGGTGGTCGAGCGACCTAGTGGAATAAAGTGGTACGCGATCTAAAGGGTTCGCGACCTAAGTGGGCACGCGACCTAAAGGGTTCGCGACCTAAAGTGGTACGCGACCTAACTGGGTACGCGACATAAAGTGGTACGCGACCTAAAGGGTTCGCGACCAAAGTGGGCACGCGACCTAAAGGGGTACGCGACCTAAAGGGGCACGCGACCTAAAGGGGTACGCGACCTAAAGGGTTCGCGACCTAAAGTGGTACGCGACCTAACTGGGTACGCGACCTAAAGTTTTAGCACGCGAGCGACCTAATGTTATAAAGGCCAAACGACCTAAGGTTTAACTCACGAGCGACCTACGAACTAGGGACGAACGACCTAAGTCCAGAGCAGCTAAAAGCAGGCAGAGTCTTCTCCACGCCAGAGCGACCTATGGACCAGCGACCTACGACCTAGCGACCTAATTTCGAACGACCTAAGAACGAACGAAAATCTGCAGGGCTAGTCTACGAGGCAGTGCGACCTAAGGGCCAGGATTTGCCAACAACGCTGAAAATTGGAGTTTTTCACCCATTCAATCCAAACCAAAAGCAAACTAAGATGCTAATGCGATAGGGAATCATTCCCAACAGTCCAACGATAGTTATAGGCAAGATGTGAGATTAAATATCTCACCTTTTCACTAAAATGGATGCAGATGAAGCTTGAAAGCAAGGAGAAGCAATCCAAAGCTTGAATCCAATATCTTCTACTTGAATTTGGAGTTGAATGTTGGATTTGCAATAGAATTTGAGTTTGGAGTTTTAATTTCCCATTCCCTCCTCCATTTTTGACAAAGCTTGAAGTGTTTGATAAAGTGAGGAAGAGAAGGTGGGTTGGGGCTGAGTTAGAAGGTGCAGTCCAACTAAAGTCAAAGGCGGGAAAAAGTGACGAAAATTCCACTTACTCCAAACATATCGAAGTTTACACTCAAAAAGATCGCAAACGTCATTTTGAACTCAATGGAAGTGGTCTCGAGTTCTGATTTGACCGTATGCAAAAAGTAGCTTTCCGGACCAAAATCCGATTAACGATAAAATATTTAAATAAAATATTTAATATAAAATCGACAAATATGCGGGTTGTTACAATAAATCTATTATCTTTAATAAAAAGGATAATTATTTCCAAAGACTTTTATAACATTGGTAAATTAACTTTAAAAATCTTTATTAAATCAGTTTGTTAACTTTAAATTAGTTTATTGAAGCAAATTTATTGTATTAGTTAATTTATTCTAATCACTTTTATTTAATCGATTAATTAACTTTAAATATCATTATTTAAAAAGGTTTATTAAATTCAAATAGCCATTAGTTAAAAATGAATAAGTCATCTCAAACATCATTTATTAAAATGGTAAGTAATTTTAAATTTCATTACTTAAAACAATTAATTAAGTTCAAATAATCATAAATTAAATGGATTAATTAAATTCAAACTTCATTAGTCAAAACGATAAATCAAAAACATCATTTGTTAAAATGATTTATGTAATTAAAAAAACATCATTCATTAAAATGATTTAACTAAATTCCAAATATCATTAGTTTAAACAATTAATTGAATTTAAAACAATCATCAATTAAAATGATTAATTAAATTCAATATCATTATTTAAAAATGATTAATTACTTTTAAATATCATTAATTAAAATGATTATTAATTTCAATTATCATTAATTGAAATAATTAATTTAATTCCATCATCATTAATTAAAATAATTAATTAAGTCCAATAAATTAATTAAACTCCATTATCATTAATTAAAAGAATTAATTAAACTCAAATAATCATTAGTTAAAACGATTAATTAAGTATAAAACATCATTAGCAAAAATGATTAATTAAATCTAAAGATAAACCAATTTTAAAACATTATTTATTAAATTGGTTAACTAATCTCAAAATCATTAGTTAAAATGATTAATAAATCTAAATTATCATTAATCAAAATGATTAATGCATTTTCAATATATATTTTATCGGAAACACAAGCTCATATGACAAGTATTTGGGAATGAAATTGAATAAACGACGGTATAGCGAAAATTACTATAATGACATTTAAACTATTAAATGGAATATCAGAAATTAATTTCAATTAACCATCAATAACAGCATGTGGATGCAAATAAATAATTTATGGGCGAGAAACCCCCTGGGTCTCTCTCTCTATATATTTTTCCTGCAAAACAATGGTTACGGATAATATATAGATAATCATATAGGTTTATAACGATAAAATTAATATGTCATCCATTTTCCAAACGGAAATTCAAACAAACAAGCAACCAAACAATTTTTCTAACATCCAAACAATCAATAAACATTTATAACATTATAGATATGATATGATAAATTAATGTGAGTTAAACTCACATTGATTTTTGTTTCCCTTGAATAGCCCGATTTTGGAATAAAACCGGACGGCCGTCCGATTTTAGCCTAAATTTTCACTTGCTCCAAATCCAACCAAACCAACTCCATCTCGTAGATCTCGACGACGCGAGTCCAACGCAAAAAACGGCGTTCGAATCCGACCACGTATGGGCGAGATACACAATTTATAAGTTATCGACAATTTAAAATTAAAATTAAATAACTTATCAATATTTACTAAATTACCCTCCACACCAACAACTTCTTCTCCCCCATAATAAATCTTTTGTGCATGAAATCGATGGTGCACACACTCATGCATGTACAGCCAAACGCCACCATTCCTCGACGAAAACATCAACGACCTTCGCCTCGCCTCCTCCACCCAACCATCACGACATCTCCGAGCTCGGCCTACGGTAGCAAAACGTGACCTGGAAGCACCAACGACGACATTGAAATGAAGCTTTCCTCCTCCCAAGACCGGAGGTCCTCTCATCGACGTAGATAGATGGAGAATGCCAAGAGAAAAACATCGGCAGACAGCCCATCCCCTAACACTTCCTCCCTCGCCAAAAAATGCGAGCCCTAGTTCGAAACCTCCATGCGGCTCACTATCGAGCCCACCAAACCATGGCCGCACCTCTCAAAAATCATACCGGGGGAAGATCTCATCGAATTGGGATTTTTAAAACTTGTTTTAGGATTTTTAATCGAGTATAGATTTTTATTTAAAATTTTGAGTTCTTGAAATTAAAGAAAAAAAAACACTGTTGATCTATAGGCAAGTTAAATAGAAGGAAAAGGTATGGTGGTGTTGTACGTAGGGTATGGTGCAAGTATGTCGTGGGTATGGTAGGGGTATGGCAAGCGTAAGGCAGATTCTACATATATTTATTTTTATTTTAAAATTTCCAATAAAACATACCCGAAAATTTTGAACTCCAAACGAGGCGTGCTGCCGGGCATTATATATGTTATAACCCTATTCCGAACACAATGGAACTTGTCCCAAGGTCTAATTCAATCGTATGCGGAAGATAGGTTTTCAGACCCGGTTATTATATTAAATTTCCGATATTAATTTCAACATGTTTCGATCTTGCACGACCAAACGATATGTCAGATTGCTACGAAATTCGACGGTGTAATATAATTCACTATTACGGATTCAATAAAACTGGTTTCGTCGAAATCCGAGACTGTGCCCCAGAAGGCTAATTTCATGGTTTAAATATTTAATTATCGGTATTTATCCAATCTATTTTATATTTGTAAATAAATTTACAAATTGAATTTACCAATATCATTTGTTATTTAAAAGGAGTTAAATAAAATTATTAAATCCATTTAATTAACATTTAATTCACAATTCAAATATTTAATTATTCCCTATATTTTAATTATAAGTTATTAAATTCTAAAATTAAATTATTTAAATATTTAAAATCAATTAAACATTTAAAATCAAATGACCAAATTTTGGGTTGTTACAATAGCCAACTCATCATAGGAATGAGACATATATGCCGATCCACTACACACACATATACCAGAACCAGACGGGAGACTGATGGCCATATAGCCGCTCCAGGAACCTAAGGTCTATTGTCGTATGCCTGTAGCCAGATCTGTTCCTACAGTCTTTAGTTACCGCGATGGACATCGTGACACATATCCACCAATGATTCGTCAAGGCGTGGTCTTGGTCATGAACTTGCTTTGCCCCTATAGGTAACAGACTATTGGCCTAAGCGATGCCAGGAGCTATAGAGCACCTACACTATGGGTCATCTAACCTAACGATAAGTGCAGTGTCACGGACCTGGGGTGCGACCCCACGATCAGGGTGCCAGGGTGGATTCTGGCTAATCTGGTTCACTCCCGAACCATAAAGGGAGCTGGACACAAGGTGGATGGTCATATAGTACTCATATCCTATAACTATACATATCTCTAATCATAGGCCAACACACGGCTCACATAAGTCACCATGTGACTACAACGTACTCACCGCAGCTAGTATCACACATACACATGTGCGTAATCCCTATTTGGGCGACATTTACTTACAATGAATAATAAAAAAAATAACATAATGACATCCCATACTACCACATGTTATTCTAATAATTATTCAATGCTAATAAACTACAACTCGATTTCTGCTAGATATCTCTATATGATTAGCCCAATGAATAAGCAGAAAAGTGTTACTGAAAGTACCATATCAACAGTATCACTAAACCATCTATTCAAATTCCTCGTCACACAGAAATGAGAATTTTATACATATCAAATATAATTATTAACATTGAAAACTATATTCATTTTTATAGTAAAATAAATGATATGTACATATATATAGATTATAATTATATAAGTCTAAATGTCACAATTAATAGTCTAATATATATATATATAATATAATATACAAATACTTCAAGTAAACAATTCAAAACAAATGAAAAACGGGTATTCAGACGTCTGGGAACATAGCTTAGATGTTTGGATGCATGTTCCAAATGTTCAAATCATTATACATATAAAGAAAAATAATGGAAAGGGTTTTCAGTGGTCTGGAGGACCTAGGTCAGACATCTGACCTGATGTAAATTCAAACCGGAGAGTATAACGTGTAAAAATCACCTAATTCAGATGCATGAATTTCAGATTCAGATATCTGAATTTACAATTCAAATGTCTGACTACCTGATAGTGTTAATTGCTGAACTTGATGATTTTTTGAAATCAATTTATCTCCACTTCGATTCTTCTTGTTGTATCTTCTTTTGATTGGGTTTAATGACTACCTACCACTTATTCATCAACTATATGATGATTCTACCCAATCAAGTCAACATATAAAACAAAATTTTCCATAGAAGAGGTGTGATCATTCATGTCAAAATATATTTGAATACTTCATCAATTGTTTTTTAGTCTAATTAGACATAGTAGTGAGTAAGGGAACCCACCTTGACTTGATGATCATTTAGCTTCTAACTCCTTCTAGTCTTCACTACATTAATTCCTCAATTCAATTTGGACGTACAACACTAGTGATTTATTATGCTATTTGGTATAGATATTTAACTTAAAGCTTGATCTTGATTGTGTGGATTTATAATGTTTTAATTGAATTTATTTCGGTTTTAAAGTGAAAAGATTTTGGTGGGAAATTCAAATATTTCCATGTATCCAAAATAATGGGGTTAGCTTGTATATATAATTGAGTGTGAATCCTCTAGAGAAAGAAAACTCTAGAAATCATTTTTCATGAAAACAATTCTACCTGTACTCTTGTTCTGGGATAGTCAATTTGGGCCTGTTTAATTTATAATCATTTCTTTCTTTTACTTTGTTTACATGAAAACAATTCCAGCATTTTATAGCCCACATTATATACATGAAATCAAATTGGGCTTGGACTTGTGTAATAACAGGTTTTAAATTTATTGCATTTAAATTACTTTCTTTTCCATTCAAAATCATCTCTAAATTAATTTTAAATTCTTTTATCATCATAAAATCATTTCTACCATCTAAATAAATTCCAAAACATTTATTTCAATTATTATTTACTATAAAACCAATAAGGTCTTATTTTATCAATTTATTTCAAATAATAATTCATAACCTCATATTTTAAAATAACTAAAGGAATTATTAAATCAACATCCTTTTCAAATTAAATTCTTTTTATTATAACACACTACTTTCCATCCAATTCTCCAATCATCTCTTTAATTGCATAATAATTAATTTAAATCCACATTTGCTTCATTGATTATTATTTTTTATCATTTATTAATTGCTACTTAACAACGGGTTGTTACATTTAACCTAAGCATTTAACTTGAAATTGGTTTACAATTCTGGATAGCATGAAGATCAAGCATATGAATATATATACATGCATATATATATATATATATATTCATATTCATATACATATACATATGTGTGTGTGTGTATCTATGTATGTGTATATATATATATAAACACACACATACACAATTTAATTAAATAAATATTAAATCCATAACCATAAGCGAATTAAATTTTGTTAAAAAATGTAAATTTTATTACAATAATTCAGATCTATAGTAAGTAATGATTTCAGATCCACCAAACAATTTGAATGCACAAAATAAATCAAACATAAGATTGATTTTATTATTAAATAGTAATACACAGGAGAACTTAGATTAGATTAAATAAGAGGCTATCTATATAAACATATATGTAAATTTGGTCAGGATTAAAAATCTTGAATAAATAATATAAAATAGAATAATTGAACCTGAAAAGTCTTGCCCTTTGTAACACCTTGATTGGAGATTTCTCCCCAGTTCTCTAAGTAAATCTACAACCAATTTTGCAAGAGACGGATGAACCACCTAGCCTTTTATTTTGTTTGATGTTTTAATATGATTTAAATTTGAAATTTTTGGAAAAATATGAAGAAATTTTTAGCCGTTGCTGTAAGAAAGGGAGGAGGAATGAAGAAAAAGATAATAGAATAATGAAATGAATGAAAAGAATTTGTGTTAAGGGAAGAATATAAACTTTCTATTCTTTCTTCAAAACCTTAACCTCTTAATTCCTAACCAATTTTCAATTACTCCACCCTTCTCTCTCTTGATGTGGCCAGCCCTAAATTATCATCATATGAGAAAAGTTTTCAAAACTCTCTTTAAGAAATTATATTTTATTTAAACCTGTTTAAAGTTACACCGATATAGTATATCGATTCACACAAATATAACTTTTATACATGATTAAATAATTCCAAACAACTCCAAAACATCAAACAAATTAAATAATAATATTCAATATTTCTCAAATATAAATTCGTTTAATTAATTTACAACATCAAATGGATCATGCAGTTTTTCGGAGAATTCACAAACACGGTTGTGTGACTTAGAGGTGAAAATTCACACGTTACCTTAACAAGTAGTGTGATAATTTGGCCAAATTCATCGCTTACAGACCTTTTCAGTAAAATCATATTTTATATTATCTTAAGTGGTACCAATGGTGATAATAATTTACACACGTTCTCTTTGCCAACACTATAGCACATTAGGATGTATGAAGCAAGGTAATAGTTCAAAACTCCAATATTTTCCACATTCAACTTGATTAGTCCATAAATAAAGTCCTTGGTTCAATAATATCATTTATTATTAACCGTTCTACCATGGACAGAAATTTTGACTTTGAATTAACTGTGATACTATCCTCGTACAACTGAGAAGACAAATTCTCTATTGAATAGTGTTTTGCTCCCAGTGCTTCAACTTAGACCCAACTATAGTTGCTTGATCGATTGCCTTGCCCTAATTCAATTATAATCAAAGTGAAGTATTCATATTGAAGTTCCATAATATTCTCAAATTGAAGGAACCGTGTAACACCGTCATCCTAAGATTATTGGTTGACCTAGTTGTTACTAATTAGTAGGAAACTCTCAGACCAGTCATTTCATAGTTATCCAGTAACTACGAGTATATAACCACTTGGTACCCTAGATACCATGAATGATACACTATCCAACATTTTGGAGAGCGTTACACACTCTAGTTATGATGACCGCCCTACACATCCAGCACCTAATATACTTATATAGTGCGTAGTAAACGGTGCCTGACCGATGTAGAACTATTATCAAGATTGTAAAACAACTAAACAATCACATAACCTAACGTATAACTCACAACGCAATGATAAAATATAATAATTATCTAAGATATAAAAAAGTGAGACAAAAATATAACTATATGAACCATCACAGATCATAGAAGAGGTTCAAATAGCAATACAAAATAGTAATAAAGTTTATACAATTGATGAATAAACTCCATATATTCGTCTCTAAATAAAATAGTTAAGCACTGTCTAATCTCCACGATGTTGCACAGCCAAATACGTAGTAAAACTAAATAAATAAATAAGTGATAATGCCATTCTCCTGCTCGTCCCTTGAATAGCTCCATGAGCTAATGCCACACTTGCTATATAGTCTAGTCATTTAATAGTATCCGATATACTTAGAAGCAAAGCATGAAACCTCGAGTTAGACAATATTTTGGTATGAGCAATAAACAATATCAAGGTACTATAAATTTGACATAGTAAAACAGACACCCAAAGTATGGAGAACCATAACAGGCCTATCCCCGCATCCAGCGAGTAAGCACATAACACCATATATGGTGCACTATCTTCATCATCATATAGGTATACTAGACTAAGTATAATATGGGTGTCGGGTACCTAACATAATATACCTACATCACGAGACATCCATAACAGACAAAAAGCAATCAAACCAATCACGATAACAAACACGTAGCGACAACCTTCACTAAGGTCTCACTTCACTCCTACCATTACCAAGGTCTCAAATCATCCAACCACCGCCAAAGTCTTGCATTACCACTAAGATACCTCCTAATCCCTGATAGCTCATACGACAGTCACCAAGGTCAGCTACACACCACATCGCCACTAGATCCGATGTTCATTCACATATGGTTACCAAGGTATTGCCATCACCAGGGCAGGGCAGGGCAGACCAGCACCAACGTCCAGGGTACAAAGCTGATGTAACAACCCTGATTTTAGATTTACTTTAATAAATTAAATAATGATTTATACTAGGGGTTTAAATGAGAAATTTGAATTTTTGTCTTCTTTTATAGAATATGATGAATGTTTTTGGAACGTGAATTCTAATTTTTGATAATATTAGAAAGTTAAGAAATGAAATAATAATTATAGGTTTATGTTATATAGTAAATAGAGATTTTATCTTGTTGAAGTAATTATTAAATTATAAATAGAAGCTTAGAAAATGTATAAATAATAAATAAGCATTTCTGAATTATTGATTGAGATTTTATTTCAATTAATGGCAGTAAACATGAAATTTATGTTAATATTGAAAAAGAGTACTTAATTGAATTGTAAAATGTTGAAATGAAGTAGGTTAGGAAAATTATTTCATAATTTAATAAAATAACTTTAAAAAGAAGTAAAAGGCCTTTATAGAAAGTATAAAAGAAACAAAAATAAACTCTTGCCTTATTGGGCTCGTTTCCAACCCACACCCATAGTGTCAATGAACAAAATAAATGTTTATCTCCTCTTTTCTATTTCCTGTACGTTCATTCATAGTTCAGAAAAGAAAAGGAAACCAAAAATCTATTTTCTTCCTCTTTGAAAAAACCTAAAGCAAAACCTTTCATTTTAATTCCAAGAAAATTCTACAAAAACCTAATAAAATCAAGGTAATGATTTCAAACCTTAGTCGGCATTTTAGATCCATTTATTTTAGGTTTTATCATTGTTTGTACCATCTTTTGTTCTCTTGTATACATTGGTTGTAGGGTTTGGCTGAAATACGAAAAAGCAGGTTGTTGTGTGTTGTTTGGCTTGAAATTCAAGATGATAAGGTTAGAAAATCCTCTCATAATTCTTGTTTTAATTTGAATGTATTTCAGATTTAATATGGATTTACAGTAAAAACATATGTTTGCAAAGTTGAATTGAAAACCTAGGATAAAAGTATAGTTTTTTTCACAAACACACGTTAATCACTATATATTTGTATGCTTATGTTAGTAATTTGATCATATCGCTTTCGTTTCTGGTTGGATTTTGATAATTTTAGACATTCCGGAATGATGACTTTGTGTGTGACAACTTTCATGTTGAACACTTTTACAAATTTTGAGCATAGATCGATTAAAAACCTATTGCAAACTCTCAGTTCCGTTCATCTGAAATTTTGATTCCCAGAGCTAAACAATGTTAGTAATTTTATCATATTCTTTTCATTTCTAGCCAGGTTTCAATAATTTTAGATGCTTAAGAAAGCTGACTTCGTGTGTGACAACTTTCATGTTGAAAACTTTTACAAATTTTGAGTATAGATCGATCAAAAACCTGTTGCAAACTCTCAGTCTCGTTTCTCTAAATTTTACATTCACTGAGCTAAACACTGTTAGTGATTTTATTGTGTCGTTTTCATTTTTTTTAGATTTTGTTAAATCTAAATGTTCTGGAAGGCTAACTTTGTGTTTGACAACTTTCATGTTGAGCACTTTAAAAAAATTTGAGCGTAGGTCGATCAAAAACCTGTTGCAAACTCTCAGACTTGCAATTTACTTCTCCTTTGAAATTTACATTTCCTGAGATAAACACTGTTAGTAAATGATCATATCATTTTAATTTCTAATCAGATTTTGATAATTTTAGATGTTCCAAAAAGCTAACTTCGTGTGGACAACTTCACGTTGAACACTTTTAAAATTTTTGATCTTAGCTACTTCGAAAACCTGTTACAAAACAGAGTCCTTCGCTATCCCGAATTTGAACTCAATTAAAGCTCCAATCTTTGTTTTTTTGTTATTTTTGCTTAAACTTTCTTTTGCTTGTTTTCTTACTTGATTGTTGCATTTTAAATCATGTATTAAGTTTGATAAAACTACCCTTAGCTAATAATAATGCATTTGATGATAATTGTTTATTTAATTTGATGTTTAATTATATTCCAAATTATGTAATCTTAACATAAATTATTTAATGTAAATAATAATATAATTCCTTGCAAATTATTGTTAATTTTACCGACTTATGTATGTACTGAAATATTAATGTTTACGGGCCCTTAGTAATTTTTTAACACAGTACCAAATTTATTATTTCTATTTTAATCAAAATAACTATGATGTCATTATATCATAAAAAAGGTTTTGAGAACGAATGAATAACTTTGACCGGATGAGCTAGTATCCATTCCACTAGTTGACTGATTTATCGAAATCACGGCAACTAGCCCTTGCCGTAACAGCCAAAGACTAGCTGCATGGTTAGTGTTAATTAATATTAACACAAACTATCTATCACGGATAATTTCTTTTATCATTGTTTGAGGCTGCGTTAGTACGCCTTTCGAAAGCACAGTATCAGATTTTGCGGGTTTGGACATGTATTCATCATAATGGGTGGCGATATGATGAGTTCTTCTTTTTATGGACGGTAGATGGTCCTGTGGAGGCATCCACTTTGGTTGTGATAATTATAAGTCGTGACAATGACTTTTGATATAAACCAAACGTCGGCGACATGATGCTATAAAGTCACATTATCCTAGTTATTTCATGATTACTCTTCGTACTCTAAAAAGTTTAAGTAATTTCATTTACTAAAGAAATGGTTAGACTAATGAGATTAATCACTATGAATAAAGTCAATCATTTTATGACAGCTTCAACTTGCTTTCGTGCATGTTTTCAGTTTTGACTTGCTTTCATTTATGCCCGACTTGCTATAGGCTCGTCTATTGATTTTTGACTTGCTTTCATACCGTCTTTTGGTTTTGACTTGTTTTCATACTCATCATTTGGTTTTGAATCACTTCATGCTTGTCTTTTAGTTTTGACCCTCTTTCGTGCTCGTTTTCTGATTCTGATTGGTGAGATATTTTGATTCGCCATATTTGAGACGATTGCTTATAATAAGCATGATATGTTTTATTACATGGTGAATTATTGTGATTACGCCATTTATTATTTGGATGTTGGCATATTATACAATTATAACTATATTATTGAAATTTACTAATGCTACATCTATGATCTCATATTTGTTGAATTTGAGATAGTCTGACCCGTTTATTATTTATTAGTACTCGGGTCAGACCGAGACATTTCAGGTACTGGGACCCATTGACCATGGATGTTAAGCTAGCTTATGAAGATATTGAAAGTCACGATGTGCTATAGGATCGTGTAATATGGATAAACTACTTGTGCGGAATAAGTAAGTAAATAGTAAAAGCAGTAAAGTAAATGACACCAGAGATTTTTATACTGGTTCGCACTCCTGTTCTACGTCCAGTCCCAGACTCCTTCTGGAATTCAATCGATACCCTTGCTTCACCCACAGGAACAAGTATTACACCGCCTGAACAACCGAACAGGACTTTCCCGCCTAGACAACCGAATAGGACTTCTACTGCCTGAGAATACTACAACAGGACTTCAAATACAAGTGGAAATGTTTCTGACTAAATATGCTCTGTAATAGCACTGATAAGTCAATATAAGTACACCCTTCCTATAATCTTCTCCTTTATGGTATATAGTGTAATTTGTGAAGAAAGGAAGTCTAGTTGACCACACAAGAGTATGCTTGAGTGTTTGGTGATCAAATAGTTTGATTTGTAAAACTTGAAAGTAAATAGCAAGAATATAGAGTTTAGAAATCAAAATAAGAATTGGTGTAGAATAGTGTTGAAATTGCTTGTTATTTATAGTTGTTAAAGGTTGCAATGATTAGTGAAGAGTTGCCATGAATCAGAATAGAAGCAACTGTTGAAATTAACATTGTGTCTGTTCAGGGAAGAGAAGCAACCTTTTAAAAAACTAGCCGTTAATTTTAACTCAGACTTTTGAATTTAAAATTCAGCCTTCTGAATGTAGGAAATAATAAGGCAGCGCCGAAATAGTTCATTTTAGACCTTATTCAGACATCTGAATATTATTTTCAGACGTCTGGTTTTGCTGTTGAAAAAATATTTGTTCAGCAGTCAGACGTCTGAATTTATTATTTAGACGTCTGAATTCTGTTAATCCAGACAACTTTAAAACTTCTTTTGAAAATAAGTCGTGTATTCAATAGCTTGTGCATCTATACCAATTTGGGGAGACTTTAACATATATTACTGACTAGACACAGACTCTATAACCTGTAAACGATTACGTCCATCAATCTGGAATCTGGTCATCAATATTTTCCTGTAAAACTTGGTTAGATAAACACAAATAATTGTTATTATCAAAATATCAGGAGCTGAGGTTCTAACATTCTCCCCCTTTTTGATAATGACAACTATGAAAATATTGGTTAGTAGATAAGAACTTCTCCTGTCAATAAAACTTGGTTAGTATAATTTCTCCCCCTGAATAAAAGAATTTATGCATCAATATTTTTACCTTTTTCTCCCCCTTTGTCATTACTAAAAGGAATTATATAGAATACGATAACATCACAGAGAATGATTGGAAAGAAACAAATAGCTAATTTAAAGTAGAACACAACACGTCTTTATTTCCTGTCATATGTTTTTAGCAACCACTGTCTAATATCCATTTTCCTCTTTTCTTAAGTGGTACCTGCAATAAATATGAAAATGACATTGGTACTCACTTTTTGTTAGGGTCCTAAGAGTTAGATTTTAGGAAACCAAACCCATACGGGTTCAGCATTCCCTTTGTAAATAAAATCTTTATTCTTACGAACATTTTCCATAAATGATTTTATGTATTTATTCCTAATCAAAAAATTGTTAGTTTTAGGAACCCACATTTTAATATTCTTAGAATGTTTTGGACTTTTTGAAATACTATCAATAATACCATGATTTCTTTTCTGAACATGATTTTCAAAAGAATTCCTTTTCTTAGGTAAACTATTTGAAGTTTTCTTATAGCCTAAACCCTTTTTATCTGACATAGTTTGAGAATTTTCCAAAATTTTAGAGAGATTTCCTCTTCCTTTATTAAAATTTGAAACATTTTTGGTAAGACCTTCTAACTGTGTTTTGAGACTAGAGATATCTAATTGTAATATTTTAACATTTGATTTTAAATCATGATTTTCAACTTGGAGAGAGTCATTCTTTTCTTTTTGAGTTTCGATTTCTTGACTCAGCATAAAAATTTGAGAAGTTGTATTAGAATAATATTCTTGAGAAGCTTGAAATTCTTCTTCTAAAATATTCTTTTCATCCCTTAGCATTTCAACTTCAAGTTCGGCTCTGTTTAACTTTTCACTAGCCTCTTTATATTTCCTTTTGATGTTTTTCATTTTATCTAATAGAACAGAATTTATTTCCACTAAATCATCAAAAGTTAAATCACTTACTTCATCATTTGTAGCCATAAAGCAAACATTTGCTTGTTCATTGTCGATGTCGCTATCTGATGAGGAAGATTCTGAATCATCCCATGTTACTGAGAATGCTTGTTTCTTTTTGAATTTCTCTCTTCTGTTTTTGAATTTGTCTTTCTTTTGATCAGGACAATCTTTCTTCATATGACCTTTCTTGTGACATTCATAGCACTCGATCGTTTAAGTCGATGGCTTGTTATTACTGTTGTTGAAGCTGCTTTTATTATTTCCAAATCTATTGTTCTTTTTGAACTTCAAAAACTTCTTGAATTTTTTTGCGATAAGAGCCATATCTTCTCCATCGGAATTAGATTCTTCCTTTTCAGCCTTGAATGCTATTGTCTTTTGATCTTATGCCTGTACTCGTTTAGCCTGGAGATTAACTTCATAAGACATTAGATTTCCTATCAACTCTTCCGGTTTTATGGTTGAAATGTCATTAGCTTCTTCAATTGCTAAGACTTTTCGTTCCCATTTATCCGTTAGAGAATTTAGGATTTTTGAGACGATATCAAAATCAGTGAATTTTTCTCCTAATGCCAAAAGTGAATGATATATGTCTTGAAATCTAGAATACATATCATTTATAGATTCATCTTGCTTCATTCTAAAGTTTTGGAACAGATTCTTAAGCATAGAGATCTTGCTTTGTTTAACTTTGTTAGTGCCTTCATGTGTAACTTTCAATGTGCGCCATATTTCATAAGCAGTAGTACACATGCTAACTCTATTAAACTCATTTTTATCTAGTGCACAAAATAACATATTCATAGCTTTAGCATTTGCAGTAGCATCTAGTTTTTGTGTGTTAGACCATTGTGAATATTCAGTAGTAGGTATGTGATGTTCAGTTTGACAGATATTCCATGTGTCATAACCATTAGCTTGCATATAGATTCTCATCCTAGTAGCCTAATAGTTATAGTTCAAACCATTGAAAAGTGGTGGTCGTGCAGTGGACCGACCTTCAGTAAAACCGGTGTTGGTGTTATTTTCCATATTAGTAAAAATATCAAATAACTGTGTTACGGTTATAGGAAACCTTGCTCTGATACCAAATGAAAGTCACTATGTGCTATAGGATCGTGTAATATGGATAAACTACTTGTGCGGAATAAGTAAGTAAATAGTAAAAGCAGTAAAGTAAATGACACCAGAGATTTTTATACTGATTCGAACTCCTATTCTACGTCCAGTCCCAGACTCCTTCTGGAATTCAATCGATACCCTCGCTTCACCCGGAGGAACAGGTATTACACCGCCTGAACAATCGAACAGGACTTTCCCGCCTAGACAACCGAATAGGACTTCTACTGCCTGAGAATACTACAACAGGACTTCAAATACAAGTGGAAATGTTTCTGACTAAATATGCTCTGTAATAGCACTGATAAGTCAATATAAGTACACCCTTCCTATAATCTTCTCCTTTATGGTATATAGTGTAATTTGTGAAGAAAGGAAGTCTAGTTGACCACACAAGAGTATGCTTGAGTGTTAGGTGATCAAATAGTTTGATTTGTAAAACTTGAAAGTAAATAGCAAGAATATAGAGTTTAGAAATCAAAATAAGAATTGGTGTAGAATAGTGTTGAAATTGCTTGCTATTTATAGCTGTTAAAGGTTGCAATGATTAGTGAAGAGTTGCCATGAATCAGAATAGAAGCAACTGTTGAAATTAACATTGTTTCTGTTCAGGGAAGAGAAGCAACCTTTCAAAAAACTAGCCGTTAATTTTAACTCAGACTTCTGAATTTAAAATTCAGCCTTTTGAATGTAGGAAATAATAAGGCAACGCCGAAATAGTTCATTTTAGACCTTATTCAGACGTCTGAATATTATTTTCAGACGTCTGGTTTTGCTGTTGAAAAAATATTTGCTTCAGCAGTCAGACGTCTGAATTTATTATTTAGACGTCTGAATTCTGTTAATCCAGACAACTTTAAAACTTCTTTTGAAAATAAGTCGTGTATTCAATAGCTTGTGCATCTATACCAATTTGGAGAGATTTTAACATATACTACTGACTAGACACAGACTCTATAACCTGTAAACGATTACGTCCATCAATCTGGAATCTGGTCATCAATATTTTCCTGTAAAACTTGGTTAGATAAACACATATAATTGTTATTATCAAAATATCAGGAACCTAGGTTCTAACAGATATATATATATATATATATATATATATATATATCGTTAAGTCCTAGACCTTTGTGCATGTTGTATACTTTGTATGAGCTGATGAATTTTTATATCAAGAATATTTTTGAGTCATGTTGTAGTCGATCTATAAATGTATTATGCGAGTCTAGTATTTATGTTTTGTTGACTCACTTATGTATGTATATATTTTCATTTCAATATTATATATTCCCCTGTGTTATGTGATTCTACATTCTTTGTGATATTGCATATTGTTCTGAACTTCTTTTTAGTCATCGTGTTCATTGCTTTGTGCCGAAACCATAAACGTTGTATATGTTTTTTGAGGTATAGTGAAACGTGTCGGTGTTAGCTCAAGGGAATATTTGTGCTTGGTCGCTCCTAACCGGCCTTATTCTCCATATTAGTAACAATATTACTGTGTAATATTCTTTGTTGGTATGGGTATAGAGGTGGGGCGTTGTAGCTAAGCATCCTTACATACCCTTACCCCATAAAATACCCTCCTCACCTAGAGTTATCATTATCTTTCCTGCACACGACTCGATACCGGAACACATCACATCCCACAACATTTTCTCACCCATCAAACGTGCCTCTTAGGACATCGCCAAGTCCACACAGTCAATTGTGCCTACTTGGACATCTACCCGAAGTCATAGAGCTATCACCACTGATTCCCAAAGTCATCAAGTTAAAAGATTGTGTCATTGCTTCACTAATCAAAACCGCTCGTTTCTAGTCCATAATGTTGAAATCAAATATCGAATGAATGAAAAAACCATCGTAGCATGACCCTCTAGGCCCATACTCAAATTCACTAAAAATTGGGCCCCACCATTGCGGTTGGTACCGACCATTCTAGAGTGGTCGTTGAAGACTATTTTCGGCTAGCAGTTAGCTAGCTTTAGTTAAGTATTTTGAAGTGCCAAAAACATCTCGACATGCACCACTAGCCCGAAGTAATACTTTCCTTACCTTGAAGCAATGCCTCCATCACACCGAAGTTCCACTACATGAAGCCCAAAGTTAAGCACCAAAGCTCCCCAAAACCCTTCACCTTCAAAATAGCTCTCCATCTCACATGGTCGAGTGACATTATGGTCGTTGCTGACAACATATTGTCGTCACCGACCATGTCACTTAGACAAACATTGGGTAACTTCTTGGAACTCAAACCCCTTTCAATCTCCCCGAAGTTTTATGCCTTGTTCCCCGAAGCCCACTCCAAGATGCCTTAAAGTGCCTGCCCCAACCATAATTTTCTTTACCACCAACTACTTTCGAAACCACACCATTCCTTTCCCAAACTCTGCGCGACCAAAACTACAACTTCTCCATTCCATCATGAGCTCTAAAAAATGGCCATATTGTATTTGGAGCAATATTGCACCTCGATCCATTTAAATAACTACCACTCATTCAATGCACAAAAATAAGTTAAAAACACAAGCAACAACTACATCTAAACATCATACAACATTAAGCATAAATACAAAGCAATGCATTCAATATCAAGGCAACTCTATCACCCTATATCTATAAAATAGCATATGACAACTGGTATGGTCAAATGGTTAAAAAAAACCAAAAATAACATTTATCCTTTTAAAACCATTTTATAAATGATACGTTAGATCTATATTATAAATCGTTTAAACATTTGAAAACCATTTAAAAACTTCTCTATTTACTAAATGAACAATCATAGGATAGTGAGAAGTGTAAAACCACTCACTAAGATCAACCCAAGCACAATCACCAATGTAAATATGATGTAAGCGGTGTTTCACAAATCCCAATGCTCCCAAATCCATAATTAAGATAATCCTCTCGCTAATTAACTCCTAATTACTTAATTCAGCTAATTAAAGTAAAGAATATGATGGCTTTTTGGATAAAGAGAAGATTAACGGAGTTTAGAATGTCTTTGGGAAGTGGAATAATGATTAGGGAAGGTATTATTAGCCTCCTTGACTCTAATCCCAAAATGGGCTTTTTGGCTTAACCGAAAACTTATTAATTACCACTAAGCCGCTCAAAAACTGTCTAAATCTCAAATAGCCATATCTCCTAAGCGGTAAGTCCAAAAAGCTATTATGATCACTCTATCGAAGGAGAAACCATAATATCTTTCATTTGGAAATGGTTTCAACTTTTAATTCGGCTCCGATCAAAAGTTTTAGGCCTTACAAATTTTCTGGGTCAAAAGTGTTAAATAAAATAATTAAGGGTAAAAATGTCACTACTCAACATTACCTAAAGTTATAGCCAAATCCGATCCAATTATTTAGAAATAATATTCTATGATCATTCGATACATAAAATACGAGCCGTTACACTCTCCCCTACCACTTAAGAATTTCGCCCTCAAAATACCCTAACATAAGGTTAGTAGGACAACATAGTTATCCCGAATGTCTAAAAACCATAAGCAATCATATCAAACATCGAGCGTGCACACATAGCAAAATTAATGTCTATGTTTACCCCATCATGCATGATATTAAAACTACCTAATATAAACATCAAGCATGATATCAAATGTGAAAGCTAGTGTGACAAACAAGGCGTCTTACAAGTAAAGAGCTCTGGATAAGCGGTCCTCATGCTCTCCTTAGCTTCTCAAGTGCTACCGCTTTTTTTTCACCATGCTAAACCCTCACCAACTACAACGTCTTCCTCCTAACCCTTATCATATCATGTCTGACTATACGAATGAGCCTATAAGGTCTCAAAGCTTTTGGTCCACTGTCGACATCACACGATCGATCTAGTGCCACGTTTACTATCTCCTCTTGTAAGCTCTTCCCAGAATCCACTCGTGGATAGTGGGCATCTATTGCTTACAATACCCCATGGCACACTCTAGGATCGCACACTCTACTTCCCACACCACAACCCGATTCACTATTGTTCCACTCGACTCCATGGATATAACCTCAAAACTCCTCATCAATATATTGATTGTGACTCGAATGTTATTTTACCATCCCCTGACCTTTGGCAGTCCATCAATCGCTGTCCCCACTGAAACGAGGGAATCTCTAGTGGCCATAACAACCTGCTAGGCTTCATCTTCCTAGCTTCCACTATTGGCAACTCATACATCCTAACCTTGATGTTCCTCCTATCCCTTCCTAACAAAAAGTCTATCCTATATGCTTTGTTGCTATAGGGATGTATAGTCAATCTAGAATGATGGTACTCTTATAGTACCCCATCCCTAAGTCCATTAATATTAGGTAAAATCAATCTATCATCACCATGGAGCCAACCTTCTTGGCTGAGTTTATACCGCTTCATCTCCTCAGGCTTGACCTTTTCTCTCTCTTAGTAATGATCTTTGCTAGTCCATCATCTCACCCCTAACTAGCTCTGATCCACTCTATCAAAGTAGGTCTAATCATTTAGCCTGCTACCACTCCTAGCTCTAGATCCCATCTTAGTTGGAAATCATAACCAGATATATACTCAAACCGTATCTACACTAGAAACACTACTCCTAAATTGATAGGTCTCCTTAATTCTTTTATTCCATACGTAAGTGCGTCTTATACTTCTCTTCTACTAGAAGACAAGAATATCACTTACGACCACTAGTATAAGATTGTGTAGCTCTCGATACTTCAGTCCATCTCAAAGAGTCATATGCCCACTATGTGAATACTGTAGGTACTGCTCACCTGGGTATACTCCCATGAATGAACCCACTTCTCCTTAGGATATTCAATAACATCTCCACCCCTTGTTGCTCTTTGAGTATCACCCTTCTCAAAAGTGTAGCAACTGGTTGCGAGGTCGATATGGAACTGACCTCTCTACACAGAGATGGTCCGACCACCCAAAATATTTCATCATTATGGGTAATGATGACGACTCCTTGTGCGAGACCCCAAGAGAACACACCGAGCTATATAAAAGTGTACCCTCTAATGTATAGTCCAACTCTAGCCTCCACCCTTATCATATCCCAATCATCATCTTCAACACCTCTTAGTGCACCAAAATAATGTATCCCTTTGCTCATTATACCCATAAACGATACCAAACTCAACAAAATTGTTACAAAGTAATCACAACAACCAAACAGCCATGACTTGACAACACTAGGTCTCGACAACATAAGGTCTTGACAACCCACATCCAAGTTGGCCGAACCATCCACCTGCCTGAAATAACCAAAGGTCTGCCCACCAAGTCAAGACTTATACCTAACCTATCTGCTATGTCACTGGATGAAAAAGGACCTAATATATCGATATCGAACAAAATACGTAGAGGTATAACATAAATAGAAAGCATACCTTGAATAGTGAAGTCTTTCCCTTTCTCCTTCGTCGATAGAGCAATCAACGAAGTAGGAACGACACCCAACACACAAGTAGACACACACTGCCTATTCTTCTGCAACTCTAGAGAGTCTTTCTTCTTCTGCTCGATCTTATCATAGTTGAAGCACCTTCTCCCCCCACTATTTGGGCCAAGTAGTTTTTACTAAGAAGACACCTCTCATTGCAATTAAAGCACATTGACACCCATTTTCCTTTCCTCTTCTCATCCTCTTCCAGAGACTGCTTATTTTACTTATTATTGTTATTCCACTTCTTCTTTCCACCCCGCCCACTTGCAGCTTTGGCTCATCTTTGGTAGCAACAATAGTAGACTTAGGGAGAGACTCTCGTGTCTCAAAGCTTTCTAACTAGATTCTCGAAGGACTCGGTAATATGTCCCACTAGCTTTTCCCCTCAGATAACTTCCCAAACATGATGAACTTCTCATTTTTTTCAAAGGGGTATCAATGAAAGATAAGCCATACTTCAACCACATACTTTGAGACAATCATATCTCCCTATACCCAATCATCAAATTTATAGAATAAAACTAACTTCTAGGCAGCCAGTATGAATTTCTCCTAAAACCTCATCTTAAACTGCTCCTAGGTAATTTGATCCTCGAGAGTAGTAATATTGATGGTGTTCCATCAACCCATCACTCATCCTTAAAACCGTCTAGAGGCTAGCTTCCTCTTTATTGCATCCTCCAATTCTAAGTCCTTAAAGATCCTTTTACATGTGTCGATCCTCTCTTGCACATCCATAGATGATTCTGTTCAAGGAACGATGTTGGTGAGATTTTTCGTCTCACAATATCTCAGATGATCTTAAAGTAACTAAGGCTTAAATTACTTCCACAATTTTGGAATCAACAAATTTAAGTGACATTAAATTTTCCTTTGAGTAGTGATTGTATCGTTGGAAGCTTACACAACCTAATAGTTGCACTCTAATTGTTTGTTAAAATATCAAATTAGATTATGTTTCATTAAAGATTCGAAGTTAAAAGGGATTCGAAATCAAATGGTTGAGTAATAGTGCATAAAAATAAAAGACACAAGAATTTTATGTGGTTTTGATTCTTTTGAGATCCTATGTCCACGGGTTAAACCTTTGATTACATATTGCTGCTTGATACAACTTTACATAGATGAGAGTAAGAATAGAAGATACAATGATTTTCATTTTTTTTCAAAACAAAGATCCCCTTTCTACTCTGGGCTATCTCCTATTTATAGTGTTGAAGATGCACATGGATTCCCACAATCACTCTTCTTCTGCCGCTTTAATTCTCATTGTTGGATCATAACATTTGTTATCTATCTGCACCATTTGTTGGTGGGCATAGATCGTTGACATGTCTTTGATGGGAAATCGTACTTTAAGCGGTTAAATTCTAGGATTTTGCAGGAAGTTTGAAATCGAGGTGGGAATATCTGAAATTGAAGCGGGAATGCTTGAATTTGCTGCAGAAGGTTCCAAATTTGAGTGGGCTCTGAATTCCCTCTCTTTGGAGGGTGAATGATCCATGCATTACATCTGAGTGCGAGTATGGCAAGCATTCATCCTTTTTTCTTTGGGTTGAACTGTGCTGCTTTTATTATTTTTGCCTTGAAGGACAATTGCTCCTTTGGTCAGCCCTGAGCATAGGTGATACTTACGAGGTTGGTTAGGTTGATCAGGCCACCATTTTTGATGGCATCGCTTTATGCGGCTCTGTGCCGAGCTGTATTAAGTGACGTACTGCATGGGTTATCGATGAGGGAGACTTATATCTTTTCCGTTTACTCGTGATCATGGATCTGTGCTAGTGTACTGTTTGAGTGGTCCCGTGTGCATCCCTTCGAAGCTTTTGATTCTGCATGGTACTGCTTAAGTAGCCCCCAGTAAGTGGAGTACAGATCCGTTCTCGGAGGTATTAGCAATGCACAAGCTTTGGGAATGACATTGGGGTTTATTCAGTCCTTTAAGTGCAGTGCAGTCCTCTCTCTATGCTCATGTCTTGATGGTGGTGTGTTGTGTCACTTCACTCTTTCCTAGTGTCAAAAGAAAATGGGTGCAGCGCATCCCTATCTTCCTTTAATGCAAGATTATTAGCACAGTTCTATTACCCGTATATATTGGCTTGTGAGTTCAGTATGTTGTTGATGGCATGTGTCCTTTTTAAGCGAGGTGTGTTATGTTTTGACACCTTCTATATAACTCCTTGTACCGCAACACAACATTTAACGCTTTATTGTTGTTTTGTGGTTTTTGTTACGCCGCAGTTCCATTATCATGGTTGTATGTTGTTTACTGCACCCTGTGGCTATATTTGGTTTTGGTGTCGCAATAAAAGACTGGGGTTTGAGGGATGGGTGTGGTTTGCACCTTTGCCATCGCTTTGCAATTTCCAAGTGCGGTATCCTTTTGACTTTGCTTTATTCTTTGCTTTTCCTTTTTGCAGTCCAACTTTTATTTGTGAGAGCATCCTAAACGATACCAAACTCAACAAAATTATGTATCCCTTTGCTCACTCCACCCCTAAATGATACCAAACTCAACAAAATCGTTACAAATTAATCACAACAACCAAACAACCATGACTTGACAACACTAATTCTCGACAACATAAGGTCTTGACAACCCACACCCAAGTTAGCTGAACCATCCACCTAACCTAAAATAACCAAAGGTCTGCCCACCAAGTCAAGACTTATACCTAACCTATATGCTATGTCACTGGATGAAAAAGGACCTAATATATCGATATCGAACAAAATACGTAGAGGTATAACATAAATAGAAAGCATACCTTGAATAGTGAAGTCTTTCCCTTTCTCCTTCGTCGATGGAGCAATCAATGAAGTAGGAACGACGCCCAACACATAAGTAGACACACACCGCCTATTCTTCTGCAACTCTAGAGAGTCTTTCTTCTTCTGCTCGATCTAATCGCAGTTGAAGCACCTTCTCCCCCCACTCTTTGGGCCATGTGATTTTTACTAAGAAGACACCACTTATTGTAATTAAAGCACATTGACACCCATTTTCCTTTCTTCTTCTCATCCTCTTCCAGAGACTGCTTATTTTACTTATTATTATTATTCCACTTTCTCTTGCCACCCCGCCCACTTGCAGCTTTGGCTCATCTTTGGTAGCAACAATAGTAGACTTAGGGAGAGACTCTCATGTCTCAAAGCTTTCTAACTAGATTCTCGAAGGACTCGGTAATATGTCCCACTAGCTTTTCCCCCTAGATAACTTTCCAAACATGATGAACTTCTCATTTTTTTCAAAGGGGTGTCAATGAAAGATAAGCCATATTTCGATTACATACTCTGAGACAATCATATCACCCTATACCCAATCATCAAATTTACAGAATAAAACTAACTTCTAGGAAGCCAGTATGAATTTCTCATAAAACCTCATCTTAAACTGCTCCTAGGTAATTTGATCCTCGAGAGTAGTAATATTGATGGTGTTCCATCAACCCATCACTCATCCTTAAAGCCGTATAGAGGCTAGCTTCCACTTTATTGCATCCTCCAATTCTAATTCCTTAAAGATCCTTTTACAAGCGTCGATCCACTCTTGGACATCCATAGCTGATTCTGTTCAAGGAACAATGTTGGTGAGATTTTTCGTCTCACAACACCTTAGATGATCTTAAAGTAATTGAGGCTTAAATTACTTCCACAATTTTAGAATCAACAAATTTAAGTGACATTAAATTTTCCTTTGAGTAGTGATTGTATCGTTGGAAGCATACACAACCTAATAGTTGCACTCTAACTGTTTGTTAAAATATCAAATTAGATTATGTTCCATTAAAGATTCGAAGTTGAAAGGGATTCGAAATCAAATGGTTGAGTAATAATGAATAAAAATAAAAGACACAAGAATTTTACGTGGTTTTGATTCTTTTGAGATCCTATGTCCATGGGTTAAATCTTTGATTACATATTGCTCCTTGACACAACTTTACATAGATGAGAGTAAGAATAGAAGATACAATGCTTTTCAATTTTTCCCAAAAGAAAGATTCTCTTTCTACTCTGGACTGTCTCCTATTTATAGTGTTGAAGATGCACATGGATTCCTACAATCACTCTTCTTTTGCTGCTTTAATTCTCATTGTTGGATCATGTCATGTATTATCCATCCGCACCATTTGTTGGTGGGCATAGATTGTTGACATGTCTTTGACGGGAAACCGTATTTTGAGCGGTTAAATTCTAGGAATTAACAGGAAGTTTGAAATCGAGGTGGGAATATCTTAAATTGAAGTGGGAATTCTAGGATTTGGCAGTCCTTCATCAATGGTTGTCTGCCATTGATCTTGTACCCATCCAACTTGCCCCTCTTTCTTATACTCTTCTGATAGTCACTTTCTCCTTTATGTTAAGAATGGTTATGACCTCACTTGCCAAGAGCTTCAGTTTCTATTTGACTTAATAAATGTCCTTCAAGGGGCAACGTTGGCTTTTTATATGCCTAGCCAAAAAAATTGGTTCTTTTAGATGTTCCCCGAAAGACTTACAAATGGGCTGATCTTTACTTCTTAATTTCAAACTTAGATAAATTTCCTTCTTCTTTTCGTCAACATCCCACTTGTAGTGTTTTTCTAAGGAGGATGTTGAACCGTATGAATTGCGTAGGATTGTATTTTAGGATTAGACGTGAAGGAGAGGGAGATAAAATGGTTCTTTAATAATGATATGTTGAAGAAACATGATTTTCTATGCCCAAATCATATGTTTTCTCGCAATATTTTTCGGTCTTCCCCGATTTCGGCCAAGTCTGAGGGTATTATTTGCTAATAATAAATATTAAGTTTATTACTTTAATGACTCTGACCTTCATGGAGAACTTCTTCTGATCTTGAAGCCTTCCATTTTTTACAGGTGAAATGGATACTAAGGTCTTAAAAGCGCTCCATAATAAATCGCTAAAGGGGCATACCCAAATGATGAATCTTGACCCTGATACTGGTTCTGACCGGAGTCCCAAGAAGGTCAAGATCGAAGAAGATTTTAAAGTATTTCAGGAAAAGGCTGAATATGATTCCGAATCTGCTGCGGATGTCATGGCCTTGAAAGATCATGAGTTGAAGGAGAAGGAGAAAGAGCTGGAAGTGGTGCAAGGCGAGCTAAAAATAGCGCAGGAAGAGCTTAAGGAGAACAATTTCATTGTAACCTACAATCTATATGCCTCAGCTCTACGCTAATTTAAGGAGGATATCAAGCTTGACTTTTTGGAGGATCCGGATGTGATTAACGATGTTTATGGCTACCATCGGGCCAATTGGAAAGAAGTTCGCTGTGAAGAATGCTTCTCCTTCTGCCTCCGTGCAGCAAACTAGAAGTGATGAGTCTCGGGATAGCGAGGTGCCTAAAGATGGTGATATGTCTAAGGAGTCCAGGCTCACTTCTACTCCTCATGTAATTACTTAAAACTTCTTTATATGTGGATTTTGAGATCAATATGTAGTGAAAGTTAATTTTATATCCTTGCCTTGTTTGGACAAATTTCCGTATTTTACCTTATTTTGCTGCTGTCTTGCATTGACCGTTTATCTTTGTAGTTTTTGTTTTAGTCTTCTAAAGAAGTTTTGTCTACTAAACTTCTGAAGGAAAGCTAGGACATGCTTAAAACCCAAACCTTAGACTACCTTGGTCTTAATGCTATAGTTATCTGTGGGCATGAGAAATAATTAGATGAGTCTTTTAGAAAACTTAGGGATGAGACCCAAGGATTACTTCGAAGATTGACCAAGTAGTTCAAGAGAAAGAAGCCCTCGGTGATTTTATGATGTGCCAATGGCGATATGTCTTAGAAAATTGCTCTTTCCCGCATGATAGCCCCACCTAGGAGTGGTTTGGGCTTAGGCTTAGAAACTTATATAAGGACTGAATCCTTCCTCTCTTTATTATTATATGCATGTTACTTTTGTACATGGGTTTGTTGAATATATCGTATGATGATGTGGTTAATAATACATGCTCCCATTTTGATTTTGGGATGGTGTATTTCGATTTTCCTTGATTCGATCTTTTGATTATTATTCACTCGGTCGATCTTCATGGATCTTCATCCAAGTTAAATGAGATTCTTGAGTTTAATGTCCCTTCTGCCCCCATGATTAATGGCCCTGATGTTACAATCATGCATCAGTTTGAGGATGAGGTAAGGCTCCTTCTGTGGTAATAAAAGAGGAGAACGTTCATTTTATAATTGCTAACGAAAGACTCGAAATTGGTTTAATGGATGTTGATATGGAGCTCAAGGAGGCAAAAGATGCGCTGAATGGTCAACATCGACTCAACACCAAGTTGCGTACTAGGCTCGATGCCGCTGAGTTAGAGTTTGGTAAGATGCGATAGTCAATAAAAGATTGGAAAAAACTTTATGGGATTGTTTATGAGGCGGAGTAGAGAAATTCAATAAAACTGTAGAAGACCTATCTGCACAGCTTGCCCGCCGTATTGAAGAAGTGGGAAATGCTGAAGGAGGAAAACTGGTAAGTAAGCCCAGTTCGGGTTTGGTTCCTGCTCCTGCAATAGGCACAACTCCTTCTTTGTCTAATGAGTGAAAGAAGAGGAGGGAAGGATGGAAGACTGATGCCCTTAGATACTTCGGCGGCTTTGCCAGGAATGCTAAGAAAACTAAGGATCAACTGATTAATACCTTAGAAAACACGCGGAAGGAGGCCGTGGTCAGGATATAGACCTTGAGGATTCTTTGTGTGCAGCTCAAGAAAGGATCGCTTCCCTTTTAGAAAAACTTAGATGGGAAAAATTGAGAGTAAGAAGGGGAAGCTTTTCTTGCTATGCACCAAGGATGTCTTTGAATATTTCTACCCTTCCCTTAACCAGAAATTCTTATTTTATATGGCGGGTTTCGAATTAACCGCAAAAGGACTTATGGATCATTAGTCTTTGGCTTATATGACCCCCGAAGGACCTTTCTCGTTAGTTTAGCCCCGTTTATGGCCAGTTTGTCCTAGGTGTCTTTGGGTGGTATTGCTGGAGCTTGCGTTAGAAAATGACTTTGTAAATTTTCATGATTGGTTATCGTATATGTTATGTTAATTAAGATTTCCTTGCGAAACTTGCAAGTTTTCTTATTCTTATTTTACATATTTTTATTCCTTTTTAACTTCACTTTGTGTAGGCTTATATGATTTTCAGCCCACTTACTCTAATCAAGACCAGGAGTTGGCCATCCTTGAAAAGAAGCTTAATTATGATATGGCTAGGGTTGTAGAAGTGGAAAGTTTATTGAAGGATGTCGAAAGCATATACAAGGTCATATACACGGATGAAACTAAAGCTTTAAAATGTAAAGTTGAAGAATTAGACAGGCAGATTGCAAAGTGGATTAGTGCCGAAGATGCACCCTCTGCATCTCTGAACCTAGGTACTACTTCTAGATCAGGTGATGTCCCCACACCTCCTTCTGGGGCTAATCCATATGTTGTTCTTAAATGGAATAATGATTTGAAAGATTATTACGAGTCTAAGTTTAACGAGTTAATGGATCATTATAAGAAGGAAATGGGAACCTTTGGAACACACACCACATTGCACCTTACTTCTATGCAAGAGCTCTTTGGTCCTTTTCTAGGACCACCGAGAAGATAAGGGATCAACCTTTTTATGAGACTGAATGAATGAGGAGAGTTGCTATGGAATGTGTGAATGCCCTTGAGAATAAGGTATTCAATCTTGAGTGTGAAGCTCGCCTGGACTCTATCGCAGTTTCTCATGGGGGGTTAAATAGAGTTTCCTTGTTGGAAAGCTTTATGCAGAGATCGGTGTGAAACGTGAAATTGATGCTTTCACCCACTTTTGGCCAGGGTTCGATCTGATCTTCTTATACAATCGGGTGGATTATGAATTTGATCCGCAGGACTATGGCGACCACTGGGCTGGTGCCTGTTATGATCCTCGTTTTGCTTAAAGCAACACTGCCTCAATCGTTCATCAGTTACCATTACTGAACAGATGACCCACCTTTCGCCCTTTAACTTGAGGGAAGCACTCCTCAACATTTCATGCTGCATTCCCACATATTATACCACTAGAGGAGGATTATAACTAATTCTTCCTCCGAGTCTGAATCAGACTCATAATGTGATTCTGTTTAGTGGGAGCGTGTTGTCTTTCTTTTGTACATTTTAAGGTGTTTGTAGGAATACTGGTCGTGTACATATGAGCGTGGTATTTAGTTTATTTTAATAGGATTTTAAATAATATAAGAAAATCCTTGTTTCTGATAAGTACCTGGCAAGCTCTAAGTAGCTTCTGGAATTGTACTTGATTTATAGGTTGTAGTACATTCCATGTATTGTTTTTCCTTGCTATTTTTGGATTAACTTCTTGTGCAGTTCATGAATGCTGAACTGTGATTTTGACATGCGTATTCTGCTGCATGCTGGGCGTTATCTGCTCCCTTGTTCGGGGTCAGGTTCACGTTCATGTGCTTGGTACGATTTGCCCCGCTATTTGGGGGCAGACTGGTATTTAACTATGAAGTCAGGTCACGTGTTTACAATCCTTTCAAATCACACACATGGTTTTTATAACTGGTTCAGGATGTCTAAATTCTTACGTCCAGTGTGGTTATGTTAATAGTATTAATATAAAAGGTTTTTTATACTGGTTCGGCCGTCCAATATCTATATGACAAGTTTGGCTGAGAAAACCAGACTGCACTTTGTGCAGCATCATTTTGATATATGTTTCAGGTCGTCCAATATCCCTACATCCAGTGTGACTATGCTAACAGAATTAATATAGAAAGGTTTTTTATACTGATTTGTCCGTCTAATATGCCTACATCCAATTGTTATGTTGAAGAGACTAACACTGAGAGATTTTTATACCGGTTCGAGCCGTCTAATTTCCCTTCGACTATATCATTATCTTACTATTTTTCATAATAATTATAATGTTTATTGCATAAGTAATGCAGATCATTTAGAATGAGGTTTGAGATCCTTAGTGTGACACCAAGCATTCGTCCTTTTGCAGTCATAGTAGTAACTTTACTTGTTAAAAAAATTTCTTTAAAAGTCCCCAAGTTCATTAGGCTGCCGAACTTGGTTCTTCTTCTGGCATTGGTACTTCCTTTCCTTAAGACTTTCAAATTGGTGTGCATCCTAATCACTTCAGCTCCATGCTTAACTACAATGATGGTTGGCACTGAGAACATAGCAATATAATTTCCTAGTCTTTAAGTGGAAAGTGCGAACATCCTTAACGATTTGACCGTAGCAATGTTTTTCCAAATCCTTTTGTAACGGTTGGGAGGGTTCTCAGGTTCTGGTTCTCGGACAAGGCTTCATCCCATCATCAGAATCACTGTCCAATTGGTAACCTTTGGTTGATGAAGGTGGATAATTGGGAAGGAAGAGGTGGAGATCCGGGAAGGCGAGAAGTCTAAGGGTGTTGAGGGATCTAAGGAAACTGGGATTATTCCTTCCCTATTGCGGTGTTATCATAAGGACATTTGGGGTCATCTAGTTTGCCATAACCTCATTACTCATTTGCTTTCCTCTTCTTGCTAGTCGGGTACATCATATCCATATATTCTTTGGAGATTTCTCTGTTAGAAAGAATAGCAAGGCAAAATGAACTTACTTTTCTCTTTACAGCAGCAGTTTAGTAATGAATGACGTGGTTTTGACTTGCAGGCCAGTCTCACATTCTCATTTTCTAAGAGTGCTGTTATCACTCACCTAATGCCTAGTTAGTATGATTGGTGAGTGATGGCGGTGTGCGGTAGGTGGTGGTAGTGCTGTTGGTTGAAGAGTGGCACCTCGAGTCATTGTTTCCTTTATAACCCTTTATCCTTTGGTCTGCCTGGTTAAAGAAGGTTTGAGTCATGGTTTGGGCTTCGAAAGCCATGAGTGACCATTTTTGAATGAAGATAATGGATGGATTGGTGGGATCCATGGTTTGTAGGGGAGCGTTAGTAGACTCGCCAAAAATGGAGGACTGAGAACGGAGGTTCGGGCCCTCCTCCTAGCGCCAAAAATGTTGGTGCGATTTTTCATCTCACAACACCTTAGATAATCGTAGAGTAATTGTGGCTTAAATTACTTCCACAATTTTGGAATTAGGAAATTGAAGTGACATTAAATTTGCCTTTGAGTAGTGATTGTGTCGCTAGAAGCTTACATAACCTGGCAGTTGCACTCTAACTGTTTGTTAAAACGTCAAATTAGATTTATGTTTTATTAACGATTTAAAGTTGAAAGGGATTTTAAATAAAATGGTTGGGTAATAATGCATAAAAATAAAAGACACGAGAATCTTATATGGTTTGGATTCTCTCAAGATCCTACGTCCAAGGGTTAAATCTTTGATTATATATGCTCCTTGATATAACTTTACATAGATGAGAGTAAGAATAGAAGAACAATGCTTTTCATTTTTTTACTTAAAAGAAAGATCCCCTTTCCATTAAGATTGTCTCCGATTTGAAGTGTTGAAGATGCACACGGATTCCCACAACCGTTCTTCTTCCGTTGCTTCAGTTCCCACTGTTGGATCATGCCACGTGTCATTCATCCGCATCGTTTGTTTGGTGTGCATAGATCGCTGATATGTCTTTGGTGGAAAACCATCCTTTGATGGTTAAATTCTGGGAGTTGGCGGGAAGTTTGAGATCAAGGTAGGAATATCTGAAATTGAAGCAGGAATGCTTGAATTTGTGGTAGGAGGTTCCAAATTTGAGTGGGCACTAAATTCCCTCTCTTTGCAGGGTAAATGACCCAGGCATTACCTCTAATTGTGAGTACAACAAGCAGCTGTCCCTTTTTCTTCGAATTGAACGATGCCGCTTTTATTATTTTTGCCTCAAAGGATGGTTGCTCCTTTGGTCCATCCTAAGCATATGTGATACTTACGAGGTTGGTTAGGGTGATCGGGTTGCCACTTGTAAAGGCAATCGCTTTATGTGGCCCTAAGCCAAGCTACTCTGAATGATGGACTGTGCGGTTATCGATAAGGGAGAATTTTATCTTTGTCGTTAACTTTTGTGCGTGTGGATCTGTGCTGGTGCACTGTTTAAGTGGTCATGTGTACAGCCCTTGGATTGCTTTTGATTTCGCATGGTACTGCTTACGTAGCCCCCGGTGAGTTTAGTGCAGATTCTTCTTGGAGGTATTAGCAATGCACAAGCTTTGGGAATGACATTGCGGTTTATCCAGTCCTTTGATTGTAGCGCAGTCTTCTCTGTGCTCATGTCTTGATAGCGACGCATTGTGTCACTTTACTCTTTCCTAGTATCAAAAGAAAATGGGTGCAGCATGTAACATCCCCCACTTTGAGGCCCAAAACTAAATGCTACGGTGTTGTAGCCATCCATAGTATCAATTTCCATGACAAATGCAGCTTTGGTAATTATATCAATAATCAGAAGCACATGAATATGAAATTTTTTAAACATAATTTGATAGCAAACTTTCACGTTTCATTTCATATTCATTACGTAATCCCATTCACAATCCTACGTTCAGAGAAAATATAATTATTACAAAATACTCCAAGAGCGACATATGAAGATGCCCTCTTGGTTGATCAAAGTTTAAAACTTGGCAATCATACAACTTTGCCATTACATCCATACAGACCAAATCAAACAACACAACGGATTAGATAAGAACTCCTAAATAGCTAGATTGTCTCCTGCACGTCTCCGGAAGCTTATTCGTCTTACTAGAAACCTGAAATCCCTTACTCCCGACCTACTCAATAGAGTACCAGAGATTTTAGGGGGAAAACAAAAACTTCGGATCAGACAAATAGTCTGCTGTGAATAATAACCTACCATTTCGAACCAAAAATAGATTTCTAGTGAGACTACGTCATTAAGCGGAACAGGTTTCCCCTCACTAGTATCTTAACCCAAACACATTAACCATATACTGTTCTCCTACATCCATAATGGTTAGAACATAGAAATTAAACATTTTTAGTCATGCAACATATAATGGACTACCCATCCTAATTTATTAGACTATCCATCTTAATTCTCATCTGACCATCTATTTTAATTACAAATGACTATCCGTCAATTTATGTGGATTACTCGTCTCAAAAGTAATTATTTGGATTACCCATCCCCTACCAAATGGAATACTCATTCCACATGGTTTCATTATCAATGTAATGTGGACTATCCATCTCACATATAAACATTTTTATGGATTATCTATTCCCTCCCATATGGGCTACCCATCACATATGGTTTCATTTATTTAAAATGATGTGGACTACCCATAACACATCTCATAGTTTTCCTAGGATGATTATGAGCCTTTTAATAACCATACAGAGACTATCCATCTCAGGCATAATATGGATTATCCATCACACATCCCATAGTTTTTCTAGGACGACTATGAACCCATCACTTGTCAATTTAATTCATATTTAACCCAAATGTTCAACCTATGTCTGTTGGTGTCTCCAATTAAGTTGTATTCCCTTTGAAGTATCCAGGCAAGGCCGCAGCAGAAGAAATAGGTGAATTTCAAAAAATTTACCATTTTGAATCTATTGGGCCTATGAAGTCTAAAGTTATATAGACCAGTCTAATAAAGTTTTTAAATAAAATCTTATTTTATTTACAAATTGATTAAAAGAAGTTTTCATTAATTTAAATTTAAATATACAGTGTATCAAATACACCCAATAATTACTCATAAGAGTAAATTAAGAGTAGGAAACTTGTCGTTTCTTTCTCCAAAACTTCTGTAATTTAGAGAAGGAGACCTTCTGTCTCTTTCTCTAAAAGTCATAAAATTAATAAGGTCATACCAATACAATTAAATGCCATTAATTTAGAGAAGGAGACCTTTCATTTCTCTCTCTTTAATTAGATTGATTGATACATTAAATGCCATTAATTAGCAATTAATACATGACATAAAATGTAAGTTTGTCCAAATATATCCCAGTATGATTTATGAATGTGCAACATTATGGTGTTTATAAATGATATGAATTTGCACTTTTATTTATATATATGCATACCAATACAATTGTGGTATAAAATGTTAGAATTTCTAACCATCAATACAATACTTGTAAATTAAATTTTAGTTTTAATTTTAAGATACCAACACCAAATAAAGCAATCCTTGAATAAGTAATAATTGGCAACAAATGACTATTTATATTCTACATACTTATGACCATAAATGAAATTTTAGATACACATAAATACACATTAAATGCACATTAAATAAACATAAATGCACTTTAAATTACAAAATAATTTTATAACTAAATAGATGTTTGCATATAATTATATCAATATAGAGACAAAAACATATATGTGTGTGTGTGTGTTCATACACACACACACACACATATATATGGTTACAAAATATACGAACAAAACTTTGCTTAAACTAAAAAAATTAACAAAACTTCCCTTTACATATAATCAAATATATGGTTATACAACACCTTAATAAAACTTTCCTTGCACAAAATAAATTAGCAAAAATTTCCCTTTTTATTTTAAATCACATAATTAGTATCTAGTAAAATATTTATGTAAATTTAATTTGACAAATGTGCAAACAAAAAACATGTATAAACATATATAATTAAATTTAACAACTACATTTAAAAATGCAATTTTCTTTGTTAAGAAGAAAATACAATTATGAATTCATCAACAAATTTACAATTAAATTTAACAACTACATATTAAAGTTAACCTAATAAAACTTATTTCAAATATTGTCAAAATTAAAGATAAGAAGAAAATACAATTATGAATTCATCAACAAATTTACATCTCCAAACATATAAACATAACAGAGTTTTAATCAAAATATACACATACATATGTTCGTGTCTGCATCTCATATTGACAACATATATGTATAGGGAATTGTGATAGTGGATAATTTAATTAGACAAAAGCATGTAGTAATCAATTATAAATGATTATAAGAATTTGTAAATCAAGATGATACCTTGCTATTGCCCAAGAGAATACCTTGAATGATGAATCAAAAGCTCTTAATTCTGTGAATCGATCTTATTACCCAGCAAGCACACCTTGAAAATGAATTTCCCTTAGGATGTTGCCTAGAAGTCACACCTTGAATAATGGTATCTTCTCGGATCTTCAAGATCCCTATCCAATCCTTGCAAGAGATGGATAAACCACTTTTGTTTTATTTTATTTGATCCTTTTATTTGGAGTTGAAAGATTTTGGATTTTTTTATATTTTTGTTTCTACCATGAAAAGTTAGGAGGAGAGAAAAAGAAAGAATTAATGAGCAAGAATGAATTGTACGTACAGAATGAATTAGAGAATATGTTTTATTTGAAAGAATGAAACTTTTTCCATTCTTTAATTAAAACTTTCCTAATTAATTCCCTTGATTGTTTCTCTCTCCCTCTCTCTCTCCAATCCTTTCTTTTCACATGATATGTCATTAAATGACATAAAATTTCCGCAAATCATGTCATCAAATGACATAAAATTTTCATAAATCATTTCAAGCAATTATCTTTAAATTCCATCGATATCATATATCAATGCAGACAAATATAACTTTTATAAATGCATTCAAATAATTCCAAACATCAAATAAATTAAATAATAATTAATATTTCTTAAATACCAATTAATTTAATCAATTTACAGCATTATATAAATTAATTAAATTACGTAGTTTTTCAGAGAATTCATCATTACGGTTGTGCGACTCAAAGATGTAAATTCAGTCAGCGGTTAATATCGAACTATTCGAATATTAACGTTCACACATCACTTAAAAGGTGGTGTGATATTTTGGCTGAATTTATCGCTTACGCTTCTTTTTGTGAAATCCAATTTTATTTATTATAAGTGGTACTGGTAGTGAAAATTATTTACAACAATTCTCTTCGTCAAAACTATATCACATTAGGACTTATGGAATTTGGTAATGGTCAAAATTCCAATATCGTCCACATTCAACTTTATAGTCCAAACACAAAGTCCTTGATTCAATAATAACAATTATTATTAACCGAACTGCTTTGGCCAGAGACTTTGACTTTGAGTTGACTTCAGTTGACCGTGATACTAACCTCATATAACCGAGGAGACGAATCCTCTCTTGAATAGTGTTTCACTTTCAATACTTTCACTCGACCCAACTATAGTCATTCGATGAATGTCATGCCATGATTTAACTATAATCAAAGCAGAGCTTTTACATTGACGATCAACCGTATTCTCAAGTCGAGAGAACTGTGTAAATTAGTCATATCGATATTTTCTGCTTTTCCTTAGTTATATTAACCAACAGAAAACTATCGAGTGAGTCATTCCATAGTTATATAATAACTATCAATACGTAACCCCTTAGTTCCTTCAACAGTCATGAGTAATACACTGCCCAACATTTGAAGAGTGTTAAGTACTCTAGTCTCAATGGATGTATCGATATCTTGTCTCGATACATCTTGACTAGGAATATTTAAAATGATATATTTATTTTCATTATGATAAATTACTCACAGGTACAACACTTTGTAACTACTACACAAAACGTACCATTTATGGATTTTCTATTAAGTATGCATTTAATTAAATTAACTAATTAATATAACACATTATATCAAGTATATAATAGAAAGAAAATATCTTATAGTTTGAACATGATTGGTTATCAAGTTAGATATATATAACAAATTACATAATTGCCCCTTGGGCATACCCCTAACTCTATTAATCTCTCACTTGCACTTGGGGTCAATTATGGAATCTTATTCCAACTTCTCCAATCAGTTTCTTTAAAACTAATTGGGTCAGTCCCTTAGTGAACGGGTATGCTATTATGTTTCAATTATCTACTCCGTCAATCAACTCTCTTCGACGGTGATAAACTGTTTTGTCATGTGGAACGATTCAGAGTATGTCTCTGGACTTCTAGTGAGCTCTAAGTTCTGTTGCAAAATTTATCTTGACATTGTTATCATATAACAATGTTATGGGATTCTCAACCGGTTATAAGTTTGTGCATTTATATATTTATATACATTGCTTTTATTGCGGCACTATTCAAGGCGATGTACTTAGCATTTTTCATTGAATCGGCTACGGTCTATCATTTGGAACATCTCCAACTTAAAAGTTCTTAACTTGAATTTGTTATTGACATATTATACTCCAAATCACATATGAAGTTTGAGTCTAAATACTCCTACAAAAGGAGTTTGTTGTTTATGTAAACAATTCTCTATTATTTCATAAATACGCGAGAACACTTCAAACAACCATTTAATGATATCATTATGGCTTTGATATCTGCTTCATGTATTAAATACATACACAAATTGTAACAACTCAGGATTTTCGATGCTCGAAAATTGACACTAATACATCCACTGTATTGTGTGCCGAGCAATCAAATGCCAGAAACCCGATTGTTAGGGAAAAGGAAGAAGAAAGAAGACAAGAAGAAACTAACAACACAGAATCTCACAGCGAAACGAATAATCTATAATACACAAGAAATCTTTACACAAAAACAAATGGTAATATATGTATATACAGACATCAATCAGAGTATACTAACCTATTTCAGCCCGGACAGTTATAACCACCCGTCCTTATAATTTGCGAATAAATACAACTAACAGACAACACAGCGGAACACAAAGAAGTACATAGATACGTCTTGGACCTCCAGCTCATCTTCTAAGCTCCAAAGCATCCAAACTAAATATGTAACCTGCTCGGTCTGACCTGAGCATTATAATAAAATAACACTCGAGTTAATCTGGAAAGCCAGCGTGAGAAAGCACACCCAACTGGATTTTAAAGTTATAGAAAACTTTTGAGATCAAAAGTATCTCATAAGACCACGCCACACATAAACAGGGACGGGTTTTTACCTTACGATAACCAAACCATTTCATATGAAATTCTCTGATATTATAATAGTGTCTAAGATACAAATACTTATTAATCATAGCCGAATTTGTTACATTGATTAAATTCTAGCATACTAGGTTCTACAATCAAAACCATAAAGGCTCGTATTGGAGAATGGGTTCGATATAATGGCTGGGCTATTGGGGTATCGCCCGTCATGGTCCATTTCGATATAAAATAACACCGAGGTCAAACCTATCGACTCCTACCGACACAGTACCAGCCTACCCTTTACTGGATAGTACCGAACATGTTCACCCCTTGTTTAATGGGCCCCGAAGCATACAAATGAGTGACCCACTTAACCCTGCTTCATCTCCTTTATTTTTGTCAATCTCGGTTGATGAGGCTATAGGCTACGTTTTACCTTTTATATAGCATTTCCTTGTTGGAATGCTAACACTACCCTCCAGGCAACAATGCAATGCCATCATTTGTCCATACAAGTTCATTCTAGGACAGAACAAAACGCTTGAGAGCTCCATCTTCAATTCCATCATTTCCAAATTGTCTTTACTTCAAAACGCTTGAGTTGAATCGAAGTGCTTTTCGGATAACATATCCGACCCTGGTTGTAACATCCCCCTACTTGGAGGCCCAAAACTAACGGCTACGGATGCTGCAGTCATCCATAGTTATTAATCCTCGGCGACCAAATACGATGGTTTTAGATTCATTGATACACAGAAACACATGAATATGGAAAAAAAAATTAAAACATCAAACAAGCTCACATTCCATTTCAAAACTTTTCCAATTCATTACATAATCCCACAATCGGAGAAAATATATATATTACAACATACGCAAAGAGCGACATATGAAGATGCCCCCTTGGATGATCAGAGTATATACATGCAATATAACAACTTTGCCATTACAAACAACACGGCAGAATCAAATAAAGGAGAACTCTAATAGCTATCACTCCTCATGCACGCCTCTGGAAGCTTTATTCGTCTAATGAGGTACCTGAAAACCTCAACTCTCAAACTACTCAAAATCAATTGAGTACCCGAGAGTTTATGGGAAAAACATAAACTTCGAGTCAGACATAAAGTCTGGTATGAATAATAATCTAACATCTCCAACCATTTAGATATCTAGTGAGACCACGCCGCTTAGTGGAACGGGTTTTTCCCTCACTGGTAACTTAAAACCTTTTATAAAACCATATACTATGCTCCTGCATACACAATGGTTAAAACATAATCATTTCAAAATATTATGATGATATACATTCAAGTTAAAAACATTCTGGATTTCTCATCCCTTGTTTAATTAACTCCCTGTCATATTTATAGTTCCTAGGGTCACTATTAAGCTATTAGTTTTCATGGGCTTACTAATAACCTGTATTTAATTTCTGGACTCCCTATCCAATATCATAGTTTTCGTGGGTGCACCATGAACCTATTGGCCCTTGCCAATTAAATTATCAATACCACTCCTGTGGGTTTAATTATTTTATGGGTTCCCCTGAACCTATTGGTGACTCCAATAACTCCTCTCTTACCCTAGTTTTCATGGGTTGACTAGGAACCTATTGACAACTGTTAATAACTTAATCCGGATTTAGTTTTCATAGGTGCACTACAAACCAATTGGCCCCTGCCAACCACTCTTTATAACATAGTTTTCATGGGATCACTATGAACCTATTGGTAACTCCAATAACTTCCTAATCATAGTTTTCATGGGTGCACTATGAACTTGTCTCCCTGAAAACTTCTATATTTAGGCATCCTATATTCTGGTCTTCCTGACCTCCTGGATGCAATTCTACTCATTCAGGAGTTTAATCTTGTTATCCCGCCTTTTGGCAAGGCCGTGGCACTAAAAAACTGATTGGAAATCAATGACAATTCATCCCAAAGATTGGTTATACGCATACTCACTATGGATATCGATGAATTTTGTCCAAGTCCGGATTGAGCTACAATTGACAAGACATGACAAGCAAAGCCAAGAAAGCCAACGTTCTAAATTTCAAGTCAATCGGAGTTCGTATGCTCAAGATATGATCGATGCAATTCAAGCAATCAACTGAAAGGTCTTGTTTGTATCCATCCATCGTCAACTGTTCGTATCCATCAATCATCAACTGTTCGTATCCATCAATCCTCTACTGTTCGTATCCATCAGGCCTCAACTGTTCGTATCCATTAATCATCAACTTTTCGTATCCATCAATCCTCTATTGTTCGTATCCATCGGCTATATTGGTTCATATCCATCAAGTGGTCGTCATTTCGTATCCATCACGATCGATACAAACGGTGCAATAGTGATCGGTACGAACAAGGCAGAGGCGATCGATACGATCAGTGCAATGGTGATTGATACGAACAAGGCAGAGGCGATCGATACGAACAAGGCAGAGGTGATCGATGCGAAGAAGACAGCCTTTGAAAAACACGAAACTTGCATCGATCATATCTCACAATCTACAAGTCCAAATGCCACCAAATTTTCATAGGAGCTTGCGTACAACCTAAAGAATGTCCATGATCGATCTCGACTCAATCGGGCAAGATCTTGATCGATACGAAATTCATTCGTATCGATCACGGTTCGAGTCGAAAATCGCATGGGATCGATCGCGTGGGCCCATGCACGTGCCAGAAGAGGTCTCCCGAGATTTGAGCGATATATTTGCATCCTATGCCTATAAATAGCATCCTAAAGCCTACAGAAAAGGGACTTTTGGCTCTTCTACGTCCAGACTCTGTCGGAATCATCATTGTACTCGAAATTGGCTGTTGTAATCAGTGGTAACTCGTTGTAATCAGTAAGCAAACATCAATAAAGTCATCAAATTCAAAGTGGACGTAGGCCGGATTGCCAAACCACTATAAACTCTGTGTTCTTTACTGCTTTCCCCTTACTTTTCTAAGTGTTCTTCATTTTTAATTCTCTACATACTTGTTATCTGTAATCTATGATTGTGAACTGATGCTTTCATCGACAATTCGGTGTTTGTGACTAATTTTGGCGCAAACATTTTGGTGCTTTCACTGAGAAGGCTAGCATTCAGGAATTCTACCGCTTGGACTTCAAATTTGAAGGCTTGGAGACATAGATCTGGACAACTATGATGAGGCAATCATCAAGAAGACAAAGAACAGAGAGGAGTCATCATGAAGGGAGTCAAGAAGCCTCCTCGGGGGCTAATGGGACTTCAGCTTTCATCACCAGGGATGAGATGGAGATGATGATGGGAGCCATGCATGAGGAGCTATTCAAAAGGCAAGAAGAGATGATGCGGAACATTCTCAGACGAATTGAGCAAGCGGGATCAGCTGGAGCTATTGGAGTTCAGACCAACAAAGCAAGACCGGAAGGACCAAACCGGGAACCAGATAGAGCGGGACCAGCAGAGGCAGCCCTTGAACTAGGGGGCACCCCCAGGAGCATGTTGATCCAACCTTAGGCAGGATACCGGCTGAGATTAGGCCGCAAGGAGCTAACAGAGGAGCGGATGCTCGTTCAGAAGAGCAGATTCCAACAAACCCTTGCGAACTCGGGGGGCAGTTCGGAGGCAATGTACAAGGATTACAGCTTGGAGATAGTGATAGCTTGGCAGAAATGGTCAGACGAGCCATGAGAGGCGGATTAGTAAACGGAGATCTAGAAGATGTGAACATGATTCCTTTTTCTCCTGTGATTAGAATGGCTAGAAATCCACAAGAATTCAAACTACCAACATTGGAAATGTATGATGGGAGGACAGATCCTACGGTTCATCTGACAAGATATATGAGGCACATGGAAGTACTGGGGGGCATCAGAGGAGGTCATGGCCCGGTGCTTCCTATTGTATTTGGCAGACATAGCAGCACTATGGTTTAGAAAATTGGAAAGTGGTTCCATTGGAACGTGGACCGAGTTGACCGAGAAGTTCATGAGGCAGTTCGGAGTTCACATTTCGAGGCCCAAGAATGTGATGAGTCTGGCGACACTAAAGCAGAAAACTGGGGAATCTCTGAGGAATTTCCTAACACGATTTAATGCAGCAGCAGCATCGGTGGATCGCCCAGATCCATCCATGGTCTTAATAGCAGCCGTAGCTGGCATCGCTGATGGAACAGAGTTCAAAAATTCACTGATAGGGGATCCACCTATGGATCTAGGAGAATTTTATCATGAGGTCGATGGATTCCTCTGATTAGAAGATGCAAATGTTGAAAGAGAGGAAGGAGAGGGAATAGAAGTTTATGCATTCAAAGGTGGAAATCCTCTCGAAAAAGATTCAGGCAAGGATAAAGGAGAACGGAAAGCCGAGGATAACGGTGATGGACCAACACGGCCACGAAAGGAACCAAGATTCACCTCTTATACGGAGTTGAATGAGACTTTGGAGCGAATCTACCTGGATACCAGGGGGAAGATTCCTTATCGAAAGCCAATGAGAAGGGATCCGACCAACAATGAAAGAAGATCCGACAAGTATTGCTTATTCCACGAGCTGAATGGTCATAGCACGAATGATTGCAAGCACTTGAAGGATGAGGTTGAGGGGCATATTCGGAATGGTCTGCTAGCACAGTATGTGAGAAGGGGAGCCACGATGGTGGAACAAGAACGACCACCGCCTGCACCAACTGGGGACGACTCAGGATCAATGCGTCAGCTTATCATCAAATGATTGAAATAATGATGAATAAGTGGCAAACTCCACACCGACACGATAAAGTCATTTTACACATGTACAGGATCATGAACGATCCTCAGGCATGCTATGATACAACTGTAAATCGCATCAATGTAGGTGTTTGCACTTTGACGTCCCTGTTTTGCTTTTGTTTTCTATTTCTCATGTTTGGACTTGATTTTGTTAGACATTTCTATTAAAAGACTTATTTTGAATGTAAATATGCTATTTGTGATTCCATAACGGCTAAGCCACTTACACAAGTAAGGGATCGCGAACGGTCCTCAAGCATGCTCTGAGATGGCGATAAACCGCCATAACCAACAACTCAGAAACTCACTCGAACGTGTTATCTGACAATAATGATACTAAGCCCCCCCGGGCACACGCAATTTGCCTCGAACGACACTCGATCGCGAATGATCACAATCCGCCTCATATGACACTCGATCGTGAACGATCACAATTCGCCTCGTACGGCACTCGACCGCGAACAGTCACAATTCGTCTAGAATGACACCCGATCGCGAACGATCACAATTCGCCTCGTACGGCACCCAGCCGCGAATGGTCACAATTCGCCTCGAACGGCACTCGATCGCAAACGATCACAATCCGCCTCGTACGACACTCGATCGCGAACGATCACAATTTGCCTCGTACGGCACTCAACCGCGAACGGTCACAATTTTTCTAGAACGACACCCGATCGCGAACGGTCATAATTCATCTAGAACGACGCCCGATCGCGAACGATCATAATTCGCCGCAAACGGCATCCGACCACGAACGCTCACATACCGCCCCGAACGGCATACGATCGCGAATGGTCACTATTTACAGTCAGATAAGATTATCAATTTCTTTGCAGGTCATTAACAGGATACAAACATCCAGCCTATCGAACTATAAAACACACCTTCCTATCGCAAGGTATGTTTTGGAGGGCAAGTGTTATCCCGCCTTTTGGCAAGGCCGTGACACCAAAAAACTGGCTGGAAATCAATGACAATTCATCCCGAAGATCGGTTATACGCAGGCTCACTATGGATATCAATGAATTTTGTCCGAGTGCGGATCGAGCTTCAATTGACAAGACATGACAAGCAAAGCCGTAAAAGCCAACGTTCCAAATTTCAGGTCAATCGGAGTTCATATTCACAAGATATGATCGATGCTATTAAAGCAATCAACTGAAAGGTCTTGTTCGTATCCATCCATTGTCAACTGTTCGTATCCATCAATCATCAACTGTTCATATCCATCAGTCATCAACTGTTCGTATCCATCAATCCTCTACTGTTCGTATCCATCAAGCCTCAACTGTTTGTATCCATCAATCATCAACTGTTCGTATCCATCAATCCTCTACTGTTCGTATCCATCGGCTATATTGGTTCATATCCATCAAGTGGTCGTCATTTTGTATCCATCACGATCGATACGAACAGTGCAATGGTGATCGATACGAACAAGGCAGAGGCGATCGATACGAACAGTGCAATGGTGATCGATACGAACAAGGCAGAGGCGATCGATATGAACAAGGCAGAGGTGATCGATGTGAAGAAGACAGCCTTTGAAAAACAAGAAACTTGCATCGATCATATCTCACAATCTACAAGTCTAAATGCCACCAAATTTTCACAGGAGCTTGCGTACAACCTAAAGAATGTCCATGATCGATCTCGACTCGATCGGGCAAGATCTTGATCGATACGAAATTCATTCGTATCGATCACGGATCGAGTCAAAATCGCATGGGATCGATCGCGTGGGCCCGTGCACTTGCCAGAAGAGGTCTCCCGAGATCTGAGCGAGATATTTGCATCCTATGCCTATAAATAGCATCCTAAAGCCTACAGAAAAGGGACTTTTTTGGCTCTTCTATGTCCAAACTCTGTCGGAATCATCATTGTACTCGAAATTGGCTGTTGTAATCAGTGGTAACTCGTTGTAATCAGCAAGAAAACATCAATAAAGTCATCAAATTCAAAGCGAACGTAGGTCGGATTGTCGAACCACTATAAACTTTGTGTTCTTTACTGCTTTCCCCTTACTTTTCCGAGTGTTCTTCATTTCTAATTCTCTACATACTTGTTATCTGTAATCTGTGATTGTGAACTAGTGCTTTCATCGACAATTGGGTGTTTGTGACCAATTTTGGCGCAAACAAATCTATTTATATTCACTACTGGGTCAATCTAGCTGGTTCTTTTGCCCTTTTATCCCCAAAATACAGTTATGGGTCCATTATAATATGAATATATTTATATTTGAAGACGCAAACAACATAGCATAACAATACCACTCATGTGGGTTTAATATAAAACATGGTTAATCCCTTTAACCTATTATTTAAATTAAGGAAAGCTTCTTCTTGAAACCATTTCAAAACTCCTTTACTTAGCCATGTGTTTTCTTTTTAAAATAAAATGAGATTAGGTTAACTTGTTTTGAAAAACCAAAGCTTTCAAACCCTTCGAAACATTGCTTTCGACCTCACTGGACGACCTCCTTCGAAAGCATATAAATTAAATTTCAAAACATTAGGCTCCTGCCTTTCGAACACTTTAAAACCCTCTTTCGAAGCCTTTTGAATGTATTAAAGCATTAGCATTTAACTTTAGAAGCACAGCTTCGAAACCAATTGTAAGTACCCCTTTTGAACCTTTGGAAGTATCCCTTCGAAACCATTGAAAGACCCCTTTCGAAAACATTGGGTTTATACTTAAAATATTATTTGGGTCAAGTGAACATAGACGAAAGTATCTCTTTCGAAACCATTCTTTATCCTTTAAAAGCATTTGGGGAAAACTTGATGGCGTCGGCACCATCCATTCAAAAGCATAAGTCATTTGGGTAAAATAGTTGAAGGTTGGCTTCGAAACCCCTTTCGAAACCATTGCCTTCGAAACCTCTAACCCCTTCAAAAGCTATGGGAAGTGGCTTACGTTTTTAAAACAAAGGTTACCTTCAAAAGTAATGATATCTTCAATGCCTTCGAAAGACAAAGCGGCAGAAGGGTTCCGACTTGGTCGAAACTACCCATTTCGAACACTTCAATTTTGAAAACTAAGTAGCCCCTTCGGAAGCTACTACATTTAAACTAAGGCGGCGGCTCTCTTTTGAAAGCTAGTTAAAAGTCGCTTTCGAATGCATTGGTCTCGAATCCTTCGAAAGCATATAAGGAAGCAGGCAAGTGATTTTCTTTAGAAAACAAGACCATAGTAATGACCCCATCGGAAGCCTTGCTTCCGACACCCTACCTTCCGCCTTTTCTCTAATCCACTACGTACCAACTAAGTGATACCATGTGTATTGCTTTCGGCTTCATTGGTTTAATGGTGGAAGCTCTAGGTTGAAAGCTACTTATAAAGGAGGCGAAACCTACTTTTTTGAAAAAAAGCTGTTTTTACCAAATAAAGTAATTTTTTTGTAACTAACTTGCCCACGTGTAAACACCTTATTGGTTGCCTTAAACTTTTCAAATTATTTTACCAATAATTGCCGCATTTTATCAGATCTAAAACAAGGTTTTCTTTTAACGATTAAGCCCTTTCCATTGATTAACAATTAAATCATTTAGGTCCTCCTTTCAAAATAATTTAATTACTACAATAAATCTCTTAGCATAAATCCCCAAAAATCACAGGAATTCTCTTTTTATATGTTATCTAATATGTATAATTTTAGACCCAAATTCAACATAGAACAACTGAAAATAATTTCTAAACCCGCTAATATATGTTTTCGTTTGAAAATTCGTAATAAATTCTCCACAGCTTGGAAAATTATAAAAATTGAAACCCAACTCCAAAATCAAGTTTCTCATAACATATAAATTTTTCCATGGCATTATAAAATCATATCATACGGATTTACCCTCAAAACTGTGTTAATCAAATTCAAACAATCTTGTTTGAATTCTATCATTTCATAAAATCAAGCATATCATTAATAATCATCATATTAGATTTAGTTTTAAATCCAAGAATCAATGATCTTATATAAATCAAAATAGAGTTGTTTTGAGTATTATTTACCTTAGATTGGAAAAGGAAATTGGAGATTTGTTGAGATCGATTCCCTTAGCTTGATCCTAACCTTAAAAACTTGAATTTCTCTTCTCTTTTCTTCCTCCTAATAGCCGGCTATTTCTTTTCTTTTGTTTGCGTATTTGCTTATAATGAAATGAACGTGATTAGGATGCTAACGTAAGTATAAGGGAGAGATAATATGGTGTGGCTATTTACTCTAATGCCCTTATATTAATTAATTAACATTTATCCATTTACAAGCACATTCATTTTAGTAAGCACGACCACTAATTGATTAGAAAATCTCACTCCCCTTATCACTCTACATTATTCTATTTAATTTATCTAATTAAATCTCCTGAATAATGTTATTAAAATTAGGGGTGTTACAGGCTCCCCTCCTTAAAGAATTTTGTTCTCGAAATTCATTAAGGACTAATACTAAACATAATAACCATCTGTAACGACTCCTAAAAACCATACTAGCCTACCTGACTAGCAACTATCTATAGTAATCATTAAGGACATTAGTTTATCTTTCCAATCAACCTCCGTTTCATGGTTTCTTCTCCCCCATACTTGTTTCCGTACCCATCACATCTACCACTCTTCTCAACCATACCCACATCACTTCCTCTGCTCTTGGCCACAGTACCGTACTCATTCTAGACCTACCACCTTCCACCATCGATGTTCCGACCGACATCAACCCACCCACACTGTCCATAACCTCTACCGACCCAGCACCACACTCTGTTTCATCGTCTACTCCATTACCAGAGCCACCAGACACTTCACCAACCATTCCCTGTTCTATATCCTTGCATGTATCCACTAATACCCTACCTTCCTCCACAACTCCATGGGTCTCTCTTTTCAAAACCAAACCTAGGAATGCGGGCCGATACATTCCGACTTTTTTTGACTTGACATATAAAGGCGAGGCACTGACGATGCCTAAGGAAGTCCATGATGCAGGTACGAAGTCCTGGAACAAGCATTTGGTTGGTTTCTTCCTTGATGAGTGTTTTCCGTACAATGTGGTGATTTACCATTTGAAGAGAATATGGCGCCTTAAAGGTTCATATCAGGTTAAATCTGATTGCTCTAATTTTTACTTTGATTTCACTGATGAATCTGATAAACAGCGTATTCTAGAGAGTGATTCAATTTTCATACGTGCAAAAATGTTTATTATCACCTCTTGGAAACCCACGTTCAAAAATGCACGGTCGCTTATTAAAACGGTTCCTATTTGGGTCCACTTTCACAAAATCCCGACTATTGCTTGGACTTTGTTGGGAATAAATTGGCTGGCTTGTCATTTGGGTAATTTGGTATGTTATAACAAAGCAACAGAGAAAATGCAACATTTTTAATATGCCAAATGCCTTATCGAAATTTCTCCGGATAAGGAACTTCCTGATTTAATTAAATGTGGAGATGGTGATGATGTTGTGTATGTCGAAGTATACTACGATTGGAGACCAAATATATGTGTGCACTGTCAGTGTTTTGGACATGACATATCTACATGCATCGATAAGAACAATTTCTATCCAATGCTACTGAGAGTCAGGAACAAACAAGGCACGGTAATAACAACATTGATACTCAACATATATCGAATGCGGTAGGAAAAGATGATACACATGGTACAAATCACAAGAAAGATGATACACATGGTACAAACCACAAGAAAGTTGATAATGGTAAGTGGATTAACAGAACTCATAAACAATGGACCAGGAAAAAATAAGAAACTAGTTCTGAACATCCGATACAGAAATCACAATACAATATGATGAAGGATAACTCTGATGCACATGCACAGTTGCATGCACAAGACATACTTGGTATTGCTGTTCCATCCTCTAACCCTACTTCTACCTCCCAAAAAAATCATGTCACACATTCCATAGACATACCCCATATTCTCACCGACCAATCAAATGTACCCTTACAACCTTTCACAAATATTACCATTTCTAATTGCTTTGACATACTCAATGATATTAACACCATACCTGACACAACATTATCTACCCTCCCTCTTTCACCACAATCCATCCACCTTCCTACTCTAACCAAACCTGCACACACTACAAATTTACCTCACCTTCCTGTCACTATTGATGAACCACTAGCTGAAGACACACATGCTCTACCATACGATCACATCCATTTATCCCCTGATATCACTAAGAAGCTCGTCGAACACAACATTATTCAGAATGAATCTTTTCAAGATCAAAATGCTGGACTGAAACTTCTATTTCAACAAGAATTATCTGACATTGCCATCAAGGACCTACATCTCAACAACCAGCCAACCACATCCAAATCACCCTGTGCTTACTCATCACCAAATAAATCTCAGACTAAGAAAAAGAAAAACAAGAAAAATAATAAAAACAAAAAAAACCAAGGACTTCAAGGAATTTGAGGATAATGATGATGGGCATACATACCAAATTGAAGATATACAGATTAACAGCATGAGTTCGGATGATAATGAAATACAAACTAAACAGTCAAATGTAATTGGGCAAAGGAAATCCGGTAGGAAGAAGAAACACAGCAACCCAAATGCTTGACAACATAGGTGCATGGAATTTAAGGGGAGCACACCTTCCTTTAAAGCAACAGGAAGCTAAAGAACTGATCAAAAATAACAATATGCATATGATTGGAATCTTGGAAACAAAAATCAACGAGGCTCATACGCAGAAAATGTGTACTTACATCAACCCACTATGGAAATTCGCTCACAATTTAGAACATGCTGAATATGGCCGGGTGGTGGTATTATGGAATCCTCTTACATACAACACTGTCACCGTTTCATCTTCTGATCAATATATTCACCTTCTTGTTACTCACATACCATCATCCACCATTTTCAATATCACTTTTATATATGCTTCATGTAGCAAGGACACCAGAACTCTATTACACAACTTCATTCAATCCCAAAATAATATCAAGAACCCATGGATTCTCATTGGTGACTTCAATTGCATGTATGCATCGTCTCAAAAATATGGAGGTAATCCACTTTCCTTTCAAGACATTAGCCCCCTATCCCAAACTATACAGAGAACTGCTCTTCACAAGATTCCTTCTATCGGCCCCATGTACACATGGAATAACCGTCGTAGAGGCAGACGTACTTTTTGCACTTTAGACCATTCTCTCTTCAACATCCATGCCCTTACTACCTGGCCTAACCTCATATCCACTATCCTACACCCTGGCATCTCTGATCATAGCGCGCTTATTCTTTCATTGAGATTGAAACCAATGAAATACCACGCCTCTTTTAAATTTTTTAATTTCTGGACTAAACATGCACAATTCTATGATATTTTTTTGCAGGGATGGAACACTCGTACATATGGCAACCCAATGTATATATTGCAGTCAAAACTAAAGAATGTGAAACAATGTCTGAATTCATGGGCTAAATCCACCTTTGGCTATGGTTCATCCAAATCAAATCTATTTCGACTCGACCTTGATAAGGCTCAACAAGAAATGCTAGACGATCCGGGAAACTTAGAACTTTCTAAAAAAGAGAATTACATTAACAAGCAACTTCATGAAGCTCTTAATTATAAACTCGATATGAATAAAGAAAAGCTTGGTAAAGACTTATTTTTCCATGGTGACAGAAACTCCTCCTTTTTCCATCAAGCTCTAAGCATCAAGAGATCATCTCAAAAAATCACATCTATTGAAGACCTGGATGGAAATCTACAAACTGACGATATACATATCGACACGACATTCATAAATTACTTCTTTACATGTTTTACTGAAACTAACAAAAGTCTAAACCTTGCAGACATTACACATATCAAAATTCCAAAGATAACCGAGGATGATGTTATCTGCCTTATCAGATCGATTACATATGATGACATCAAGATGGCCTTATTCGATCTCAATCCTAGCAGTGTGGGCGGCCCTGACGGTTTCAATACTAACTTTTTTATTAGTACATGGTCCACCATTGATATCATATTCATCAAGGCAATTCAATACTTTTTCTCCACAAATATTTTGCTCGGGGGTGTTAATGCCACAAATATTGCTTTAATTCCAAAAATCGATACACCCGTTTCTGTTACACACTTCAGGCCGATATCGTGTTGTATTGTGATATACAGATGCATCAGAAAAATCCTTGCAAACAGATTGAAGCCAATTTTGAATAAAATTATATCACCAAACCAAACCGCTTTTCTTCACAATAGAAATATCACCGACAATATACTGTTGACACATGAACTTCTTAGAGGATACAACCGGAAGAATATATCCCCAAGATGCATGATGAAACTTGATATACAAAAGGCATTCGACTGTGTTGAATGGATCTCTATTGTTGCCATAATGTCTAGAATGTGCTTCCCGGAATCTTATATCACTTGGATTTACACTTACATATCCACCGTCTCGTACACTGTTAAGATCAATGGCCACTCTGCTGGATATTTCAAATCGTCTAGGGGGATTAGACAAGGAGACCCGATCTCCCCGTATCTGTTTATCATGGTGATGGAGCTTCTTAATTCTATCCTCACTAATCATGCTTTATCTAAGGCTCTTAAGACTCATCCAAAGTGTAAGAATCCTCGTATTACCTCTCTCATGTTTGCGGATGACATCATCATTTTTGCAAAGCCGGATTCAGGTACCATATCTACTATTAATGCTGCGCTTATTCAATTTCACGACACGATAGGGCTTCACATAAATAAAAATAAATCTCATATTCTCATTGCTGGGCTTAATGAGAGTGATAAAAGTCGTATCACTAGTCTATCTGGTCTTCATGCCATGCCAAATAATGCAGTATATTTGGGTATCCCACTCACCAAATCTAGAATCAATACAACACAATGCATCCCTATGTACGAGAATATTATTGCTAAACTTCGGAATCGACTAAGATGGTTCCGACACCATCAATTTTTCTCTAATTTTTGTTGGTTTCGAAAAAGATACTTTCGTATATAACCATTTTGACCCAAAAGATATTTTTAAGAGTAAACCCAATGCTTTCGAAAGGGGTGCTTTCATTTGTTTCGAAGCTCTATATTTTTAAAAGATGATTTGATACCATCAAAAGATATAATAGGTTTCGAAAGAGAATGTTTATTAAGGGCTTCGAAAGGTATGTATTCAATATTTTGAAAAGAGATTTTTTTCTTTCGAAAGGAGGCTATCCAGAGGTTTCGAAAGAGATGTTTTTAGTTTCAAACATAAACCTGATCTCAATTTAAAGTAATAACTATGGCATAAATAAAGATTTTGAAATGTTATTCACTTTGTTATTAACCCATAACTGTATTTTGGGGAAAGGGCAGAATAACCAGGTAGGTTGACCCAGTAGTGAATGTAACTTAACAGATGTTAAAAATTTAATTTTAGATATTAGCAGGAGCCAATAAGTTTGCAGTAAGCCCATGAAAACTATATGATATTGGCAGGAGCCAAAGATTCATAGTCAGCCTATGAAAACTATGATTTGATACTGGTAGGGGCCAGTAGGTTTGTTGTTAGCCCATGAAAACTATATCCAGATTAAGATATTGGAAGTCAGCCAATAGGTTCCTAGTTAGCCCATGAAAACTAGGATAAAAAATAAGATATTGGTGTTACCAATAGGTTCTTAGTGATCCCATGAAAACTAAGTAATTGGACAGATAGTCCTTAACATTTTAACAGGTTAATAGTAATCTTAGAAACTATAATTGAGACAGAAAGTCAGAATGAATGGGGATGGGTAATCCAAAATTGATTTATTGGTTTTGCATATCATCGTAATATTTTGAAATACTATGTTTTAACCATTGTAGATGCAGGAGCACAGTATATGGTTTTATAAATGTTTTAGGATACTAGTAAGGGGAAAACCCGTTCCGCTAAGCGGCATGGTCTCACTAGATATCCAAATGGTTTGAGATAGTAAATTATTATTCATACAAGGCTTTATGTCTGACTCGAAGTTTTTGTTTTCCCCTTAAACTCTCGGGTACTAAATTGATTTTGAGTAGGTTGAGAGTTAAGGTTTCCAGGTGTTCCTTTAGACGAATAAAGCTTCCAAGGACGTGCAGGAGGCAATATTGTTATTAGAGTTCTTTTATTTACGTTGTGTGTTTGTTTGTAAAGGCAAATTGTTTTCTTGCCTATCTATATACTTTGATCTACCAAGGGGGCATCTTCATATGTTGCTCTTGGCGTATTTTGTAATAATTATATGTTATCTGAACGTGGTCTACGAATTGGGATTATGTAATCAATTTGGAATATTTTGAAATGGAATGTGGAATTTGTTTTGTTGTTCAATTTTTTTCCCATATTCTTGTGTTTCTGTGTATCAATGTATCTAATATCGCCATGTTTGGTCATCGAGGATTAATAGCTATGGATGACTACAACATCCGTAGCCGTTATTTTTGGGCCTCCAAGTAGGGGATGTTACACCACCCTTGAAGGAAAGCTTAACTCTGCTTTGACCAGGGTCGCAGGATTGGATGGTTTGTTAAGGGACGTTGAAGGTGTATATAGGTTCATATATACGAATGAAATTAAGGTCTTAGAATGCAAAGTTAAAGAGTTAGACGAGCAAATCACAAGGACAATTAGCGTTGAGGATGCTCCTTCCACCTTAAGTCAAGGTGCAGTTTCAAAACCCGATGCTGCTCCTGCTTCCCCACCTGATGCAGACCTTGACGTTGTTCTTACATGGAAGAATGAATTGAAAAATTATTATAAGGCCAGGTTTGCTAAGTTAAAAGATCATTATAAAAAGGGGTATGAAACTGCTGGTAGTGGCAGCTCGCCTAATATTTCTACTACGCATGAACTTTTTGGTCCTTCCACCAGAACAACTGAAAAAACAAACGATCAGCTTTTGGATGAGATTGATTGGATTAGGGGAGTGGCTATGAGACGTGTGAACGACCTTGAAAAAAAATTTGGATTAGAGTCTAAGGATCATCTTTATGCTATTGCTACTTCTCGAGGTGGGTTAGATAGGGGTTTCTTGTTGGAGCAGCTTCATAATGAGAAGGTAGGAAGAGTTATGGGGGAGATTAGTGAGAAGCGTGCAATTAATGTTTTCACTCGCTTTTGGTCAGGGCTCGATCTGATCTTCCTATATAATCATGCGGATTTATAAATTTGATCCGCAAGATTATGGTGATGCTTGGGTCGGTGCTAATTACAACCCTCATATTGCTTATGGCCGTGTTGCCCCTAGTCGTTCATTAGTTGTTATCACTAAATTGAATGACAAATCTTCTATTCTCCAATTAAGGGTATCTCTCCTTCATGCCCTGTATCGACATCCAACAGATCATATCGTCGAAGAATGATTATAACTAACTCTTCCTATGAATCTGAGTCAAATTTATGATGTTGTTTTGTTTTATTGTAGCTTGTTATTTTCTGTTAGACTTTTAAAGTGTTTATAGAAGTATGGGTTATGTAAAATAAGCGTAGTATTCAGTGAATATTAACATGACTTAATAAATGTAAGAAAATCCTCGTTTTTTGAAGTTTACCTAGCAAAGCTTTGAGTAATTTCTAGGATCACATATGTTTCGATAATTGTTGTCCATCCCATGAGTTGTTTCTTTCTTGCCATCTTTGAATTTTTTGTCTACGTAGTTTATGCTTCCTAAATTTTTCTTTTGGTGTTTGGAATTTGTCGTGCACTTAGCATGGTCTGCCTCGCTACTTGGGGATGGATTGTCGCTTGACTGTGAAGTCTGGTAGTGTATTTACAACCTTCCCTATTCATGCACATGGTTTTTTATACTAGTTCGGGCTGTCTAATATCTTTACATCCAATATGGTTATGTTAACAGAACTAACATAAACATATTTTTATATTGGTTCAGGCCGTCCAATATCCCTACGTCCAGTTTAGTTATTTGGTTGAGAAAGCCAGGCTGTGTTTTGTGCAATTTTGTTTTGATAGCTAGTTCTGACTATATATCCCTACATATAGTGTGATTATTAAGCTATGTTAAAGAAATTAACATAGAGAGATTTTTATACTGGTTTGGGCCATCCAATATCCCTACGTCCAGTTCATTGTATTATTACTTTTCATAACAATTACAATGTTTATTACATAAGTAGCATAGATCATACAAAATAGGGCCATGGTGCTCTGAGTTCCATGTTCTTAGAATTAGGTTGTCATTAGGTTTCGATAGTCGGTATGCGCAATTGGCCAGAACTTCTACTATAACTAATGGGCCTTCTCAATTTGGGCCTAGAACTTCATCTATTGGGTCTTTGGTGTTGGCTATTACCCTTCGCAGTACCAAGTCTCCCTTGTTGAAGTTTCTTTCTTTGAGTATTATGTTGCAATTTCTAGCCATTCTTTGTCGGTATGCAGCAGATACTATTGATGTCTCATCTCTTCTTTCTTGAATGGGGTCAAGGGTTCCATTAGTTTCCAGTTTTTCTCTGTTGTGTAAGATATTCTTCTATAAGAGGGGACTTCTACTTCAACGGGAAGCATGGCCTTGTATGCATAGATTAATGAGAAAGGGATATGGCCAGTTGGAGATCTGGTCGAAGTTATATATGCCCATAATATTAAAGATAAGTCTTCTACCCACTTCCCTTTTGCTTTCTGCAACCTTTTCCTAAGTAATTTCTAATATCTAGTTTGCTGCTTTGACTTATCCATTTGCTTATGGGTGCGTGACAAAGGAAAAGATTTTGATTATGCCATTCTTCTTATAGAGTTCTATGAATTCTTTGCTTTCAAACTGGGTTCTGTAGTCAGAGATTATCTTGTAGGGGATTCTGAACCTAGTGATTTTATTTCTTACCACAAAAATGACTACCTTCTTTGTGGTGCTTGTATCTAAGAGCTCCACCTCCACCCCTTTAGTGAAGTAATCTACTGCCACTATTGCGTACTTCGCTCCTCCTTTTGATATGGGAAGTGGACCTATTAAGCCTATGCCCCATATATCGAAGGGCCATGGGCTTGCTGGCGGGATAAGCTCGTAGGATGGCTGCCTAGGGATACTCGCAAATCTTTGATACTTGTCACATCTTCTCACAAACTTCCTTGCATCATGGAGTGTTGTAGGCTAATGATAACCATGTCTCAGTACCGAATAAGCTAACTTGGCCCCCTTGCACTGCCCCTCGTGCACTTCCCTCGTGACATGTATTCCCTCCTCTTTGGAAACACGTCTAAGATAAGGTTTTGAGTATCCTTTGTTGTATAATGTGCCATCAAAGAAGGACTAGTACGAAGCTTGATATCTTATTTTTCGAGCTTCATTTTGGTTTGGGGGTAAGACTCCATTTAACAGGAATTGTTTGATGGGAGCCATCCAAGTGTTGTCCAAAATTTGTTGAAGTGGAGGTTCAATTGGGGACTGCCCTCGGTTTTCCTCGGTTTCTGGGTCTTGAGATCCCTGGATCATTGCCCGTTGTGCTCGGGTAAGGACAAATATTTGGTTAGTTCTATGATGCTTAGCTGTGCCTGATGTCCTATTGGGAATGCTTTCATTTAGTTTGCCACTTTGGTGCTCTAAATTTAGCTAATGAATCGGCAGAAGAGTTGTTTTCACGTGGAATTTTATCTATACCAAATTGTTTGAACTGTTCTAGTAATTTCTTTGAAAGCTCCACATACTTGGCTAAGTTTGGCTCCTTCACTTGGTAATTGCCCTGCACTTGGTTCATAATTGATTGGGAATCGCTGTAAACTTTAACATAGGTTACCATCATTACCTGGGCCATTCTCAGGCTTGCGAGGGGAGCCTCATATTCTGCAACATTATTGGTAGCCTTGAACCCAAGTTGCATTGCTCCATACAATTTCTGATTACTTGGAGTGACCAGCATATATCCAATTCCCACTCCTTGCTCATTTGAAGCTCCATCTACAAATAGTTGCCAGAACTGCGAGGTAAATGTTTCTTCCTCAAGTTAGGGTTCGATGGGAAGTGTGCATTCTGTAATGAAATCTGTTAGCGCCCAACCTTTGATCGCTTTTCTCGGACAGTAGGTGATGCCATATTGGTTAAGCTCCATTGCCCATTTCAATAAGCGAGCTTATATCTTTGGCTTCTACAATATTTTTCTTAAGTGTTTATCTATGAGGACTTTGATGGTATGTGCTTGGAAATATGGTCACAGTTTTCTTATCATGAGGAGAAAGTTGTAGGCTAGCTTCTCAATGAATGAGTAATTTAATTTTGCTCCTGATAAATGCTTGCTTGTGAAGTAGATGGGCCTTTGGGTCCCTTCTTCTTCTCGAATCATTGCAGCACTGACAGCTTTATTAGTTATAGCTAAATATACATACAAGTCTTCACCTGTTACCAGTTTAGATAAAATGAGAGTTTGACCAGATGGTCTTTCATGTTTTGGAACGCAGCTTTACATTCCTCCATCCATTTGAAACTTCACCCTTTCTTTACCAGATCAAAGAATGGTATGCACTCGCTTTCAAGATGAACCTACTCGGTGCTGCCACTATACCATTTAAGCTCATGAGATCCTTCGGCCTTGTTGGGATTTCCATTTTCCTTATGGCTTCAATCTTTTCTGGGTTTGCTTCAATGCCTAGAGCGCTTACTATTTATAACCGGAATTTTCCTGATTGAATAGCAAAAGTGCATTTCAATGGGTTTAGGTTTATATTATATTGTCTTAGGACGTCAAATGTTTCTTCCAAGTCTCTAACGTGGTCTGATGCTACTTTTGACTTAACCGGCATGTTGTCTGCATACACCTCGACATTTTTTCCGATCTGATTGAAGAACATCATATTAACCAGCCTTTGATAGGTTGCCCCAACATTCTTTAACCCGAATGACATAGCTGCGTAGGAATATAAGCCTTTATCTATTACAAAACCAGTATGCTCCTGATCTGGCTCGAACATAGCTATCAAATTGTATCATGAATACGCATCCATGAATGAGAGCAGTTCATGTCCACTGGTCTCATCTACTAACTGATCAATTCTTGGTATGGGGAAGCTATCCTTCAAGAAGGCCTTATTGAGGTTAGTATAATCAATGCAGGTCCTCCATTGTTCAATAGGTTTCTTCATAAGCACCGGGTTAGCGATCCACTTTGGGTAATATACCTTCCCGATGAAACCATTTTTCTTTAACTTTTTGACTTCTTCATGCAGAGCATTGTATCTTTCTTGATTTAAGGTTCTGCGCTTTTGTCTGACTGATGGGCACTAAGATCGATGTTGAGTGCATGATAGTTGATGGCTGGGTCTCTTCCTACCATATCCAAATGGGTCCAGCGAATACATCCGTTGATCTCTTCAAGAAGTATATTAGCTCAGCTCGGGCATCTAAGCTGAGATTCTCCCATATCTTGAGAACCTTTGTGGGATCTTTTGATCTATTTTTACATCTTCGAAGTCATCTACTGGCTTCAATCTTTCTTCGTCGCTCCTAATCTTGGGTCTATCTCATTTTCTGCTTCCTCCTCGGGCTGAGAATTGACTGAGAGTGCTTGTTTTTTAGCCTCTTTGGAGAAGTACTATGCGTAGATCGAATTATATTCGTCAGTGCCGATCATGTGCATATATGTCCTTTTCCTTCTTTTTCGGTTGCAGGATGACTTACTTTAGCATCAGTACTGTCACTTGGTACCGACATAGCTTTTTGAGCTGGTTTGATTTCTTGTTTATTACTATGATCGTAAACATCAAAAGAGACAACATAGTAGTTTAGAATAATTTAATTGCTAGAGTTAAGATTTACATTGTATTGTTCCCTAGCTAAAGATTGTTCCTCCCTTACAAATCCTATCCTTGTACGAGTGTTGAATTTCATAAGCAGGTCTTTCTAAGAAATGAATGCCCCAAAGTCTATCAACTTAGGTCTTCCTAGGAAGGCATTGGATTATGATGGCTAGTCAATGATCAAGACACTTGCATGGAAGGATTTGTGTAGAGGTGATGTTCCGGCTGTGATGAGCATGCATACTGACCCAACGGGAATGGTTGCTATATTGTTGAAGTCGTAAATCGGCTAAGGATTAGGCTTCAAAATTTCAAATGGAAGCATTATCTGGTCGTATGCAGTGTAACGATGCCGAATTTTTAATAAGTTTAAATTGATAATTTATTGAATTTTTGAAGACAATTTGTAAAATTAATCGATAAATAGATGCGAGTTTCCCCGAACCCGAATATATTATGATAAATCGTTTAAATTTAAAATATTGTGTATATATGTATATATGTGAATGTGTATATATTTGGGTATATATGAGTCAACTTGAAATTATAAATATATGTATATATATTTGATTTGAATTTAAATTGTAAATAAATGGTTTGAAAATAAAAACTACAAATTATATAAGATATAAAAGTATAAAATAAATACATTGGATAAAATCTAATAACAAATTAAAATCTAGAAATTTACCTATATTACAAAATGAATATAAAAATAATTAGTGTTAAATCTAGAAATTTACCTATATTACAAAATGAATATAAAAATAATTAGTATTAAATTTATAAATAAATGATTGAGATACAAAATAAATATAAAAATACATAAGATAAATTATAGAAAAATATAAAGTAAACATTAGATAAATTATAACAACATATTAAAATAGAAATTTATTTATATTATAAAAATAATAAGATTAAAGAAAATAAAATATATGTTAAATAATTTAAATTTCAAAATATATCTTACTAATATGTAAACATAGAGTAGACATCAAATATATATATCGTTCATACAATATAAAGTAAATCTTGATATCATAAATCAATAAAAAAATAATACAAAGTAGTAAAGCAAACAAGGATAATAAAAGAAAAATGAAATAAGATTAGAAGCTCACTTATATCACTAAGTAATAAAGCAAATAAAAAGAAAGAAATAAAACAAAATACTTATGCAAACATGAAACCAGCAAAACAAGAAAGAAAGACAAAAACATAAATGTATATATGTTGGCTGGCATGAGAAGACAGTTAAAATACAAAAGGTAAAGATATGTTCAGGTGTGAAACAAAACAAGAAAACTTATAAAAACATAAAGTACATCAACATTTAAAGCTTTCATCTCAACAAATAAACAAAGTCAATTCGAAAACACTTCAGCCTCCTTATGCAAAGGAAAAATCTCTGATCGAATTAAACAAACATCTACCCAGTACAAACAAATAAAAAAAATCAATCAACTTGTACAGCAACTATACAAACCTGTCCACATTTTCTTCCTATATGTGTACATTCTTTTACCTAATTTTCATTCATCGACTTAGCATTTCAGAAAATAAACATCATTATTCTACTAACTTAAACAAAGATTCAACAACAACTTAAATCAACTTAAGCCAGAGATTCAAGAAGAAGGATTCTAGTTTGAATTTGCAAAAGCCTGGTTTCAAAACAAAAAGGCACTGTCATTTCTAAAACCATGATTTGGAAAGTGAGTAACTTAAATTTTAAAATACTTAAGTATATATGTTGCTTAATCATTGTCTGAGATGTGTATATACCTTAATGCATTGCTATGTATATGTGTTACTGCATGTGTGTGGATGGATATCCTGTAATCACCTCTGCTTATAGATTTCTAAACTCTGGATCATCTTTGCTTAATATATTGATTGATATGACTTAGTATCGAAACAAAATGGGTTTATTTAATCATAAACTAGATTTTAAAATTGGTAGTTAACCTAAACAAAGTAGAATTGTCTGGAAATTCTAAAAGAAACAGTTCAAGTCGAATACCAATCAAACTTCAAGTTTCTTATTTCATGAATTCAAGCATATAAATTGAATTCTCGTACTTTAACTTGATTTTTAAAGCAAAAATCACGATTTTTAGATGCGGGGGTAGGTAGAAATTATTGGTTGAACGGAAATCGTTCTTCGACCAAATTCCGGTGATCTCGATGTTGAGGGAGGTCGTGACTCTCTGGGATGGTAGAGGAGCGATCGGGGGTTGTGAGAAAAATGGAGCGGTGGCGTGTAGTCGATCGAGGCGGCGATGGGAAGATTTCAAAGTCTGGTGACCTAGTTTTGAGAGGTCGGATATTTACGATTCGTGCATCGTCATCAGGCGACCGAGTTCGCTATGGCTTGGGGGAATGGTGGAGGAGGCGTCGATGAAGCGCTGACCGGAGTTTCAGGTCCTCCGGTGGCCGAGGCGGCGAGTTTGAGGCGATGACAGGTTTCGAGTGAAGTCCTGTTGTTGTTCCAGGTTTTGAATTTTTGCTCGAATTTCGTATACGAGGTTATGACGAGATTCAGATGATCGGAGTCTGGTATTGAGGCGAATGTCGACTTGCTCGTCGATGAAGCGCTGACCGGAGATGGCGATCTGGGTTGTACACGTGCACGAGCACGTTGGTTTGGGTCTGGAGATTTGGTTTTGGTGGCGGTGGGTTGGGAAGAAGGCAAATCTTGGGGTTGTCTCGGGTTTAACTTCGGGAAGATGGCTTTCTGGCTCGAGAAAATAGCGTGGTAGCTTGGGTTTGTTTGAGTGCGTACGCAAGTGACTGGAAACAGTTTTGACATAACAAAACAAAGTTAAAAATATTTAACAAAACAAAGGAATAGGATTTTACAAAAGTTTCTAAGTTTAAAAACAAGGAAGAAACAAGTTTTGAAGATATGGGAACTAATTAGTTTTCTCTAATTAATATTTAACAAAGTTTAAAATATATTCATAGTTAATAGATTTTAAATAATTGTTTTGATTCAAACTTAAAGTTAATTACTCTAATATAATTATAGGGTGATTTATTTGGGTAATAAATTTAAGATTAATTAAGGGTTAATTAATTATTGTTATTGATTAAAGAATGATTAAATGTTAATTATTTAAAGGTTAATTGATTTGTTAATTAAGATTTGTTAATTAAGCATTAAAGGTTAATTTAATCATTAAAGGATAATTAATTCAAAAGGTTTATTAATTAATAAAAGTGATTAAGAAGTGATTATAATTAAGGATTAATTAATCAATTTTTGTAATTAATTAAGGATAACTAATCAGAGCATTAATTATAAATTAAAGGTAAATTAATAAATGATTAGAGAGTAATTAATCAAATGGATTTGTAATAAATTAATATTAATTAACCAGGATTAGTAAATTTTTCATAAGAAATTAATCTGATTTAAATTAATCAGTTGATTAATAAAATTTACTTGTGAATGTTTGGATTCGACTGAATGATTGAATTATTGATATATCTGATCTGTAATGCTTTGTGATATATTCTGATTTGTGTGTAATCTGTACTGTAGTTATTTATCTGGGATGAATGCAAATTATTATCTGTAATTTATATATCTGTGATCTGTGAATGAAAGATAAGCGTTATAGTTTATATCGCTTATCAACTATATTTCTGTATTCCGATCTGTGATGATTGAATGATGTTGCACTACTGTGTAAAACCCCTGGACTACACCATACACACACAAATATGGATTTCACGTGGAAATCAGTTAAGTCGCAGATTTTTGACAATTTTAAAGATTGAATTCTTGAATCCACATAGTTTTGGAAATTGTAATTTAAGAGCTTTGCAAATGAGTTTCAAATGTAAAAGTTATTTTTAAATAACTTAATAAAACTTGATATTTTAATAATTTGATTTAGATTTGAATTCAATATTTGAAATTGAATTCAATGATTTGGAAAACTAATTGTTTTTAACTGATAAAGCTCTCATATAAGAAATGGATTTCCAATTTGAATTAAAGGAATCTCAAGTTTGAATTGAAAGTGGTTTTCCAAGTTACGTATAAATCTTTGGAAATGATTTTTGAAAGCTATAAGTTAAATCTTTGTTTTAAAGATTTAATGAGTTAATCCAATTGAAATGGAAATTAATTTGGAAAATCTATGAATGAATCTTTTGTTTAAAAGATTAAAATGTGGAAATTGTTTAAACCGTTGAAGGTTGTTAAAATGAATCTTTTTGTTTAAAGATTTGAAAATGGTAATTTGTTAAACCATTTGAAAAGAAAGTTTGGGTTTAAGTTGTGACTTAACTGAAATCCCATTATCCGTATATTTTGTAAATATTACGCTCATTATTCGGTTTAACCGGGAGAGGACCTTTGTGTCGTATAACCCATTCCGAATAATGATACGTCGCATATGGATTGCATTTGAAGACCGGTGTTGAAGACCGGGTATTTGCGAGAACGATAGGATAACTTATCGATTGTCTCTGCACTGAGTCGTGCCGGTATAGAGATTTCCTAAGTGATGGGAAATCCGATCGGGATTGTGAATACCAGGATTGCAAGGGCTTCTTCGGAAGTGCCTTCAGTTCTGTTCAAACCCGGAACAGACTTGTATGGTTACATGTCTGACATTACACTTTGAGATATAAAGTTGATTTCTTTCAAATACATTTATGTTTGGTGGCGAAGAATTTATTCTCTTAGCTTAACACCCTTCTCTGAGACGTACGAGCTCAGAGGTTATGTAGTTGAAGGTTATCAGTGATATACTCCCAATTTGGTAGTGTGGCATACTGAGTGTTGTTGTGTGTTGATCATTTATTGATCATTTGTGATCAAAGCATGGCTTTGTGAAAAAGCGTAGCTTTGTGGACGAGACCTCTTCGGACCTCACAACCCGAAAATGGTCGAAACAGGAATGATGTGGCAAGGTTATGAGGATCGCTCCCTTTAGGGTATGTCATTTCCTTCTGGAAAAGGGTGGTATCGGGTATGGAGCCTTGGTATTTAACCTATGTGGATACTCCAATATCATTTACTGTGTGATTGTTGTTTGATCGAGGCGCCTCGGATAAAGGTCCCAAAGGACCGGGGGGTGGCATATTCATGTAGTAGTTACCTGGTGTCAGAGGTAACCCGGCCTTGTGTTGGCAGAGAGCTAGTTAGTTCTTGGGACGTCCCGCCAGAGGCGATCCCATGTGGCATAGGAAGTTCCTTAGCCTGACCATTTGTTGGAAATCCAAAGAAATAATACGAACCTTGTACGGTTTTAGTTGTATAACCTGCTATGGAATGTGGCGGTAACCTGCTATTGAACATAGTAGCTATAGTAGGCATACAATAATGGTTGTATGTTGGCTAAGATTAATATTATACTTTCGAAATGTTTTTCTGCACTATGCACTAATAATAATAATCCAATGATTTTGCGTAGTAAGCATGTTTGACTATCATAAGAAGAAATCTCCTCCAATTCTGCGTTTGCATTGTGTGTGTGGCGGGAGGTCTTATGGTAGTTTCATTTTCCAAAACATTGTGGATTCAATGTTTATATCAAATATATGATGTATCGTTCTCAAAAGCATTTCCATCAGCTCACTATACTAGGTATATGCATGAGGTTGTTATCTCATCGAATTTCCCGATCGATAAAGATGATCTAACATATCCTGCCTTCAATCAATCAACAGTAGACAAGAAAGATGGATTCAATTCTTTAAAGATCTCATTCTCAGGCTGTTTTCATGAAATCAAATCTATAACTAAATGTCTTTCTTTTGTGTTTTTTTAAAGATAAACTATTTTTGTTACTCACACCAGTTCCACGATTGACTCGGAGTTTATTGTTCCCTTCCTAAATTCTGGGTGCCCACAATTTTCCACACAGGTAGTCTAGAGTTGGGTTTTTCAGATAATCAGGTTCAGTAGACTAGTTGGAGCTAGTTCAGTTCATTGGAGATCAGGACTGACGTTGCTTATCTTGGTGCAACGTGATGGTGGTTCGAGCTGATGTTGGAGTTGTTGGAGTCATTCTCTTTTGTAGATCATTTGGAGTGATCTCTTCCATTATTGTTATTTCCGCTGTAGCATTGTATCATATCTCTGATATTGCTGTGTATTATTGATATCATTGTTGTATATCATTTTGGATATTGTATTCATTGGAGTTGTATATGATATCATCTATTTCTTTATTCCGCTGTGTTGTTATACTTACTGTGTTATAAGCTCCAGGAAGCCAGATTCGGCATTTGAATCTATGACATTTGAGTACAAGTGAAGTACGGGTGCCGATTTTCGAAGGCCGAGTTTTTGGACTCTTACATGCAGACTTGAAAATTACATTGACTAAGCTTCCAGAATCTACAAAGACTTTCATGTTGCAATTCGAAATCTGCACCGTGATTACGAGTGAGTCCTAGTGTGGAAAAGCAATTCCTACCGCATTAGTTGCTGTGAAAACTATTTCTTGTGTTTTTGGTCATTTCGACCTTTTGGTGAGACTGTCTTTGTGATCTTTATCCCACCTCTTTCTTTTTCCTTTTTGACGTTCTTACAATTTTCCCATTGCAGGGTCCCCAACGCTGAGCCAGGCCAAGGCGACATTAGTGGAGAGGCAAGTGCTTGGCCTACGGGGGGTCGATGATACCCTTTGAGATTTGGACAACTTAGTGACTGACGAGGTGCACTATCGGAGGGTCAATCCATTCGTGCCCCCACAAAAATGAAGAGAGGCATAGACACCAGCCGAAAGAGAAAGAAGAAGGAGACGGTTTCGAAGAAGCCCGCAGATAGTCGCCTTGTTTTATCTCCTTTACATGAATCCACACTGTTTGCACCAAAAATGGTCACAAACCCCAAGTGTAGTGAAAGCACCAGCGTATGAATACGAATCAACAGTATTCACACACAAATCACAGATCTAAGCAAGTACAAGTAACAGTCAAGAAATAATGAACAGTGACACACAATTTATAGTGGTTCGGCTATCTCCGGCCTACGTCCACTTCAAGGTTTTTATGATTTTATTGCTCGATGCTTGAAGATTACAATTTCGTATGTTGTATTACAACTGATTTGCTGAACTAAGTCTGAATCTAAGGCAGCAATGGTGATCCGGAGTGAATCTGGCAGAATCTGGGCGCTCTTTAGCTCTAAGAATTGTCCGACCTCTTTTCTGAATGACCAGGGGCTCTATTTATAGGTGTAGAAGGCTGATATTTCGCCTAAAATGAGGGAAGACCAGTTCTGGCACGTGGGGAGGCCCACATGGCCGAAATCTGGAGTCCCGGGCCCACTTTGGGATCGATTCGACCCTTGGTTCGAATCGATCAAGAAATTGCCCAATCAAGCTGAAATTTGGTGTGAACATTCTTCATCATGTGTTGAAGCTTCTGTGAAAATTTCATAGCATTTGGATGTGTAGATCTCAAGTTATGATCGATTCAAGGTTGCAGATTTTTGCTTCCTGGAGTCGTTCGAATCGATATGCTCGAATCGATTCGTTCGAATCGATCCTCCTGCACGTGAAGATGGTGATGTGGAGCGCAAACCTTGCATCGATCCGCTTTCGTCGCTAGTTAGACCGAGTCGTCCCGGAGACTTCGCTGCCTTGACTCGATGGATTCGAAGGAAGGCACTTAATCGATTCGAACACGCCAGCCTTGAATCGATTCGAAGCAAGTACCTGATGGGTATGAAGCGAGAGGTCTTCATGGGTTCGAGTGTTGGATTCGAACCATCGAGCCCAGATGGATACGAAGGTGTTCAACCTGAAGGTTGTGGTGCGAAGTGACTCAATGGATTCGAAGTACTATGCGCTGATGGAGTCGAAGCAAGGGTGCTTCTCGTGGATTCGAAGTGATGTAGGGATGATGGATTCGAAGTAGACGGAGTCGAACATGATGGATTCGACGCAATGCTCTTCTGATCGATTCGAGTCAACCTTTCCTCATGGATTCGAGCCTAGCCTATTTCATCCATTTCCTTTTGGCGATATCTTGAGCATACGAACTCGGATTGACTCGAAACTTCGAACGTTGCTTCATCTGACCTTGCTTGACATGTCTTATCAATTCCAGCCCGATCCGGACTCGGACAAAATTCATCGATATCCATGGTGAACCTGCGATGCACAATCGATGTTCATGACTAATAATCATTGATTTTCAGTTAATCTTTGGGTATCTCGGCTTTGCCAAAAGTTGGGATAACATTTTGCCCCCCAAAACATGCCTTTTTGGTAAAAGGCGTGTTTTGATCAGTCTTAAGTCGGATGTAGTGAGTTCATGTTTTACTCGTAGCTTATAGCATTTTCAATCAAGTCCATGGCTGTTCGAAGCCGAATTGTTATCAATTTTTTCCAGTGGAAGTTAAGAATGAAATTCCACGGTCTCTCCGCACTATTGATGGTCACTCCGGACCCTTGTCAAACCCATTCTAGATCTAGCGATCGAATAGAAAGATCCTATTGCACTCCGGCGTCACTTTCTATCCCTTGCACTCTGGCCCCAGCTAGGGCGTATAGCGATGTCTTGGTCGTTCTCGACCGATCATAGCCTCTCCGGGTTCATGTTGGATCCCATCCTGTCACTCTCCGGTGAAGGGGAAACAACGTTAAGTGAGTCAATCCTGTCGCTCTCCGGCGAAGCGACTCACCTCCTGCACTCCGGTTCAGTGTATCTGAACATTAAGCGATGTCATGACCTGAATCATCGGTCGATCACAGCCTCTCCGGGCTCATGCTGGATCCCATCCTGTCACTCTCCGGTGAAGGGGAAACAACGTTAAGTGAGTCAATCCTGTCGCTCTCCGACGAAGCGACTCACCCCCTGCACTCCGGTTCAGTGTATTTGAACATTAAGCGATGTCATGGCCTAAATCGTGGGCCGATCATAGCCTCTCCGGGCTCTTATCGAATCCTCATCCAATCACTCTCCGGTGAATAGGAAACGATGCTTAAGTGAGTTGATCCTGTCGCTCTCCGGCGAAGCAACTCACTTCTTGCACTCCGGACCCTGCCTCTCCGGGTAGGATCATAAAGCGATCATGTTTATATTGATATTTAATGTTTATCCTTTAACTCTCCGGTCAAAGGTTTATTTTAATAAGTGTTTCTTTATTAAATTCAAATCCTAGATGTTCAATCTCAAACACCAGGGAAAACAAGATAATGCCTCTCCGGGCGTTGCGGTCTATTTCCATCTCAGAGCATGCCTAGGGATCTCTCCGGTTCCCGTACATGAGTAAGTGGGATAGCCATTTTATTTTTGGAAATCAAATCTAAGAAAACTAAGTGACCAAAGCTCATATCCTGAACTTGGCCTTTACCATCGTGATCAGTTGATAACGAGTCGTGATCCTGATCCAGGATCAGTCCTGTTAGGTTGAGGTGGTAGTTGTTCGGGCCTGACCGCCGTTGCACATTCTCTGACATATTGTGGCAATCTACCACTCCTGGCATGTTCTTCCACCTCATCCTTTAGGTGGCGGCATTCATCGGTAGTGTGCCCATCCAGCTCATGGAATAGGCAGTATTTTCCGGTCCTGCGTTCCCGCTCCGTAGGATCTCTCCTAGGTGGTTTTCGATAAGGGAGTTGCCCCCGAGTTTCAGTGTAGATTCGTTCCAGTCCTGCCACCAAGTCTGTGTATTGCCTGAATCTGGGCTCTCGGAATTTCTTCCGTTTATCAGGACCATCATGTGCGTCATCCTGCTTTCTCTTTCCTTTGTCTGCCCTGGACTGTTCCCTGGCGGTTCCCTCGCCTTGTGCAACATTTATTTCTTGCCTCTCGGCTCGTGATTCCTCTAATCGAATGAATTTTTCAGCTTCATGGAAAAACTCTCCAAGATCTTGCGGTGGATCTTTAGTCAAAGAGTCTTTGAATTCGGTGCCTTCTCCAACTCCTGCCACTGCCGCCATTAAAATCATTGATGGGTCCGGGCGATCTACAGAAGTCACCGTCGCATTAAATCGTAACAAAAAATCTTTTATGGACTCTCCGGTCCTTTGTTTTATCGATGCCAAAGTCATCACGCTCTTAGGTCGCGTCACGTGAACCCTAAACTGCTTCATGAAGCAATCCACAAGCTCGCCCCATGTCCTGATTGATCCGGTTTCTAGCTGCCTAAACCAAAGCGCAGCCAAATCTGATAAGAATAAGGGGAAACATCGTGCCATCACTTCCTCGGATGCTCCCAGCACTTCCATGTGTCTGATATATCTGGTGATATGCATGGTTGGGTCTGACTTTCCGTCATAAGGATTCAATGTTGGTAGTTTGAACTTCGGAGGGTTCCTTGCATTCCTGATATTCGGAGCGAATGGACTCCGACTAACTTCTTCCAATCCTCCTCCTGAAAACCCTCCTCTCATGAGTCGTCTCACTAAGCCGATCATTCTTTCATCTCCACCTAGGGGTTGCCCCCTTGTCATGTCTCTGTCTTGCCCTCCGAGTCTTGTAGGGAATTCTGGTACGTACTCTTCGGGTGGCTCGTCAGTATTAGTGTTGGCCCTAGCCGGTTGAGCTCCTTCCAAAGGTACTTCTGCGTTGGATCCTGCGGGCCTGCCCCCAAGCCCTTGTTGATTGCCTTCTGGTTCTGCATTCTGTCCTCCGTTGGGTTCCATAGCTCTAGCTCCTTGTTCCATATTCACAGCCGCTGTAGCTGGTCCAGGATTCTGCGTCCCTGCAGCTCTCATCTGCTCGAAGAAATTCTGCAGCATCTCTTGTTGGCTTTTCATCATTCTTTCGTGCATCAGATTGGTCATGGTCTCCATTTCGTCTCTAGTGATGTAGATCGAAGCTGGTTCTTCTCCAGCACCAGAGGATGCCTCTTGACTTCCTGCCTGTTGGCTCCTCTCAGTTCTTTGTCTAGTTTGTCGAGTCATTGTAGAGTCAGATCTGAATCTTTAAAATTCCAAATCTAAACTCTGAATCTGGTGTAGCGGGTGCTAGTTCTTCTCAGTGAAAGCACCAAAGTGTTTGCACCAAAAATGGTCACAAACCCCAAGTGTAGTGAAAGCACCAGCGTATGAATACGAATCAACAGTATTCACACACAAATCATAGATCTAAGCAAGTACAAGTAACAGTCAAGAAATAATGAACAGTGACACACAATTTATAGTGGTTCGGCTATCTCCGGCCTACGTCCACTTCAAGGTTTTTATGATTTTATTGCTCGATGCTTGAAGATTACAATTTCGTATGTTGTATTACAACTGATTTGCTGAACTAAGTCTGAATCTAAGGCAGCAATGGTGATCCGGAGTGAATCTGGCAGAATCTGGGCGCTCTTTAGCTCTAAGAATTGTCCGACCTCTTTTCTGAATGACCAGGGGCTCTATTTATAGGTGTAGAAGGCTGATATTTCGCCTAAAATGAGGGAAGACCAGTTCTGGCACGTGGGGAGGCCCACATGGCCGAAATCTGGAGTCCCGGGCCCACTTTGGGATCGATTCGACCCTTGGTTCGAATCGATCAAGAAATTGCCCAATCAAGCTGAAATTTGGTGTGAACATTCTTCATCATGTGTTGAAGCTTCTGTGAAAATTTCATAGCATTTGGATGTGTAGATCTCAAGTTATGATCGATTCAAGGTTGCAGATTTTTGCTTCCTGGAGTCGTTCGAATCGATATGCTCGAATCGATTCGTTCGAATCGATCCTCCTGCACGTGAAGATGGTGATGTGGAGCGCAAACCTTGCATCGATCCGCTTTCGTCGCTAGTTAGACCGAGTCGTCCCGGAGACTTCGCTGCCTTGACTCGATGGATTCGAAGGAAGGCACTTAATCGATTCGAACACGCCAGCCTTGAATCGATTCGAAGCAAGTACCTGATGGGTATGAAGCGAGAGGTCTTCATGGGTTCGAGTGTTGGATTCGAACCATCGAGCCCAGATGGATACGAAGGTGTTCAACCTGAAGGTTGTGGTGCGAAGTGACTCAATGGATTCGAAGTACTATGCGCTGATGGAGTCGAAGCAAGGGTGCTTCTCGTGGATTCGAAGTGATGTAGGGATGATGGATTCGAAGTAGACGGAGTCGAACATGATGGATTCGACGCAATGCTCTTCTGATCGATTCGAGTCAACCTTTCCTCATGGATTCGAGCCTAGCCTATTTCATCCATTTCCTTTTGGCGATATCTTGAGCATACGAACTCGGATTGACTCGAAACTTCGAACGTTGCTTCATCTGACCTTGCTTGACATGTCTTATCAATTCCAGCCCGATCCGGACTCGGACAAAATTCATCGATATCCATGGTGAACCTGCGATGCACAATCGATGTTCATGACTAATAATCATTGATTTTCAGTTAATCTTTGGGTATCTCGGCTTTGCCAAAAGTTGGGATAACACACACCTTTGCCTAGGGCCGACCAGGGGTGCATTGAAATGGACAATTGCGTTTGCCCGAGGGATGCCGAGGGCTGGCGCACAGTTGATGCAGATGCCTTATCTGATATGCCATCGAAATTGCAGGAGTGTGATCCGGCGAAATACAATGGAACTTCTAGTCAACCTCTACCCCCGACCCTTAGAGAAAGCGTGACTTTGTCTTCCTCAGGTGATGGTCCTACTGAAAATAGGGGCCGTGATGTTGGACCGTTGGCAATAGGAAGAGTAGGACCTACAGATCCTGAAGGGGATGGTTCTGAACCTTGTGCATCTCTAATTAGGAACCAAAACCGGGATGCTCCGCTCGGTAGTTAATTATGTTTATCTTTACCGCGATTGGTTCCTTGTTTTCTAACTTGTTGCTTTTCCTTGTTTTAGTGGGCCAGATCAATTTTGAGGAGCTGTATGATGCGAACGACTCCCCCACGGATCCTCCAGGGCAAAATTCCATAGGGAAAGCAGTGATGGTCTCTCCTTTTCCGCTCCCCAAAGTGGCGGACGATGCTTCTTGCTCCATGATTCATGTTGATGAAGAGTCCAGTGCTAAAGAGTCCCTAGGTAGCAAACAGGCAAAGATCAGAGTGGCAGAGGAGGAGGGTCGATGGGGGCGTAGGAGGAGGGAGCTCGTGGTGGATGAGATGGGGGTGGCTCATGGCGAAGCTTATGAAGACGATGTTGATGTTTTCGTGTATTGTGGGCCTAATGTAGAGGATGAAGAGAAAGTTGTGATGATTTCCATGCGGATCAGTCCGGGATATAATAGGAAGGGCTTGGACAGACTCCTGCAAACCTTCCGAGTGGTTGCTGCTCATTTTTTAGGGATTTCCCACCGGCCACGCTATGGATGGCCAGGTCACGGATTACAGGCTTTTGTTTATAGCTTGTGCAAGGAATTGGCTGTGGTAAGACCTGCTTACCTTCTCATTTTTCATCCATCTTCTTTTGCAAATACCTCGAACTACCTTATTTTTAGGTGGGCACGTAAGCGATGCGGGTCCGTGATGAACTTGTTAATTTGCAAGCGAGACCTACCGGGGGCAGGTCGTGGAAGAAGTGGGGGAGTCTTCTCGTGGTGGTCCTCACTGGATGGTGAGGACTGCAGATGAACTTAGGGGAGGTCATGATAGGTTGACTACCCCCAAGGAAGGAGTTGGAGGAAAATAGGGCATGTGCAGTGGATGAGATAGCGGAGTTGGAAGCAGTCAGAACCAGTTTGCTGGGTGGGGACGACGTAGTTGCCCAATTGATGGAAGAGCTGAGATCTACGAGGGAGGAGGTTGAAGCGGCCCGAGTGGTAGTGAGTTGGCCGCTGATGATCATGAGGCGGCTATTGCGGCCAAAGGTGTGGTCGGGAAGGACCAAGAGTCAGAGATCGCGCTTCGAGAAGATGCAATTCGGGCCGGGGAGTTGGCTGAGAAAGAAGTGGCAGAAGCCAACCATCGCAGGACTGACACTGAAGCTGTCACAGCTGTCAGAGACCAGGTTATTGCCGATCAAGGTTCGCTAAAGGAAGAGGTTACACGTCTGAAGGAGATGGAGGAGAGATTTGAGCAAGAGGTAGGGCGTCTTCATGGGCTTTTGGATGCTCATCAGACTTACTAGCCCCTAGACGACGGTTTGGGGTTGAAAGAGAGAGTCCATCAGGAAAGGGATGCTCACTGGTCGACTCGCTTTACTAACATAGCGGTGGGCACCTTCATGAACAACTTATACCTTCCTATTGTGATCCCAGAGGTGACGCATGCTTTTTCCCATAGGTACCAGGAGGAGGCGGCCGCCAAATTGACCAGGAGGGTGAAGCCTATGCCAGCCATCTTAATGGCTGAGTAGATTGACTCTTTGACCCGACCAAATGAGTAAGAAGGTTGTCGTGTGTTGTTGATTGTAGCCTAGTTGTCTTTTTGTTTCTTTTCCCTACCCTTTTTGTCCTCCTTTTTTAGTTGCCATAGGTTGATTGCACCTAGCATGGCGGGTTGTGTGTCGTGCCCCATATTTGTTATGAACTCTTTTGTTGCACCATATGGTGTTTGAGATTCTCATTTCTGTTATTGTACCTACAAATAAAAGAAGAGCACAAGGTATGTTGTGGCGAGTATGTTTCACCTTGGGGAGGTTAAGGCCTTAGAAATACCAGTGGGGTTTGCGTGGAAGGACCGGCTTATTTTCTTGCGGACATCTTTTCTGACACCCAGGGGTTGGAGTTGAGGCCCATGGGGATTTCACGGAAGGACCTAGCTTATTTTTTGCAGGCGCCCTTTCTGACACCCAGGTGTTGGAGTTGAGGCCCATGGGGTTTGCATGGAAGGACCCAACTTGTTTGCTTACGAACTCCTTTCTGACACCCAGGATTTGGAGTTAAGGCCCGCGGGGTTTGCACAGAAGGACCCGGCTTATTTGCTTGCGGGTGCCCTTTCCATAACCTAGGGGTTAAAATGAAGCCTGGCTTATTTTCTTGCGGGCACACTATGCACGTTGGCCCTCGAAGATATTATCATGGCATTGCACTAAGTTATCATGCGCCAGTCTCGACAACAATGTCTCATCCCACTGGGATGAGGAGCATCACAGGCAAGGGGAATTGGATAGTTGCGATTGCCATCCAGCTCAATAATGCAACCCAGGACGTAAGAGCTATATCTCGTGTTTGCTTGCCGGAGTCGGTCGAGTAGCATCGGGACGACCTGTAGGTCGTTCGGCATCCCTGATGTGCCAAGGAGGAGTGAATGCATGGTAATCCACCCTCACCGAGCACATCCTTCCATTAAGGAGTGGAGCAATAGCTCGCGCGGTCCCTTGACAGGATGTGGGCTATCACCAAACCGGGTGAATGAGCATGTAAGAATTCATCCCTATCCAGATATCCCGAACTTGCGTGGCTGGCATTGTCTTAGCAAAGAAAGATGACCTTCCATTGATCCCTACAAAAAGAAATGATTACACCCCAAGGTCTTATTTATGGAGTACTTTTGTTATATAAAGTAAGCCCGTAGGTGTTCAGGGCTTCAGGTTCGAGACACATAGGTCCCATCGGGGCGAGATAGATGGTATGCACCGTCAGCTAGCAAAGAACTGATAGCATATGGTCCTTTCCTATTCAAGCCAAGCACCCCACCGGTCGGGTCCTTGGTCTTTGCAAACACACGATGTAAAACCAAGTCACCAAGGTGAACTGTCGGAGCTTCACCCATGCATTGTAATGTTTTGCAACTTTTCTCTTATAAGCCTCGGTGCGGATTTTTGCTTCCATTGTCTGCTTGTCAACTGTGTCCAGGTCAATCCTGAGGAGCTCGTCATTTTAATTGCAGACGTAGGTCACTCTACGAGGGGACGGGACGTCCATCTCGATTGGCAGCATGGCCTCGTGCCTATATGAAAGGGAGAAAGGTGTGTGGCCGATCGAAGTTCGGGTGGAGGTGCGATACGACCACAGTACAGGAGGCAGCTCCTGTGCCCAATTTCATTTCACTTTGGCAAGCCTTTTCTTGAAAGTAGACTTAATGGTTTTATTGGCTGCCTCGACCTCTCCATTGGCCTACGGGCGAGCGACCGAGGAGAAGCTCATTTCTATTCCATTTCTGTCGTAGAACTCTTGGAACATAATGCTTTCAAACTAGGTCTCGTTGTTCGTAACAATTTTCTTTAGGAGGTCGAAGTGACATATTATGTTTTTGATAATGAATTTGAGAACCTTTAGAGTCATGAAACCGGTCAGAGGTTCTACTTCAACTCATTCGGTGAAATAATCTATAGCTATGATTGTGTGGTTGTATCCGCCTTTGGCATTAGGGAGCTTCCCGATCAGCTTGATCCCCCATGTATCAAACGGCCAGGGTACGTCATGGAGACCAGAGGAGCCGAGGATGCCCCGGAGATCTTCGAGAATCGCTTGCAACGGTCACATCTCTACGCATAGTTCATAGAATCTTTTACCATGGTGGGCCAGTAGTACCCCTGCCGAGCGGCATTTTTTTCCAAACTTTGCTCCTAGGCCTGATCTCCGCAGAAGCCCTTGTGCAACTCCTCTAAAATCTGGGTGGCTTCATCTTCGGACACACAATATTGCAGTGGGGTTGAGTATCCTCGCCTGTAAAGCTTCCCTTCGATGATAGTGTAGTGCGACGAACGACGCAAAGTTTTGTTGGCCTCCTTACGGTCGGTTGGTAGTTCGTTATTCATGATATACCTGTATATGGCCATCATCCAATTTCTTTCAGAAGGCTAATCAATTTCCATGATAGCTGCCCCCGGCTCGAAGTCGGAAGTGGTTCGGATGTTCAGTGGTACCCATGGGAAAGTTTCTCCTGGGTCATTTGTTGCTTTTGCTAATTGGTCCGCCTTACCTTTTCGCTCCCTAGGGATTTGTTCTAGTCGAAATTCTCCGAAGGCTTTGGTAATTCTCCGGGCTTTAGTGACGTAAAGTGCAAGAACCTTTCCCTTTGTCTAAAAATGGTCGTTCATTTGGTTGATGACGATGGTGAAGTCACTATAGCCGTGTAGTGATTCCACGTGAAGTTCTTTCGCCATTTTTAGGCCAGCCAAGAGGGTTTCATATTCGACCTCATTGTTCGTGGCCTTGAAGTAAGATGGACGGCGAAGCAGAGCTCTTTCCCCTCTGGGGTAACTAGGATCATTCCCACTCCTACCCCCTTCTCGTTGGATGCACCATCCACATACAGGTGCCAAGTTCGTTTAAGGGGTATTCCTTCTCTCCTCGGTCACCCGGGTCAAAACATTCGGCTATGAAATCAGCCACCGCTTGTCCTTTGATTGACATTTGTGGGAGAAAATGGATGTGGTGTTGGCTCAACTCGACGGACCATTTGAGGAGCCTCCCCGTCGTGTCGATGCGACTAGGGATCTTTCTATGTGTTTGGTTGGTTAAAACTTTGATAGGATGAGCTTGGAAATATGGTCGCAATTTCCAAGCCGTCATCACGAGCCAGAAGGCTAATTTTTGATCCTTGTGTGATTTTATCTCAAGTCCGGTCAATCACTTGCTTACATAGTAAATTAGCCCCTACACCCTTTTCTCTTTCCTAATGAGTGCGGCGCTAATTGCATGGTTGGTGACTGCCAGGTATAGGAAAAGATCTTCCCTATCACCAAGTTTTTACAGAATTGGAGGGTGGCCAAGTGTTGCTTCAAGTCTTCGAAGGCCTTAGAGCATTCGCCATCCCAGACAAAAGTTCTTCCCTTTCTTGACTAGGTCAAAGAAGGGCAAGCACCAATATGTAGCCTTTGAAACAAAATGGCCTAGAGCGGCCACCATCCCGTTGAGGCTTTGTACTTGCTTTACCGTTTTAGGAACATGTATTTTTGGAAAATCCCGAACCTTGTCCGGGTTAGCCTCGATTCCGTTAGCGCTCAAAACATATCCCAAGAATCGGTCGGATCAAACCGCAAATGAGCACTTCTTGGGATTTAGTTTCATGTTGTACTTTCTTAAGATGCCAAAAGTTTCAACGAGGTTGGGTACATGGCCGTCGGACCTCTCCGATTTTACCAGCGTGTCATTGACTTCACTTCCCTCGAACGACCCAATTGTTCTAAAAACATCCAGTTGACTAAACACTAGTAGGTTTCCCCCGTGTTTCTCAAACCAAAAGGCATAACCTGGTAACAGTACAGCCCGGTGTTGGTGATGAAAGAGGTGTGTTCTTGATCAGGGCCATGCATGGCGATCTAGTTGTAGCCCGAATAGGCATCCATGAAAGTGAGGAGTTTGCGCCCGCTAGTTACGTCTACGAGTTGGTCGATGCAAGAAAAAGGAATGATGTCCTTTGGACGTGCTTTTTGAGATCCGAAAAGTCAATGCATGTCCTCTATGAACCGTTTAGTTTGCGGACTAAGACTGGGTTCGCAACCCAAACCGGGTAGTCCGCCTCCCTTATAAAGCCATTAGTGAGTAGCTTCTCCACTTCTTCCTTTAATGCCTTATATCTTTTGGGGTTTAAGGGTCTTCCCTTCTAACGGACGAGGGTTGCTTTTGGGTCAATATTTAGCGCGTGGCAAATTATGCGAGGATCGATGTCGGTCATGTCGGTGTGCCCCAAGCGAAGACATCTTTGTTTTGTCCGAGAAATTTTATCAGATCTCTTCTGACCCTCGGACTAAGCTCGGTCCCAATTGACGACTTTGGTGGGACCGCTTTCATCGACGAACATGTATTCCAAGGGTCGTGGGGACCCCATTGGGCGCCTGGTCCCCCGAATTTAGTGGGTCGTCTTCAATACTTGTGTTTGTCTCTATGTCGCACTGATCCAAAGCGTAGATCATACGTTCCATCATTTCTTTGGTTGGGATAGAGAGACATTTTTGTGCCGACCTAGCGGCAGCATGCCCGCCCTCGATGGATTTTCCCTCTAAAGTGTTGCCGGTCGGCCCAGGTTGCCACTGGGGGCTTTCCATTTGTTCCAACTAGAGATGAGTTCCCATGTCCTCTGTGGGGACGCAAGGGAAACCGACCCCAAAGCCTCAGTTTCTTTAGTAGACCGGGAACCGCCTACCATGTTGATGACTTGATCGCACATCCCTGAGGTGCGTTTAAGGGAGTCGCATTCTCTAGCTTCAGTGGGGTATTGACATCGATGGTGGGTTCCTATTGAATCATTAGGACACCCTTCTCTACCTGACGAGGGACGTCCCATAGCACTACCTCCTTTTCTATTGGTCTCCCTTAACCTCGCCAATCCCATTTAGCATTGGGAATTTCATTATCAAGCAGTTGTATGACACAATGGCATCTAATTTGGTCAGGGTCGGTCGCCCGATGAGCAAGTTGTAAGTAGATGGGCAGTCCAGGATTACATAACTGACTTGAATATTTGCTATGGTGGGTTCCGTACCGAAAGTATTTATGAGCGTTGCTACACCCATGAGGATTATTCCAACTCCGCCGAGCCCATAAATGGGCAATACACAAGGCGAGATGGGAGGCCGATTGCTTGAGCGCGTCATAGGCTTCCTTGAACATGACATTGACCGAGCTTCCCCTATCAACGAAAGCTCGGTGGACGTTGGTGTCAGCCATCGACATAGTTATAAGCATTGGGTCATGGTGGGGGTACACCACCGCCCCCCGATTTTGAGCTGTGAAGGTGATTGGAAGATCTTCCTCCTCCATTCTTGGAGTCTTAACAACCCATCGAGCGAATATACTTGGTCGGAAGTGGCGACTTCCCTCTAATATCGGGTGAGCGCCCTCCGACTACTCCCTGCTATGTGTGGCCCTCTACATTTGGTAAGACTGTCTGTTATGGCCACAATGCCTAATCTTATCAAATTTCTCTATACTCTTACGCACCTCTACTGACAAGTTCTTACTTGCACGTTCTTCTTTCTCCATAGAAATGGCACTTTCATTAGTGCAATGTTCCTCCATTAGTGAGCTGTTCCTCCAAAATAACTTCCCTTGCCTAGTTGATTTGATCAAGAATATCATCAATGCGTTCTTTAGCTTTGGAATTCAGTTTGTCAATGTACCCCTCATTCTCATGTGCTTTCTGCTTTTTCTCATTTATAACCTCTTGCAGTTTGGCTGAAGCTCAATAGGAACCTCAACCACATTGCGCTTATGCTCTAAAATAATATTAGAGCCCACTTGAGTTGGACCAGGGTCTGCCACCGTCAAAGCAGGTTTCTGTAGAACTGAGTAAAAAGCAACCTCATAATGTTGTTTCCCAAGAACGTCTACATTGACTTCCTTATTAGAGCTGTTTGATTGTTCCTATCTAGTTACTATCTGAAGTGGACTTCTCAGTTGGGATATCTGACCCCTTACCATTCCCTGTATTGCATTTGTCTCTAGCGATAGAATCCGACTCCTCTACCACTGTTTTGTCCTTACTAATAGGATCCCGTATTCTATGAGCAACCTCATCCATCATACTATTTAAAGTAGCCTGGTTAATCTTTTCCAATTCCGCAATAGCCTCAACAGTATACTGCAAAGTGCAATGATCATATATAAGTTCAGGATTTAATGAATTATTTAAATCAGAGCCAAGACTAGGAGAGACCGCTTTCACATGACTAGTATTCTCCGGGACCTGCTGCTTACTGTCATAACCTTCTACTTCTTTTGATGACCTATCAACTAAAGGAACCGAATCCAAACCATCAAATGTAGAATTAATTTGATCTACATTTTTGCTACTAATATTCTCTTCCTGAACATTAGCATTAACATTTTGCTTCAGGATTTCATTCATCTTTTTAGTTTTTGGAACCCAGGTTTTAATAAGTGGACATTGGTTTTTAACGTGACCAAAGCACAGACAGCTATCACAACGCGGTGAGTTGTTTTCATAAATGATTTCTTGTGTAAATTATTCTCCATCTTTACTCATAGTTTCCATAATATTTGAAAGCCCGGATATAGCCACGACATCTCCTAGAACTCTGGCAACGAAATATGACTCTTAGTTTTGGTTTCCTCATCCATTCTAATTGTTTTACTAATGATATTAATAATAAAATCATAGATTTAGGACCCCATAACCAAAAGCTCAGACCAGGAAGCCTAACCCAAATAGGCATCGAGCTTAATAAGTCTCTATTTGTGCTCACAAAAGGGGATAAACGTTTCATGATTATTAACCTTTTATCAAAGAACCATGGACCTCCCTCCAAAATATCATTACAATCTTTTTCATTCACAAATCTAACTACAAAAAATCCATTTTCCCTTGTTAGAACCATAAATTCCTTCTTCGTCTTCAAAACTCTCTTAGCATATGCTTCAAATGCTTTAAAGAACGGTTGGATACCAACAACATATAGTAATAAGCAATTTTTCCATCCTCCTTCTGCCTCTTTAATCACTTTTAAAGATAATCATCCCCGAGCATTACCATTCTCTTGAATAGTATCCATGAATTCCAAGTTCGAGTTAACCTTAGACTCCTTGCTACAAAATTTCACAACATCACAGAAGGAAACCTTTTAAGCTTCTTTATGAATGGTGAATTTGATCTTATTTTTCCTCACTTCGTTTTTGTTACCAACGCTGCCAGATCTAAGATTTTGAGGCCACCCTTTCTGAATATTATTACTAGACAACCCCTTCTCCATCACCCTCTTACCCTTTCGCACCACCTCTTGCCATCCCTCATCCTTTACCGCTATGTCATTGCCCTTTGCTGCTCCTAAGGAGCCTTTATTTTTAGTGTTCATTCGAATAAAAGGAATGGAATGGAGAAATAGAAAGAGAGGATAATTAAAATGAAGAAAATAGAACTAGAAATAGAAAATAAATTGAAAGATAGGAGCAGCTAGGGTATTAGAACCCTAGTTGCCAGAGAGGGAGACACCATTTATCAATCATTTAATAAATTATTATTCATTAATTAAATATATTCAATTTTTAGGCAATATGTTATTTTTAAAAACAAAGTTCTCATGATTACAACTCATTGTAATTACTACCCCATATATATTTAAAGATTTTCTATTTAATATACTTTAAATTAATTACTCAATTAAATTTAAATTTATTACAATATAACAAGTATATAGTAGAAAGAAAAAATCTTTTATTTTGAACAAGATTAGTTATCAAGTTAGAAATATGTAGCAAATTGCATAATTTACTATAAGGCATACCCCTAACTCTATCACAACACAGAACCAAAGCCAGCGGCGAAGAAAAGCTCAAAGTGGTTAGTTATGTACCTTACCAAGCCCGTTTTCTCCATGTGATCATATCACACTCCCTCAATTCTTACTCGACATACTCTCTCCTACATCAATGCTTCAACCACTTGCTATTAATCAATCGACAACATAATGCATGTCCATACTGCTTATGTGTTAACTGATCTCAGTTTTTGTTACAATATAACCAAATGTTGTTTTTTCAACTTTAGGGAATAATGGTGTTCACTCTAAGTCATTTCAAGGTCACAATAATAATACCATTGCTCTGAAACCAACTAACTGGCATGATCTTCGTTGTTCTCTTGCAAACCGCGTAATGTAGAAAGGTATGTTTCAAACGCTTTAAAGTTTCAAATAATGTGGATGAGGTTCTTGTCCCTCCATAAGCAGTAGTTGGTGCGGGTGAAGCATTTAGAAAAACACTATTGTTGGTTTCTGTTTGGGTGATGGTCTCCTATATGCTATAGTTAGGAAGAACCTTAAGGCCAAATGAAATTAAAGAGTTCATTGAACGTGAGATTTAATAATGTATCCACATTTTTATTTTGGAAGTGAAGAAGAAAGGTGAATGGTTTTAGAAGCAAATCCAAGTATAATAGATAGGAAGGTCTTTATCATTACTCATTGGAGCCTGGTAGTTGACTTTGCTCGAGAATAGATTATGTCTATTCCCGTTTGGGTGAAGATTTTTAATATCCCATCCTCTCTTCAATCTCCTAAAGGTATAGACTAGTTAGCAAGTCACATTGAAGAGCTTATTTGTTTTGATGAAAACACCGAATGAAAAGACCAATTTGGTTTTGCTGGAGCCCTATTAAAATTACCTCAAATCACCTTTCGCAATCTGGCCTCTCTATGGCGCTCTTTGGTAATAGGACTACCATTTTAATGTCTCCTACTTAAGCAACCTCCTATTTGCTCTTACTATCACTACTTTGGATACTCTAACTCACTTTGTTCTCATCACCTTGTTATAGATGAAGGTATATGCTCTATGTATCCTCCTATGCCTGAGAACGTTTCTTTTAAGAAGCCTTCCCTAAGGCAGTGGAGGGTCAAAAATCTATGCCTGAGTCAAAATTAACCACTGCTATGTCATTACAATTATTCCCCTAGTTTGACCCCATGGTCTAGATGCTTACCTCACCACCATCATCGCTGATACTTGTTTGAACCACAAATGGCACAAACACCCAATATATTGTGTAAAGAATAAAAAGTGAAGAAAAGGAAATAAAAAAGAATAAGAAAAGAAGATACAGTGTTTATAGTGGTTCGACTAATCTTGGCCTACGCCCACTTAGTGATTTTATTGCGTATATCACTGGTTTACAAGCACTAGTTCTTACGGATCAGTATAAATCTATGGGTGGTTACAAGAAATTAGAGTAAGATAGAGCTAGAGCTAAAAGATCCTTAAAAGTGAGCCTTACCCCTCTATTTATACCAGTAGGAAGCCTATAATCTCGCTCCCACGATCTCTACCTCGTTTCCACGCCATAAACCACTTCTCCAAGAAAATAGATGGACACCTCAACAGTAATTATGGATCGATACTGATCCATAGGCTTGCATTGGTACCGATCCATATATTCTTCATATGGATGGTTTAAACTCCTTGTCTAGGCTCAATTCATGGTTAACTTCGTGATTCCAAACTTGTTCGCACCATTATTAGCCTGTTTCTGAGTTTGAATGATGGATCTATGGAAGAATGGAGTTGCTGATTTCAAATGCTCATGGAGATCGATAGAGTATCGCATGGAATCAATGAAGTGGAATAGGCTGATGGGATCATCACTAGCATGTAGTAGGACTGGGGGCAAGTTTTGATGAGATTTTGTGGATCGATACCGATCCTTGATATTGGATCAGTACCGATCTAACACATTATTGGATTGGCCTCTTCGAACTCTCGAGATGGCTTGGTCTTCGCCTCGTGACTCTATTTGCATTTGGTTTCAGAACCCTTGGGCCATCCCTCTGGGCTTCCTGCCTTGGTAGTTTCCAAGTTTGATTGTCCAATCTATCCGAACATTACCTGGTCAAAAGGCTAGATAACACTTGCCCCTCAAAGTACATCTTGTTTCAACTATAATGTGCTTTGAATTGAGACAAGTTAGGACTGCTGTAAAGGACTCCACTCTATGCTTTTAACGATCATTGTCCTTTCTACGAATCATTTCTACGAAGAGTTATGTCTGTTACTATAAATCTAGAAAATATTTTCACGATCTATCATTCTAAGCTCAGCAGTTTTGAACTGATTCCTTTCATGAACTTTCTAGGTATGAATCTGATTCCCTTTGACTCTAGTCATCAGATGTTGAATATGTACACACACGTACATATGTGCACGTTCTTAAGTAACCATTGGGATATGTTCATACACACACATGCATGAACTTTCCATCAACATCGTTCACTCATTCTTTTTTTTAATCAAGATTCGGTACTGATCCAAGTCATGGATCGTACCGATCCAGGATTTATGAAATGTCTTTACTTTTGTTGCCTTGAAAATTGGAGGTCTTGGGTTATATAAGCCGATCTGTTTCATTCTCCCCTTTACATTACTTTGCACTAAACAAAACTTAGGCTCCATCATTAAAACCTTCCCAATCGAACTCCGCCTTTACTCAAACCTAGGGCTGTCGCCGCTTGCCTTTACCTGAACCTAACACCGACCATCTTTCCCGATTGCTAACTCCGTAGCATTACCGCTGTTAAATTTGAATCCCTAGCTTCAGTCCCGAACCATCTCCTTACCTAAATCCGCTACCAAATCCTACCCAAAACTCGTACTTGACTCTCTTTACCGAATTAGGTAGGTAAAGGCATCAGAGTTGGACATGGACGGTTTCACGTTAGTGGAGGCATGTGGACTTGGGAGATGGAATGGAAGGAAACTGAAAATCCATCCAAGGGTTCGGTTCGATACCGAACCAACCCTTGGAGGATTTTTGTCCTCAAATCCTTTCTTGGGACTTGCAATGTTGATGAACTCCAATTTACACAATGTTATCCCTGAGTCTTGATGCATTTCTAATGCTTAGCTGTTGACATGAAGTTTGCTAAGACGGTCAACAATGATCGTCACTCCGGGCGATTTCCAAACTTTTAAAAAGAATTGTTTTATAACATCGTAAATTCGCACTACACGATACCGTACTAGTTTCACTTTAGCATGGAGGGTACAACTTATGGTTAATCTGATGTTGATTATCTATTGTGTTTTTATAGAAATGGATCATAAACGTTCCAAGCGTCTTGCCACTTTAGCTTCAAGTTCATCGACTTCCAAATACGTTGAATCCGATGCAGAGTTGAGTTCAACTACCACTCCTTCCGTACAACATACTCTAAGACAGTTTATACCACTAGTTGAAAATCCATAAGTGGATCAACCTTATCTAGAGGTTCCTAAAATGCCTGCATAAAGCCTTAAAGTAGAAGCCACTAATCATTAAGTGCAATGCTAATGTGCTCAAGTTCCATAACTTAAAGTGGCTTGGTGATGATTATCTCAGGGCTTAGGCTCTTGCCTGGGAGCAAGTTGTTAAGGAGAAGAAGGGATTTCTGTAGACCCGACTCAGTTGGAAAATGAGGTCTTGATGGGAGATGAGCCAAGGGTGCTCAGAGAGGGTGAGCATATTCTTCATCTTGGAGCTATCCGCTATAGTACAAAAAGACATAGGCGAAGGCTCTGGATCATCACCTCAGGATGTCACCCCTAGCCACACACCTAGACCCAAAGTTGCTCCCGATTCATCTTCCATCCCTGAATACGATCCAGAGAAGTCTTAATACATAAGTCTACCATCCTTTCTCCCATCTTGGAAGGGAATTCAACAGCACACTGGCCTATACTGAACTCCAAACTGAAGGAGGTATCTTGTGGACTTCACCTGTAGTTTAGAGAGTCCACATGTCGTTGACTGTCATAACTAACCACTTTTTTATGTCTCTCAAGTTTTAGGTCAACCCTAGGTCATCTCGCTTCCTAGCAAGGTCTTCAGTCGAGACAACAAGCGTCTACAATAGAATCAGTGACTGTGACTATTTCAACAATGTTTTCGAGTCTCCCAATTGGCAAGACTCCTGGGCCTAACGAGCGGATGATAGATGCTTTACAGGATAAAGGGACTAGTGGGATTTAGAAAGCTCAAACCGAAGACGATGTTGTCATTACTGGATTCTCCGAGTCCCTGTCGAGTTCCACTATAAGTGAACTTGAGCAACAACACTTCCTAGATAAAGAGATCAACCTAAAGAAGATAGAGTCCATCCTCCTTTGTCCATAGCTTTGCCTGGTCAAACTATCTTCATTCAAGTTACTCTTCCTCCACCTGGTAGCAGTCAAAGAATGCTCGTTGGATCATCGCAGAGCACTCCATCCAAGGGCTAAGGAAGAAGTAGGAAGAATCCTGATTAAATCACACCTCCTTCCAGAGAAGAGAAGAAAAAGTCCAAGAGGCAAAAGCATAAGAGGTGATTGTAAGTTTGTTTCATATAGATAGACTCGCTTTTGTCTTGCAGTCGTATGAGTCTATTTTTAATTTAGGCCGGCGTTGTCGAGTTTGGCCTCCGCTTTTGTTTTCAGCTTAGGCATAAATAAAAGTTGTAATTTTCTTTCCAATTTCTATTTCAGATGTGAATAACGAAGACTTTTGTTTTTGTTGTTCAATCCTTGTTTGAATTTATTCAAATTTGAGAAATGTGCTTTCCATTCGATGTTCTTGAGATCCATTTGTTTCCATGATTATTGTCGGCTAAGTCATTAGCCCATTTTGTGATTTGCCAGCCTTTCATCATTCTTGCAAACATAAAGCAATTATTGAAATGCCAGTTCCTGGGCATTTATATGTAAGCATATCAGATACTGGAATCCGGTCGAATTTCGATCACCTAGAAAGGTGATTTAAACATTCATTTTCCAGGAACTTTTAATAGAATCGCACCTATCTCTGGGTGTCGATCGAGGTTCGAAAGAGAACTTGCCTAAATTCGGGTAATGATCTCCATCATTGCTATCCTCTAGGCAAGACATTAGTGCTTTGCCAAACTCTAGGAAAAAGCTAATGAATGGACGGTCGAGTCACGTCCATTTTGGGTTTATACTTCTGCCCCCACATCAAGAACAAGAGTTAGTGGATGGATGGTCAAATCACATCCACTTTAGGTTTATACTCCTACCCCCACATCAAGGAGAAGAGTTAGCGGATGGAGGGTCAAATCACATCCATTTAAGTTTTATACTCCTGTCCCCACATTAAGGACAAGAGTTAGCTGGCATTCATCTCTGAAAGCCAAGAGTGGTTGAACTTCAAGGGTTCGATCATGGGCATAGAAGTTTTGTTGGCACCTAACTTCAAGTACCTACGTACCTGCATTATACACCTACAGAAATATTCGAGTCGGTTATATTTCACAACTCTTAAGCTATGTGAAGACATAGTTACAAAATCGGAAAGCCATTTCACTTTACAAGGGATGGGAAATGACAGGTTCTGCCTTATTACATAGCTTTAATTACGTACAAATTTATTTCTAGGTGAAATAATGTTGTAAATGTTCACTATTCCATGCCCTCTGGAGTGAGATCTCGTCCACCATTGCTAACTTGAAAGTGTTGTCTTCATGCTTTTTTCAATTGCGTACGGACCTTCCAAACTCTGGCCCAAGTTGTGGAGGCCTGAGAATATTCATTTGAGAACCAGGTCACCAATTTCAAAGGTCTGATTCCTGATCTTGGCGTTGTAGTATCAGGCGACTCGACTTCGGTGTGCTGCAATTCTTAAGTCAGCTTCATAGCGCTTCTCGTCGAGCATATCGAGGGACTCCAATAGGAGTTGGTCATTCGTCCATGGATTTTAGTGAGTTACCCAATAAGAAGGTACTCCAGTTCAACTGGAATCATAGCCTCTGATCCATAGGCTAAAGCGAATGGAGAATGGCCAGTCGCTGACTTGTAGGTCGTTTGATATGCCCAAAAAGCCACTGGAAGTTCATCGACCCACTTGGCCTTCGCCTTTTCCAATCGCTTCTTGAGAATGGACTTGACAATCATATTCATAGCTTCAACTTATCCATTTTCCTGGGGATGTGCTACCGCAGCAAATCTCTTCTCTATGCGATGTCGGTGGCAAAAATCTTTAAACTCGGTGTTGTCGAATAGGATCCCATTATTGGTAACAATTGTTTGTGAAACTCCAAAACGATAGATGATATTTCAGACCACAAAGTTAATTACTTTCTTTGTGGTAATTGTGGCTAATGGCTCTGCCTCATCCCATTTGGTGAAGTAATCAACAACGACGATGGCGTACTTTGCGCCACCCATGGATATCGGCAACACACCGATAATATCAATTCTCCAAACTGCAAAAGGCTAAGGACTGACCATTTGAGTAATTTTTGTTAGAAGGGCTCTCAAAATCTTAGCAAATCTATGGCACTTATCACACTTTCTGGTGTAATCAGCTGCGTCTCGGTTGACAGTTGGCCAGAAATACCATAGCGGAGAATCTTCTTCACCGGGGTTTGCCCCGCAGTGTGGTCTCTACAAGCGCCTTCATGAACTTCTCTCAGGGCTGTTTGGCTTCATTGTTGGCAATACACCATAACATCAGGACTGTGAATCCTTTCCTATAAAGTGCTCTTGTTGAAAGATATATCTCAAAGTTTGACAAAGGAGCTTCCATCGCTCGTTCCTTCTATTTGGAAGGATCGCTCACTACAAATAGCCTTTTCTATTGGAGTCATCCATGACTCCTTGTCCTATTTAGCCTCCAAGATCCAATCGACATCAATATGGTCAATGATCGGAGCCGACAACACTTCCATGGAAACTAAGCCCACGACCTGCGCATCACCAGAACTAGCCAACTTAGCCAGTGAGTCGGCCTTTGCATTTTCCTCTCTGGGAATATGCATTATTGTGTAATATTCAATATCAGTAAGTAGCTCAAGGGAACGGTTTAGATAAGGAGCTAGACTCGCACCCTTTGCCTGAAACTCCTTCCTGACTTGACCCACCCCAGCTGGGAATCACAAAAGATGTGTAAAGTTTTAACTCCTAGCTCTTTAGCAATTCTAAGTCCCACAATCAATGCTTCGTACTCCTCTTTGTTGTTTGTTATAGGGAAATCAAGTCTCAAGGCATAACACCTTCTACCTAGTTAGATTATGAAAAATTAAAGCCATACTCCATCCACCTCAATAGGTCGTGAGTATATAGGAGAAAGAGAAGGCTAGGAGCAAGGAAAAAGCAAGAAGAGAAGGAAGGAAAGGAGGTTGCTAGCTTAGGTTCGGACTTTGGTTCTTGGATCTTGATTAATTATGTAGTTTAAGGTGAGCTAACACCTCACTCTGAATGGAATATGTCATATATATATTGATGTTCGATTATATTAAATGTTGTTTGCATTGTTAAGTGACATATGTTAAAATATTGATTTGGATTTTTGTTTTTAAAACAAGTGACACATAAGATTCATGTACATGCACTTGAACAAACTTGGAATGGACTTGAATGGACTTTTATGACATATGACTAGACCTTGAACTAAATGCATAGGTTCTAATTGAACATAGGTTGGAATTTGACTCGGATTAAGAAGTGCACTTATAGCGATAGTCGTTATAGAAGCAGTTTGGGATTGCCTTGTTTTTGGAAATTGTTATGGAACTTTATAGAGAAATCCTTAGGGGTTTCTCACCATATTTGCATTGTTTTATATGTATGTTTGTTGCTATTAAAAGCTTGAATAGTAAAAAGTTAAGTAACGTCTCGAAGACAGCCAAACCATCACTAGTGCAAAACTGCCCCGTTTAACCTTGATTTTTGGACTTCATATGTTTCAAAAAGGACTTTAAGTTTGAGCGATTTGTTTCATTCTTTTAAAAAAGTATTTCCTAACTCATATTAGAGGAATTTAAAAGTAGTTTGGATTTATATGAATTTTTTTATGAATTAGTTATGAATTTTCAAAAGATAGATATTTTGTTAAAAATATGTCGTTTTCAACTTTCTAATGATTTTTCGAACTTGTTATTTTCAAATGATATGTTAAAGGAGTGTTTGAAAATATATCTGATCAACTTGTGTGGGGAAATGATAAAGGTAAATTCACGATTCGGGCAGCTTATGAGTTCCTGATGAAGACTAATATGTATCCTGACTGGAAGTGGTGGAAACGTACTTGGAACAGGGACTGTAGCATGCGTGAGAACTTGTTGCTGTGGAAAGTTCTCCATCGTGCCATTCTAACTAGAGCAAAACTCGTAGCCATGGGTATGAATGTTAGTATCTACTGCACTTTCTGTTCTGTCCACCCTGAAACAGTTGAGCACTTGTTCTTTGACTGCCCGGTTATTAAGGTGATATGGAATGATGTTAAGACAAAGTTAGGTATTGGTAGTGCTGCTAATCACAATTTGGATGAATGGAACCATATCTACGCTAGCACGGGGTGTAATCAAGTGATGAAGAAGCTAACTACTACTGTATTAAAAAGTTTTATCATGACAGTTTGGACTGAGCGTAATATCAATGTCTTTGATCATGTCAACTCGAAGTCAAGTTCTTTCCTAAAGAAATGGATCTTGCAGCAAATTAAACGAGACTTGAGTTTGCTCCGGTTCTCCTTTGATCCAGGAATTCTTCAGTGTTTCTCTTCCTGAGTCCCCGCTGCGTTGTGTTGTTTTTGTTTTTGTTTCTTTTGCTGTGTTTGTCTCTCGCTGTGATTGTGGCACTTTGTTCCCCTCTGTTTTTCTTCCGTGTTTGTAAGTCGCTCTATGGTGTCGCAATAAAATGGTCGGGGTCCATCTAACCCCGTCGGCCTTGCCAAAAAAAGAAAATATATTATAAATATTATGAAGTATAAATATCTTATATAAATATTTTGGGAAATATTTTATATGAATATCTTGGAAAATATCTAATATAAATATATTGTTTTAGATTATAAATAAAAGGTTGGAAAGGGGATAGTAATTGCTTGATGGCCAAATAGATAATTGTTTAATTACTTTTGAAAAGTAATTAACTATTCTTAACATTAATAAGCTGATGAAGTAATCTTATCTATTTGCGAGAGTTAAGATTGATGTCGAGTTGGGATGGAGCAATAGAGCTCTAACCTACCGGGCTTTCCTCTAAACTGAGGAATAGGTAAGTGGAAAATGTCGGAAATGTGTTAATCGTATTGATTTCCTATTTTTTATGAAAATCATTAATACTATATTTGACACTAAAGCTGACAAGGTAGACTTGTCTATTTGTGAGATTCAAGAATGAAGTGTCTAGGCAAGGCTTGGAGAAACTAGTGCCCAAACTTACCTGACTTCACTCTTGGGCGAGGAATAGTTAAGTTGGAATGTTAGAAATGAGTTAAGCATACGAATCATGATTTGTATAACCAGTTGTTTTGACTAGATAATCGATTAGTCGATTATCGAACTTGACCTAGTATTGACTTAAGAAGTTATCGAAAGGCTCGCAATTTCATACAATAAGAAACTCCGGGGCAGAGTATTAGTACAAAATGTCTCTAGCTTTTGCTTACTTCTAAGAGAACCGGAATTGAGTTAACCGAAAATTCATTGATTGGTTTTGAAGAGTCTGGTAATTTGTAAGAGTGTACTTATATGAGACGACTCGAACCCAAAACCAGTTCAAAACTATATACAAGGTCTATGTTCTGGAAGCGGTTGTGAAGTGGAATGTTATAGCATTGAACTGTCTATTTCGAGGTTAAGTCCAAGGGAAAGCTTATTGTTAACATTTCGAACGATGCTATCATGAGGGACTGTCTATCTTAAGGAGTACTCCTAGAGAGAGAACAATGTTAGCATTCGTTAGAGGACTTATGCGGGAAAACTATATGGAAGTTCGAGATCTGTTCAAGATGCTCGAATCCATGTAGTGATTCATGGTCTGTTCAAGATGAAGGGATCCAATTGAGGATTTTTATTCTATTCGAGATGAAGACTCGAGTGAAAGATGCTAAACGTAGCCTTGATATCGGGAAAATGACAAAAAACAAAGAAAGGTCATGACCAAGGGGGTTTAGCAACCACAAAGGTATATCAACTCCATGTCTAGAGATGCTTATTGATATGTTGGTACCGGGAGTTGATATGGATCAGATCATATACCGAGGGTGGTTTAGTTACGTTTACCTTAGAGTATATCCTATCTAAAAATAAACGTTGCTCGGAAGGTAGTTTCTGATCCTTGTCATGGAGTTTGGGTTCGGCTAGATTTGAGGAGATCTCTATGGGAAAATCGATTATACGAACGTGCCTTAGCGGTATTGATTGTATACCTATTATTGCTGTGTCATTCACGCAGCAACTATTTGATATGATTTATGTGCTACACTCTAGACATTATTTATTATATCATTATATTTTAAACTCAATGAATGATTGGTTTCTTTAAAGGGAAAACTGTTATGGAAATCCATATGGTCTCAATGGTTATTGTTACTTATCACATATGATTTGACTTTTTCACACTGGTTTACTAGACTGATCCGGGTGTTATTTTCTTATAATACTCGGGTCGGCTCATGTATGTTTCCAGATTCAGCTTTGGATGCTTTGGAGATTCTGAAGAAGAGCTGGAGTTCTACCTATCGTAGTGTTTATTTCTGCTGCATTGCTTTGTTTGTATACATCAACATTGTGAGAAAAAGCAGCTATAACTATTCGAGCCGATTATAGAACTTAGGTTTTAATAACTCTGATATTTATATATTTAGAGTAACCCTTTGTAGTATTTCTTTGATATTATATATGATCATTCCGTTATGAGATTTTGATGTTGTGTTCTCTCTTTCTTATTCTATTCTATTTTCTTTTATTGTACCCTAACTTTCTGCCTTTTCAGCACTTGGGTGTTCGGCACATGAATATCGTGGATGTATTTAGTGTCGATATTCGAGGGTCGAAAAGTTGGGCCGTTCCATTTGGTATAAGAGCCCAAGGTTGAGCGAACACCTTGGCTTTGGTTGGGTATGGCTCATTAAATATAGGGTAAGCGACAGCTAATAATGAGTCGAGTGTACTATATATATGAGAGCATATTTGTATTTTGAAAACTAGACTTTAAAGAAATTCTTTAGAAATATCTCTTTCTTCATAATCCTCTCTTAGTATCCTTCCCTTGAAATAACTCTATCCTTCGGTATCATAAGGCTATCTTTTCTTTTATTAGGTAGTAAGAACTATGGATACTAGGGCTTCTAATGCTGAGGGAAGTATAGTAGAAGAAGTAGTGCATACTCGACCATAAAAAGACTTTTCTTTGATATGGCATGAGTAAGAGGCATTAGGCAAAAAGATGTTCAATGGCACTGAGACTATCATCGAAGTCCAGGCTTGGATTAGTTTATGCGAAATGGTATGTAAGGATATGATGAATCATATCCAAGGAGCATTCAAGGGTATTATAAGCATGGCTTTTCGGTTCAGGGTTCAGCTCTAAAGTCGTCTATGTTGGCACTGACCGGGAACAACAAAAGCAAGTTTAAACAGTCAAAGACTATGTCAGACCTTGTTTTCCATAGGTGTGGCAAGAAGGGTCATTTTGCTAAGAATTGTAAATTGGGGAAAAAAATGGCAGGTAGCTAGAGCGCAGATAGTGAAAGCACCTATCATAAAGGTTCCGAAGATTGAGCTTCAAACGTTAAAGGAGCAGTTTGCACCGAGGACTTGCTACAACTGTCACCAGCCAGGTCATCTTATCAGGGATTGTCTGATGCTTCAGGTAAGACAACAGCCTAGGGTATTTGCACTTGCTTCAGCACCTTCAACTTCTATAGCTGCAAAGGGGAAGCAGGTTCTTAAAGATATACTATATGTTTATGGTTTACATATACGTGTTTGGTTAGATATTAGTGCTTCTCGTAGTTTAATATCTCGTAACCTTGATTGATTAGTCATGCTGAGCATGTAGGAATATTGACTATTGGTTGTTGTTGATTTGTGCTTAACTAGTTTATGAGCAGTCTTACCTCTGTACATAATGGATTGGATAGATAGTAATTATAGATACATTGAAACGAACATTCCTTGTGAATTGGGTTTCACGGTTTGACTATAAGGTGTTCGGTGATAATGTTGGGTCTGAATTTAAAACTTAGTAAAGGTTGTTTACTGTAATCTAAAGGAAAGATAGAATATTTTGGAAATGAATATTTTTGAAAGGATTTATATAAGAAGGTGATTTTCTATAAGTATGGTTTATAAAACATGGTTTATAAATGAAAGGATTTAAATAGGGAATTTGAGGACTTAAAGCCTGGTGTCTTTGAAAATGATTTTCAAGATTTTAGAGAAAGTAATAATAGTATTTTTATGGAAGTATATATTTGGGAAATTGATTTAGGAAATTAAGATTATGATACTTAGTATTATTATACGAAGTATTTGACAACGCTTTGAAATTATTTTGGTTAAATGCCAAAAGTATGGTTTAGATGTACTGAACTCACTCTTGTCGCTTGAAAATAATTCTAGTGATGACTTCAACATCATCGGCATTCATTTTCGTATTTTTACGTGTGGAATGCTACAAAGATGTTTTGGTAAAAGATATTTCGATTTAATCCTAAAGTAAGATTTGATATACAAAATTTATATGTATATATTATTTCAAAATGATTTGAAATGAAAGCTGGTGTTTAGTTCTAAAAGCTCTTGTTAAGTTATTTCATAGACACATGTAGCTATGCATTAGGAAAGTATGGTATGTGCATCTGTTACTCCAAATATTCACCTCTCGACTGAGTCGAGACCTCTTTGAGTAAAGAACAAGAAAAAAGAGTTCCAGCCAAACCTTTCGAAGGAGTCGAAGGGATACTGTCATCAAAGTCTAGAAGCTTCAGGACCTTTCGAAGGTGTCGGAAGGTATCTCCAATCAATATCTAGAGGGTTTTTACCTTTCGAAGAAGATGAAGGAGTCGAAAGCACCCTTATGCCTTCATGAACAACCTTTTGACTAGATGAAGACCTTTCGATTAAGTCGAAGCTATACCTTCCGAAGACAATGAAGAATGGCTCTATTAACATGCGCCAAACAATTCGAAACCAATGGTTTCGCCTACATTCAAACTGCTAGAAAGCAAGTATTTTCCTGAGCAACTCTTTCGAAAGCTATAGTAAGCCTTTCGAATCAGCCGAAACCAATGTGGCCCAGGGGGTTCCGCATCAAATCAGAAACAAGAGCACAGCCGCACCTCAATGTCATCGAAACCATTGAACAAGGGTTGTCGAAAGAGTCGGAAGCACTTACAAGGCAATTCAAAGAAGAAGAACGCAACCATGCCTTTCAACAAAGGCGGAAGTATATTAGAGTCTTTTAGCAGCCAACTTTCGACCCAGTCGAAAGCATCAGGGTCAAAAAGTGCTGACCTGCTTCTATAAATAAGACCCAAGGGGTCATATTTAGGGGATTCGATTCTTCTCATTCTCAACTTGTATGCTCTCATTAAAAATATTGTAAACCCTACTTATAGAGTTTATTTGGGAATTTAAAGAAATAAAGTTTTCTTAGCTTGATAAAGGGAAGTCTTCAATACTTTAGATTACTTTATTGTTTCATTAAAGCTTTTGTTGGATTCACCTTTGTATTTCAGGTTTTGCCTGCATCGATTGGCCCCTCTCGACACAGTCGAAACCACTTATAATCAAGTAATTATAGAAACCTACTCTGAGCTACTTCTCCTTCGAACCATTGCCTTCGACAAGGTCAAAACCAAGTCACTACTCACTTAAATCCTCAGCTAACACAAGAAGCCTAAGGATCAGCTTTCTACATGGTTGAAACCCTCGCTTTTAACCCTTTACCTAAGTGCAAACTATTCAACAGCGTAAAGCTCTCGACAGGGTCGGAACCCAAACCCAGTTTCCTGGATCAAGCTTTACCATCAAGATCACCTTGCTTTTGACAAGGTCGGAACCTTTGTATCAGAATTTTTAGAATAGGTCCTATCAACACAACCCTCAAGGCCTTCGATAAGGTCGAAACTTTCAAAGGGAAAACTTTCTAAGATATCTCTATCAATTAAAAAGGAAGCCCTTTAAAAGAAGGATTAATCCATCCTAATAAAGTCGAAAGGTCATTAAGCACGAAACCTAACCCTTTCGACAAAGTCGAAAGGTTGGTCTGTGTAATTCCTGCCTACTAAAGCCTAATCGAGAGGGAATTCTAAGAGGATTCACATCTTCTTTTCTACTCTGATTACCCAAAGGATAATCCTCATCCCTTAGCATAATTTTGGGGTGTTGACAAGAAATCTTGTTAACATTTTTGGTGCTAGAAGAAGAGGTCGAACCTCCGACTTGGATTAACCCCCAACACCACTATTCTTTAATCCTACTTAACCTTATCTCAAGTTCACCTACTTTGGTTTAATCATGGCCAAAAGAACATAAGATCGAAACAACGATCCTCCGAGCCACATGAGATGAAGTTCTCTTCAAAATTCATCAAAGATTCCAATCAAAATGAAGAGCAAAGGTTAAGGCTAGAAGCTCTAAGAATCATAAACAAGAAAAAAGCAGAATCATACGATCCAGAGAAATGGAGCTTAAATCCCTTTCATGTTGGCCCCACCACTATCTTTGCACTAGGAAAGAAAACAAATGGAAGTGACAATGTCTTCAATCAAATGAGAAGAATAATCCAACACTATTCAAAAGGCACAATCATCAAGAAAGAGATAATGGATTATTACAATACCTTTGCACATAAGTGGAAACCAACTACAGCAAGAACACTTCCAGCTCAAGAAATTTAAAGGGTGGTAAAAATAAAAGCAATTGAAGAACATGAAAACATAAGGCCAAGAAATAAAATGTCAAAAGACCATCCGGAAGAATCAAGTTTCAAGTCTAGACTTACAAAAGAGTGAAACTTGACAACTTCCATAGAGAACGTCTACTTGCTCACTAAGGATGAGCTTAACTATTGGTCATCACAAAAGAAAAGGCCAAAATATGAAAAGAATTTGGGAGGATCCTATTGCCACTACCATATGATGAATGGTCATGAAACCAACCGTTGAAGAGCCTTGGAGGGTATGATCATAAACTTCTTCCGATAAGGAAAAATTCAAGAGTTTGTAAAAAGAATTTGAGATAGAATCAATAAAGAGCTACATTTCATAAAAAGAAAATCTACATGGTTTGGAGTGAAATGCTCCTTATATTTGGATACTACCTAAAATGGTAGTCTACCAAAGATGGTAGAAAAGCCTCTGTTCGCACCGAGTTGGCCAGGGTAGAGCACCTCCTGGAGAGAGAGCGGGTAAGCCTTTAGTCGCGCCATAAGATGGCCAGGTTAAAGCACCGAACAAGCCCTTATCCACACCACGCTATGGCCAGGGTATGGCACCTCCTAGAGGGAGGACAGAGTAAGCCTTTAGCCGTTCCATAAGATGGCCAGGTTAAAGCACCGAACAAGCCCTTATTCGCGCCATGCTATGGCCAGGGTAAGGCACTTCCTGGAAGGAGGACAGAGTAAGCCTTTATCCGTGCCATAAGATGGCCAGGGTAAAGCATCGAATAAGCTCCTGTCCACGCCGTAAAAGGGTCAGGGCAGGGTGCCTCTTGGAGGGAGATCGGTTAAGTCCTTGGTTCTAGCCTCTAAGATGAGCTAACCAAGAGCACAAGACAACAATGGACTAAGACGTCCAGGCCCAAGAAGAGGCCCATCAAACAATGTACTAAGACCTCAAAGCCCAAGAGGAGGCACGTTCAGTAATAGACTAAGATGTCTAAGCCCGAGAAGAGGCTCATCAGATCATGAACTAAGATGTTTAAGCTCGAGAAAAGGCTTTTCAAATTATGGACTAAGATGTCCAAGCTCAAGGGGCAACTAACAAGACCTGAAGGGTTCACACGTTAAAGGAGTATAACAGAGCTCCACTTATATATACCTGAATCTGAGTCTCGGGTCTCTCATACTGGAATTTCATTTATTAATACCCGAATCTGGGTGTCGAGTCTTTCATATCTAAATATCATTTATTAATACCTGAATCTGGGTTTCGTGATATTTATTTCAAGGCTTGATTTATTAATACCCCAATCTAGGTTTCGGGTCTCTATCAATCACTGATTATCTTAATATACCTAAATCTGGTTATCGAGTTATTTGAGCCCTAATCTGGGTATGGAATTTCAATAATGGATTTCTATTTGTCTATCACAAATGCCTGAATCTGGGTCAGAAATACTCTCAAGAGAATCATTGTGATAAGCTTCCATGGATGCCCAAATCTGGGTCTCGGATTTCTAATTTTTCAAATTTCATTAAGGGCCGAGAATGGGTCTCCGAGATTCTATTACAAGTATCCAAGCAAAGATTTCTGGATTCAATCCCTTATTAACTATCTCTTGAAAAATTACTATCTAATATTTATACCCTTGTGATAAGGCGGGATTTCCTATCAACAAATTTCAGATATTCTAGCGAAATGGTCGAAATTAAATTCTTGATTATCTCTCATCACAATTAAAAGATGGGATTTAGATGTCTACTAAATATTACTTTTCATGCAATTAACAAGATGATTTGTTAATTTAAGCAAATGATATACATAGACTGGTATGAAAATTTCAAGCTAACAGTTAGAGATATTGTTTGCTTCATACTTTTTAGGGAAATCAGCACAGCAAAGAGAAATAAAAGATTCGGCAAATTCGGAAGTAATGAAGGAGCTATCAAAAAGCATTTTAGAAGTGACATCATAGAAAAGGATTACAAATCATGTGATATTTATAAAATTTATATGATTTACATAAGTTATGAGATAATTTACAAAATTATGAAGATATTCACATATGTACAAGACAAGTTTATGCATATCAAACATACAAATAAATTATTAGTCTTTAGCAGCCTTGTCAAGAGTCTCAGCGATTGAAGGATCCACTACATGACGAATCACAGCACAGAGAACTTTTTTGAGCTTCTTTTCCTTCCTCCTTACTTTGTCTTCGTCATCGATCGCTTCAACGTTGGTCTTCAAAGCACGGTTAAAAGCTCTGTTTGCAACCCTAAGGGTTTTGTTATCCCTTTCTAGCTTTGTGGCACGCTTCTGAAGGAAGTAATAATCATGTTCAAGCTTTTGACTCTTAGCAGCATACTCATTGATAGTTTGAGAATATTTCATCTTCTGCTGCTCGTCAAAATACTTGGCTATTTCGAATTTAACTTTCCGGCACCAATTCCCCGCAACATTCTCATCTAAGCCCGGGGAAGGGTTGAGTATAGTAGGGAATTTCTGGGCCACAAGATGTGTTGATCTTATAGGTTTAGTAGCCGAAGGAGTAGCGCGAGGGATCGGTAGATCAATGCTAGTAGTCTTATCCCCTATGATAAATTCCAATGAAGCACATTGTGTCGGACTATCCTTCAGTTTCAATTCCAAGTCACGTATTTGTTGTATAAGCTCTGACATTTTGTGATCAAAGTCAATTGAGGGATTCAACTTCACATGTCGTTTAAGTGCGGAAATTGTTTCATCTTTACTTTTAACTTCGGAAGAAAGTATCTTTTATGCCACTTCAAAGCTTCGAAGTTGCCACTGAAGCTTTCCAATAAGATATCATCGCTAAGCTTGGTCCTTCCGCTTGATTTTAATAGTTTCTCTCTAAGAGAAGTGATGCGTGATGATAGGTTAAATGGGAGAGAAACTATAGATAATTGAAGCTCCTATTTAAACGAAAAGGAATAAAACAGAGTCAAAATCAGAATGAAAATTTCTTTATTATTGCAACAGAGGACTACAATTCAAACAACAACGAAGTCAAAAAATACAATAGACAATTGATTGACATCTAAAGCTTAGAAACTACATTTTTAACTTTGTTTAACGAATTAGCTGAAAGATTAACTGTAGAATCAAAAGGAATGTTTAGTCCCTCCGAGGTTAACACCGAGGGACATTTGCTATAGTCCCATTTCCCAGCTGGTAGACTATCGCGGCCGCGAATTAATTTTGTATGGAATGTTCTGATCTTTTTAAGGAATGTCTCTTTTCCATCACCAAGGAAGTCAAAGCGAAGCCGAGGATATTCCAAATAGAGTTTTTGTAAATCTCTGAGAAAAAAATATCTTGCTAATTTCGAAGAATTAAAATTGAAGCCTTTTCAAGATAAAATCTTCTCAGTTTAACATACTGGCTTAAATGGTCTCTAGAAACAAGATTACCTAACGAACAGTCACTCTGTGATAATATAATAAAATGAATCTAAGCATAAAGTAAGACTAAAACAAATATTTATAAAACAATACAATGTTACATGTTTACAACTACTCATCTGGTTCATACAATACAGATTTAGAAAATAATTTAGACACAAATTTGTCCTTGTAGCACTTAAGTTTTTCTGGAGGGAGATCCTGGGGAATTGATCCGATCTGTGGTAAGTTCCAACATGCCCCAGGATGCAGGTCAGATCCAAATTCATCTAAGTATCTCCTGTGAAAACGCCTAAGAAGACCCCCACTGAATTCACCCAAGTACGAGAAATCAATAATCGAATGTCTACAATAAGCTTTATATAAAAAGTTGACTAAAATGTCTCTCTCTTCAATTAGCATCCAAAATAAAGTAATTAACTCCCTATTCTCCTCTAAGAGAGTGTCGTATCGGAGGCGCGCTCTCTTTAGTAAGGGAGCATCTCTCTGATGTTTGAAAGACGCCAGCACTGAGGCACTCCTGTCAAGCCTATGATACTTTTCAAAGATTACATTATGCTCCCTTATCTGCTTATCTAACTCCCTGTACAACTTGTTTATTTCAGCCTGTTTTCTCTCAAGTTTTGTTTTATAGGGGAGGATGAGCTTCTTCCTTATCTAAAATGAATGATTTGCACTATTATTACCTTCGAAGTGAAACAAATTTAAACAGAGAATCTCATACCTGTGATAATGGGACAGAGGCCTGGGAAGCCTGCTCTTTCTCTTTAGGCTCTTTAGCATGACTAGGAGTAGGCTCATCCTCTTGGGGAGCACAAACACCAACAGTTCAGGCGGGGTAGTTGTTGGAGGGGTTGGCTCTTTCTCTAAAGCTTTGGATTTGTCATACCCATCCTTATCAGAGGTTTCGTTGTGATCTCCCCCGTCACCACCCATGACCTAACCACTAGTAAGGTTATCATCATCATTGTTATCGCCATCTTCACTGGCGGTATCATCATTGTCACCCTCATCTTCGGAGTCTGATTCAATATCAAAGAAGGGGACGTCAAAGGAAAGGATCTTAGAAGCATCGATCTCCTCCTCATCCGCAGGTTCAATCCCCTACTTCATTTGGTTAATCTTTCCCATTACTCTATCAAATAGGGCAGCGTCAAGTGAGAGGAAGCCGAAATCAGGACATTTCTTGAAGTTGTCGGCATAGGCAAGCATGAGGGCTTCTTCATAAGATTTCAGCAACATTTGCCAAAGAGTAGCGCCAACAAATTGAGATACTCGCTGCTTAGTGTCAGTAATGGTATTGACATCGAGTTTCAATGAAGCCCTGGTCTTCTTGAACTTTTCCTTCAGAAAGATGCTCTTTGCGGTTAAATGGGCTTTCTCATCTTCGGAGTCTTTTAAATTAAGATCCATGGCAAATTTCTCATCAGCAAGAAGTTGACAAGCTTGTCTTTCTACCACGAGATCGGTTTTAGTTTGGGCATGAAAAGTTTTTAATCGTTCTAGCTCCGAGGAAGCTTTGTCTTTAGCAGCCGAAAGAGAGGACACTTGATTTTTAAGGTCGAAATTTCCTCCTGAAATTTGGAGGATTCGGCGGAAGGCTTCGCTGCATGTTCATTTAAAGCTAGCCAACTCTTAGAAATCTGAAAGGAGAAATGTAACACAAGTTAGTGATTAGAAAAACCCAATGATGATATGGTCAATCGAAATGGAACTTACCAGAAGTTGCTACTCCATTAGAGAGCGACAATGCCCCGCCAAATCTAGAGTGGAATAAAGCAGGTGAATAGAAGTGAAGGACTCTGAGTGAAGGATATACTCGACTATCTCTTCAAAGTTGCTGGCGGAAGGAGAAAAAGATGTTGGCCGAGAGGTAATGCGCTTTGGAGTAGGAGGCATATTCAAAGCCAACTGCATTTGTGCGAGAGCAGCTGGCGAGTCTAAAATGGAGATGCGAGAGATGGGATCAATTGCAACAAAAGTTTGTACTGGCTTGTCTTTGGGAGCCTCCACAATTGGGCTCTTCAGAGCTTTTTCGAGAAATAAACGCTCCTCTTCCTCTACATCCACAACTTTAGCAACCTTCTTTGGAGGCTTTATTTCGGATGGTTCCATCAACTTCCACTTAAAAGCTTTCTTGGATTTGGCAATGATTCGATAATTGATGACACTCCAGAAGTTGAGGGAAGAGGGGCAGCACCACTAACGGGCACTATAACCTAAGAAGCAGCTGTAAAGGTCCCAAGAAGATTAAAACTTAGCGAGATAATTCAGAAAGCAATAGAGATAGAAAGAAAATACCTGGCCTATAACTTACCGAAATGGTCTGCACAGATGGGTGACATGGGAGAAAAGTGTTCAGCATCTCCCAAGGTAAGGAAGCACTTTCCTTTTGAAGTATGTTGGACCAAAGGGGTAATCCCAAAACCCTTTAGCCAGGGAGAAGAAAGGAATGCTTCCTCAAGTTCGAGGGTATCAGCAGCTTTAGTCGATTTCCAATTTTAGCAGAAGCTGCAATAAGAGATTCCACTGTTATCTTGTCTACTTCGTTTAGTTCCTTGGCGTAAGAACCTGGTATAAGATAGAGATTAGGAACGGGAAGTAATAAAATGGAAGAAAGATAATAAAAATTTGAACCTGCGGGGAGAAGAAAAGGTCCCACTAATGCTTGGGAAGCATCAAACAAAGAAAAACTGGTTTTCCCAGTCTTTAAACTTGTTGACCCCATCTGATATAAGCTTCTTCGGGGGTTAGCTCTGAAGATCTGATGGTTAAGAGCGCTAAGTTTGACTAGTCGAGTTAAGTGGCTCAATACTTCCGCATTCAAAGAAGGGATGCCAGATTCAAGTGCCATCAACTCCAAAGATAGAAGATAGGTGTATACATTCGAAGATAGCTGAATCAGAGCAATTCCAAGAAAAGATAAGAGCCTGGATAGGAAGTCCGGGAATGGAAGAAACCCTCTGTGCCATGTGTGTATAGCATTGTAGGCAAAGAACCCTTCAGGAGGGCTGCTGATGGTGTTATTTTTTGTAGGCGGAATGGCTTCTACTCCAATGATTCCAAAGTCGTCTAGAATAACATCCACTTCATCTTGAGCGGATATTAGAGAGCTCTTTGAAGTAGCTTCAACTTTCTTGGGGGAACTCATGACTCTACCAGGTGAAAATGTTTCAGTTAAAATCTTCAAGTTTGATATGGACATAGTATTCTTTTAAGAATTAGTCAAAGAAACCTATTTAGATAACTTAAACATAAACCAAATTTGAAACTTCAAATTTTTGTAAAATGTTTAAGTTAAAAGTCAAAGACATTGGGCTACAGAGTCGAAAGAAAAAAGACACCAACACTTAGCAAGTACATCTCGACATTGTCGAAAGCCTAAATAAAAGTAATCCTTGAGCTATCGACAAGGTCGAAAGGACAAGTCGAAATATTTGTTCAATGGGCACTTTTCAACGGTGTCAAAAGCTTTACAAGAACCAAACTGCTAAAAGGAGATAGTAAAGGTTAACTTAAGAACTTGAGAAAAAACTTACACTACAAACATTTCATAAACTAGGTAAAAAGACCCTTCGACACTATCGAAACCAATAACTTAGTTTTCCTAAGAAAAATACAAATGTTGTCGAAACCCTACATACTCATTGAGTCGAAAGGTTCTAAGTTAAACTTATATGCACTTAGGACGTTTAGACAAAGCTGGACAAAAACAGCTCTAGAGGGTTTCGACTCAGTAGATTAAAGTGGTGTCGAAAGGGTCGAAGGGGTCTTTTGATGGTTCCTAAAATCAACTAAGGAAAATAGACTGCAATCAAAACGAAAGGGTTTCGACTAAGTCGAAACGTTTTGCAATCGAAAGGATTCCTACTCTCTACTTAACAACATACCATTTCGACAAGGTTGATCAAATTGGCACTACAACACCTTTCGACCCCATCGAAAGGGGCTAAGGAAGCAAAACCAACGTTGCCGCCTCAATCCCTTTCGAAAGGGTAGAAAGGTCATTTTGTGGCGCCAATTTTTCATCCGTATGTTTGAAACTTCTAGGTGAAGAAAACAGGTTCCGCCATCTTCCCTAAACCCGATTACAAATCCAGGATTCCAAAATTTCTTAAATAAATAATTAAACTTGTTAAGAAAATGAATTTTAACAAAAATCGATCTTTGTCGATTCCAAAAGTATAAAAATTACTATCAAACTGGAATTCAGATTTACTAATGAAGAACAAAAATAGTAAATTTTGAAATGATAATCCAAACCGGATAAGGGGTTGGATTTCAATAATATCCAATGTCCATTTCAAAATTATAAACGAAAAACAAACTCTATTAATTCCTGAAACTGAATTAGGAAGAGTTTCTCAGTAAATCAAACCAATCTACCCTCAAAAAATCGAGATTCAATATTTCAAAATCGAATCTCAATTTTGAAATTTGAAAAAAGTAAAATTCGTTTAAAACTAGCAAAATAGAGTTGAATCTAAACTTATGGATTAGATTTGATGATTACTTTGATCTCTCGAAGCAATAGAAAGTTTGAGAATTTTTAGAATCCTTTTACTTGTGCTTGAAATTTTGATTGCAGAAAAGTAAAAGAGGAAGAAGAAGAAAAGCATTATTTATAAGAAATGTCGCCCAGATTTATCAGCCGCTAGATCAGATTTGAATGAACGAACCAGATTCACGCGGGAAGACTAAGAGGCGGGAAGCTTCTAGGTTTCGACAAAGTTGACTTGGAAAGTCAAGTGCATCCCTTCGCAAGGGGGGAAATGTTACTCTAAATATTCACCTCTCGACTGAGTCGACACCTCTTTGAGTAAAGAACAAGAGAAAAAGAGTTCCTGCCAAACCTTTCGAAGGACTCAAAGGGATGCTGCCATCAAAGTCTGGATGCTTCAGGACCTTTTAAAGGTGTCGGAAGGTATCTCCAATCAATATCCAGAAGGTTTTTACCTTTCGAAGAAGATGAAGGAGTCAAAAGCACCCTTTTTCCTTCATGAACAACCTTTCGACTAGATGAAGACCTTTCGATTAAGTCGAAGCTATACCTTCCGAAGACAATGAAGAATGGCTCTATTAACATGCGCCAAACTATTTGAAACCAATGGTTTTGCCTGCATTCAAACTGCTAGAAAGCAGTATTTTCCTGAGCAACTATTTTGAAAGATATAGTAAGCCTTTCAAGTCAGTCGAAACCAATGTGGCCCGGGGGGTTCCGCATCAAATTAGAAACAAGGGCACAACCGCACCTCAATGTCATCGAAACCATTGAACAAGGGTTGTCGACAGAGTCGGAAGCACTTACAAGGAAATTCAAAGAAGAAGGACGCAACCATGCCTTCCAACAAAGGCGGTAGTATACTAGAGTCTTTTAGCAGCCACCTTTCGACCAAGTCGAAAGCATCAGGGTCGAAAGGTGCTAACCCACATCTATAAATAAGACCCAAGGGGTCACATTTTGGGGACCTGATTCTTCTCATTCTCAACTTGTATACTCTCATTAAAAATATTATAAACCTTCATTAGAGGGTAGATTTGGGAATTTAAAGAAATAAAGTTTTCTTAGCTTGATAAAGGGAAGTCTCCAATACTTTAGATTAATTTATTATTTCATTAAAGCTTTTGTTGGATTCACCTTTGTATTTCAGGTTTCACCTTCATCGATTGGACCCTCTCGACATAGTCGAAACCACTTATAATCAAGTAATTACATAAACGTACTCTAAGCTACTTCACCTTCAAATCATTGCCTTCGACAAGGTCAAAACCAAGTCACTACTCACTTAAATCCTCAGCTAACACAGGACCCTAAGGACCCGGCTTTCGACAAGGTCAAAACCCTCGCTTTTAACCCTTTTCCTAAGTCCAAACTATTCAATAGCCTAAAGCTTTCGATAGGGTCGGAACCCAAACCCGGTTTCCTGGATCAAGCTTTACCATCAAGATCACCTCGCTTCCGACCGGGTCGGAACCTTTGTATCAGAATTCTTAGGATAAGTCCTATCAACACAACCCTCAAGGCCTTCGACAAGGTCAAAACTTTCAAAGTGAAAACTTTCTAAGATATCTCTATCAATTAAAAAGGAAGCCCTGCAAAAGAAGGATTAATCCATCCCAATAAAGTCGAAGGGTCATTAAGCACGAAACCTAACCATTTCGACACAGTCGAAAGGTTGGTCTGTGTAATTCATGCTACTAAAGCCTAATCGAGAGGGAATTCTGAGAGGATTCACATCTTCTTTTCTACTCTGATTGCCCAAAGGATAATCCTCATCCCTTAGCATAATTTTGGGGTGTTGATAAGAAATCTTGTTAACAGCATCCAAATGTGATATGTTTTTTGGTAGTTTTCATTGTTAAAATGAAATGGAATTTTCGATGGTTTTGGATAGTCGAGAACTTCTGAATTGTTATAAAGTTTGTAGTTAAGTGTTTTTGAAAATATAAAGTTGAGTTTATATAACACTTGAATTGAGAAGATAGCAAGTTAAAACAAGTTTTAAATTTGTTAATCATATTTGTTGCAAATTTGATATTTGTATATACTCCTAGGATGTAATGGAGTATTATACATGTTGAAGCCAAAAATGGGCATCAACACCCAATAGAATCTTGCAAAGATTAAATGATAAATGAAATTAAAACAGAGCAGAGAATTAAATAAACACACAAATTTTTATATTGGTTCGGCAATCTGGCCTACGACCACTTCATATTTTTATTAATCTTGCTCTAGATTATGATTACAAGAATGTTTGGATCAGCTGGGATCCATTAGTACAAGAGTGAAGAACAAAAATGGCAGAGCCTGGGAAGTAGAAAGTAGGATCCTCTTTATGGAGAATGGTCGCTGTATTTATAGGAGAAGATGTGCATGGATCGGGCTGAAAATACGCCAGAAGAATCTCGAGATCCTTAGGGGACCACTAGAACAATCGGTGGTCTAAATTCTACAAAAATAACGATCGGGGCCGGTCATTATTTTTGACTCCAATCAATGTGCGATTGTTCGTGGGTGGTTCCATAGGCCTCCAGGCCTTACTCCTAAAATATGGTGTCGTTCCGAGTTATAGTTTTTGAGATATCGTCCATTCTTTGTAGAACACCAATCGTTATGCTGATCGTCCAATAACGATCAGTGTCTTTTTATGTTTTTCTTGAGTTCTATTGGGCGAACGATAATGTAGGCTCTTCATGATGTAAATTACTTACTCTCCAAATTTGTGCAATTCCAACGTATCGTTTATGAGGTATTATCCAACCTTCATTGAATATGGATCGTTTTGGTGATTCGTACGATCGTTCCAATAACGATTGGCCTATGTTTCCAAGACTTGGGAGTTTTGTCATGCGATCATTTTTGTGGGCTCCACTCTTCAATATATTGATGCTATGAAAGTTTCAAGTGCAATGGCTTTGTAAACTTGAGATATTGATTGATCTTTGTCGATTTACGCTGTTTTATGGATTGTTCTAGGTCGATCCATATAAATTCTTCAATTGTCCATAACTCGAGCGTACGAACTCCAACTGGCTTGAAATTTGAAAGGTAGCCTCATAGGGCCTTCCTTGTCACCTTATATTGATTACACCTTGATTGGGAGATGGTCCAAATTTCTTCGATTATTGTCCATAATACTCTATGTAGCTGATTCTCAACGCGGGTAACCAACCGTTCTTAACCAAATCTACGGTATCACAGCCTTGCCAAAAGGTGGGATAATAATATAAGTATGAACTTAAGTTATAAAATGATTCTAAACTTATGATTTATGAAATAATGCATAAATAATTTAGTATTAAATGACATACAATTTGTGTAAATGAATGTGATTAAAAAGAAATTGGTGTATTTTAGATACCAATAGGATAAACGCGTAAGTTGTACATAGATCGTTTTATTCACATGACTATTCTTGATCCAGTATTCGAGTACATGTTCTTGAAGTGGTTTACACCTATCCAGACGAGGATTTTTCACTCGATTCTTAACGGCGAACACATAATACGGGTTCGTGGTACGATCCCGATGTTTTCTATCATAGTATATGGCTATGCAAGGAGGACAGAGATTTCTAATCAAGGAACCAAAGTAGAGTCCGCACTAGAGAGGTCAAGTGATCTATACCAGTTGGAAAGTGAAATCTATGTGATCAAGCAAGTGATTAGATCAATTATTACATACAGATGGTTCATGTGACAGGCTTTAGTACATTTTTGTGATGTATGTTGACTTATGAAGAGTTTGGGGAATGACTCTTCGATTTATTATGAGGTAGTATGAATAATCGTCAAAGTAATAACCTAATGTTGAGCATAAGGTATGCTTGGTAGATTGTTTATTGTCTTTGGCGATGGAATGGTTTTGAACCTGAACAAACATGAGCTTTGTTTGCTAGTGATTGCGAATGTTATTTTGAGTATTGTTCGTTGACGGAAATTCTATCGGTTTAGAAAACCGTCGAACGAATTTAGAAATAAAATAACCGCAAGCGCATGACGTACACTTGTAGTACGTGGCGAATACGGGTCGATCCGCAGGGAATTGATGATTTTAAAATTCTATTCAATCAAATTAAACCAAATTCGAGTGAAAGTTAAACTAGAGAATTAGAAAATTAGCTAACTAACTAAAAGAAAAGAGATGCAAATATAAGAGTTAAATGACAATTTAGAGAATAAATCCACTCTCTAGATTATGTAGTTCAACACATATGAAATCATAATCTCTCTTTTATGGTCAATAGTGCTTTAATTGATGTGTTTATCATAAGTATGGCATATTTATGCTATTGATTAGCCAACATAAGCCATCAAACTATAACACACCCCTTAAACCACTTACTAACTTTCATGAAATTTGACAATGAAAATGAAATCTATTTTAAGTATGGCCTATTAACTATTGATTAGAAATATAGACCATCAAATTTTAATTTCAAATCACTTTCTTTTGCCATAATCATATTTTGATGAAGAGGCATTTGTGTTAGTGATTGTTTAAGTATAGCCTATTTGGTGTCAACAATATAGACTATCAAATTCAAGGCAAAAACAACAATGAAACCACTTCAATCATTCTTCATTAAGCACAAAAAGAGAGCAGGAATTAACAAATAGTTGAAGCTACATTATTGGAGAGCTTCATTACCCCTAAATTGAAGGGGTTTAGCCTCTCATATTTGTCATTTGATTAACAAATGTAGCTTGCAACATGAAAGCAAAAAGAAAGCAAAATGAAAGCTAAATGAAAGAAAACTATTCTAATTGCATAGAAGAAAATCTACACTACTAGCATGAAAAGGAAATGAACATGTAATTAAAAGGAAACAATAATTACATTGCATAAAAAAAAGGAAAGTTACATGAAGTAGAAATGGCTAAGTAGCCATGAAAAGAAAGAAGAGAACTTGATTTATTTTTTAGCCTAAACTAAACTAAAGAGAGACTAAGGGAGGGAGACAAGTTACATGAAGATATGAGGTATTTATACAAGTGTTAAATCCTAATTCATATTTTTGGAGAATGCCCAAATTGCCCTTGAGAAAGTGTGAAGGCCAAGTAATCATTAGCTTCTACTAATCATCATTTAAGTGTACATGAAGCCATTAATTCCATAAGCATGTGCATTGGCCTCTAATTTGTACATGAAGAGAGGTAGGTAGGTGGGGTCCTCCATTATCATGCCTTTGAATTATTTCCATCTTCATTCCTTTATCTTCACTCTTGTGCATGCATATATCTTCATGAAACCACTTGTATATGAAGCCAAATTCCTATAAAAAAATATAGAAATTTCCAATTAAATTTTCTCAAATTAATATATGCACAAAAATGACCATTTTGCTCTTGGATGAAGATGAATATGTGACGTTTTGAAAATAATATGAATTTTGGTTTAAACAAGTTAAAATGCCCGATATGATCATTTATTTAATTTAAATAGATTAAATATGGTGGTAAAAATATGCACATTTACGTGCACATCAAATACCCCCACACTTATCTTTTTATTCGTCCTCGAATAAAGAAAAACTAAGATAAATCCGTTTTCGTAGGGAGCACGATTGCATTGAGCGTATGCAACAAGCCGTTAAACCTCTGGGTGTCCCCAGTAGGACGAGTGTTGTCTCGTGAGGGTTTTCAGCGGATACTACCCACAAAATCCGAATGCAAAGTGAAAATATTTACAAAATGCAAGATTATTTACAAAGAGATGAATGCGAATTTTTGAAAATATTTACAAGTGAAAGATTTACTTTTAAATTAACAAAAATAAGTTAAATATAGGTTTGGTTATTATCTTTGAAAATTTAAGTCATTTACTTGTCAAAATTTCCAACTAAAATCAAGTTATCATAACAAATAGACAATAGTTTAACTCGTTGTTTTGGTTGATAACACAGTGTAATTTGACATGGATCCTTAGTTGATTATCAAAGTTTATCAAAGTGGTATTTTCATTTCTTTTCAATAACAAGTCAAATCAAATAAGTTAAAATAGTGCTTGGATTTCATTTGCTTACTCTCTCCATTTTTTTTCTTTTGAAAATTTTATTGATATTAACAATATTTACATATGCCTAACTCAGATAAACTGAGGCCAGATATATTACCCATGCACTGCCTTGCGGACTGATGTGAGGGTAATACAGAGCGTGGCGAGTGAACACACAAGTGTGAACACTTATTGACTGTAGGCGTTATTAGTAAAATAATTTTTTATATACACACCTAACTCAAATAAACTGAGGCCAGATATACCGATCGTGCACTGCCTTTCGGGCTTACGTGAGAAGGGTACAGAGCATGGCGAGTGAACACACGAGTGTGAACACATGACTCTAGGTGTTTATTAAGAATATATATACATATATACAATTTTTTTTGTTTTTTTTAGGGATAGAGTTTCGCAAAATCATCTTAGCATCATTTAACTTAGAAGACAAAAAAATGTTATATCCTTTACTTTAAATCAACCACTTTTTAAAACAAAGATTTTCAATTAGGATATATTTCATAATTATCACGTATGAATCTTCCTATATACTAGTTAAACCATTATTATTTGTAATCAAACATCATTTTTATTTTTGTTAAGACGAATAAATTTTCAAAAATTTCAATTTAATAAACCAAAACCATATATTTATCTTATAGTGTTTCTTTAAAAATAAATCAAAATGCTTAAAAATTGATTTTGGGATTTTTTTTTTTTGAGTTTTTTAAAAGAAAATGCAAAAATAAATCATGAAAAAGAAAAAATGAAGATGAGTCTCCCCCACACTTGATTTTGACTGTGTCCCCACAGTCAACCCAAGTGGAAGGAGAAAAATAAAAATGAAAACATGACCTTTATTTAAATGAAAATTAAAGGTATTTACACGAGATCAGAAAGTATATCGTCAAAAAGTAAATGAAACGGTCTTCCAAAGACCGATTCATTTGTCTCGTCAAGTATACGAGACACAGCTTAAGCTCGAAAAACCAAATCGTAAAAGGTTTCAAAGTTGAATGTTGATTTGGAAAAACGAATATCGTTTTATTGAAAATCGTATGAGTTGTTTTGTTTTCGACGATTTTTGGGGTTGATAAAACAATTGATTGAAATTCTAGTTTACCAAATTGAAAGTTAAGCTCATCATCAACAAATTTTTCAAAATTATTGATTTCAAAATTGAAATGGTGATTCAAATCTTCCCCTTCAGAATTTAACAACTCATTTTCGAGAAGTCCAAAAAATTTGTGTTCATTAAATTCGTCTTCCTTTGTTAGATTATCAACAACTTCATTATGTATCTCAAGTTCAAAATCCAAAGTTGTTGTATTCAAATTTTCGAAATCGAGAAAAGGAAGATCGAATTTTAAATTTGGTTCCACACCCTCAAAAGAATTGAAATCCAAGTCAATTACCAAATTTTCAACAACTTCGTTAAGATTTTCGTTTTCGATTTCAAAAGTTGTTATTTGAAAATCATCGATTTGGGTAAAAGATGGATTGTTGTTTGACTCGTCACATGTTGGAATTTGATTTTGTTTTTCACGTCGTTTCATATATGTTTCAAACAACGAATCCGTGTGATCATCGTAAATTTCGTTCATTTGCTCAACAAAATCCAATTTATAATTATTAACTTGAGAATTTTCGATTTGGATTTGTTGAGAACAAAAATTATCAATCGCATTATAATCGAGATTATTTCCATTGCCAAAATTATTTGAAAAGTTGTTTCCACTTTCGTTTTGGTTTTGAAATTCATTTTGAAGTTTGAAATTGACTTGGCATGAGTTAAACTCGAAATAGTTTGAATTTTGAAGTGAATTCAAATTTTGATTGTTCTGAAAACATTGATTTGAGTTATCAAACAGATATGAATGACACAACTCATTTATCATTTGATTTTGTTGTGTAGAGATTTCAAGTAAAGACGAAATGTTGTTTTCAAGATTTGAAGGTTGGTCCTCATTTTGAAAATTTTGCGGTTCAAAATTTGAATCGTTTAAACAATAGTTGTTGTTAAAATATCCATAAGAATTTGGTGTGAAATTATATGGATTATATTGATTTTCACAACTTTTGTAAAATTCAAGAGAGTGGGGAAACTCGGACATTTTCAAGAATTTTTTTTATTTTTTATTTTTTATAAAGGAAAAATGTTTACAAAAAGAATTTATTTTTCAAAAGGGAAATTGATTTTTGTTTTTTTTAGTTTTACAAAAAAAATTGTTTTTGAAAAGGTTTTATAATTTTTTCTTTTTGGATTTTTTTGAAATTTCAAAGGAAAAGGAAAAAAATTCCAAAGAAAAAGAAAGGGAATATTTACAATTTTTTAAATTTTGAATTTTGAATCTTTTTTTGTTTTTTTAAAAATATGCATGAACTAATCCAACTAAATGAATGCAAGGGCTAATTACAAATGATTTATACTAAGTTAACCCAAAATAGTATAATTACACATTGTCTTGAATCAACAAGATAGTTCTCAGCCAGGTAACGGGCAGGAGTTATCGGTGCACCACGAATCACCGTAGCAATGCAGCCGAAGGTTTAAGTAACTTCAGAGGAACAACCACTATAATATTTATGAATCACCGTAATATTTATAAATGGTTATTACTCTACCGTAGCCTAGACACCAAGAAAGATAATTGTTCAAAGAAGACAACTTGTCAATATACAATTAAGAGCTATCGATGTCTAACCGTTATTATTAACAAATTCTAGGATGAAATGCAAAGCAGAAATTAAACGTGTATTAACAATGCAACTATGAATGAATTGTTTTTTTAAATGCAAGCAAACAACAATGCAAGACAAACAAAAACAATAGATATATACAATGCAAGGCAAATAAAGAGAAAAATATAAATAAGCAAGCAGTTTATTTTTTTTGGCAAGCTCAGCACGCAAGCAATTTATTTTAGCAAGCACTTCTGCTCCTTCTGCAATTCTACTTTGGCAACCTGAAATAAAAACAAAATATATATACTGTTTTTTTTTTGTTTTTTTTTTAATTTTTTTTTGAAAAGGAAACTTAAAAGTGACGTTTTACTTAAAAAAAATAAAAAAAAAAATTGAATTTTTTAACAATAAAATAAAACAAGAAAATGTTTTAACAAAAGAAAACCAAGGATTTTGAAAAGGAAATCAGAAAAGAAAAGGATTTTAAAAACAAAACAAAATTATTCAAGCCCACAAAGTCGGGCCACTACCCAAATTTAACAAACCACTTTACGAACCACTTCCCAGTAAACACAACTCTAATCAACATCATTCACAAACCAATTCGAATTTACTTTCCCATATTCCAGAGTTTCGAAATTTCCTAAATCAATTCCAGATGTTCAATTCTCGAAATCAACTTATACGTTTTTTTTCTTGATTCAAGTGCTTGGTTCTGAAGTTCGCTTGATTGTTCGCAGCACGATTGGGATTTAGGCGTTGCGAGTTCAATGGCGAATTGTGGAGGTCAGCTAGTGATTGGGGATGGAGGTGAGTTCGTGGAAGTTGCGATTGAGGTCGATTTCGATTGCTAATTTAAGGAGTCGGGATTTCAGGTGAGGTCCGCGGTTGTGGGGTGATCGATTACGTGATGGCGATTGCGAAGTGGTTTGGGAGTGTAGTTGCAATGATGATGGTGAGGATGATGCTCGATGCTGAAGTTCGATGAAGGGCGCTGTGACGAGGTCGTGGTCACTGGGGAGTTTCTGGTGATGTTTGTAGGCTGCTAGTAGATAAGTATGCAGTATATGTTGAAATGGCAACTGCAGTGGTAGGAGATGCTTCAGGTATGTGCACTGAATTGTTTTGCACTGAGATATGTGATGTTTTGTTTCATAAAGTTGTGGAATGTTGCATGAAATTGTATAGGGAAGTTGTAGTCTGAAATTGCAGTTTGTTGAGGGAGTTGATGAGTGTTGAATGTGATAGGGGATAGGTTTGGGATGGTGGTCAGGGATGTTGGAATTGTTGTTGAAATGGTAGGAATTTGATGGATTGCACTGGTAGGATTGTCTGTTGAAGTATTGTTGGTTGTGGTGGTCGAAGGCGAACTGTCAAAGAGAAAAGCGTATTGCGGTATGTGTATATGTAGTAGTTTATGATAGTGGTCTGTGTAGTAGAAGTTGATGATGGTAGGTTTGGTTGGAGAAGAAGCAGTAGATGTTGTGGCAGAAAACAAATTGATGGCAGGGGGTCGTGAAATGTATGTAGTTTTGGATGTTATGCAAGTGATGATATGCAACAGCAGTAAGTAGGGATTTTGATGTGGTCGGGTTGGACTGTTGTAATGGCTGTTTCGTTGATTTTTGGCGATGATTTTGACTTCAGCCAGTCAGAGAACTATGCAGCAGTAGGATTGAACGGGACAGTGGCAAAAGGGGCTGCAGTAAGGCAATGCAGACTGTAGGTAGTGTTGAGTTTGCAGTGTGATGACTGTGGATTGATGAAGTTGGAGAAGTTCTATATGCAGTGTAATGTTCACGGAAGGAGACAGAGCAGTTGTAAATGGAAGGGAAGTGTGAGTGTTGTATATGTTGAAGTATGTCAGGGTGGGATGGTTGAAGCAAAGTGAGTGATTGATGGTCGGTAAGTGAAAGAACAGTTGCAGTTGGTTTGGGGTGTTGAGGCAGTTGAAGTTCTGACTGTTTTGAGTTGCTGTGAATGATATGCAGTGAGAAGTTTAGGCTGGTGGAAGAATGGAGACAGAGGTAGTAGATGAATGTTGGTGGTTTAATGATAGTTTCTGGTGATGTATATGATGAAGTGGTAGAGGCGTGGTCAAATGAGACTGCAAGGAGCAGTGAAACAGTTTCTGTGGTTCTGCAGTATACTGGTGGGGAGGTCTTGCTGAATGACAGTGAATGCCTTTGTGGTCGAAGGAAGTTAGGGAGGGAGAAGTGGATGTTTGGTAGTGGCACTTGATTGTGGTTAACGCAGTTGAAGTTGTAGAAGTGTTGTGGATAAGCAAATGCACAGTCAGAAGTTGCACAGAGCAAGACAAGTTTGTGGAGAAGCAGGGACAGTGATGTTGTAATGTGTACAGAATTTTTTTTTTAGAAATTGAAAATGTATAGAAATGCAAATGGAAATGAAATGTAATTGAAAAATTGTGATTGAAACGTAAACAAAATTGAAGTGAAATAAAATGCAATGTTTTTTTCTCTTTTTACTATGCAAATGCAAAAAAAACAACAAGAAAACAAGCACACAAAAATCAAACACAAACACAATTTTTTTTTAAAAATGCAAAACACACACAAAATAAACACACACAAAAAATCAAATAAAAATAATTCGAAGAATAGAAAAATAAAATCAAAACAAAATCCCCGGCAATGGCGCCAAAAACTTAATCGTCGACGGAAATTTTATCGGTTTAGAAAACCGTCGAACGAATTTAGAAATAAAATAACCGCAAGCGCACGGCGTACACTTGTAGTACGTGGCGAATACGAGTCGATCTGCAGGGAATTGATGATTTTAAAATTCTATTCAATCAAATTAAACCAAAGTCGAGTGAAAGTTAAACTAGAGAATTAGAAAATTAGCTAACTAACTAAAAGAAAAGAGATGCAAATATAAGAATTAAATGACAATTTAGAGAATAAATCCACTCTCTAGATTATGTAGTTCAACACATATGAAATCATAATCTCTCTTTTATGGTCATTAGTGCTTTAATTGATGTGTTTATCATAAGTATGGCATATTTATGCTATTGATTAGCCAACATAAGCCATCAAACTATAACACGCCCCTTAAACCACTTACTAACTTTCATGAAATTTGACAATGAAAATGAAATCTATTTTAAGTATGGCCTATTAACTATTGATTAGAAATATAGACCATCAAATTTTAATTTCAAATCACTTTCTTTTGCCATAATCATATTTTGACGAAGAGGCATTTGTGTTAGTGATTGTTTAAGTATAGCCTATTTGGTGTCAACAATATAGACTATCAAATTCAAGGCAAAAACAACAATGAAACCACTTCAATCATTCTTCATTAAGCACAAAAAGAGAGCAGGAATTAACAAATAGTTGAAGCTACATTATTGGAGAGCTTCATTACCCCTAAATTGAAGGGGTTTAGCCTCTCATATTTGTCATTTGATTAACAAATGTAGCTTGCAACATGAAAGCAAAATAAAAGCTAAATGAAAGAAAACTATTCTAATTGCATAGAAGAAAATCTACACTACTAGCATGAAAAGGAAATGAACATGTAATTAAAAGGAAACAATAATTACATTGCATAAAAAAAAGGAAAGTTACATGAAGTAGAAATGGCTAAGTAGCCATGAAAAGAAAGAAGAGAACTTGATTTATTTTTTAGCCTAAACTAAACTAAAGAGAGACTAAGGGAGGGAGACAAGTTACATGAAGATATGAGGTATTTATACAAGTGTTAAACCCTAATTCATATTTTTGGGGAATGCCCAAATTCCCCTTGAGAAAGTGTGAAGGCCAAGTAATCATTAGCTTCTACTAATCATCATTTAAGTGTACATGAAGCCATTAATTCCATAAGCATGTGCATTGGCCTCTAATTTGTACATGAAGAGAGGTGGGTAGGTGGGGTCCTCCATTATCATGCCTTTGAATTATTTCCATCTTCATTCCTTTATCTTCACTCTTGTGCATGCATATATCTTCATGAAACCACTTGTATATGAAGCCAAATTCCTATAAAAAAATATAGAAATTTCTAATTAAATTTTCTCAAATTAATATATGTACAAAAATGACCATTTTGCCCTTGGATGAAGATGAATATGTGACGTTTTGAAAATAATATGAATTTTGGTTTAAACAAGTTAAAATGCTTGATATGATCATTTATTTAATTTAAATAGATTAAATATGGTGGTAAAAATATGCACATTTACGTGCACATCAAGTATTTGTGTGCTTATTCCATTGTTAAGGTAAGAAGTGCTATGGAGCAAGGATGCTTAGGGTGGTACAAGGAAGAGGATGGCGGTTTGAAGGAGTTCTACCCAGAGTGCTTATAAACGAGGGTTTCCTTCATATCTTAATACCATGTATCTTTTGTGGTGTACTCACCGCTTGAGGTGGAGTCGCTTAGTATGCATTTTGGTTTGCAGTTAAGTTTGTATTCAATTTCAGTAGTGCTATATATATAAATATATATCTTGTTCATTTATCTTGTTTGATTATCGTTCCTATTTGAATTTCGTGGACGAAATGTTCTAAGTGAGGGAGATTGTAGCGACCAGGAAATTCGAGCATTTCATCTTCGAATATCGATACAATTTGATATATAATTAAGTGTTATAAATATGATTTTATAACATTGTTTAGCATCATTTAATTAATAGAAAATGATAAGAAACTTATTTTTGAAAATTGCTTATAAAAGTATATTCTTTGGAAAAATATCGATAATGTGACCGAAAATGGTTTTATCAATGAATAGTTTTTTAACCGTCAGAGTTGTTCATATTTTTTTTACATACACTTATTTGCTTAGGAAATCAATTTAATGAAATAATTTTTTATGCCATTTATGGAAATAAACTTTACGGATGATGTCATGCATGAGCTAAGGGAGGATGTTAGGAAATGAGCAAATATGGAAATGCTTAAGTGTTAAGCATATGATAAAGGAGAAGTGATGTGTGTAATTAACACTAGTAGGGTTTTGAAGGATTTTTGGTATTTTCCCATCTTCATTCCTAAGCCTATATAAAGAAGGGGTACACCCTTAGGTAATATATCACAAATATTCCAAAGCTATGAGCTAAAATTTCAATGTTATCATCTTCTTCATCGTCTTAAATTCCTAAAGCAAATCATTTGCAAATCAATTCCAAATCACCTCAAATTTGGAGTGAGACCATACCACCGCATAACCTTCTACCTAGTTAGATTGTGAAAAAGCAAAGCCACACTCCATCCACCTTAATAGGAAGTGAGCATATAGGAGAAAGAGGGGGCTAGGAGCAAGGCAAAAGCAAGAAAAGAAGGAAGGAAAGGAGATTGCTAACTTGGGTTCGGACTTTGGTTCATGGATCTTGGTTAATTATGCGGTTAAAGGTGAGTTAACACCTCACTTTGAATGGAAATTATCACATATATATTGATGTTTGATTATATTAAATGTTGTTTGAATTGTTAAGTGACATATGTTAAAACATTGATTTGAATTTTTGTTTTGAAATAAGTGACACATAAGATCCATGTACACGGACTTGAACAAACTTGGAATGGACTTGAATGGACTTATATGACATGTGACTAAACCATGAACAAAGCACATAGGTTGTAGTTGAACATAGGTTGGAATTTGACTTGGATTTAGAAGTGCACTTATAGCGATAGTCGCTATAGAAGCAGTTTGGAATTGCCTTGTTTTTGGCAATGGTTATTGAACTTTGTAGAGAGATCCTTAGGGGTTTCTTGCCATATTTTCATTATTTTATATGTATATTTGTTTCTATTAAAAGCTTGAATAGTAAAAGGTTAAGTAACATCTCGAGAACGGTCAAAACATCACTAGTGCAAAACTCCCCGTTTAACTGTGATTTTTGGACTTTAAATTTTCAAAAGGACTCAAGTTTGAGCGATTTATTTCATTCTTTTAAAAAGTATTGCCTAACTCATATTAGAGTAATTTAAAAGCAGTTTGGGATTTATATGAATTCTTATCAATTAGTTGTGAATTTCAAAGGAGAGATATTTTGTTAAAAACATGTCGTTTCCAAGTTTCTAATGATTTTTCGAACTTATTATTTTCAAGTGATATTTTAAAGTAGCGTTTTAAATTATATTGTAAGTATTATGAAGTATGAATATCTTATATAAATATCTTGGAAAATATCTTATATAAATATCTTGGAAAATATCTTATACAAATATCTTGTTTTAGATTATAAACAAAAGATTGGAAAAGGGTTAGTAATTGCTTAATGGCCAAATAGATAATTGTTTAATTACTTATTTGTAAAGTAATTAACTATGCTTAACACTAATAAGCCGATGAAGTAATCTTATCTATTTGTGAGAGTTAAGATTGTTGTCGAATAGGGACGGAGCAATAGAGCTCTAACGTATTGGGCTTTCTTCTTAACCGAGGAATATGTAAGTGGAAAATGTTGGAAACATGTTAATCGTATTGATTTCTTATTGTTTATGGAAATCATTAATACTATACTTAACACTAAAAGTCGATGAGGTAGACTTATCTATTTGTGAGATTCAAGAATAAAGTGTCTAGGCAAGGCTTGGAGCAACCGGTGCCCAAACTTACCTGACTTCACTCTTAAGCGATGAATGGTTAAGTTGGAATGTCGGAAACGAGTTAAGCGTACGAATTGTGATTTGTTTAAGCAATTATTTTGACTGAATAATCGATTAGTCGATTATCAAACTGTACCTAATATAGACTTAAGAAGTTATCGAAAGGCTTTGCGATTTCATACCAATAAGAACCCCTGGGGAGGATTAGTGGTATGAAACATCTTTAGCTTTCCTTACTTCTGAGTAAACCAGAATTGAGTTAACAAAAAATTCATCGATTGGTTTTGAAGAGTTTGATAAGTGGAAAGAGTGTACTTATATGAACTGACTCGAACCTGAAACCACTTCAAAACCATTTATGTGATCTATGTTCTGAAAGTGGCTGTGAAGTGGAATGTTATAGCGTTGAACTGTCTATTCCTAGGTTAAGTCCAAGGGAAAGGTCAACGTTAACATTTTGAACGTTGCTATCGTGAGGGATTGTCTATCTTGTGGAGTACTCCAAGAGAGAGAACAGCGTTAGCATTCGTCGGAGGACTTATGCGGGAAAACTATGTGGAGGTTTGAGATCTGTTCAAGATGCTCGAATCCATGCAGCGATTTGCGATCTGTTCAAGATGAAGGGATCTAATTAAGGATTCGTGTTCTGTTCAAGAGATGAAGACTCAAGTGAAAGGTGTCGAATGTAACCTCGACATCGAAAAAAATGATAGAAAATAGAGAAGGGTCATGACCAAGAGGGTATTGCAACCCGAAGAGTATATCAGTTCCATGTCTAGAGATGCTTATCGATATATTAGTACCAGGAGTTGATATGGCTCGGATCACACACCGAGGGTGGTTCAGTTATGTTTACCTTAAAGCTTATCCTATCTAGAGATATACATTGCTCGGAAGGTAGTTTTTTATCCTTGACATAGAATTTGGATTCGGCTAGATCCAAGGAGATTTCTACGGGAAAATCCATTATGTGAACATGCCTTAGCGATATTGATTGTATACCTATTATTGTTGTAGCGTTCAGCAGCAGCTATTTGATATGATTTAGGTGCTACACTCTAGACATTATCTATCATATCACTATATATTAAACTTAATGAACGGTTGGTTTCTTTGAGGGGAAAACTGCTATAGAAATCTGTATGGTCTTAATGGTTATTGTTACTTATCACATATGATTTGAGTTTCTCATGCTGGTTTACCAGACTGATCCGAGTGTTATTTTCTTATAATGCTCGGGTCAGCCCCGTGTATGTTTCCAAATTCAGCTTTGGACGCTTTGGAGCTTCTGGAGAAGATTTGGAGTTCTACCTGCCGTAGTATTTTTTTCTGCTGCATTGCTTTGTTTGTATACATCAGCATTATGAGGACAGGCAATTATAACTGTCCGGATTGATGATAGTACTTAGGATTTAGTAACTCTGATATTTCTGTATTCAGAGTAACCCTTTGTATTGTTCCTTTAATATTATATATGATCATTCCGTTGTGAGATTCTGATGTTATGTTCTTTCTTTCTTGTTCTATTCTATTTTCTTTTCTTTCACTCTAACTTTCTACCTTTCTGGCACTTTGGTGTTTGGCACACGAATACCGTGGATGTATTTAGTGTCGACATTCGAAGGTCGAAAATTCGGGCCATTACAAGCCCGATGGGCCAGCCTTGGGTATTGGTTTGAAATACCCCGCGGATCCGGGCCAGGGTCAGGTTTTAATTATTGTAATCGGACTCGAGCCCGGGTTTTATGATACCCGGACCGAACCCGTTCCATTCATAGGCCTAATTATGAATAACAAATGGATCTTCTAAACAATAATTAGAATAACAACAAATTAGAAAACGTGACAAAGAATCTAGACATATAAATTTGAGATGAACATATATTATAAAGGGATGAAGAACATATGTAGATCTGAATTAAAACAATACAACAATCAAATATTCTATACAGATGGAAGTGGGTTTTGGTTCACATATACAAAATGATCAATTAAACAAAGGTGAACCTTACAAAATCCAGGCATATGAATGATAAAACATATAAATAAATAAATTTGAGAATTACCTTGGATGTTTCCTATAAATCACACCTTGAAACGTTGAATCAAAAGCTCCTGGACTAAATAGAATCAATCTTCGGAATTTGCAAGAATCAAGAGATGAGAACCACCATTTGTATTTGGATTGAATTTTATTTTTATTTTGAAATTTTTTAGGCTTTGGAAGCCATTATTTTTGCCTAGATGGAAAAGAAGAGGAATAAGCATGAATTATTTGAAGAGTGTTCTGAAATGAATGAGAGAGAATATGTTTTAAAGGAAACATTGAAACATTTCAATTCATTCTTTTAAAACTTTCTCTACTTAATTTTTAATTAAGTTTGATCAAATCCTCTCCCTTTCTTTATTGTTTATGGCCAGCCATAATAGGTGCCACATGACCCTTAAAAATTTCCGAAATCACTTAGCATTTAGTCTTATTGACTAAATGCACGTTTATAACTTTTATATATGCGCTTTATTAAAAACTAATGGTATTCAAGCAAATTAAAAAAAATTCATAATTAATATTTCAAAAATATTAATTAATTTAATTTAATTGAAAACTCTCTTAGTATTTATTTTATTTAAATTCAATTTAAATATTCTATTGACATCGCCTATCGATATATGCGTTTATATAACTTTTTATATACGCACTTTTTTAACTGATAATCGTATTCAAACAAATCAAATAAAATTGAAATTAATTTAATTAATGTATAATGATTATAAATTAATTAAATTATGTGGTTCATTTCAAGTATTCATCATTTCGGTTTTGAGACTCAAATGTGTAAATTCAGTCAGCGATTAATATCGAACAATTCAAATATTAACCATTCATACATCACCTTAGCTAGCGGTGTGATATTTTTGCTAAATTTATCGCTTACGCATTTTTTGGTAAAATCCAACTATACATATTATGAGCGGTACCGAGTAGTAATGATCATTTACTCTAATTCTCTTCATCAAAACTATATCACATTAGAACTTATGAAATTTGGTTTTGTTCAAAATTCCAACATTATCCACATTCAAGTTTATAAGTTCAAGCATAAAATCCTTGATTCGATGGTAATAATTATTATGATGTACCTGTTGCTTATGATGTAAACCCGACCTCGGTTTTTGTTACTAAATAACCAAATGTTGTTTTTTAACTGTTAGCACCAAAATTGGTCACTAACCTCGTTGAGAAAGATTGTGTAGAGATGTAAGTGATGAAGTTAAATTAAACAAGGAAGAATATGCTAATTTAAATGCAGAAAGTAAGAACACCGGATTTATAGTGGTTCAGCGTAATTGCCTACGTCCACTTTGAGTTTTGATCTTTATTTCTTTCACAAGTAGTTGAATACAGATACAATCCATATATTGATGACTTGAATACAAGTTTGAATTAAAAAGAGGAGAGTATAAAAAATGGCAGAGTCTCCCCAGTGTTCTCCAAAAAAGGTCCATTTCATTGTGCCCCTGCCCTTCTATTTATAGAGGAAGATGGGTTGGACTTCCTTCATGGGCTTAGGAACAAGGTGCCTCTGCCCATAGTGGGTGAATCTGCGCACCAAGCCAGGCAGGCCGAATGCTCTTGCTTTATTGTGGGCCTGACAACTTGCTACCACCTCCAGTCTCTCCTTGATCAGAATCTTGTCTAGTGCTAATGATAATTTTTTCAATCGTCGTTTTGTAACCGGGCCAAGATGCCGGTTAACACTTGCCCCCCAAAGTGTGTCGTGTGAAGCAACACAACACGCTTTGAATCAGCGAGTTCGTTGTCTTCAGAAAGAAATCCACCATGTTTCTTGAATAGTCATTATCCTCCAATTTATCCTCCCAAGGTGTTGTATCCTTCTTTGGTCATCGTGATGCTCGGTCGATTCCCAATATGATAAATCCAGGGTTGTAGTTCATTAGTGGCCATCTGTGTCTGATTCTGCAGAGCTAATAAGCTTCGGCTATATGATCTAGTCTTCTCTTAATAACCCTTAGTGAGAATTCAATTTCTGTTGATTTCAAGAAGTCGAACTTTTTCGTATGTACACATGCACGTTCGGGTACATGTTCTTGCCATTGGCTCTCGGATGCGTTTTATATGCTCATAAGTCGTCGCCAACTCCATCCAGTTTAATTGTAATTCAATCGCGATTCCTTGTTTGTATTTTCTGTGAAATAAGGGTTGCAATCAGCCACTTGAGGAGTTTTCCAAACCTCTCTTCAGTACAGACTCTATGATTTTGTTAACAGCTTCAACCTGTCCATTTGCAGTTATAATGGATCATGGAAGGTCATAAGAACAGATGACGTTACGGATAAAGAAGTTGATTATTTTCTTCATCTTGGTCGTGGTTAAGAGTTCTTCATCTGTTCATTTGATGACGTAATCAACTGCTATGATGGTGTATTTCGCACCACCTTTAGGATCGACAAGAAGATGATTTCAGTGCCCCCAAGTGGCAAATAGCCATGAACTAGCCATTTGAATAATTTCCATCGACGGGGTTCCCGGATTTTTTGCAAACATCTTGCACTCGTCACATTGTCTAGCATGATCAACCGCATCTGGGTTGATAGTTGGCCAGTAATACCTGTAGCAGAGTATCTTCTTTATCATGGTTTTCCCCCTGATGTTATTACCGCATTCTTCTTCATAGATTTTTCTCAAGATATCATCATGGGCGATATGCCGAAGCATGGGGATGGATAAACTCCTTTTGACACACGAATTATTCTTAGATGATTTGGCATGAAGCTTTGAGGAGGATCTGTCGTTTTCCATTCCTCCGTTCAGTAAGAATTCCTCATTGTAGATAGTCTTTGATAGGAGTCAACCATGACACCTTTTCATTTTGTTCGCTGTGTACGTGTGTAATGATGTAATACGTGAAGTCGGTTAGTAGCTCTTGGACTTGGTCGAGATAAGGAGCAAGACAATGCCCCCTAGCAAGATCAACTTCCTTAAATTTGTATACTACCAATCAAGAATCACAAAAGATATGTAAAGTTTTCACTTCAAATCCTCTAGCAAGTTTGAGGCTGGCAGTCAAGGCTTCATACTAAGCATCATTGTTTGTTACAGGTAAATCGAGTTTTAGGACGTAGCAGATTGATCGTTCCTCAGGAGTCATTATCATGACTCCTATGCCATAACACTGATCATTGGATGCTCCATCCGCGTACATTTTCCATCTTATGGTTGGTTCTCTGCTACTCTTCGAGTAGTCATCTGAGGTAGTGAATTTGGGTGTGAGGTCTGCTAATTTCCGTCCTTGGTTTGCCCTTCGTGGGAAATAAGTGATATCGAATTAGCTTAGTTCGATGTTCTATTTAAGTAGTCTTTCAAACGTCTCAGGTCATTGTATGCCCTGTCGCAACGGCTGGTAGGCATAGACGTTGATGGGGTGAGCCTAAAAGTAAGAGTGGAGCTTTCATGATGAAATCAATAGACATTGTGCTAGCTTTTGTAGCTTCGGGTTGATATCCAATGCATGGCTCGCGATAGTTAATGAAATCACATATGCATGTCAGAATGGGTCCAAGGGAACATATCATCATTTATTCAGAAAAATCCAACTAATTCTTTTATCATCATTGCACTGAGCTGTGATCCGATATTCAGCACCCGGAAAGGGTCGCCATGGCTGGCTGTATGTCGACCGTCAGCTTAGCAGGTGCCATCCCAGATTCTTTGAGTAAAGACGTAACTATTTTGCATAACATTCAATGTGAAATATGGTTGGGACGACCAATGTTGATGGTTACTCTAGTCGAATCCTAGAGTCTTGTCATGAGTTATTGAGCCTAATAGCGAAGGGCTCTGAATGCTCTAATAGATTATCAGCAAATGGCCAAAATCAGGCTTAAAAGCGCATTAAAGGAAATGTTGAGTGGGGGTCAGCCTCGAGTGGCATGCAACTATATAGCTGGATCTTGCTATGAGTTTAACGCACATTCTATTCAATGCATTCATGATTCTTTACCCGTCCTTCGGGTTGGAGTGAAGTCAATTGCCCATGAGCTAAGGTATCGATTTAACGATTCTATCTCTAGGCATCCTTACGGTCGTTGCTTTGAGTAGCTGTAAGCACTATACATAAGTTTTAATACTGAGCTATCGTAGCCAGTTTTTGGATGACCATGCATCTTCTCCCAGTCTCGGGTTGGTAAATGTACTGCATGGACGGTTGAGTCTCGTCCTAGCTATGTTTATGCTTTCACCTAAACTCCAAAGACATAAAGGTGATTGGTGAATAGTCGGTTCACATTCATCTTGCTTCTCGCTCGTGTCCCCAGGTCTGGGGCATATACCGATAAGTAGGAAGGCCAGCCACGCCCACTTTAGCTTTACTCTCTTTCCCGTTGAATCGTGGGATCATGTCAGTCGATAGGAGACTAGGTCTCGCCTATCTTGGATTTTATCGTGGTTTTTCATTCCAAGAGGAATACTTCGATGCCACGTAAGTTTTAGGGCGTAATTTGGACAGTGGATGGTCATCCACGTCCACTTTGGTTCATGCTCTGTAATCAGATCTCGGGGTAAAGTTGGCTACAAATGCAGTCGGGTTATGCTCATCTAGTTTCATACTCCTCCTGACGAATTGAACGAGGGTGCTGGAGAATTTTTGACCAAGTATTCATGGTTTACCCTCCTTTCCATACTCTGGAGGTCATAGTTTTCAAAAAACAAACATCTGAGTCACATTCGTATGTGCTTGGTGCGGATCATCATTGACCCTTGGTCTGAGGTATGATATAGTAGGTTGCTCGTAGCTTTGGATGCCGTTTCGATTGGTTCTGTATTGAGGCCTCCCTGCAGTCGCTGCCTCAAGTTATAAAGAACGCCATGCTAGGGCTATAGTAAGCTGTCGTATTCAGCTTTTTAGTGTTTTGTACCCCTTCCCCCAGCATTGATTTAGCCAGGTCACTAGTTGGATGGTCGAACTCCATCCTCAGCGGGTTAATAATCCTCCTGTCGATTCCAGGCCGAAGTTTGCGGAACAGAAAATGGTCGGAATCCACTCGTCTATTTATCGATGTTTATACACCACTCTGCATTCTGGTGACTTAGTGTTATTCTCCCCCTGGTTGACTCGCGCCCAATTTGTGTTCATGCTTCGGTCCACGCTCCGGGGACTTAGAGATTTGTCGAACGGTTTATGCTTTAGTCCACAGTTCGAGATGCAGAGATTTTTGTGAACTCGTTTATACTCTAGTTCGCACTCTGGGAACTTAGAGTAATCTGGTCCGCTTCTGGGATTTAGGGATTTTTCTGAAGTCGTCTATAATCTAGTCCATGCTCTGGGGATTGAGAGTACTATAGTCCGCACTCTGGGGACGTAGAGGTTTTTGAGTCATTTATACTCTAGTCCGCACTCAAGGACTTAGAGTACTTTAGTCTGTATTCTGTCTCCCGTTCCAGAGGGTGAGACCCCCCGGATGGCTGAGAGTTTGCCTAAACCTGGTAGATAATCCTTCTCTTTAAGATTCTCTTTAAGATTTCGAAAGTCATTATTCTTTATGCAGGACTATTGCATTCTAATGCTTGTTTTCCACGATTTTGTGCAGGCCGTTCTGACCCCGAGCCCACTCCGAGGAGCAATGTCGCCAAGGAAGTGAGGGAGAAAACAAGTGAAGCCACTCATGCAGGGGAGCCTTCTGGTCCAGATGCTCAGGTGATCGGAGCGCTTGATGAAGACAAGTCTGAAACCTCCTCTCCTACCGATGGGGGTTATGAAGTAGAAATTACAGGCGCCTCTGAGCACACATCCGAATTGAGCATGGTGGAGCGGCTCGAGAAAGAGAAGGAGGAGACGGTCAAGGTCATAGTAGAGCCCCGAGTTGTGGACTTGGACGATCCTTTGAACAAGCCGTTGAAGGTCATCCTTCCTGGCGGGTCCATGCCCATGGAAGGCCCCCGTACTCCTTCAGTTGCTACCCCTCTATCAAAGAAGAGTACCAAGGGTAAATGCTCTGGAGAGGAGAAGTTGAAGAAGCACAAGAAGTGATCACTATCCTCGTTCAACGAGAGTTAGTTTAAGTCATGTAATTATTTTCATCTATTTCCTTAGTCCTTGTAAATAGAATGTCGACTCCGAACGTTGGAGGGGTTGTAATAGAAACTCATTTCTGAATAAGGTTTAGTTCCTTTTTCTGTCTTACAAAAGACTCTTATTGTTCAGTTTTCTTTGTGATTGTGATTTTAATCCAAGCAGTTGAGAGTAACATAGACTTCTCAGTCCATCTTCATATAACTCGGAAACTCTTCGGGAGTCGTTGAACTTCCATTCTGTTCTTCGAGCACTTAGAATACTTTCTAGTCCGTATGTTAGGAATTTGACAAATTCAAGTCATTTGTGTCATAGTTCATATTCAGGGAACTTGGAGATCCGATTCGCTTATATTCGAGTCAGCACTCTAGGGAGTTAGAGTACTCCAATCCGCACTCTAGGGACTTGGAGGTTTAAGTCATTTATACTCTAGTCCGCGCTCTGGAGACTTGGAGGTTTAAGTCGTTTATACTCTAGTCCGCGCTCTGGGGACTTAGAGTACTCCAGTCCGCACTCTGGAGACTTGGAGGTTTTAGTCATTTATACTCTAGTCCACGCTCTGGGGACTTGGAGGTTTAAGTCGTTTATACTCTAGTCCGCGCTCTGGGGACTTAGAGTACTCCAGTCCGCACTCTGGGGACTTGGAGGTTTTAGTCATTTATACTCTAGTATGCGCTCTGGGGACTTAGAGTACTCCAGTCCATACTTTGGGGACTTGGAGGTTTAAGTCATTTATACTCTAGTCCGCGCTCTGGGACTTAGAGTACTCCAGTCTGCACTCTGGGGACTTGGAGGTTTAAGTCGTTTATACTCTAGTCCACACTCTGGGGACTTAGAGTACTCCAGTCCGCACTCTGAGGACTTGGAGGTTTAAGTCGTTTATACTCTAGTCCACGCTCTAGGGACTTAGAGTACTCCAGTCCATACTCTGGGGACTTGGAGGTTTAAGTCATTTATACTCTAGTCCGCGCTCTGGGACTTAGAGTACTCCAGTCTGCACTCTGGGGACTTGGAGGTTTAAGTCGTTTATACTCTAGTCCACGCTCTGTGGACTTAGAGTACTCCAGTCCGCACTCTGAGGACTTGGAGGTTTAAGTCGTTTATACTCTAGTCCACGCTCTGGGGACTTAGAGTACTCCAGTCCGCACTCTGGGGACTTGAAGGTTTAAGTCGTTTATACTATAGTCCACGCTCTGGGGACTTAGAGTACTCCAGTCCGTAATCTGGGGACTTGGAGGTTTAAGTCGTTTATACTCTAGTCCAAGCTCTGGGGACTTAGAGTACTCCAGTCCGCACTCTGGGGACTTGGAGGTTTAAGTCGTTTATACTCTAGTCCACGCTCTGGGGACTTAGAGTACTCCAGTCCGCACTCTGGGGACTTGGAGGTTTAAGTCGTTTATACTCTAGTCCACGCTCTGGGGACTTAGAGTACTCCAGTCCGCACTCTGGGGACTTGAAGGTTTAAGTCGTTTATACTCTAGTCCACACTCTAGGGACATAGAGTACTCCGGTCTGCACTCTGAGGACTTGGACGTTTAAGTCGTTTATACTCTAGTCCGTGCTCTAGGGACTTAGAGTACTCCAGTCCGCACTCTAGGGACTTGGAGGTTTAAGTCATTTATACTCTAGTCCGCGCTCTGGGACTTAGAGTACTCCAGTCCGCACTCTGGGGACTTGGAGGTTTAAGTTGAGAGCAGTCGTATTTCCACTCTTTAATTTGTATTCATCTACTGTATCGAGGCTAATGTCGTCGAATGAACAATCGAACCACGTTTGCTCACGGAATGGGATTCTGCCCCCTAGGATAAGGGACGGAATTTGAAAAATGGACGATCGATTTTCGTCCGCTTGGTGATTACAGCTCTTCCAATCAAGTTAAGGAAGGAGGTATATAACAAATGGTTGGATCACATCCATGTTGGGTTAGATAGCCAAATCTCTTACAATCTTCTTTGTATCTCCTTCTAGAAAATAAAGACAATAGATTGTTGAGTAGACAAAGTAAGTTGCATCTGTTCCAAGGTGCAGTCGTGTCCATATATTGAAAGCGATGGTTAGCGAGTAGGCAGTCTACCATAGCAACTTCAAGTTGGGCTTTCGAACAACCTTTCGTGTTTAGGGTAGGATTTGATGTGTAGATGATCAAATCACATCCACTTTAGGCGGATCCCCGGCGTCATTGAGCTTCATGAGGGGTATCTGTATTTTGTCGAACTTTGTTATATGACTCGATTTGAGTGGATGATCAGGCCATACCCATTCCAAGCCTTGCTTAGGTCTCTGAGTCAAACGTGGAGGTCGATGAATGGATGGTTGGTCATGTTGACTTTGTATTGGGCTCTGATCGTGATGAACTTTTCAATATTTAGTCCATAGCCCCAAATCAAAGGCATATGGTTGATGATGAGCGATTGAATTATGCTCGTCTAGATGTAACTCCACACGTCCGATCATGGTTTACGTAGATTGGTTGCCAACCAAATCTGAGTACTTGGTCACCTGCATCGTTTTGAAAGTAGTTTAGTTTAAGCTAGTCGTAGTTCATAGAACAATTGAAATAGAGATGGAAATGGAAATAATTCAAAGAAGATTATGGTAAATCTCATTGATATGTGAAGCAGCATCGTGTGCTCGCTATTCGACTCCGCCCCTGGCTCCTTTCAAAGGGATGTCGGCCGTCAACCGTCCAATTGATAATCATAGACCTTTATTAATAGGCATCGGATATTCGTTGCCCGCCATTCTGCAGGACTTGTACATACTACTGAAGCTTTCCTTTCCAGGTCATCTTTTCGATCATACCTCGGAGGTGTTTGTAGTCGCCCGTGTTAGGATCAGTGAGCATTTGGGAATATACAACATTCCCCTGATTTTCTTTAGACTTTGGTGTACTCTCTTAAGGTTGGTTTCCAGTACCACTCTGAGTCATGAGTCTTCAAGTAGAGGTTGTCAATTGAACCTTTCAAAGAGCATATGAGCTGAATTCTGAAGTCTTGTTTCGGCTACTGGGATCTACATCCTTAGCCAACGGGCCTTCATTGTTATTTTTCTTAGTATGCTCCACTCCACCTCACTTTAGTTCTGATTCATTTTGTAAAAGAAACGATCCATAGTCATAGGAGGCTCTTAGCTAACTAGCTGCCAAAATATATCTGGAGGTCGACTTTCCTCAAACGCGATCATTATGATACCCTTCTAAGTATTTGGAATAAATTTCTTAGAGCCAAACATTGGTTTGCTTGGAGTCACTAAATTCGAAGTGCTGGGTCAGCGAAGAATGGTGCTTGGAGTCATCTTGGCGTTTGCTAGAGTCACATCATCTATGTTCTCCAACCTTTGGGAGTACCGTTTGAATAGCGGTTGCTTGCCCGTTCCCTTGATGTCGTTCATAAGCTGCCGCTGGATCCTCTATGCCCTGGTCGATCATGGGATGTCAAGGAAGTGGATAGAATGTTCCTTTATTAAGTTGAGTTTTGATTTCACTATCCGAAGGCACTGCGCTGCGACTAGGGTTCGGCCAAGGCTGTTCGGCATTCGTTCTCGTTTTAGCCTCTTTTTTGAAAATTTAAGTCGTACCCGAATTTTTTTTTTTTTAGAAAATAGGGGTCGTATAAGGGACCGGTGTAACTTAATTCCAGAGGTGTTCGGCATTCGTTCTCGTTCGGCGCAACCGAGTCGTTCGGCATACAATACCGTTCGGCATTACAGAGGTGCTCGGCATTCTTTCTTGTTCGGCACAACCGAGTCGTTTGGCATACAATACCGTTCAGCATTACAGAGGTGCTCGGCGTAGAGGTATGGATCGGTCTGGAAGAACGTTCGGCCTAGAGGTATGGTCGGCCTGGAAGAGCGTGGCCAAAGTTGTTCGTCCAAGGCTGTTCGGCTAGAGTGGATCGGCCTGGAGTGGTTCGGCCAAAGTTGTTCGGCCAAGGCTGTTCGGCCAGAGTGGATCGGCCTGGAGTGGTTCGGCCAAAGCTGTTCGACCAAGGCTGTTCGGCCAGAGTGGATCGGCCTGGAGTGGTTCGGCCAAAGCTGTTCGGCAAAGGCTGTTCGGCCAGAGTGGATCGGCCTGGAAGAACGTTCGGCCTAGAGGTATGGTCGGCCTGGAATGGTTCGGCCAAGGCTGTTCGGCCAGAGTGGATCGGCCTGGAGTGGTTCAGCCAAAGTTGTTCGGCCAAGGCTGTTCGGCATGGGAATGCTGCTCGGCATGGGAATTCTGTTCGGCATGGGAGCTCTGCTCGGCCTGGATGCTGCTCGGCATGGGAATTCTGTTTGGCATGGGAGCTCTGCTCGGCCTGGATGCTGCTCGGCATGGGAATTCTGCTCGGCATGGGAATTCTCTGGAGAGATGGGCATACACCTTTTCTGGAGCGGTCGGCATACTTCTTTTTGGGGCGATCGGTTAAATTGCCTTCAGAGGGGGGTCAGCCTTTATTCAACATGACTGCAAACTTCAACGCCCAGTCCCCATACCTTACATAGACTTGGTTTCTATGAATACGGCTATCAGCTTCCTTTAGATTTCTTTCAAATCTGAGTAGAATAGGAAGTTTCCTAGTAAACAACTGGATCTATCTCGCGAATATGGAAATCCACTAGTAGATGATGAGATCCAATCAAGCTGAGAATTCAATTCTCAGTGATAGCACCAAAGTGTTAGCACCAAAATTGGTCACTAACCTCGTTGAGAAAGATTGTGTAGAGATGTAAGTGATGAAGTTAAATTAAACAAGGAAGAATATGCTAATTTAAATGCAGAAAGTAAGAACACCGGATTTATATTGGTTCATCGTAATTGCCTACGTCCACTTTGAGTTTTGATCTTTATTTCTTTCACAAGTAGTTGAATACAGATACAATCCATATATTGATGACTTGAATACAAGTTTGAATTAAAAAGAGGAGAGTATAAAAAATGGCAGAGTCTCCCTAGTGTTCTCCAAAAAAGGTCCATTTCATTGTGCCCCTGCCCTTCTATTTATAGAGGAAGATGGGTTGGACTTCCTTCATGGGCTTAGGAACAAGGTGCCTCTGCCCATAGTGGGTGAATCTGCGCACTAGGCCAGGAAGGCCGAATGCTCTTGCTTTATTGTGGGCCTGACAACTTGCTACCACCCCTAGTCTCTCCTTGATCAGAATCTTGTCTAGTGCTAATGATAATTTCTTCAATCGTCGTTTTGTAACCGAGCCAAGATGCTGGTTAACATTAACTTCATGGAATAATTATGCTCACTCCAAGTCATCTCAAGATCATAATAATAACACCGTTGCTCCGTAAAACCAACTAACTGGCATGATTTTCGTTGTTCTGTAGCAAGCCGCGTAATGCGGGAAGATATGTTTCAAAATGCTTTAAAGTTTCAAATAATGTGGATGAAGTTCATGTCCCTCCACAAGCAGTAGTTGATGCGGGTGAAACATTTGGAAGAACGATATTGTTGGTTTCTTTTTGGGCAACGGTCTCCCATATGCTATTGTAAAGAAGCACCTTAAAGCCGAATGGAAATTAGAGAGTTCATTGAACGTGAGACTTGATAATGGTATTATTTTATTTTGGAAGTGAAGAAGAAATGTGAATGGTTTTAGAAGCAAATCCATGTATAATAGATGGGAGGGTCTTTATTATTACTCGTTGGAGCCCGTTAGTTGACTTTTCCCGAGAATAGATTATGTCCATTCCCGTCTAGGCAAAGATTTATACTATCCCATCCTCTCTTCGATCTCTTGAAGGTCTAGACTAGTTGACAAGTCACATTGGAGGGCTTATTTGTTTTGATGAAAGCATCGAATGGGAAGACTGACTTGGTTTTGCTAGAGCCCTTATTAAAATTACCTCGGATAGCCTTTTGTAATCTGGCTTCTCAGTGGCACTCTTTGGTAATAGGACTAGCCGTGTTAATGTCCCCTACCTATGGCAACCTCATAGTTTCTCTTACTGTCGCTATTTTAGACACTCTGACTCACTTTGTTCCCATTGCCTTATTATAGATGAAGGTGTATGCTCTACGCCTCCTCCTATGCTTAAGAATGTTCCTCTTAAGAGGCATTCCCCAAGGCAATGAAGGGTCAAAAAACTATGTCGAGCCGAAACTGACCACTCCTATGTCATCAAAACTATCCCCCTAGTTTGACCTCATAGCCCAGATGCTTACCTCACCACCATCTTCACTGATACTCCTTATTCTGATGTTATTTGTCCTAACATACCAACTATGGATATTGTCCCCTTCTAAACCCATCATTCAGCTGAATCCTTGAACTGCTTCTTACATCATTGCAAATCCTTCCTCCGATCTTCATGCAAACATGCTAACCCCATAGACTTAGGTGATATGGTTGAGTACAACATTGCGAATGTATTCCCAACTTAGGCATCCATCTATTGCTAGTCTTGGTAGTGGATACGTTGGAATTTGAACTATTGTTATTTTTCTGTTTGTACGGATTTTAAGGTTATTATCATATGTCTTGTATGTGTGGGTTTGTAGTTGTTGGGGCTTATAGCTCCGCACCTATTTTGATTAATTAAAAGTGGATATGCCACTTAAAAATGGCTTGCCTATTAAAAAATAAAATTGTAAAGCAACTACAAAATTATTTAACTTCGGTATTTTAAAATTTATACTTAAATTGAAATTTGTCAAAATTCAAAATGTACATAAATAAGAATAATTTCAGCTTCGTACTTTTAAACATGAAATACTTACGCATAACATTATAATTTTAAAATTCTATTTTTAAAATTAAAAGTTTAAACGATGGAAATTATTATTTATAAAGATAGATTATTAAATAAATAAAATATTAAGTTATCCATGTAAAAAATGCATGAAGAATTTAAATGATTATTGTGGAATTAAAATAAAGATATAAATTTAAGTAAATAAAATAACAAATATATATTTATAAAAAAAGTACAAACAATGTATACTTATAAAGAAATATTTTGTGGTACTAAGATAATAAATAAATAAATTGGAAACATACAAAAAAAATTAACTTTTGTCAAAGTAGAGGTTTTAACTCCTCACCTTATAACTATAAAAAATGCATTGTTGCACAAAAGTCCATTCATAAAGTTCGGATCAAAAAAATTTCTTACATGAACAAATTCATAGTGTTTGTAACCAAATTAACCATATAACTGTAGAAATCAATTTTCAAGGATAATAAATATTTGACACATACAATACATTTACAATTATATATGTAAATTTTATTGAAGTATAAAAAATAGATCTAAATAAAAATTAGCTTTTAAGTTTTCTGATTTTCATAATTATCAAAATAAAAGGAAATATTGGATAAGACGGGCATATATTATGAACAACAAACAGATCTTCCAAATAATAATTAGAATACAACAAATTAGAAAAGGTGACAAAGAATCTAGACATATAAATTTTAGATGAACATATATTATGAAGGGATGAAGAAAATATGTAGACCTGAATTAAAACAATACAATAGTCAAATATTCTATACAGATGGAAGAGGGTTTTAATTCATATATGCAAAATGGTCAATTAAACACATGATGAATCTTACAAAATCCAAGCACACTAATGATGAAACATATAAATTAGTTAATTTAAGAATTACCTTGGATGTTCCCATAAATCACACCTTGAAACGATGAATCAAAAGCTCCTAGACTCAATAGAGTCAATCTTTGGAATTTGCAGGAATCAAGAGATGAGAACCACCTTTTGTTTTTTGATTGAATTTGATTTTAAATTTTTTTGACTTTGGAATCCATTATTTTTGCCTGGGATGGAAAAGAAGAGGAATAATCATGAACTGCCTGAAGAGTGTTCTGAAATGAATGAGAGAGAATATGTTTTAAAGGAAACATTGAAACATTTCAATTCATTCTTTTGAAACTTTCTCTATTTAATTCCTAATTAAGTTGGATCAAATCCTCTCCCTTTCTTTATCGTCTATGGCCAGCCATAATAGGTGCCACGTGGCCTTTAAAATTTTCCGAAATCACTTAGCATTTAATCTATTTAAATCCAATTCAAACATTTTATAGATATCGTATATCGATACACACATTTATACCTTTTGTATATGCACTATATTAAATACTAATGATATTCAAGCAAATCAATAAATTCATAATTAATATTTCAAAAATACTAATTAAACTTTTTATTTATTCTATTAAAATTCAATTTAAATATTTTACCGACATCGCATATCAATATGTGCGTTTATGACTTTTATATAAGCACTTTATTAATTACTAATGTTATTCAAACAAATCAAATAAAATTTAAATTAATTTACAATGATTGTAAATTAATTAAATAGTGTGGTTCATTTGGAGTATTCATCATTTTGGTTGTGTGACTCAAAGGTGCAAATTCAGTCAACGATTAATATCGAACAATTCAAACATTAACCTTTCATACCGTCACTTTAGCTAGTGGTGTGGTATTTTTGCTAAATTTATAGCTTACACATATTTTAGTAAATCCAATTTTACTCATTATAAGCGGTACTAGGTAGTAACGATTATTTACACTAATTCTCTTTATCAAAACTATATCATATTAGCACTTATGGAATTTGGTTTTGGTCAAAATTCCAACATCGTCCACATTCAAATTTTAAAGTCCAAACACAAAATCCTCTATTCGATAGTAATAATTATTATTAATTGTATTTCTTAGGCCAGAGACGTTGACTTTGAGTTGACTACAACTGACCATGGCACTAAACTCATATAACTAAGGAGACGAATTCACTGTTGAATAGTGTTTCACTTATAGTGATTTAACTTAGACCCAACTATAGTCTTTTGATGGACGTCATACCACAGTTTAATTATAATCGAAGTGGAATGTCCACATTGAAGTTCCACGGTATTCTCAAAGAGAACCTTGTGACACCGTCACTTCAAGATTGTATGTTTAACCTTTGTTATATTAACCAACAGAGAACCATCGAGTGAGTCAGTACATAGTTATCAAATAACTATTAATACAAAACACCTTGGTATCCCCAATAGTCATAACTAATACACTTTCAACATTTGGAGAATGTTACGTACTCTAGTCTCAATGGACGAATCGATATCCATTCTCGAAACATCTCGACTATGAATATTTAAAGTAATACGTTATTTTTAAATGCAATAAAGTTTTCATAAATACAACTCGTTGTAATTCTATCACATAACATATTATTAAAGATTTTCTATTTAATATACCCTAAATTAATTACTCAATTAAATTTACTACAATATAATAACCACAGAGTAGAAAGAAACAATCTTTTATTTTGAACGAGATTGGTTATCGAGTTAGATATATGTAGGAAATTACATAATTTCCAAAAAGGTATACCCCTAACTCTATCAGAACACATGACCAAAGCCACCGGCGAAGCAAAGCTCAGCAGTTGGCTATGCACCTTGCCAACCCTATTTTCTCTATATGATCATATCACACTCCCTCAATTCTTAGTTGACATATTCTCTTCTACATCAATGCTTCAACCATTTGTTTCTAATCAATTGATAGTGTAATGCATGTACCTGCTGCTTATGACGTTAACCCCACCTCGGTTTTTGTTGCTAAACAACCAAATGTTGTTTTTTAGCTTCAAGAAATAATGGTGTTCACTCCAAGTCATCTCAAGATCACAATAACAACACCATTGCTCTGAAACCAACTAACTGGCATGATCTTCGTTGTTCTCTAGCAAGTCACGTAATGCGGGAAGACATGTTTCAAAATGCTTTAAAGTTTCAAATAATGTGGATGAAGTACTTATCCCTCCACAAATAATAGTTGATGCTTGTGAAGCATTTGGAAAAAACATTATTGTTGGTTTCTTTTTGGGTAATAGTCTCCTATATGCTATAGTAAGGAAGCACCTTCGGGCCAAATGGAAATTAAAGAGTTCATTGAATGTGAGATTTGATATACATACATATACATATACATATACATATACATATACATATACATATACATATTAGGAGTGAAGAACAAAGGAAAGTGGTTTTAGAAGCAAATCCATGTATAATTGATGGGAAGGTCCTTATTATTACTCATTGGACACCGTTAGTTGACTTTGTCCAAGAATAGATTATGTCCATTTCTGTGTGGGTGAAGATTTCTAATATCCCATCCTCCCTCCAATCTCTTAAAGATCTAGACTTGTTGGCAAGTCACGTTAGAGAGCTTATTTATTTCGATGAAAACACCGAATGAAAAGACCAACTTGGATTTGCTAGAACCTTTATTTAAATTACCTCAGATCGCCTTTTACAATTTGGCCTCTCAATGGCACTCTTTTGTAATGGGACTAGCCATGTTAATGTCTACTACCTATTGCAACCACCTACTTGCACTTACTGCCGCTATTTTGGACACTCTAACTCACTTTATTCTCATCGCCCTATTATAGATCAAGGTATATGCTCTATGCCTCCTCTTATGCCTAAGAACGTTCCTCTTAAGAAGCCTTCCCCAAGGAAATGAAGGGGCAAAATTATATGCCTGAGCAAAAATTGACCACTCCTATGTCATCCCAACTATATTCTAGTTCAATCCCACAGTCTAGATGCTTGTGCCTCCACCATTTTCACTTGTACTCTTTGTTCTGATGTTATTGGTACTAACATACCGACTATGGATATTGTCCCCTTCCTGAACCCATCATTCAACTGGATCCTTCAGCTGCTCCTCACATCACTACAGATCCTTCCTCCTTGTGCAAACACGATAACCCTAATGACTTAGATGATGTAGTTGAGTACAACATTGTGAATTTATTGCCATCTTAGGCATCCTTCTATTGCTAATCTTGGTAATGGATATGTTGGTATTTGAGGTGTTGTTATTTTTCCGTTTGTATGGATTGTAAGGTTATTATCATATGTCTTGTATTGTATGGGTTTGTAGTTGTTGAGACTTATAGCCTCGCACATATTTTGATTAATTAATAGTGGACAGACCACTTAAAAATGGCTTACCTTTTAAAAAAAGAAATAAATTGTAAAGCAACTTCGAAATTATTTAACTTCGGTATTTTAACATTTTATACTTAAATTGAAATTTGTCGAAATTCAAAATGTATATAAATAAGAATAATTTTAGCTTCATACTTTTGAAAATGAAATACTTATGCATAATATTATAATTTTAAAATTATATTTTTAAAATTAAAAGTTAAAACGATTAATTAAATATGAATAGTTTCTAATAAGAAAAATATTGTTTATAAAGATAGATTGTTAAATAAATAAAATATTAAGTTTATCCATATAAAAAAGCATGAAGAATTAAAATGATTATTATGGTATTAAGATAAAGATAGAAATTTAAGTAAATAAAATAACAAATATATATTTGTAAAAAAAAGTATAAACAATGTATAGTTATAAAGAAATATTTTCTGGTACTAAGATAATAAATTACAAACATGTGAATTTTTTATTACTTTTGTCAAAGTTGAGATTTTAACTCTTTACCTTATGATTATAAAAAATGCATTGTTATCAAGAGAGAGATTCAAACGTGTGAAATCTTGAAAAATTTGTAAACAAATTTTGTCAAAATGGGGATTCGAACACGTGGTCTTGTATGCAATAGCAGAGGCGATTTGGAAGTAAAGGTATACAACAAAAAAATGACACAAAAGTTATTACAACTACCAATAAAGATTGGATACGAAAAATCGCTACATATATGTACATGAATGTTTTGGCATGTGCGATGTGCATGTATATAAAGTAATATGCATAAAAGTACTAATAAATATTTAAAAAATTCAAATATGTTTGTTAAAATTTTAGCAAATATATTATCATTGTAAATAAAAATTTATAGTTGAATATCTAACAAAAGTTCAAAAATTCTTACATAAACATAATGATATATATGAATGTTTAACAAAACATGGGTTTCTTAAATTTGAAAGTAAATTGTTATCTTTTATTATTCTATATTTTCTAAATATGTTCGTTATTTTCACATAATTACTTGTTGAAATTTCATGTAATATTACAATTTATAAGAGTTGGTTTAAGTGTGATTTTTCCTACTTTATACCCATTTTTTCTCTTTTCATCCTAATAATATTTACAATTTGAAAATTACTTGCTTTATATTTTGTTATCCTTTTTTACACTTTTAGTTTATAAGTTTATAATATTTTCAATTGAAATATAGGTATTTATGGAAGTTCGCGTCTATACAAAAATGTCACACTAAAGTTAACAGAATAATCAATAAGGATAAAGATTGCTAAAATTTTACAAAATATAATTATATAAGAGCTAGAGTGTTTAAAGAAACTTCAAAAATTATCTATTTTAAAATTTTGTACACAAGTTGAAATCTGTAAAACTTAAAGATAAAAAAATATAATAAAAAATAAGTTCAACTTCCTAGTTTTGAAAATGAAATACCAATGTTAGACCAAAAAATGGTATAACATCCTAAATTCTGATAATGACAAGTTAGCCCTCGACGTTAACATATGTAAGCACATAATTGAGCATTAGCGATCAATGTCACCATCTAAAAGAGTCAAAATCTAACTTGCCATTATGAGACTAAGTGTATGATAGAATCATTAATAAATGATGACGACAGGTCCTAGAGAGAAGGCTCATACTCATTTAACATTCTTCATCCATTAGGCTTGATATCCCAAAGGGGACTCGACATCCTTAAAGGAAGCTAGAATGATAATGTCGCATCATTTCACATAAACTTGTAGATGAGATATTCCCGCAAGAACTTATGTCATATCATATAATCAAATAAAAATGTAGAAGATGTGGAAAATTGGGGATGTGGTCTATTAGGCATGATAATAGACCAATTATCCTTTTGCTCTCATATTTCAGAATTCAATGCTCATATAATCTTGCGCATATGAATTCGCCGATGCTTGAAACTCGATGAGAATGACCATGCCGAGGCTATGCATTCGTTATTGTTAAAGGTTCATCGACTATGGTCATGCCGAGCTTTGAACTTCACAATGTTTTTATCATAGCTCAAAGCTCGTCGAGATTGATCATATCGAGTTTTGAATTCAGCGAGTCTAAGTATTTGCAGGCCCAAATTGATAATGATTGAATAAATCATAGTCGAAGTCCACAAGCCAATCCAAGCCTTTGTTGCTATTGATCAAAGATGATTACAATCGAATATAATGTTTCCCCAATTTGATTTAGGGTTTTCTTGAATGTGATTTAAGAACAAGAGAGAGAAATGAAAATTTCAGCCCTCGGCATGGATCCCCTTGGCCTCTATTTATAGAGTTGGGCGGGTAGTAGGTGCTGCCAATCTTTAGCCTCACCATACTTCAACGTCGTCAGGCATTGACGGTAGCAGCCTTATTAGCTTCAACATGGATAGAGTTGTCGCGCTTTAACACTGGTGCTCTTGTTCCTTCATGATGAGACCTCGGTATGACCTGAATGTTCAAAGTCGTTCTTCCTCGATGATCCTCGGTGCCATTGAAGCATGACATCGATTTTATTGATGAACCTCGACAATAGTAGTTGTTGAGATAGCCCATATAAGGCCGATACTATGCTACTTCTTAAGCCTTGATGCTATCTATGATTTTTGGTTCTCGTCATCGACATGAAGTGGTTTGTATTGAAGAAATTTGACATCATTGGATAAGAGCGGCATAGTTCTTTTATCACCATCTTGTGTTCCTCGATGTCGACAAGGACTTTGACGTCGATATTCACCTTTGCATTTGAAGCTTCAATCCTTGACATGGACCCACAGCCTCAGCATTGATTCTTTGACTCATATCGTTTGTAAATTATTGGGGTAACATTTAGCCTCCCCCCGTATAAGAGAAGCTTTTTACCCTTTAGGGTAAAACCCAAAATTCGTTTGCATTGTCAAATCTTCAATGAGATTTTCCTACTAGCTTTGTTTTCCTATAAAACATGAAGGGCAAGATATTATTTGTTATCAATTTTCCTTTTGAATTTAACTAAGTTATACTAGCATTCATTGCCTATATTATTTGCATGAGTTAAAATTATAATTCTACTATAAGAGAGAGCAGTAAATAATGATAAGTTGTCGAATGGAAGCCTCGAAGATCATCTGGTAATATCATAGGAGGGAGCATCGGAAATCTTTTCTAGTTGAAGTCTATAATCTCATATGATAATAGGAGACCTGAAATTCATAGCTTGCAATAGAAGAAGAAGATCGGAAATCTGTCTAATAATTATATAATAGAAGACCCGAATCCCATCTGATAACAATTAGAAAACCAGAAATCCTCTTCTCGCAATGATAATAAAAGAAGTCCAATAATTAATATTGGCAGTAATAGAAGAAGAGTAAAACTCTGTTTGCCAATAATAGGGGAAACACCAAACACCCCTATTTGGTGATAATAACAATTGAAAACTAGAAGTTTATATCTAGAAATATAGAAGAAGCCCAGAAACTCTTATCTGGTTATAGCAATAGAAATCTAGAAATCCTTATTTGAAAATAATTATAATGGAAGATCAGATCCCCTTCGGATAATAATAATAATAGAAATACAGAGATCTATATCTGGGAATAATAACAGAAGACTGTAAACTCATATTTGGTAATAATAATAGAAGTCTAGGAATCATCATCTGGAAATAATAATAGAATTCTATAAATCATCATTTGGAAGTAATAATAGAAGACCAGAAACTCATATTTGGTAATAATAACAGAAGACCGGAAATCTATATCTGTTAATAATTAGAGAAGACCATAAATACATATTTGGTGATAATTAGAGAATATCGTAATTCCATAGCTGGAAATAATTAGAGAAGACCAGAAATCCTTATCTTGTAACAATAGAAGTCCCTTGTTTTATGCCACCCTTCGGGCTTTTAGTTGTCTTAATCCTTTGTTTCGAGCCACCCTAGGGTTTTGGATGTTGTTAATCCTTTGTTTGTGCCACTCTCTGGGCTTTTAGTTGTCTTAATCCTTTGTTTTGTGCCAACCTCCGGGCTTTGGATGTTGTTAATCCTTTATTTGTGCCACTCTCTGGGCTTAGTTGTCTTAATAATTTGTTTTGTGCCACCCTCTGGCTTTAGATGTTGTTAATCCTTTGTGTGTGCCACTCTTCGAGCTTAAGATGTTGTTAATCCTTTGTGTGTGCCACTCTTCGGGCTTGGACGTCTTAGTCCATTGTTTTGACCCCTTACCACCATCTTAGGTGATGAATCAGGTCGTCTAGTGCATTTGGTTAGCTTTCATCAAGCAGGACCAAAGACTTACCCGACCACCCTCTAGGAGGTGCTTCAAACAGGCCTTATAGGCGGGAATGAAGGCTAGTCCGGTGCTTTGACCAGGCTATTGTTTAGCGGGACCAAAGGCTTACTCTGTCCTTCCTTTAGGAGGCGCTTCAGACAGGCCTTATAGGCGGGAATGAAGGCTGGTTAGTGCTTTGACCCAGCCCTTTTGAGGCGATGTCAAAGGCTTACTCCATCTAGGAGGTGCCTTGATATGGCCACATAGGCGGTATTAAAGGCTTGCAGATGCTTTAGCCTGGCCATCTCTGGAATGACTAAAGGCTTACTCTGACCTCCCTCTAGGAGGCGCTTTGACCTGACCATCTTGGCGTAGTCAAAGGCTTTCTACCATCTTAGGTAGTTCCATTGCTTAAGGAGAATCCTACTCCCAAACATGTAGATACACTTGAAAATCTGGTCTTCATTCATCCATTATTAGGAAATATGGTCGTAAATGTTCTGTGTTCCATGTTCTAGGGACTATGTTGCCACCTGGTCGGCATATTGATAAGCTCCTGGTGGAATCACTTTGTGTATAATTAAGGGACCTTCCCAGTTTGATCTAAGCGATCCATCAACCAGAATTTTAGTGTTAACCATCACTTTGCGAAGTACTAAATCCCCTTTATCGAACAACCTTGTCTTTACTTTCGAATGGTAGTATTGGATCATCATTCTCTGATATTCAGCAGTTCATATGGTTGCTTCATCTCTTAATTCATGGATTTAGTCTAAAGATTCTTTCTTCAACTCTTGGTTTGGGTCAAATGCATATGTGATTCTTCAATGTGAAGTTATTTTGACTTCAATTGGAAGCATTGCCTCACATCCAAATGTTAAAAAGTATGGAGTATGACCCGTTGCAGTTTTAGCGGATGTTCTGTACGCCCATAATACAAGTAGTAGTTCTTCTATCCAATTTCATTTGGCTTTGTTTAACCGCTTCTTAAGAATAGTTTTGATAGTTGTATTGGCTGCTTCGATGGCTCCATTAGCCCTTTGATGTGCTATGGAAGAGAAACTCTTGATAATTCCATTCTTGTTGCAAAATCATGTAAAGTCTTCATTTTCAAATCGTGTCCCGTTGTCGGATATTATTTTGTGTGTGATCCCAACTTTAGTAACAATATTCTTGATCATGGATTTGAGCACCTTTCTTGAGGTAATATTTGAAAGTGGTTCTGCTTCCACCCACTTGGTAAATTAATCAATTGTGACTACCGCATACTTGGCTCCTCCCTTATATATGGTCAAGGGTCTAATCAAGCCAATTCCCCATATATCAAAGGGTCATGGGCTTGAGATCGTACTTAATTTGCTTAGCGGCAAATGAGGTATTTTAGAATACTTCTAGCACCTTTCACATCTTTTCACATAGTCGATGGCTTGATTGGTCATCAGGGGCCAATAGAAACTTTGTCTCATGACCTTCTTGGCTAACTTTATCCCGTTAGAGTAGTCTCCACAAAATCTTTCATGTGCTTCCTTCAATAATCTCGATCCGTTTTTTGGACTTACACATCTCAAATAAGGAAGGGTGTATCCTATTTTATAAAATATTCCATCCATCATGGAGAAGGTTGGAGCTTGATGTCTGATTCTTCTTACGTCTGCCTTATTAACTGGTAATGTCCCATTAACAAGGTATTCCACAATTGAGGTCATCAAATTATCTTGGTACTGATTATCCATTTCTGTATGAACGAGTCCTCTAAGGAGCTTCATTTTCGGTTTCTTTTTCCTCTCCTTCATGGATTAAGGCCTAAGGTCTAGTTAGTACCGGTGATTCTTTTCTTGATTCGGGTACTTTATCTTCGATGCTGGGATCTAATTGATAGCCCACTGGTACAGTTCGGGTTTCTGGGGCTCCCTTCGAACTAGCCATCTTTGCTAATGAATCTGCTTGGGTATTTTTCCTCTTAGGACCTAGTGTATAGAAAAATCTTCAAATTGGTTTAGCATTTTTAACAGTTTCTTCACATATAAGACCAATTTGGCATCTTTGGTTTGATATGTCAGTTTCTGTTGATTCACCGTCCGTTGAGAGTCACTAAAGACTTCAATTCTAGGGGTCTTCAGTTGCAAAGCCAAAGTAAGCCCTGCTACTGTCGATTCATATTCCACTACATTGTTAGTAGTGGGGAAGCCTAGCTTCATTACATAATGTAAGCGATGCCCATCAGGGGTGATAATGACGTATCCTGCTCCCGTACCTTGTTTATTTGACGCTCCATCTACAAATAACTGCCATTTGGGCTTTTGATCTTTTTCCTTTTCTGATTGCTCTTTGACGAAACTTGTGCATTCGTTGACAAAATCAGCTAGAGCCTGCCCTTTGATGGCTGCTCGGGGTATAAATTTGTCGTACTGACTGAGTTTATCCCCCACTTCACTAATCTCCCTAAATTTTCTGGTCTACTGAAGACCTGCTTGAGTGGAAAATTGGTTAGCACTTTGATTGTATGCGCTTGGAAGTAAGCTCTTAATTTCTGTGCCGTAAATATGCTAGCTTTTCTATGACTAGATATCAGGTCTTGGCATCTTTTAGTCTTCCACTTACATAATATACAGGAAGTTGAGTTCCATTTTCTTCCCTCATCAATACCGAACTGACCGCATGTTCTGAGACAGCCATGTATAGATAAAGATTTTCTCCTTCTACGGAACTGGATAATATTGGTGGCTTCTCAAGATGGTCTTTCAATTCTTTGAAAGCTTTCTGGCAATCTTCTCCCCATTTGAAATTTTTCATCTTTTTAATTACATCAAAGAATGAGATGCATTTATCGGTGGCTTTTGAGACAAATCTATTCAATGTCGTTACCCTTCCATTTAAACTCATTACATCTTTACTTGTTTTCGGTTCTGCCATGTCTTTTATAGCTTGGATTTGATCTGGGTTGGCCTCAATTCCTCGAGCTTTGACGATGTATCCCAAGAACTTTCTTGATTGCACCCCAAAAGAGCACTTTGTGGATTAAGCTTCATTTGGTGCTTTTCAACACCTCAAACATTTCTTCAATGTCTTTTAAATGGTTGCCTTTTTCATGAGATTTCACCATCATGTTATCTACATATACTTCCATATTCCAACCGATTTGTTCTTAGAACATCTTATTCACCTATCTCTGGTAGGTAGCACCTACATTCTTCAATCCAAAAGGCATCACCTTGTAACGGTAAGTTCCCCAATCTGCAATGAAGCTTGTATTTTCTTCTTCCATTTTGAACATGGGAATTTGATTATAACTTGAGTAAGCATCCATGAAAAACATAAGTTTATGCCCACTGGTCGCATCAACTAGTTGGTCTATTCTTGGTAAGGGGTAGTAATCTTTTGGGCATGCTTTGTTCAGGCCGGTGTAGTCAACACAAGTCCTCCATTTGCCACTTGATTTTTTAACTAATATGGGATTGGCTAACCATGTTGGATAGAATACTTTCCCGATAAACCCATTCTCAAGTAACTTCTTGACTTCTTCTTTCAAAGCATCAGACTAAATTCTGTCAAATTGCCTCTTCTTTTACCGAACGGGGGTTATACTTGAATGATGTTTAAAGCATGGCACATAACTGTTGGATCAATCCCGACCATATTTGAATGACTCCACACAAATACGTCTTTACTTGCTAGAAGAAACTGAATTAACTCTGCCTTAAGGTTGCTTTCTAACTCCCTTCCAATTTTGATTGTTTTTGTTGGATCGGTTGGATCTACCTATATCTCCTTAAGGTCCTCTTTGGACTTTATTCTTTCTGTTTTGCTTCAACGGTCTAATTCAATGACTATCTCCCCATTTTCTAATTCTTCTTTCACTAGGTTAGCATCCGCTCTCTTCCCTTTTCTTTCAGAAGAGTTATACTTTTTAAGCACGTGCTTAGTTGTTCTATTGCGTATCGCTTTCACTTTGGATGTTTGATGTAAAAATCCTTCATCCAAAGGCTGAAAAATAGTAGATGAATTGTAGTAAGAAGAATGTTCTCATTTATATCATTCCAGAGTAGCAAAATACATTTTGTGAGAGCTGAACTGCTCCCCCTTTATAGTTCCCCAGCCACTTTTTGTTAGGAACTTCACCATTAAGTATTTAGGCAAGACGAGAGCATCAACGTCGTCTAGAGCTGGGCGTCCGAAAAAATCATTGTAGTATGAAGGCCGATCAATGATTACGAATAGCATCTCAAAGGTTCTACAATGTGGCGGCAATCCTATTTGCATCAGTAGTTTTAATTGTCCCACCGATGTTGAACCTTTATTGTTAAACCCAAAGATGGTCTCAAGGTTTGGTTCCAGCTTGTCCTTTGAGATTCCCATTTGGTCAAAAGCATGTTTAAAGATCACATTAACAACGCTTCGAGTGTCCACAAGAATCTTTGTAATGATGGAGATCCAATCTGTGCAGTGATCATGAGAGGGTCGTTATGAGGTTGTTGGATCCCCCTTAGTTCTTACGGTGTAATGGTAAGATTAGGCATCTGAATATTGAATCGAGGATTCTTGAGCGGCGGCTCATCCCAAATAGAAAATACTCCTTCTTTCGCTTCCCTAATGCATCTATTCCATGCACCTTTGCTGCTTCCAGCCAAATGTGGTCCTTCATGGATCACATCAATCCTATTGAGAGGTGGACTGAGATTTAGCCAATCTTTGTCTTCCAGGATATCCATGGAATTTTCAAAGAGCTTTTGTTGACTGTTGTCAGTGCGAGAAATCTTTTGTCCCTCCTGAATGAACTCCTTCAAGTGTCCTTCACGGATTAGCTTTTGAATAATGCCTGCTAGCACACGACATTCATCTGTCTTGCGGTTGTCTGCCTTATGGTAGGTGCAGTAGTCACCTCCCTTTTTTGTTATGGATAAGTTTTGGCTTTGAATGAGACTGGAAATTAACCTTCTCCTTTGTCATTGCATAGATATAGGATGGTGGTTTATTAAAGAAAATAGAGTTGGTGTTTGGATTATCCTCCCATCTTGACCTCTTATGACTACGGTCGAAGCCAGCTTCTCCAGTCTCCCTCCTAGTTTGATTCTTTTTCTTAGCATGATACATCTTATCCATTTGAATAAATTTGTCTGTTATTCCGCCTTTTGGCAAGGCCGAGATACCAAGGAACTAACTGAAAAAGAGACAAGATCACACGTCTTCAACTTTGAATGATTGTTGGGCAACTACAAATATCGATGAATTTTGCCCGAGTCCAGATCGGGCTATAATTGATAAGACACGTCAAGCGAAGCTGTGGAAACCAACGTTCCAAATTTCGAGACAATCCAAGTCCGTATGCTCAAGTTATCGTCAATGGAAAGTAGAAGAGACAGCCTCGGTTCGAATCGATCAGAAGAAGTCCTGGTTCGGATCCATCAGAACATTAAGTGGCCTTAGGTTCGAATCCATAAGTTAGCCTCACGATCGAATCCATAAGCCATGCATTGGTTCGAATCGATAAAACCTAACCCTGCTACGCATCCATCAAACAAACCTATATTCGAAACCATAAACCCAACCTTGGTTCGAATCCCTCAAGGTAAGGCGCTTCGAATCCATTCAGTTGAGAAGTCTTCGTATTGATCGACTATGGAATATCCTGATCGATACGAAGGAACATCCCTTCGATCGATTCGAAGGACCACGTCTTCGAATCCATTACCACGAGTCCACCCAGTCAAAGCGGCGAAGGACATGGAGTCGACCCAGTCAATTCGTAGTGAAAAGCGGATCGATACGAGGGATGCGCACCACATCATCGCCTTCACGTACAGGAGCATGGATTCGACCCTATGGATTCGAACCATATCGATTCGAACGAGTCCATGGGGCGAAAAACTCCAACTTGAATCGATCATAACTTGAGATCTACAAGTCCAAATGCTATGAAATTTTCACAGAAGCTTGAGCACATGTTGAGGAATGTTCACACCAAATTTCAGCTCGATTGGACAATTTCTTGATCGATTCGAACATAGTTTCGAATCGATCCCAAAGTGGGCCCGGACTTCCAGAAAGCGGGCATGTCGGCCCCCTGACGTACCAGAACTGGTCTCCCTTCAGTTTAGGCGAAATATCAGCCTCCTACACCTATAAATAGAGCCCCTGGTCATTCAAAAAAGGAGTCGGATAATTCTAAGAGCTAAAGAGCGCCCAGACTCTGCCAGATTTACTCAGAATCACCACGGTTGTCTTAAATTCAGACTTAGCTCACAAAACCAGTTGTACTGCGTTATAAGAAGTTGTAATATTCGAGTGTCGAGCAATAAAATCATCAAACTTCATAGTGGACGTAGGCTAAAACGCCGAACCACTTTAAATAGCTTGTCTTTGCACTTTACCTTTCTGTTATTTGGAGTTTTTGTTAGATAATCCACAGTGTTAAATTTCATTCTTCGCGTTTATCTCTTCAAAGACTTCCGAAGAGTGTTGTGCCCATTTTTGGTACAAACACTTTGGTGCTTTCACTGAGAAAACTAGTTTTTCTCCTGCTCTTTGGATCTACCATCGATACCGGATTGCGTAAAATCCAAGAGGAAGATCCAGATCTCTACTCCGGAATCCTTCCATTCTATTCAAATTTGCATAAAATCTAGGAGAGGAATCCACTATCCAAGATGGTTAGCACAAGGACTACTTCTACAGCTGCTAATCAAGAAGCTCGGGATGAACAGAATCCCACGCAGCAGTTACAGTCCAATCAAGACAACACTGCTCACCCCGTTCCATCTGGACCGGTAACCAGACAAGAGTTCCAGACATTACTCCAGGAACTGACCCAAAGCCGGCAACAGTTAGCTGAACAGTTGCGTGCCAACATTGAATTGACCAATCAATTAAACCGCCAAAGGCGTAGGAAGACAAGGACGGGCGATGCTTCCCACTCGTCCATTGAAAGTTCTGCTTCCTCTGACTATCATGGCAGAACTACACGTCCCCGGTTGGATGCAGGTCATACGCTAGTTACCGAATATCAACCCGCCTTGACTATGGGACAATTGAGGGTCGGACCGTCAACTAGCTCCCAGGCCGGGCCTTCATCACGAGGAGATGTTGCTCCACAGCATACCACGGGCGATCGCGCTACAACAGCCGCGGTAGAGGCAAGGGTTGATACCCAAAACCTGTCGGGTCCAAATAATCAACAGCGTGGGCGTACTCCCGAACCATACGTCCCAGAAGATCTGGAGCCAAGGAGGCGAGATACGGGCCGTCGACAACGTCCGGTCCAAGCTCGCACTGTGGAACCCGACCACACCTTAGTTCAGCCTACACGGAATGTGGTTATGCCCGACATTTCAACCATGGTACGTCAAATGATCCGCGAGAGCCAGGGACTTATCCACGACGACTGGGGGATCTCCCGTAGTCAAACTCCTTTCACTGATGAAATACTGCACGCTGAACCTCCTCGGCGATTCAGAATGCCAACTCTCCCTCTGTACGAAGGAAATTCCGATCCCAATCAGCATATCTTAAAGTATGAATAGTCAATGAGTGCCGCAAGGGCTGATGATGCAGTAAAATGTCGAAGCTTCCCCATCTCTTTGGGAGGAATTGCAACGATGTGGTTCACAAGGTTGCCACCAAGATCCATCTCTTCGTTCGACCAACTAGCTAAGAAATTTGTCGAACAGTTTCGTATGCATGTCACTAGGCCTAAAGACGTTAACACCTTATCTAGTGTCACCCAGGCTAAGGGAGAGACGCTCAGGCATTACCTAGAGAGATTCCACGCAACATGCGTGGAAATTAGCAATCCCAACGACAACTCGATTCTGATGGCGTTAACCAAAGGGATCGACCCCGACTCGGAATTTGGGAATTGGCTAGCTGGGAAACCACCCGCATCATTGGACCGTTTCTACTCCAAAGCCGCTCAATTCTTGTGACAAGAAGACGCGAAACATTCTAGGAAACAGGGTGATGCGACACCCAGAACTGAAGGAATACAGAGTAATGTGGCAGTCAAACAGTCCGGTGAGAGTTCCGGAAAAGTCCAGCTAAATATACAGAATAAACAAGCTTAGCCGAGAGTCAGCAGCTGTCAGGATAAGAAGAGAGACCAAAATCGAGGCCCGCAACGTAGGACCCCGATGTTTGACAGTTACACACCATTGAATACATCGTTGGAAAACGTGTATCTGCAAACCTGCAACGCTGAGCAATATAAGAAACCTGCTCCGAAGCAATCATCAGAGAGACAGATTCAGACAGGAAAGTTTTGTAGATTTCACGAAAGTTACGGCCACAATACCAACGAGTGTCGACATCTGCAAGACCAGTTTGTACGGGCACCGCCGTTTGGTGGAGCGGGCCCCTCAAAGCAAAATCATACACAGAATCAAGCAAGACAGGAAGAACCGGGTCGTGACGGAGGAATATTGGTAATTAATGCTGTATGTGGTAATCCTCATCCAGTGGTCCGAAGCTGGGAGGAAGTGGAATCATATGGCAACTTAGCTAAACACTCAAACTTCGAGTATAATGATAACTTGGGCGGTAAACCTTCAACCAAACGAAAGAGAGCGATGACTAACAACATCACTTTCCGGGACAACGACGTTGACTACGTCGGAAGCCCGACTACTAACCCACTTGTGATATCGACCAAGGTAGGCCCGATGTGGATGAAGAGAATCCTGATTGACTGCGGGAGCTCTATGAATATCATATTTGCACATGCTTATAATCAAATAAAAATGAAAGCTGGGGGTCTAAAACCCTGCCAAACTCATCTCTATGGATTCAATGGTAGCGCTACTGTACCAGTTGGAATGGTAGAGTTACCAGTTGAATTGGGAACCGGAGAATGTAGGTCGGTTCGAATATTGCAGTTCGTTGTGTTGGATGTAGAGTCGCCATATAATGCCTTTTTAGGTCGAACTGCCCTTGCTGAATTCAGGGCCATAATAGCCCCGTGGTGTTTAACTTTAAAATTCCCAACCGTCAACGGAGTTGGGGTCGTCCAGGGCGATTAGGTTGATTTGAGAACAATCATACACCGAAATCGAGTTGCCCGATTGCACAATGCCAAGGACCGACTTAAAACTTTTGAACTTGGTAAGCTAGTACTAAAAAAGGTCATCCGGCACTCCCGCCCCTGAGATCAGCGTGGAGAGGGTCGCGCAAGATTAAGCAAAAGCTTAAGGATGGCGAATTCGAGTTATCACCCGTTGATGGCTTAACTTCACCAAGGGCCTGGAATAGCGAAAGCCTTCATCGCCACTACAATTGACAGGCTATGTCTATCTATTTAGTTTAAATTCCGTTTTAAAAGTTGTTTTAGCATTTCGAAATTAGAACTTATAATAAGGCAACTGACTTTGCCGTGTTTTCTGATTTCAGCAATAAAATGCCATTTCTTCGGGTCAGAGCTGTGATTCATTAAATACAATGTACAACATCACGATGCACGGAGAACTAAAATTCCATCACGCAATGGGGTTTGTCCAAGAAAGGAGTGGCTGTGATACGATCAACCACTCGCTAAAGGAAACCCGAGCTCGGGGGCAAGCCATCACATCAGGCCGGAAAAGGGTTGATACACGACAACCCTCCACTAAACTCCGTACTCCCAGAGTGCGAGGTGGAGTATAAACATTCCTTAACTCCGTACTCCCAGAGTGCGAGACGGAGTATAAACATTTCCTAAACTCCGTACTCCCAGAGTGTGAGGCGGAGTATAAACATTCCTTAACTCCGTACTCCCAGAATGCGAGACGGAGTATAAACATTTCCTTAACTCCGTACTCCCAGAGTGTGAGACGGAGTATAAACATTCCTTAACTCCGTACTCCCAGAGTGCGAGACGGAGTATAAACATTTCTTAACTCCGTACTCCCAGAGTGCGAGGCGGAGTATAAACATTCCTTAACTCCGTACTCCCAGAGTGCGAGACGGAGTATAAACATTTCCTTAACTCTGTACTCCCAGAGTGCGAGACGGAGTATAAACATTCCTTAACTCCGTACTCCCAGAGTGTGAGACGGAGTATAAACATTCCTTAACTCCGTACTCCTAGAGTGCGAGACGGAGTATAAACATTCCTTAACTCCGTACTCCCAGAGTGCGAGACGGAGTATAAACATTCCTTAACTCCGTACTCCGAAGAGTGCGAGACGGAGTATAAACATTCCTTAACTCCGTACTCCGAAGAGTGCGAGATGGAGTATAAACATTCCTTAACTCCGTACTCCAAAGAGTGCGAGACGGAGTATAAACATACATCAATTTCATACTCATCCCCAAGACTGGGGGCAGAACCAAAACAAATATCGAATTGAAGACGGAAGAGAATATACTTTCATTTCCATTATCAACAAAAAGAATTCGATTACAAGATGATTCAGAAAATAAAATAAAATTCCTACCAGTGGGAGCCGAGTCCACATCTATACACGGCTATAGAGAAGACCAAAAGACAAAACACTACAGAGAACTGAAGGAGTTCAATCTTTCTTCTTCCTTAGCTTCTTCTTCGAGGAAGTCCCACTAGAGCTGCTACCCAACTTCTTCCTCCTTCTTTTGCTCTTCTCCGATTTGCCCTCAGATGGCGACATAATGTCCACCTCTTCCTCAGAGCTAGAGGCAACAGAGATTCTTTTGGAGGGTGAAGCCGGAGGAATAGAATCAGTAGCAGGAGGTGGAACAGGAGCGCTCGCAATTATCACAGTGCCGCCAGGCGATATCATCATTAATGGGGCATGGCCTAACGGGTCCATACCGGCGGTCACTGCGCCCATCTTAGCATTGATCTTAGCCAAAATCTCATCTTCGCGAGGTACTTGGGCCGCACTGGATATACTAATGACTGGCATGGAAACGCTAACAGCCAGAGTGGTCCCGCTCATGGAGAAGGATGGATCGATGAAAGGATCGTTGGGTTGATTGAGGAGTTCCTCAATCATCTGAGCGTCAAAAGATAACGTATTCACTTCCCCTTCTTCACCAACCACAGAAGATGTCATAATAGCTTCGGTGACGATAGCCCCATGCGCCTGATAGGAAGCCTGAGATGCAGGAGGCGCGGGGATAACGACTTCAGTCACTGAAATGTGAAAGGACGAAGAGTGTTAGCTGTGGGTGTTGATCAAAATTCACCACACAAAATGTATACGGGAGGCATTTGATTACCTTCCTTAGCCTGGCTCACAGTATGGGCAGATACAGAGGCAGAAACATCAACAGAAGATAAATGTGGCTGGTCAGGATTATAAGCAGGGACAGACTGAGGATTGACCGCACCGATGTTTTCAGATAATGTCGGAATTGCAGCTCCGACACTCGTTTCGTGATGCTCAATCCCCGAGCCCTCGCCTGTCTCTATCTGTTGGAACCCAAGCCTCTCTCTCGCCACAGAAACCACCGCCTCATGAAGAGCTTTCCTCTCTTCCTCATTAAGCAAGCGCATCTCAAGCTCGAAGTCATCCAATGTTTCATCCGGATGCGCCGCTTTCTTCTCCTCCACCAATCTATTCCAGGCGTTATATAGAATCATGGAGTCATCTTCCAGCCACGATAAATTTATGTGCTCTAACACATTGGCGTTGTATGTAACCAGGAGATCATCGAAATCGGCATCCATCCTGGACTGCTCCGCCATAATCTTTTCCTGGATTCTGCATCCACAGACTTGGACTTGGCCACCGCCACAGCAAGTTCGGCCGGAAGTGACACAGCTTGGTCACACACCTCCTGAGCGGTGGTGTTAGCAGCATCTTTCTCTTTCACCACCTCGGCAAATTTGTCCTTGAGCTCATTCAGCTCCTTAACGGCTGCATCTCGCTCAGCTACAACGTTGGTATAGCGGTGGCCCATCTCTTCAACCGTGGCACAGTGTGCCTGCTGCATTCTCGCCATTTTAGCCACAGCATCTTCATGCTTTTTGAGTACTTGGAGTTCCGAACTTCGAGACGACTCCATCTCAGACTGAAGAACTTGAATGATGCGGTCTTTTTTGACAATCTTAGCATCTCGCTTCTGAATAACTTTCGCCCAGTCAAAAGCTACCTTTGAAGCTTTCACGGCTGCTTTATACCATTCCTTGTATTGGACATAAAAGTCACGAATATAGCTGTGCGCAGTGTTTTCAGCATCCTGAGGAATCCTCTTGAGGTGAGGAGGAAAAACGTATGCGTCCATACAGATTTCTGGGAAGTCTTTCTTCATTTGAGCAAGCTGGATGGCACCTTCGCTTGTCAACTCAGCCGGAGCCTGCTCAACGATAGCAGCTGCCGGTGGTTCAACTCTAGGCCGCTGAGTCTCGGGCCTTGAAGATTGGGAAGGCTGCTGCTGCTGTGAAGGCCCAGGGGTATCTACGGGGGCCCTAGGTGGCGGAGGAGAACGAGATCGTGATCGGTACTGATGGCCCCGATCTCTGTCAGTACGATCATGGCCAGAACGACCGCGCCAATAATATCTATCCCTGTCATAGCGCTCCTGGCTAGAGTAACCTTGCCCGGGGTCCCTATTTGATTCTCTCCTACGAGAATCATAATATGGAGAAGATTGGCGCACGTTACGGAGCCTATCCAAAGTAGACCCGCGACCCGACATCTCGCCTACAATAAGAAGGAGTTACAGATTAGAATCCTACAAAACGGTAATTAATATGCGAAAGTCATGTAGTGGTGTGGAAGTGTGTGTAAATGTGTAAACCCCCAGACCAACCGAAAGTGTTGACCGCACTCAAAGGAAAGGGCTCGCTCATATTTAATACATCTTGAAATTCCTCCAACCCAGGATTACATGGAATCAATATAAAATCCGGGATGGGAATGTCGTCAAGCCCTTTAAAAGTATCTCTCGAATGAGAAGGGGCGGCCTCAGAAATCGTAACCCCGGAAGTGGGAGGAAACACATCCACAGATTTCCACCCCTTAGACTTAAATTTTTTAGAAACGACGGTCTTGCTTTTCCGTCTTTTTCCCAACTCCTCGAAGTTGCCCGAAAGATTAGCCATCGGCTCCACATCTGTATGAGTCCTTTCTTCATCGCTCATTTCGGTTATTGTAATCCCGGGCATTTTCTTCGCCATTGTCTTCTTCTTCTTCTCCTTGTTTTTCTTCTTTGAGGCTCGCTTTGACATCCCCTCGATGACTATACTCTGATTTATTTCAATCAAGCCGAGAGTTCTTAAGTTATAGTCATTCAACACCAAGTCGATGTGTCTCATCTCGCTCGGAACTTCTTGGAGACTATGGACTATGCCCTTGTAGTACCCGCCATCGGGTCTGGAGATAATGGCTGCAAGAAAAACAAGATGTCAATACCAATGCAAAAGAGCTATTGATCAAAAAGAAACAATGACATATGAGGACACTTACGTCTAGACAACCATCGCCTAGCAAAACCTGGAGGACACCGGACATAAAACCATTCATTCTTAAAGTAGCTTAGTCTGGTCCATGCTCCAATAATAACTTGGCAATTTCTGACTGCCTCCAAAAATGTGAAGGATGGGCTATCGCCCCTGCTCTTGAAATTAAATATGTATCTGATCTCGGTTGGCCTTGGCGGGCGAAGGAGACAGTCCATAAATATGACAAAGGCACTATTTAGTAGCGCATGTCTGTTAGGGTGTAGTTGTGAGGGAGAAATTGCTAAATATGATAACATCTCTCTGATATATTGATTAAATGGAGGAAGCGTTCCAGCCGCAAGAGCATGGCGATAAAAAGCTGTATATCCTTCAGGAGGATTGTGCGGTCTATCGTTGGCACTGGGCAATAAAACATCATCCGGAGATATGTTGTGCTTCAAACATATCCTACCTAACAAAGACTCAGAAATACTGGACTGGACGGAATCAACAGGATCCTCGATAAATATTGCGTCTTGTAGCTCGTCGGGAGCAGGGTCTATTATATCCGCTGGGATATCTGGAACTACAAGGACCGGAGGAGGAGAACTCTGAATCTCCTGCTGTTGCGAGCTCGAAGATTCCATAACTGACTAACTCATTAGAAAGCAACGTTAAGTTCATAAACAACCCGTGCATTCCCCAGTGTAGTGTGTATGGATGTGCCGTGCAGTGCAAGTGCTGAACGTTACTTAAGCAGATTTTACAGATTGAAACAAGATGTCCGTACGATAAAACTTTAGGATTTGAGAATGAAAATGACCGTCATCGCTGACCGTCACTTCCACACCATCCAGACGCTACTGACCACTTCAAGTACAAATCAGTTATATTATTGGTTAAGTCATAGTTCCGTCGACGAGCTTCAAAGGAAATTCAAGTATAATCCTACAGTCAAGTTCAGTTATGCAGGGCCGAAGCTCATCGGAGTCAAGTATGCTAAAGTTCATTAAAGTACAACTTGAAATTGGTTGTAGTTTAGATGATGGAGCAAATCAAAAGAGTAATGGTCAGAGGACGAAGATGTTCGAATCCATCGACACGAATCGATGAGGGTCGAATCGATGAGGTTCGATTCCAGGTGCTTCGAATCCAAATGGTTCGACTCGATGTAACTTTGGGATAGCGGAGCACTTCGAATCCATGACCTTTGCATGACTTCGAATCGATCAATATTGAGATCCCTCGAATCGATCGAAGTATCGCTACTTCGAATCGATCGCCACGAGCCTTCTTTCCTTTCTTCTCTCGAAACCATCGATTCGAAGCTATGCATTCAAAATCGATTCGAATGACTCATTCCTGGATCGATGCGAAGCAATGAAAGACGACACTCTGATCGATGTGACTCGAATGGTTTCATTCCTCAGTTCCATCGAGTCGACCCACTTCGTTCAAATCTCATCACTCCTCGAAATTTTCAGAAGGAAAGGCTGAATCGATGCCAAAAATTCTAAGTTCTATCTTTCTCATCTCGAATCGATCCCTTGATTACCTGCTTTTATTGCGAATGAAAGCGTAAAGGGGTTCGATCGATTCGAGGAAAGCACGTTGTCTTGGCCTTGGAGAGATCGATTCGAAGAAGAAGCTATAGCAACGGTAAAAAGTAAAAAATGAAAGTGACACCGGCCTCGCGTATTTATATGGACCTCACATAGGAAACGGGACGATTCGTCTCCCGGTCAAAATGACCAACTCCAACCGGTCACACGCTGATCCATTCGAATCCATCGCATTCGAATCCATCACGTTCGAACCCGTTGCATTCGAATCCCTCAAAACTTCGAATCCGTCAAGGCTGCATCGTTACAAAGCCTCATCGATGCGAAGCTACATCGATTCGAAGCTTTCAACAAAAGCTAAATTGGAGTCGTTGCGTCCCATCGATTCGAAGTACTAACTTCATGACCATTAGCATGCAATGATTCAAAACCTATCGATTCGAACGACCATTTCGAATCCATCGAATACCAGCAATTCAAGCCATCGATTCGAGCAAACATAGCTTCGAACCCATCACAGACCACTGATGAAAATGGACGAACCATTTCAATGTGAAAAACTGCTTGTCTACCCTTTATACTGATTCAGGAGAGGATCGATACAAGGGGATGATCATAGACAATCATAAAAGCAACGTTTTAACTCGAATCTCAAACCGGTCCAGGAGAGGACCGATGCAGAATTTGATAGCAAACCAAACTAGCAACGACTTGCGATCACGCAACGTTAACCAAAGTCAAGATAATACACGTATGCACACATCTTTGACTATTGTTTGATCTTTGCCATTTACAGGGATCAAATGTTCATCTCGTCATAACCCAAACAGCTAACAGCCGGACACAATCATACGACGGTTGATTACAGCGACAAAGAATACAATTTTCAGCAGAGCATGTCCTAATTGTCTAACGATAGATTGTAGCTTTTCAAAGCACGTCATGTTTACACAAAACGTACTTTGGGGGACAAATGTTATCCTGCCTTTTGGCAAGGCCGAGATACCAAGGAACTGACTGAAAAAGAGACAAGATCACACGTCTTCAACTTTGAATGATTGTTGGGCAACTACAAATATCGAATTTTGCCCGAGTCCGGATCGGGCTATAATTGATAAGACACGTCAAGCGAAGCTGTGGAAACCAACGTTCCAAATTTCGAGACAATCCAAGTTCGTATGCTCAAGTTATCGTCAATGGAAAGTGGAAGAGACAGCCTTGGTTCGAATCGATCAGAAGAAATCCTGGTTCGGATCCATCAGAACATTAAGTGGCCTTAGGTTCGAATCCATAAGTTAGCCTCACGATCGAATCCATAAGCCATGCATTGGTTCGAATCCATAAAACCTAACCCTGCTACGCATCCATCAAACAAACCTATATTCGAAACCATAAACCCAACCTTGGTTCGAATCCCTCAAGGTAAGGCGCTTCGAATCCATTCAGTTGAGAAGTCTTCGTATCGATCGACTATGGAATATCCTGATCGATACGAAGGAACATCCCTTCGATCGATTCGAAGGACCACGTCTTCGAATCCATTACCACGAGTCCACCCAGTCAAAGCGGCGAAGGACATGGAGTCGACCCAGTCAATTCGGAGTGAAAAGCGGATCGATACGAGGGACGCGCACCACATCATCGCCTTCACGTACAGGAGCATGGATTCGACCCTATGGATTCGAACCATATCGATTCAAACGAGTCCATGGGGCGAAAAACTCCAACTTGAATCGATCATAACTTGAGATCTACAAGTCCAAATGCTATGAAATTTTCACAGAAGCTTGAGCACATGTTGAGGAATGTTCACACCAAATTTCAGCTCGATTGGACAATTTCTTGATCGATTCGAACATAGCTTCGAATCGATCCCAAAGTGGGCCCGGACTTCCAGAAAGCGGGCATGTGGGCCCCTGACGTACCAGAACTGGTCTCCCTTCAGTTTAGGTGAAATATCAGCCTCCTACACCTATAAATAGAGCCCCTGGTCATTCAGAAAAGGGGTCGGATAATTCTAAGAGCTAAAGAGCGCCCAGACTCTGCCAGATTTACTCAGAATCACCACGGTTGTCTTAAATTCAGACTTAGCTCACAAAACCAGTTGTACTGCATTATAAGAAGTTGTAATCTTCGAGTGTCGAGCAATAAAATCATCAAACTTCATAGTGGACGTAGGCTAAAACGCCGAACCACTCTAAATAGCTTGTCTTTGCACTTTACCTTTCTGTTATTTGGAGTTTTTGTTAGATAATCCACAGTGTTAAATTTCATTCTTCGCGTTTATCTCTTCAAAGACTTCCGAAGAGTGTTGTGCCCATTTTTGGTACAAACATTGTCTACTTGAAAATGAAAGTCTTGGATATCTTTACATCCATGTATATAGAGTTCCTTCCAAAATGTGGTATGCGCGATCAGTCCTGAATGCACTGCTATCAGTTTATTTCTGTCGTTCATCCCTTTAGCTTTTAAAGCATCCACATTGAACCTCTTGAGGTAATCGCCTAACAGCTCTCTCGGGTTGTGTCTTATGTTGGCTAGCACTGTGTAATCTATAGTCGGGTCTTTACAAATGCAGAACTGAGCAGAGAACTCATAAGAAAAATATTTTTAGGAATAGATAGTCTTTTTATAGTACCGCCGGTACTACTTAGTGGCCGCTCCTTGGAGAGTGATAGGGAAGAGTCTGCACCGTACTACACTAGAAGCATTATAGAGATCCATCTGACTCTCAAATGCCATCAGATGATCATCAGGATCGTTTCGTTATACCACAAGCATAGAATCTTCACATGAGATGGGATCCTGGTAGACATAATTTCGTCGATGAGAGGAGCCCCCTGGTGATTGTCGTTGGCCCTCTCATTGAGGGTTCTTTTTTCCTTTATCGTTGAATACATATTTCGCTATCTTCTCAACCATGTCCTTCAAATAAGCATCTTTATCATGGTAGTTGTTCCTTTCGGGTTTGTATCCTTCAGTGGTTGAGCTCCCGGACTGCTTTTTAGACTTTGTATTCTCCCTTAGTAATTTAACTTGGCAGGTTGATCGTCTTTCTTCTTTTGTGGAGTTATGTTGAGCTTGCGTTTTCTTCTAAGTAGAGAACGTTTAAATCCTTCCTTGGAGAGTTCACCTCGTCTCCCACCGTAGGTCTAGCACTTATGGATGACTTTTGAGTAAGCACCAATTCTAAAAGCCCTTTCATTTCTAGCAGTTTTTGTTCCAAGCTCTTTATCTTAGCTTCGTTGTTGTCAGTTTGCGCTGGAGTTGATGCTTGGCCCGGTTTTGTGCCTTCTAAGTTGAAAGTGGGAGCAACATTTTCCTCTAAAGTTGTCCTGTGTACTACGTCCTCATTCATACGACTAAGCCGTTTCGATTTCATTTTTCCTGAAATAAATTTTTGATTCATTAATTCCGAAAAGGAAAATTAAATAAGTTAGAGGTTTGAGCCCTCCTTCTAGCACTAAAAATGTTAGACCAAAAATGATATAACACCCCGAATGCCGATAATGATAAGTTAGCCCTTAACTTTAACGTATGTAAGCACACAATCGAGCATTAGCGATCAATGTCACTGTCTAAAAGAGCCAAAGTCTAACTTGCCATTATGAGACTAAGTGTATGATAGAATCATTAATAAAGGATGACGACGGGTCCTCGAGGGAAGGCTCATACTCATTTATCATTCTTCAGCCATTAGGCTCGATATCCCAAAGGGGACTCGACATCCTTAAAGGAAGCTAAAATGATAACGTCGCATCATTTCACATAAACTTGTAGATGAAATATTTCCACAAGGGCTTATGTCATATCATATGATCAAATAAAATGTAGAAGACGTGGCGAATTGGGGTTGTGCTCTATTAGGCATGATAATAGACCAATTGTCCTTTCGCTCTCATATTTGAGAATTCAATGCTCATATAATCTTGCACATATAAATTCGTCGATGCTTGAAACTTTACGAGAATGACCATGCCGAGGCTATACATCCATTATTGTTAAAGGTTCATCGACAATGGTCATGCTGAGCTTTGAACTTCACATTTTTTTTATCACAACTCAAAGCTCGTCGAGATTAATCGTATCAAGTTTCGAACTCGGGAGTCTAAGTATTTGCAAGCCTAAATTAATAATGATTGAATAAATCATAGTCGAAGTCCACAAGCCAATCCAAGCCTTTTTTGCCATTGATCAAAGATGATTACAATCGAATACAATGTTTCTCCAATTTGATTTAGGGTTTGATTGAATGTGATTTAAGAACAAGAGAGAGAAATGAAAATTTTGGCCCCCAGCATGGAACCCCTTGGCCTCTATTTATAGAGTTGGGCGGGTAATAGGGGCCGCCATTCTTTAGCCTCGTCATGCTTCAACATCGTCGAACATTGATGATAACAGCCTTATTGGCTTTTGCATGGATAGAGTCATCGCGCTTTAACACTTGTACTCTTGTTCCTTTATGATGAGACCTCGATATGACCTCAATGCTCGAAGTCATTCTTCCTTAATGATCCTTGGTGCCACTAAAGCGCGACATCGATGTTATTAACATACCTGGCCAACAGCGGTTGTCGAGGTTGCCCATATAAGGCTGATACTATGCTACTTCTTAACCCTTGATGATGTCTATGATTTTTGGATCTCGTCATCGACATGTAGAGGCCTATTTTGAAGAAATTCGACATCCTTGGATAGGAGCGGCATAGTTCTTTTATCATCGTCTTGTGTTCCTCGATATCGTCAAGGACTTTGACGTCGATATTCACCTTTACATCTACCACGACACGGACCCTTAGCCTCGACATTGATTCCTTGACTTATATCCTTTGCAAATTATTGGGGTAACACTATGCGTAATATTTTAATTTTAAAATGCTATTTGATAATTAAAAGCGAAAACGATCGATTAATTATTAATAGTTTCTAGCAAAATATTAATGTTTATAATGATAAAATTTTAAATAAATAAAATATTAAAATGATCCTTGTAAGAAAACCCATGAATAATACATATTTAAATGATTATTTTGGTATTAAGATGAAAATAAAGGGTTAAGGAAATAAAATATCAAAATATATTTGTAAACCAAATGTAGAGAAAATGAATATTTAAAAAGAAACATTTCGTGGTACTAAGATAATAAAATAATAAATTGGAAGGATAATGAAATATTATAATTTTTGTCAGATTTGAGATTAACTCTTGACTTTACAACTACAAAAAAGCATTATTATCAAGAGTGGAATCCGAACTCGTGATCTCATAAAAAATTTATAAATGAATTTTGGCTTAGGCCTCTATAAAAAGAGGGCATCTCTTAACACTCGAAATAAAAAAGTTTTCCGCATACATAAATACATACATATATATATCTGTGTGTGTGTGTTTGTGTGTATATATAACCACCCCCATTAACCTATGTTGATTCTATCTCTTTAAAATATTTTTGCAAATTATTCTAAAAAACAAAAAGGGTCTTTGTTGTGGTCCTCTCCAGAAGAACACCATGATAATTCTCGGTTGGATTTATCAAGCAAGACCTTGAATATAATTATGTAGTATTATATACATGTATTATAACTATATATACGCATATACAATTATAGACACTAACACGCACCATATTATACTAGAAAACTATTTTATTCGGTTAAGCATATCTTACCTTTCAAGTCATTCAGATCGATATATATGTATGTGTGTGTGTGTCTATATATATAGTCAAAAATTAAATATAATTAATGTCATACTCGAGTTTCCAACATAATTTATAATAGTAATCTTACTATAATATCAATTATTTACTTGTAAGTTGTACATAATCTATTTATTATATACTTGCAAAATAAGAATTTATTTTGATATATAATATATAATAATTGTTTAGAATGAGATATAAATTTAATCTCAATTATAAATTTGAATATAATTTGCATATGGTTGAAGGCTAGTACTATTCGTACATCCTATTTTGCTTTACATACACCCAAATTTTTCATAAAATAGTATGTAACATTATTACTTCACATACACTCTACATTATCCAAATCTACCCTTTTAGTATAACCATTTATTACTAAAAATTTGAGATTCCATGTACAGAAAGATGAGAATTCCTACCATGCATAGGCCACATGAGGTAAATTTTTAATGTTGTAGAGCATTTGAGCGGTCCCATGTTTCTCTCTCTATATACACACATACACATAGGGCTGTCAATGGGTCGGGTCGGGTTCGGGTCGGGTCAAGTCGGGTTCGGGTTGATTTTAAATGGGTCGGGTCAACCCGTTTATTAAACGGGTCAGAAAAAGCTCAACCCGAACCCGACCCGACCCGTGTAACCCGATTATAAACGGGTCGGGTCGGGTAGGGTCGGGTCGTAAATGGGTCGGGTCAACCCGTATAAGGGTTAAACGGGTCGTAAACAAGTCATAAACGGGTCGGGTCAACCCGTATAAGGTATAATTGGGTCGTAAACGGGTCAGAATGGGTCGTAAACGGGTCGGGTCAACCCGTATAACCCGTATAAGGTACAAACGGGTCATAAACGGGTCGTAAACGGGTCGGGTCAACCTATATAAGTATAAACGGGTTGTTAACGGGTCAATTTTGGGTTAGCGGGTCAACCCGAAACCCACCCGTTTATAAACGGGTCAAATTTGGGTTGACCCGAAAATGACCCGCCAAATTAACGGGTCGGGTTAACCCGCTAATTTCCGTGCGGGTTTCGGGTCGTGTAGGAAATTGACAGCCCTACATACACACATATATATTCATATACATATACATATATATACATACATACATATTCAAAAGGTTGCAAGCAATATGGTATTTATTGGAGGCTAAAGTAATTTAAATAAATACATGAATGATAAGTTAGTTTGTGTAACATCTACATTAATCTATATTTATTTTATCTCTTCAAAGCTGTCTTTCAAATGTTTTGTAAAACAAAGAAGACCTTTGTTATGATTATTTTATGCATGCCGTGATAATTCTCAGTTGGATTTACAAAGTAAAATTTTGATTATAATTTTATTTTGTTATGTTTGTGCATATACTTACACAAACACACATGAAACATTATACTAAAAAAACAATGTTATACAGTTAAGCATATCTTACCATTCAAGTCATTTAAGTTGATATATAACATCCTATTTGAATTTATATCATATTTGAATTTTGAATAAAATTTATAATATAATCTTACTATAATATTAATTACATGCTTGTAAATTACATATGATCTACCAATTACATAAGTGAAATAAGCACTTATTCATATATATAATAAACAACTATTGTTTAAACAAGATATGGATTCGAGTTTAGCTATAATTTTGATATAAAATTTACATATGTATTAATTATATATTAAACAGGAGCGGTCCCACGTCATTACATATTATATATATATATATATATATTTGTATTTGTATTTGTATTTATGTATGTATTTGAAAGCTTACATATGTTATAAAAATCAATGTAATTTAACTATGTTAAGAGATATTCGTTATATGTTAAGAAATAAATCAAGGATACTTCAATATCCAGGCTTTCCCTAATTACAATAGTTTTCCTATTGTACAATTACTTAGACTCTAAGCAATATGGCTATAAATAGTTGGTTATGAATTGTAATCATCATCAAGTCATTGATAAAGATTATTTCTACTTATGCCTTATCATCTTCTTCTTTCTACTTAATTCTTCTTCCTTCAATAATTTCAACATGAATCGGAGTGGCATTCTAATTTTAGGTGTTAATCTCATCCTTTATGTTAAAGATTTTACTTTTCCCATTTCTTTCTCTCTTCTACTTGTTTACTTCCACCATCCCCAAACTTCACAAACATCACAACCCAGACATCATCATGCCTAATCCAAAAACATCACAACTCCATTCCAGTCAATTCGACTGTTTCCAAATTACATATCGAACCACCACTTCGGTTCTACCTTCATTCAGAACCGCTACCAACAATCCGCTGTCATCAAATCTGACATCTACATTAAAGATTTTGACCAAATACACGATCTACAACCTACAACCTGACCTAGATACCAGATCCAAAATTTATCTCAAGCGACTCATCAAAATGGACATTTGCAAACTGCCTCCACATCTACTGCTCGACGCCTGCCTCCATGATTTCCAAAGTCCAGCTTTGTTTTCAGGTTGTGTTTACTAATCTAAGTTATTTGGTTTGCACTGAGAATAGATAAGGAGAGAAGAATCACTATATTGTTTCGGTATTATTATTATATTCCATTTTATTTTATTTTTTGAAAAAAAGGAAGGAAAAAAGGGGAAAAAGGAAAAAATAAAGGAAAAAAGGAAAAAAAAGGAGAAAAATAATAATAATAATGGAATTTGGGGGTGCCAAATTGAAACCTAAAAAAACTCTTAAATGTGAACCAGGTTTTAGTAAATATTTACATCTTTCACTATGTACGCTCATAGAATCAAAGAAAGCAGCTGAGAATGTTGTTTTATCCGTAATAGTTGACAACCAAAAATTTGTTATTGGAGCTCTTTATGCAGAAAAATGTACTCAGATATGGCATGATGTAATATTTGAAAAGGAATTTCAATTGTCCCATAATTCCTCGAGTGCAGTTGTTCATTTCACCAACTATAAGTATCTTCAGAATTTTTACTCTCTACAACCACAGGTTATGTCTGCCTCTTCATTCTCAAGTCAAATACATAATAACTCCTCAGGTAAGTCATCTTTATCTTGGATTCTATTGCTTCCCACCATATGTCTCAAGACTATCCATCTTTTTTCTACTTTGTCTTCATCATCCTCCATTCCTATTATGACCGTTGATGGCACTTCTATGCCTTTGGTGGGAGTTGGTTCGGTTGTTACTCCCAACTTATCTATTTCCAATGTCTATCATATTCAAAGTCTCACATTAAACCTTGTATCTGTTAGTCAGTTATACGACTCTGGTAATTTAATAACATTTACTTCTAATTATCGCTTTGTGCAAGTTCTACAATCTTAAAAACTGATTGGGATAGACCATAGGGAAGGGGGACTAAATTAAAATTTCTAGTTAGTGTTGTTGCTAGTATTGTTTTATCTTCTTTTCGTTTGTGTCCTTCTTCCTCTAATTTTTATTTATGGCATTCTCGTTAGGTCATGTCATTTCTTCTTATTTGAGATTTTTAGCATCCACGGGTGCATTAGGAAATTTGCAAAACACGTGATATTTCTTATTTTAGTGGATGTAAACTAGCAAAGTTTTCCATGCTACCTTTTAACATTGGCATCTCCATTTCTTCTGCTCCATTTGATTTGATTCATTCAGATGTGTAGGGACCTCTTTGGTTCCCACTAAAGGAGTGTCTCGATATTACGTGTCCTTTATTGATGATTATACACACTATCGTTGGGTCTATTTGATGAAACATCGTTCTGACTTTTTTGAAATATACAAAAACTTTAGAGCACTTGTTAAGACATAACATTTGTCTATTATAAAATGTTTTAGGTGTGATTTAGGTGGAGAATACACTTCTAAGAATTTTTGTGAATTACTTTCTTTGGATGGAACCATTCAACAAACCTCATGTACCGATACCCCTCAACAAATTGGAATTGCAGAAAGAAAACATAGACATATTCTTAAAACTGCTCGATCTATGTTACTTTTTGCTTCTATTCCAAGATAATTTTGGGTGAAGCTGTTCTCATGGCTCTTTGACTAATTAACAATATCCCTTCTTCTCATATTTTAGGTATTTCACCTTTTGAAAAATTGTATGGACATGCATCTGATTATTCTACTTTTAAAGTGTTTGGTGTACTTGTTTTATTCTCCTTCCTTATGTAGAATATAACAAATTATCTTCTCGAACTGTTATCTGTGTTTTTCTTGGCTATTATAAGGGTAAAATGGGTTATAAATTTTTTGATCCAACCACTCAAAAACTTTATTTATCTCGAAATGTTGTTTTTCTTGAACATATACCATTTTACTCTATTTCATCAACCACTCATAGTTTAACCAGATCATATCTAATTCACATTGATCCCATTTCTGAGGATAATAATAATACTAACAGCCCCATAGAAACTTGAACAATTGGAATGCCTGAAGCAGCGTCCTCCCCCACTATGCCTCCTCAATCTCTAATTGAGCCTATAGATCCACCTCTTCGTCATTCCACATGCACTCGTAAGTCTACAGAATTACCCTATTTTTCTTATTCCTATTACTCTTCATCTTTTTCTTCATTCTTAACTTCCATCCATAAACTTTTTGAGTTAGCTTCTTATAATGAGACAGTTCTTAATCCTTTTTGGTGAGAGGCTATAGATGAATAACTTTCTGCCTTATAAAGGATGGATACTTGGGATTTGGTTCCTCTATCTTATGGTAAGAGCGTTTTTGGTTGTCATGGGGTATATAAAATCAAAACCAAATCCGATGGATCAATTGAAAGATATAAAGCTAGATTGGTTGTAAAATGTTGCCCTCAATAGTATAACATGGAGTACGAGGAGATGTTTGCATCGGTTGCGAAAATGACTACCATTCGTACTCACATTGTTGTAGCTTCTGTTTGAAAATGTGCCATTTCACAACTTGATGTTAAAAATGCATTCTTAAATGACGATCTTCAAGAAGAAGTTTATATGGAACCTCCTCCTGGTGTTCCACATGAATTTGGATATCTTTGCAAGCTTAAGAAAGCATTGTACGGACTTAAGCATGCACCTTATGCTTGGTTTGGGAAATTTTATATTTGATTAAATCTCTTGGTTTCGTCTCAAGCTTTCATGATAGTGCCCTTTTTGTTAAAAATACTAGTGAAGGACGTATCATACTATCATTATATGTTGATGATATGATTATTACAGAAGATGATATGCATGGCATTTCTGTAACAACCCGCACCTTAATGGGCCCAAATTTCGACAAAAATCGAAACCCAAGTCCATTAGGGTATAGATCGTTGGTTTTGGTAACTTGTAATAAACATAAGTATATCAGAGATCAATCAAACTAAACACACAGTGGAATAAAAAATATAATAGGATATAAATAATGACAGAGGCCAGGACCTCGGAATCAATGGTATTCCTTGGACATCCAATCTCCTTGTCAGTACCGAGTATGAATAGGAAGACTTCTCATCAATCATCCCATCTTGCTCCGGTGATCTATTTCTCTAACTCTATCATTTGGGTTGTAATGAGGAGGGGGTCAGAACAACGTTCTAGTGATTGAGAAATTGCATACTTTATCCATAACATAAATTTACACAGTTTGGTTTCCATTTAAGTATTATGTCTGCTATTAACGGTTAACCAGTTTAATTTAATATATGTATGTACGCTGTACGATATATCTATCCTAACCTTCTCTAAGGTATACTATACATATATATACCTATGTATATATACATTCTAACCATTCTCTACCCAAAACCCTAGTCGCTTAATACTTCCTAATTATGAAGTGAGCCTTGCGCATCATCATCGCTGGTCTATTGGTCCTAGCTACAAAGACCGATGACTCCTATATATGGCTTGTCTAACAATATATAATTTATTTGCCATACTACTATCGTCATTCAATGACTTATCTAAGGTTTAACTAGCTCACCTCCACTAAACTAATTTTTCAATTATCTCTATCATGAGGTCCATGCATATCCCATATAGATTCTACATTAGTAGGAAGCAAAATCCATCAAGGCGTAACCCAAGTCTTTACTACCGCTCGTTTGGGATCGTTGGGCATCCAAGCCTATATGCCAAACCTACTACTAAATATTAGCACCAACTAAAGACATAGCCTGCTGACCCTCCACAGTTGACATCCCATTTAGACTAACCTAAGTAGTCAAGGAAAATACCCCATTTGGTTACTTACTACCTCTTATTGGATAAGAAGCGGACCTCATTTCCCAAAAGGTACTAGGCCATTTAATACTTAAAGTCTGAGGCAAACCCCCAAGCACACTTTCCCCTAACGTATCCATAATGTAAGTCCCTTTTCTACGGGTCTTAAGGTTAGAGATGTCCAACGTCTCCCACATCAGTAGCAAGTGTACACAACTATGCCTTTGAGTGAAGGGAAGACTTTGTTGTGTAACTTTACTGATCTCGCATCTCAACCCACTAAATAAAATTAATTACTCTAAACTTTAATATTGGGCAAAGTCCACTAATCCCTATTTGCCTATTTAAGGCTATATAATTTACTCTAATGATAATTATACTGCCTTAAAATATTAATTTACTACTTAACATTTTTATTTATTTTCTTATAAATGTGACTTTGTCTGAAATAAATGATTATTATCTCAATGGACGTTTCCTAAAGATATTTATCCACTTATTCAAAAAAATTCTAGTATTCCTCCTTTATCTCTCTATATTCTTTATTTTGACAATCGCATTAATGAGCCTCATACTCCATTTATACCCTATTTAAACTCTTTTAACTCCCAAATTTATTACCTATTTAATTGGAGTTACAATATTTCCATCTCTATTTCCTAATCCTATTATTCAAGGCGCGATTTATTCTAACATTCTATACCTAATGCTAATATTACGCGTAAATCATCATATTAGTTAACTTTTCATTTTAATTGATTGGCGCGGTTAAATACATATATATTTTTTACTATTTATATTTCTAGTTATCAATCCCTAACTTGAATATTTTTTTCCATATTTTAATTTGTTGCAACTATATTTCTAAATAGGTTTTCCGCTATAATTTCAATAAATTAGCTCAAATTAAGAGATTTGCTTCGTTTGAAATTACAGGAAATGATCTATTTCCTTTTATTCGAAATAGACAGTGTAAACTACGGAAGATAGATCCATACTTTACACATCTCTTTTCTTTGTTACGCGTATCCTTGTTAAATCAAATGCTGTACTTTTCTATGTAGTTAAGAATATTAGGCTAATTTATAAAAATTAAATGGATAATATTCCCAATAATTAAAATACAGAAAGTCCATATTCCAACAGAATTAGGGTATAAATCTTTACACTAACATCTTTAAAACCCAATTGTAGAGCTGGAATAAACTCTACATCTTATCAACATTCAACTCTTAATATCTTGGGGGCCGATTTCCAAATCTGGGTGTAAACGATATTCCTAATCAAATTACTTAAGTAGCAGAATATATAGGCAATGTTTTATACATTTAACTCTAGCATACAACTCTTAGATCTTTATTTAGGCATAATAATCAAATAAAAATCCAATGAAATAAACTTCAATGTTGTAAATAAATTACATAATTTCCCACTCATGTTTTAGAGCGTTCCAAATCTCCAGATCCGAATCTGATTCCTTGATTCAACTCCATCCCCTTTTTCATCCAAAGAAATATGTATAAAAAGGGTATATGCATACATTAAAATTTCAGATCTGAGAAGAGATTTGAGGTTGAAGGGGAATATGAATTTACAATACATAAATTTACCTTCTTGTTTACGCAATGCTGATCCGCTCCTTCTCTTTTTATTTATTTTATGCTCTTCTCCAGTTTGTATAAATACAAACTATTTTATAGTTAGGAGGAATAGTGAAGAATAGGAAATAGCAGAGCTTCACTGCCCTAGATTAGAAAATATGAGAAGAGAAGGGAGTGGTTAAGCTGTATTTATAGGCTCTCGAATCAGTCGTAACCGTTAGATTAAAAATATTAAATCTGGACCGTTGGCCGAGGTTCAGACCACGCTAAAAAACTTCGACCAATAGACCGCAGTCACTGCACCCCTATGGGCAGTCGACCGCTACTGGTTGACCGACCCATAGAGGGGGATCGACCGATGGGCCCCAATTAATTTATTATACATATTAATTAATCATGGTTTAATTATTTTCGTTCTGTATTCTATAGACGCTTGTAACTTCTTCGTTTGAACTCCGAACTTGAAACTCCAAATATGAAAGTTGCTCAAAAAATTGCCACAAATGCTGATGCAAATTTCGTGGCTGAATTCCATCGTTTGCTCAAATTCTATTTTCGAGCCTAATTAATTATTAAATTATTAACCTAAATTTACGGGGTGTTACATTCTTCTCCTCTTAAAAGAATTTCTTCCCTGAGATTACTCCAATGATTAAATTATAGGGTAATGCAGTAACCATCCTAAACTAATCAATCAATTAGTGTACAACTAATTTTGCAGCCAAATGTGCACAAGTACATAGTGTATCGCAGCATAGAAAACATGTATGTAGCTAAATCGGGCCCTTCGATATGCATGCATTCTTTCAAAATTTTTTTTGAAAATATGATGCAAACAACCTATATATACTAGCAGTTCTATATGTGTGCGGGTTTTGAAAAACATTTTTCACATAAAAACTTCATACTTCTACGAATAGAAGCATGATTCAACCAATTTTGCATCCAATTCCTACCATCTAAAAATCTAACGTGTTGAATTATCACTTCCTAAACGTCCATCCCTATGCCGGAAAAAGAAATTTAGGTGGAGAATTTTACATTATTACCACTCTATTGGTTACCAATCCCGTTGTACATTAGCAATTTCATCGCTACCCCGAATTTTCTACGAATTTTTCCATGTATGATACACATAAGGAGGCTTGGTTTCAAACTCTAAAATGAAATTGAATCCAGAATGGACTCTCGTTTGTCGCTAACATGGTATAAAAATAGAAATTGCAAGGCTAAAACAGCTATTCCCTTGTTATCGTCTGCGCTTTATCCTAACATCATATCTCTGTACATTCAATGTACTCTACGGATAGAGGAATACATAGAGTTGAACATAGTAAAATAAGAAATTGAAAGATTTCGTTGAAATTGTTCGTTTGGAAATTTCCCGAAAAGCTAATTATAGGTTCTTCTTTCCATCGGAACAATTGGGCCGTTATGCTCATTACTAAACTTGTTGAAGAGATGAAATATAACCATAATGCACCGCTAAATTTATATTTATTAACTCATCTATCTTCCCTATGCTTAGAATGTGGCATTTTTAAATCAAAAATTTCCATAAAAGTCCTTTCCATTTTTCAGTCAAATTTGCACATGATATGAAAAGTCAACTTCTAAAACATTTAAATGCCAATTCCCATGAAAACAATTTGGGCAAAAATTCCTAAAATCATTTGAACATTAAAACTTTTTAGTTAGTCGCACGCAACTTTTCAAAATATTTTCTTTTTTCCATTTTTAATAAATCAAGTCACTTTTCAACGTAATTGGAATTTAGTTATGAGTTAACGCATATGCTCAATTCTAGGATTTCACACCTAATCTTAGATCTTAAAACTTACTTTCTTACCTTTATTTATTCATTTATTTAAAATAACGACAAACTAACCTATTTATAGATTTTAGCTTTTTAAGGAACATGAATAATGACCCGTGATTTCAAAACAATCTTAGTCTGCCCTTTGCTTGCTAAAGCTTTCTATTTATAAACTTCTAGTCTTACATTGCATTTACCGTTGGTTAAATGTCTTTGTGAGAATTCCATATTTATATCGTTTCTTCCAAATACACATACAAGGGAGGTCTACTTATCTAGAAACAACAACATGGTGAATAAATAGGAATATTTCTCATAATATCATACACATCTTTTTATACAAGAGACAACCGACGGTTACAACCCAAACAATCTAAAGAAAAGAAAAGAACAAACGCTGGAAGGGAAATGACAACAACAACACTACTAGACCTAAGGTACTAACTGCAAACTATGAGATGGTCCCAATCCTCTATGGGAGCTCGAGCCATTGCCGAAGCCTCGAAATGGGGGTAGTATAGTGGCTGTGTATCCAATCTCATGGCTCTAGCACTACTGCTCGGCCTGAATCTATCGGATCTATGCCTAGACCTGATGAATAGCAACTAGCTCGGGGCTCTGGTATCCTCAAGCATCCTGCCCTTGCTATGCCTCCTGCTGCGGTTGCTCCCCTATTGCTGGTGGCTCTGGGATTCCCATTTTCCTGAGAGAGGCTCTATCGAATGCAGGAGGGACCTTCTTCTGGATTGGCTCTCCAGAGAGGTTCACTTCGTACTACCTAAAGATATGAGTGGAGAGATGGAAATATGGAAAGTAGCTTCGAGAAGTACCAACTCTAGGACTAATGCAGTTGCTCATGATAGCACAAACCCAATTGACAACTATACCACCTATGATGGCATAGGTGGCATTCTGAACCAACAGATAAATCTGATCAAAGCTCCCCATCTTCAGAATGATGTTCTGCTGAACTATGCGAACGATGAGGTAGGTTGTAGTTCGCAAATTGACTGACCTCCAGACATTGATAGCTCCAGAAAGGATCCCCTACAAAATCTTCGGATCAGTCATCTCCACATCATCTAAATCCGCTCCCTTAGCAGCTATCCTCAAAATGTCATCAAAATCGTCGTCGGATAGATCAATCTCGACTCCCTTTACTTCCGACTGAAGATTGTTGATGCCTTCATCAAAGTTGTATGCCAGATTTGCGTCAAATAGACGCATGCAACGTGGGTAGCATTCCTACTCAAAAGTGTTGTAGTGGAGGATCGGTGCTAATCCTGCCGCCGTAAATAATTCCACGAGTCCGAAGGCAGTTAAATCTCCAAATTTGACCAACCGTCCTTGAAGAAAGGTGAAATCTGCTAAGACCAAGTAAAAGGAGATTTTCTGATCACTTTGATCAAGCCAAGCGATCTCCTGAGGGGTCAGACCTCGATGGCGTGAGGAAGAGCCGGAGGTTAGAGGTGGTGCCATGGACTAAGTGAAGGTCGGAGAAGGGTGATTGGGTTCAGATCTGGAGTAGTGGCGGGACTGGATCTGGCTGCTGCTTGAGTGGGGGTTCTTAGCGGCATCGCTTGATGTGGAGGAGAAGGAGAGGATGGTAGCTGATTTGGAGGGAGGAGAAGGGGGACTTGGGGTTCGACACTTGAGAGAGGAGGGGGATGAAAGAAAATGAGGCGGTTAGAGCATGGACGTGACTATAGGTCGCGTTCCAGGTTCGGGTCATGCCTCAACACGTTAACCAATTGACAGCCAAGGGTCAATTGATCGTTGAATTTTGGGCGTAGGTCAAACCTAGACCCTATTCGGGTTGGGTTAATTAATAATAATTGTTTCGCGTCGTTTTTTCTTTGATTCGACACGATCCAAAAAATTCTTATCTTCTTCATGATGGTGCCCTGACTTACCGTCTAGCTCTTTGAACCCTTTCCTCAATTATTTCATAGTACACCTAACTTATACTGCTTCTGCCGTTAACAACTTCGAAAACCAAAAAATATTTTAGCTACTATTCTCATTATTTTTATACGAGAATATTCCTCCTATTCGCTAGCGGGCATTCAATACACTTCCTAACTACATACCTCAACTAAGTCAAGTGTCATTTCTATCTTATCCGCCCCTTTAAAAGAGAGAGATTTTAAAAACTTTCAGGTTTTATAAACAGGAAAAATCATCAAGCTATACACATGCTCATTCCAATTTGTTTCAAAAAACGAGAACTCTTTTCCACCCAAAAACCTTTTAAAACCAAAACTTAAGCTTTTATTTTACTATATATATATTTTTAAGAATCTCAAGACGTACTCTTTTAAAGTTAAGACTTTTCAGCACAGCCAAATAAAATCCAAAACTTTCTTATTTTTCAAAACAACAGTTCCCAAACAGACCCTTTAGAAAAGTCCTTTGAAAAACTCATTCAAACATTTCAAGGCATTTTTCAAAATATTTTGTCAAATCCTCTCTTTTGGGGTTAGACTAAAAAATGGACTTTAGTCTTTTTAAATAAAAATCTAGTTCGTCATCTTATGGTGATTGACAAACATTCTCTTTAAGAATTTGCTTCTAGATGTTTGCGACATATAGGCTCTTATTTCCCACTTGTCTAGATAAGATGTATGTCTTCCACTACCAATCTATCAAAACCCATAATCATACTATAGCTATGTCTTAATAATCAAGTCACACACCATCCAGCCTTCGGGATCCTTCCATATATCGTGCTCATGCTCTCCTAGGTTAACACCTTACGTGCAGCCAACGCTCCGTGGGGTAATCGGAGTAGGTGCAAAAAATTTAAACTATATAAAAACTTTCCTTACTCATAGTTACATTGTTCATCCTTTCGAAATATGGTCACAACTATTCTGTAGTTGGAATTTATAGAGTTTGGCGTATAATATATATTTATAGATAGAAAAATACAAATACATACTCTAAGAGTATTCTAATCCCTATGATCGACTAACCTAGGCTTCGATACCAAATATAACAACCTACACCTTAATGGACCCAAATTTCGACAAAAATCAAAATCCAAGTCCATTAGGGCACGGATCATTGGTTTTGGTAACCTGCAATAAACATAAGTATATCAAAGATTGATCAGACTAAACTCACAGCGGAATAGAAAATATAATAGGATATAAATACTGACCGATGCCACTACCTTGGAATCAATGCTATTCCTTGGACATCCAATCGCCTTGTCAATACCGAGCATGAACAAGAAGACTTCTCCATCAACCGTCCCGTCTTGCTTCAGTGACCTATTTCTTTAAATATACCAGTGGATTGTAATGGGGAGGGGATCAGAACAACATTCTGATGATTAGAAAATTGCATAACTTATCCATAACATAAATTTACATCATTTGGTTTCTTTTTAAATGTTATGTCTGCTATTAATGGCTAACCCGTTTAATTTAATATATGTGCATATGATATATTTATCCTAACATTCTCCAATCTATACTATACATATATATACCTATGTATATATACATTCTAACCATTCTCTACCCAAAATCCCGGCCACTTAATACTCCCTAATTATGAAGCGGGCCTTGTGCATCGCTATTGCTAGTATATTAGTCCTAGCTACAGAGACTGATGACTCCTATATACGGCTTTACTAATAATATATAATTTATTTATCATACTACTATCACCATTTAAAGACTTATCTAAGGGTTAACTAGTCCACCTCAACTAAACTAATTTTTCTACTATCTCTACCATGAGATCCATGCGTATCCCATACAGATTCTACACTAGCAAAAAACAAAATCCATCAGGGCATAACCCTTGTCTTTACCACCATTCATTTAGGATCGTTGGTGTAACAACCCAGAATTTTGGATATTTGAAATTGGAATATTTAATTAATTTTAAATATTTTAATAGTTAATTTTTAACTTGAATTTCAAATATAACTATTTATTGGACAATTTAATCATTGAATTTAATAATTGAAAATTTGGTAAAATATTGAATCTGGAGTTTTAAGCTTGTTAAAAATAATTTAAAAGCTTATAAAATTTATATTGATAATAATGAAGATAATAAAACTTTTAAAATTGAATTTAAAAGGATTTTTTCAGTTTTAAAATATATCGTTTAAATTTACATTTAAAAATAGCCTTCTAGGGCACAGTCTCGGATTTTGACGAAACCAGTTCCATTGGATCCGTAATAGTGTATTATTATCGGATTTCAAATTTCGTAACGTTTGGAGTTATCGTTTGGTCGTACAGGTTAGAAACGCGCTAAAATTTATATCGAAAATTCAATATAATAATTGGGTCCAAAAAGTTATCTTCTCCCTACGATCGAATTTGGACTCGAAACCTTTTCCATTGCGTTCGGAATAGGGGTATAGCATTATGAACGCCTAGCAGCACGCCTCGATAGGGGTTTGAGATTTTAAGTTGCGAAAATGGAGATATTTTGCAGATTTATATATATATATATATATATATATATGTATGTATGTATGTATGTATGTATGTTCAGTCAAACAGGTCTTGTCCTCTGCAACCTAGGATTGTGACCTTACCCATTCAAACACGCTAACGTTCACATCTCCTTCCTCCTATATCTCACGCAACTGTTACAGCTGAACATTAAAAAAAAAAGAATTCGAAATCCATTCGAAACCAGATAAAAGAAAAGAAAAATATTTACAAAACGCGATCTTCCTTTCTCCTCTTTCAGAAGCAAATCGAGCACGAGAGAAGAATTTGTACATATCGAATCGCGTGCTTCCTTTGGTCGATGTCGCAACTGGTGTTCGCACGCGTAGGAGGGGAAGCACGATCAGAAATGGGCGAGATTTGGTGGTGGAGTACTCGGGATGGTGGTGCAGTCGAGACTGGAGGAAGGGGGACTCGGCGATTGCATTTTTGATCAGGCGGCCAAAAAACTGGTGGACTTCAATCGCGTGTTGGTCATCGCGGCATGGCGCAAAAGGGAGTTGATTCTACAGTTGTGGTTGCGCGCGTATCGAGACGTGGCCGAAATGTTGGGCGCATGTACACTCGTGAGCGCGCGAGTGGAGGCTGCAGGCTGTCGTGGTGAGGTCATTCGAGCCTTGAGATGAAGATGCGTGACGTGCTCTGAAACTTGGTCACGAGAATGAGGTAATTAGGTTGTTTTCTTTTTGTTAAACAGTAGGTAAAATTAATTCACAAGTTGGTAATTGGTCTAATTTCATTTTTATTGAGTTATTAAATAAATTTATATCATCTCGAATTGTTAATAAACTTGTAATTCATTTATACGAGGTTAAAATCGGACAAAATTGGTCGTATGGGATTCGTGGCTGGGAAATTTACGCGGTAGGTTTAAGATTGGAATGGATTGAAAATAAAAATCAAGGTGAGTTAATCTCACTCAATTTTGGATTACCGTAATTAATTTTAATAGTTAAAATTAATTATTGATTGATTGATAGAATTGATAAATTATTATCAGTTGGATGTGATATTATATATAGTAGTATATATATATTGGAGTGATTGATATTCCCGCATATATATAGCGGATGAGACCCTATGCGCCCCGCATAATAGCGGATGACCCTATATACCGCGATATCCCCCTGGAAGTGGGATTGGTATTTTTATATTGTATTAACATCTGTAGATGCAGGGAAACAAGTTGGAGGGATCCAACTGGATTCCTCAAAAATGTTGAATTTATTTTCATATTCAGTGATATGATATATTGAATAATCTATGATAGATTATAGCATGATTTGAATTTATTTGGTGTTATGGAGTTACTGGTTAGATTTTGGTATCTTTAAATACCAATAATAAATGTTTTGAATTTGGAAAGAAAATAAAAAGAAAAATTGAAGTAAAATATTTATGGCGAAATTTGGATTCAATTGAAGGAAATAAATTTGGGCAAAATAAATAGTTTGTTTTAAAACTGTACTTGGCAGTTTTGGAATATGGAAACGTAGAGGTTTTTTGAAAAATGTAAATAAAAGGATTTTAAATAATAAAACCTAGGCAATATTTGTTTAAGTATAAAAAGAAATTTATTTTTAAAATCGAGATTTAAAATAGTTTGGAAAGATAAAATGGAAATTCGGAAAGAAGATACAGAATTATTATACTAGATTTTTAATAAGATTATGGAAAGAAAGTGGAATTTGAATGTAGTTAGGTTTTGGAATATATTTGGGTTATTAAGAAATTAATTTAAAAATGGAATTTAATTTATAAAATCATTTTAAAATCGATTAAGTGTTGTGAACAGGGATAAACGGAAATGAGACTATAGAATTTATAAACGAAGTTTATAAATAAAGTAAAGTAAATTATCAGTGGATAAATTGAAGTTATAAATTCACGGCGAGGACTTATAAGGAGATGGGTAAATCGGTTTAAAAATAAATGATAGATTTTTTTTTAGAAATGCGAAAAAGGGAATTTACGGAATTTGGACGTAAAACAAATTGGAAATAAATCGAGAAGGTTTTATTAATATTAGACTGGCCATATGGGAGTTGAAAAATATACTTTTTTTCTGAGAAGTTAAGTTTATTTTAAAAAGGGAATTTTTAAGTATTAATTAGAAAATTTAAAAGTGTTAAAGAATATTTCAGAAAATTAACTATTTATTTGTTTTAAAATTGTTTAAAGTATATATTAAATATTAATCGAGTTAGTTATAGTAAGTTAATTATTATTTAAAGAATTATTCAGAATTATTATTTTAAGAGATAGACTATTCTCTATTAATATTATTTTATAATAACTTTTATTTTAAAAGAGCTACTGCCTAAAATTAACTTGGAAATTATTATAGAAATTTCATAAGTATTGTTTCGAAAATTTTTAAATAAAGTTTTCGAAAAAGTAATGGTATACTCGCGTGGCAAAATCGGAGGCAGTGAGTGCCTGCAGTTAAGACTTGGATTTCTCTAGGATAGAGGTGTAACCATTGAGCCGTGAATCCATGGTTTGATACTACAGTGGTACTTTCCATATTATTTTTAAAAGGGTTTTCAAATATTCTTTTTGAAAAAGGGATAGTCGGTGAATTTACTAAATTCGATAAGATAAGTACATATATTTTGGATAAAGATATTTAATTTATTAAAATTAAATTAAAAAGAGATTTGGAGTTTTTCAGTGAAAAATGGAATATTTGGTTGAATGATTGTTTATTTGATAGTTAAATAACCGACTATCAAATCTGGATCCAAAATATAATTTTGGGAATATCTAGGAGAAATATGGGAATTATATGGTACAGTTACCGTTCGAGGGGCTATACTATACGTATAAACTTTTTTTGTTCTTCTAGGACGTTTATAAGGAAATCCGTCCATTAACAGTTAGGAAGTGATCTCCGATCTTATTTTCGTCTGTAAAGAACCGGGGTTGAGTTTACCGGAAATATCGAACATTGTTTCGAAGAGACCCAGATCGGATTTGTTATCCGAAAACCACTTCGATCCAATGAGTACGTTTTCGATGTGAAAACAAGAGCATGGAGTCGAAGATGGAGCAGTGAAGTGCAAGAGCTAATCGCTACTAATCCTGAGGATTATTCCAAAATGGATATGGTAGGAATAGTGCCTTTGGTTCCGTTCAGACCTAGAACGGACTTGTATGGATGAATGCTATCAGAACATTGTCATCGGAGGACAATGAGCATTTTAAGTGAAAAATTCCTTAAAAAGGTAATCGTAGCCTCTAGCCTCATCAACCGGGAATGACTAAAAATCAGGAGAGATGCAGCAAGGCTAAGTGGGTCACACCCAATTAGGGTATGTTTATCACCTTTCTAGATACCCGCAGATATTATTACTACGGTATATGGAAGGAGCTCGAGAGAGGGTGGGAACACCCGGGGTGATAGCATATTCGGTCTATCCAGGTTAGGGATAGTCGGGTCTTGTGTGGCAGGGGATTCCGATGTGGTCCTCGGTACGCTGTTTCTAGACGTGTACTTTGACAGGTGATACCCCAGTGCCTAGTCATTCGTATGGAATCCATTCTCCAATACGTGCCTTTACAGTTTTGATTGTAGAGCCTAGTATGCTGGAATTTAATTAATGTAACAGTTTCAGCTATTAGAATAAGTATTTGTACTTAGACACTATTATAATATCAGAGGATTTGATATGAAATGTTTTGGTTATCGTAAGGTAAAAACTTGTCGTGTTTATGTGTGGCGTGGTCTTACGAGATACCTTCGATTTTCAAAGGATTTTGAAAACTTTAATAATTCAAATTGAGTGTGTTTTCTCATGCTGGTTTTCCAGACTGACTCGGGTGTTATTTTATTATAATACTCAGGTCAGACCGAGTATTACAAATACAGGATGTGATGCTATGGAGCTCAAGAGACGAGCTGGACGACGAAGACGTATTACACGTATCTGGTTTATACTCCGCTGTGTATTGTAGGCTGTATATTCAACTTTTATGAGGACAAGTTATTATAACTGTCTAGTATTGTGTTATTGATGTATTGTACTTTGATGATGTAATGTATAAATAACAGTTATAGTTCTTTTTGTATATAGACATGTTATATCTATTATATATTGTCCGCTGCGATTGTGAGATTTTGTGTTGTTGTTTCTATTTTCTCCTTCTACCTCTTTCTTCTTTTTCCTAACGATCTGGTATTTCCGACATTCGATTGTTCGGCATGTAATACAGTGGACGTATTGATGTCGATTTTTGGAGGTCGAAAATCTGGACCGTCACAGTTGAGCATACTCCAGACCTACTACTAAATATAGGTACCAACTACTGATATAGTCCGCTGACCCTCCATGGCTAACATCCCTATTTAGACTAATCTAAATAGCCAAGGAAAATACCCCTTTTGGTTACTTACCACCTCTTATGTAACACCCCGTAATTTGGCATTAGTTATTTAATTAGTTAGTTAGTTAAATAATTAGGCTCCAAAAGTGGAATTTGTGCAAACGATGGAATTTGACCAAGAACTTGCATTATTGCGTTCATGGTGAAATTTTGAACAACTTTCATATTTGGAGTTTTGTGATCGAAGTCCAAACGAAGAAGTTATGGACGACAAACGAATTCGAAACGAAAATAATTAAATAAGAAAAAAATTAACAATTTTATATTACTTACCTGGGCCCACAAGCTGACCCGTTATTAGGGACGGTCGACCTTCAATGGTCGACCGACGACCCAAAGGCAGTCGACCGGTGGCGACCCGGCGACTATAATAACCCTAAGCCACAATAGCCTAGATTTAATAATTTAAATCGAACGGTTTTGGTTGATTCTAGCACCTATAAATTCAGGCCTAGCCCTTCCTTCTCTTCTCATATTTTTATGGAGACAGTAGCGAAGCTCTGCAATTTCTTCTTCTCTACTTTCTTTCTAAATTATAAGGATAAGATATTTGTACAATTCGGAGAAGAGTAGAACCTAATAAAAAGAAGAAGAGAAGAGAATTAACCATATGCCCACTAAATTAATGTTCCTCGATAAATTAGATAGTTTGATGATTCCATTAGCAAAAGCGCGAGGCCCACATACAAAACAAACTAAATTCCTAAAGTGCAATCAACGACTTTTATTATAAATTAACTCTTTCATTGCAATATCTTTTCACAAGAATATTGGATTAACAAATCTTTTTCACAACGGAATAACAAAGTAATTATCATTCTAATGCATGTACCATACATATGTAGAATTCAAATTTACTAAATCAAAATTTTGAAAATAGACAATACTGTAATGAAAATAATTATATGCCATCTCGAAATAATGACCCTTATATAGCATCTAAGGGAAACAGCCCCCACTTCACGATAAACATGACGGTTCATGGTGCAAGGATTGAGGAGAAGATGCCCTATGTAGTTCTAAAGACAACTTTTCTATGTTTGCAAAAAGTTGCTATATGTTGATTGGCGAATCAACAATAGTTATAGAAGCTAGTAGGAATATAAGAAGTTTTCTAACACCAGTCGCAGGACCGTGACTTTGACTTGTAGTCTCTTATGCTACTGGCTAATTCATTAACAGTGGAACCTATAAAGATTTCATTAAAAAATAAATTAATTGCATTGGCAAATCAATGCTTGAGTGTATGCCACAGATGCATGCAATTGGTGCTAGAATCCCTTGAAAACATAATAGTCATATTTATTTAATAATACGATTATTAAGAAAATACATAATTAAAATATAGTTAAAAAGCACATAATATAATTTGCATCTATTAACTAATTCTTTCATTAATAATTTGTTTATCATTATTGAAAAGTATCCCAAATAAAAGAAAAAAATTAATAATTTAAATTTTGATGTAGTTCCAACAAATGCAATTATCATTAAAATCACTCCTATGCTGATTTCCAGATCATATCATTCACAGTTTATATAAAACTACAAATAAAAATGAGCAGAAATGGCTTTAGTTATCATCAACTTCATGTTCACAAGCAGTGGTACACAAGTAGAAGCATTTTCTTTGTTTTTACGTCTTGTAATGTGAAATATAAAAATGACTATGGTATTTCAGTTTGAACCCAATAATTATTCGCCGATACAAGACTATATCCTAAGTATAATTATTAATTTAAACATATTTAGCATTTTACTACATATATAAATATGTTCATTTAGCTCATTATGAAAGATTGATAAACAATATTTCGCGAAACTGAACAAACAATTATACTTGGATTCGAGTTTATTTGATTATATCAAAATTTGAAAACGATGGAGAAACTATCCCAAAAGCACTAATTGACATATTGAACTATTTTAAGTTTCAATTAAAGAAATTCATTCGAAAATCAAAACTGAACATAGTATAATAAAATTCAAGATAATACTTGACAACATAAAATGAAAATGATAATTTCTTGCTACGCACAAAACATTCCCTTCCATTTTGCATAAATAGATTAACTAACACATGCATCATAAAATAATAATAGAGAAAACTTAAGACATATGGAGACATGGGAAGAAGAAGAAATATTTTTTACTTCTTGAACGGTCATTAATTAACGAGAGAAAACTTTAGTTAACATTTGATTTATGAGTTGGGTGGACTTAGATTAATTTTCGAATGGACATAGTATTAAAAATATGTTACGAAATATAGCATAAAATGTTCCTTCTCAAACTGGGTTTTGGGTTGTGACTCAACTTGCCCAGCCCAAGGATCGGCCCTAAGCAATAATTCTTTCTTCCTTCAAAGAAAGCTATAACTACCTTTGTTCAATGTTCCACTATGTCTATCTCGTTTGAAAAACATCAATAACTATCATATTTAAAGATTACCTCATTAAGGCCTTATATAAAGGCAAGAACGACTACTTGCACAAAGGTGGTCAAAATTTGTTTCAAACATAGTAAATGTTGTTATAATAAAATGTTAAAGTACAACTAAAAACTTGTAAAGAAGAGCAAAATGCAAGAGAATGATTTCCAACTCTAAATGCATTTGTTGAAGACAATTCAAAAGAGATAACAACGTTTTGTTAAAACTTTGAAGTACAATAATGATGATTTTCCATACACTGATGTTAAAACAATCTCCTACAATGTTGTTTTCAAAATGATTGTAAAATAGGTATATTGCTAGTTTGAATGATAAATTATAGTTTATGATTTATATTTGCATCGATGTAAATTTGTTGGGGAGGTTAATAAATATTTAAACTAGTTAATTTTTGAATATCATTGACACATTAATAGTTTTAGTGAAGTTCAATAAGGACAGTTAAATTTGGATGCTACTATGTATGCCCACTAATACACTTCTTATCGCTACTTAAAGAGATATCGAAAGAATATACGAGAAAACACTCCAAACATCCATCGATGTTGTAAACGCAAAAGAATTATATTTCTATAAATCTTATTAGAGAATATCACATTAAATATATTTTTCAACTTGAGAAATTGCTTTTTATATGTCATCCTTGTCATATCTTCTATTTTTATCACTTGAAAATAGATTTCAAATGAAATTTTCTAACAACCTAGTATACCGAGGTTCGAAAATTATCAAATTAACTACAATTTGCTAATCTAATTTCGAACAGATAGAAATTTGTATAAAGAAAGATTGAAGTTGATGAAATCTGAATTCACGATTTTTGTTTATGATTTTTTATTATAAGAAGATTAAAGAATGAATGCTTGTTTTGTTAAAATAACTAAGAAAATATAGCTCGATGTATAGGGGTGAAAGAAGTATTTTATAAAATATTATTAGACGAGAAAAAATGTGGTGAGAGAAGGAGAAAATTAAATGTATATAGTAGCATCCTTAAATGTTAAAATACATATTCATTAACCTCAAATGAATTTATCATATGTATCATGAAAGCGTCAATTTATAAAACATCATGCTTAGTGCATTTTTAGTAGTTTTACGAATTAAAAAATGCACTAAGCGTCATGTTTCCTAAACAGGAAAATACTGTGAAGGACAAAAATTCACAATATTTTAGACTCAAGGACCCGTCTTCAAAATTTTAGTCTGAAGGAAAACTCTCATATATTTTTTCTACGTCGGGACAATAAAATTAACGACGAGGACAACATAAGAAAATTCATCGATGGGGAAGTGATCACCGAAGAACTCATCGTCTGAACCTCAAAGCCGTCGTTATCGATTTATTGTCATCGCCTGAATATGAAGATCTAAAGACTCGAGATGCCTTACTGAATTTCTTGAGGGTTGTGCTTCGGCCTTTGATACCTGAATTAAAATTGATGCCTAGCTTCTGAGGTTTGTCTGAAGTGCTGTCTAGGTGAGTTATGTTGAATATGTCGTGACCTGCACATGAATGGAGATGTAGTGTTGATGATGAGCTAGTTTGTTGAAAGATTGCTGTAGGGGTGTTGTTTGATATCGATAGTGATGATGGAAGAAGAAGAGCAAGTCGAGGAAGAAGAAGAGCAAGCTATGGAAGAATTAGGGGTGAAGAAGTGGTATCAGCTGTTAGGTATCAATTTTGAAAATATTTGTTATTTTTGAGTTTGTGATTTTTGTTGTATAACAAAATTATTATACTGTAATAAATTCACATTTTGCAAACATTTTTTAATTATTGTTTTGTTTTTTTGCATTTATATTGGTTTGATTGTAATGTTTTGCTATATCGAGTTTAGTGAGGATTAGTTTTTGGGTATCATTTTTGTTTTTTCTTAGTACCTTTTTTTACAATAATGCAGTGTGGAAGTTTTTTTTTACTGCTTTGTTGGTTTGATTGTATAAAAAAATAAAGTTATTACAAAGTAGATATGATGATCATTGAGTTGAATTAGTGTTTCGTTGGTATCAAATATTTAATGAATTTTGTTTAAGTACCGGTTTTACTATTAATTTGAGGATCAGTTTTTATGTGTCAGTTTTAATGACGATAGGTATCATTTTTGTAAAAACTATTTTATTTTTTATCTAGTGATGAGCCGGTGTCGTGCTCGCCATTGTGCACACTAGCTTAATTGAATGCAGTTCATGCTTATGTTGGAGTGGAGTCACTCAATCTGGCTTGCATCGGAGAATGGAGATGTTTGAGTCAAAGCGTCGTTACATGAGATAACAATGCAATTTCATGAGTATGATAGATGTTGATTATGGGTGATTTATTTGTGCTTTAAATATGATTGTAAACTGATTTTCTACAAGGATGATTGTTATGATTAAAATGCTTGTTTAAGAATGAAATATAAACTTAGATAATGGTGATCGAATTTGATAAATTTGAGAACCTAGAAGATTATGGGGGGTTTATTTGAGTATCAGCTGTTAGGTATCAGTTTTAGTTGTCGATATCAATTTTTAGGTAGCAGTTTTTAGGTATCAGTTTTTATGTTAAGAGTTATCAGTAGCATGTGCTGGCAGCGTGTGGTGTTGGGGTGGCGGCGAGGCTGGTGGTGCAGGTGATGGCGGTGGGTGGTGGTGCGACGAGTGGTGGTTGATAATTTTGGTTGTTTGTCATTATGACTAATTTTAAAAGAATGTTTGTCCTTAGCACTAATTTTGAAAAAATGTTTGTCCTTATGGCTAAAATATTGAGATTGTGTCTTTGAGGCAAAAAAAAATGTCCTTTGTACAAAAAAACCCCATTACATTTACAGCCAATGAATATGTAATTTAAAATGTAAACGCCCATATTGAACTCCATCAAAACTATTAATGCATTTGTCAAAGAGAGCAAAAAAATTTAACCGGTTTAAGGTTAATTCTATTTAAACTCACAGAAATGCCGAGTTCCTCCCTTCCGCCAAAAAAAACTCACAGTAATTCTATTTTATTTTTACAGTGTCAAATACGAACCCAACAAATATTTGTCACCATAAAAATAAAAATAAAATCGTCAAAACATGCTACATATGCATCTTAATAGAAAAATAATAAAATTTGTGATTTAATGGTGAAGACGAAATCAAAATTCGATACGTCTACTGAAAAATATCACGTTTTAAATATTGCAAATTAACTTTTCATTATAAGCTGATTTTTTTTCCCCTAATAAAGGTTGAGTTCAAATCCAATTAGCCTTAGCCCCGGTATAAATATTGATTACACCAAAAATTCCTGCCGCTCTCTCAAATTTACGTTCAGACGACATTTCCTAAAACTAGGGATTTTTTTTTCCTTCCTCCTTTCATTCAGCTCCAAGCTAAATTCGATCTCGTTGTTCAGTTCAATTTCTTCTTAATCGAAGTTCTATCAGCTCAGCTCGATACTACAACTGCAGAATCATGACATACCATAAATCGAGGTACTTTAAATATCCATTTTCAAGTTAAATGTTTGTAAAATTTTTATAAAAATTGAAATTGAAATTGAAATTTAGAAGGCAGAATTAGTTCAGCTACAAATGTATAATTCGCAGTATATGATAACAATCAAACAGCATCAATTTGGTTAATACACTGTTTCATACTAGTGCACTAAACGTTGATCATTATGGTTAGAAATTAATTGCAAGTACAAACCTCTATGTTAAACTTGTTGATTTTCATGTTTACTTTCAACTTGGAAGTGGTGAATAGTGTGTATGTAAACTAAACATTACCGCGGATTTAATTCATATGAAAAATTAATTTGGAATGTCAGAGAGAAAGTGTTAGAAATTGAGTATGTTTTAATTGATCAATCATGTGTGCCTAATAATTAGCATAAGTATTGATCTTTCCTAGTTTGTAGGCCAAGTAATTAGTTAGTGGTTTAGTGTCTTAAGTCTATTTAAGTACTTGTATCTCTTTTGTTTTAAAGTAAGTTATCAACAATGTAGTTCCCTTCTGTTTAATGTTTTATCTCTCTTCTCCTCTTTTCTATATCAAATTCTAACATGGTATCAGAGCTAGGTTAGAGAGGAGAGGGAGAGAATAGAGGATTTAAGTGAGTTTTTACTTTCTCTTCTTAAAATAAAAGCACCCAAAATTAATAAATGCTGCAACCCACACTTCAAAGCACCGCAGCTGCTTCGATTAAATCGCTACCGCAAATCGAACTGTCTAGAGAGAATTTCCACTGCCGTGATGAGTCATAGCCACCGTCGTATCCGCACTGTCGAATAGATCGGGAATTTATGCTTGGATCCAAGTTGTCGCCGTCGTCAGTGGTGTTGAACTTGATACCATGATGACCAACTTCTGGACATGGTCGTGGTGAATCTATGCCTTGCTAGATATTCGAGTTATGATGCTGTGTTGAGAGTTCGCTTCAGTGAGGCTTGCCTGCGCAATGTTCGTAGATTTCAATTAAGCATCGCTTCCTTGAATTGTAGCAGAGCTTGTTTGCAAGTAGGAGGAAGAGGAGTTGGTGTGGTTCAGGTGATATATGTTAATCGTTTTGTGGAGGATTGCGGGTTATAGCTGGTGTTTTAGGTGAATCGGCCATGGCTGTTTGGTCGAGTTGGGGCTGAGGCGTTTGTGATGAAGGCAGTGTTGTTTTATGAGGCCATGGAGTTGCTTGTTTAAGATAAAGGGTTGATTATGTATGATTGTAGGAGATGGCGGGTCAGTGAAGGCGGAGGTTTGAGTTGTTATGTTTGGTGAAGAAGGTTTGTTTGGGTGGCTTCTGGTGAAGTTGTTTGGTGTGGGTGATTGAATGTTGATGAGGCAAGAGGATTTTGGCTGCTGGAGATTGGTTACGGAGTGGAAGTTGAAAGTGCAGTGAATTAGAATGTAAGAAGGAGGGAGTTGGAGTATTGAAGCTACTGAAGTATTGGATGTATGAATTTGCTGTGGTGAGGTGGAAAATTGATGGGTAGCAAAAGAAGAGAGAACAATGAAGGAGAGTATGTGACAGAGGTATAGTATGGACTGCTCTCGGAGGGAGTGGTGTTCAGGGATAAAGGAGACTGGTGATGGTTTTTGGTGAGAAGTTGGTTTGACAAGTTGTATGTGAAGGGGAGGAAATGAAGTTTTAATTGGAGATGAATCTTGTGGGTTGAGGTAATGCAGTGTGTATCAGTGTTGAAGGTGGTTACTGGCTATGTGTGGGATGTCAGAAGGCAGCGGAACCAAAGTTTGATGGATGCTTGCAAATTGTAGATGGAGGAGAAGTTGTATGTTATGCAGTTTAAAGCGGGTGATGATATATGATGTAGAAGGAGTTTGTACGGTGGTAGGTTTGCAGATTTGTGAAGTGGTTTGGATGTACATGTTGCAAGTTGATATGCAGTGGTTGAATGTTGTGTAGTGATGTTGATAAAATAGAACAGAAGGGGAAGAAGACACTGGTTTCCTGAACGTGTTATGTTGGGCACGCGACTGAAGAGAGGACTACAGTTAATGCAACTGGATATGTGAGTTGTGTTGTGTTGGAGGTATAGTTGTTATGGAGTTAACCTGGTTTTGAAGATTGGATGAGTTTGTTGTTGTGAAATGTATTGAGTGAAGAAGGATGCATGAGCTAGCTTGTGTGAAAGCTGCAGATTGAAGATGGAGATAGTGAAGAGTAGAACGTCGGTTATGGGGTTGGACAGTTATGGAGAACGCTCGAGAACTGTTTGATGATATGCCTAAGAGAGGTTAGGCATGCCTACATGTGAAGTAGGCTGAGTGAGGAAGACTTGGTTTTATGTCATCCAACAAGTAAGGAAGAAGAGCCGCGGTTCTCACTTGTTGGGGGATGACAGATAGTAGGGACGACCCGAATGGAGAGGTTAGTGGATCCCTAAGAGAAAACCAAGAATATTTGTTGATGGTTAAAGTACCAATCAACATGAAACAGTTGAGCATGCCCAACCAGGTAGAGATGAGATTTATGACCGAGTTCGTCTATACAAGACGATGAAGAAATTGAGAAGCGCAGTTCATTGCTTTGTAAACTGAATGTTAGCACATCTAGTTTAATGGAGGGTGTTAGAAATTGAGTATGTTTTAATTGGTCAATCATGTGTGCCTAATAATTAGCATAAGTATTGGTCTTTCCTAGTTTGTAGGCCAAGTAATTAGTTAGTGGTTTAGTGTCTTAAGTCTATTTAAGTACTTGTATCTCTTTTGTTTTAAAGTAAGTTATCAACAATGTAGTTCCCTTCTGTTTAACGTTTTATCTCTTTTCTCCTCTTTTCTATATCAAATTCTAACAGAAAGACGTTAGAATTTCAATATACGACTGATTAATCATGAAACCCTAGATCTGAATAGATGACCAAGAAATAGAGGAAAGTGAACGGGTTAGCGGAACTGCGGAAGCCATACCTGAATTCATAGTTGCTGTTGGAAAAGTAAATTTGGTTTGGTTTTCCATATTGACACAAGCCCTAGACCTTATATTAGATCTGAATTCATACTTGCTGCTTTTGTAAATTAGAGATAAATCTAAAAGATGGAAATTGGATCCGATCTTCCAAATTGACATAAACCCTAGATCTGAATTATTTCCATGGAAGAGATTAGAAGAATAACCGGAGCTTACGTAATTTGGGGATCATAACCTCTTATTTATAATGTTGACATTTTCTAATTTGGACCTTCAACAAAATAGAATTGTCCCAGTATCTACACATTAATACCATGACAATTATACATGTAAGCATTTTCATAATTTGATCACTTTAGTTAGGTTTTACACCAAAATAGCACTACACATTTATTTTACATATGTGGCCTATATATTGAAATTTTCTAACAAAAGAGTCTTGGCATTCTGAAATAAAGTTCTGTCATATATCCAAATATAACAATCCATCATCAAATTTTTTCAAAAGCTTATTTATCCAAATATTTGCAGGCTTTGACATTCTGAAATATACAAGTTAGGAAGGATATATGTATCATAATGTCAAATCATATTTGGCCAAAAGAAAGCAACATATTGACTTTGAAACTATAATTATTTCTTCTTTAAAAATTCCTTTTGAAACCGCTCTGTTCTGACAAGCTAACTAAATGGGCCTACAATGCATACAGCATTTTACTCATGTCAGATCACCTATCCATTTATTTTGAACAGGTTTCTGTTATTAGAACACTTTCAGCTTATTGCAAATAAGATCATCATTTTCGACCTTTGAAAAGACAGAAAAAAGAAGTCTGATTGCTTACTATATTATTGATCACTTCTTAGCATGTTTGTTTACCTTTAAAATTAAGTATTTCCTTTTACGTGTTTTTATATGCTTAACACTTGATAGTTATGAATTATTCCAAATCATTCACTTTAGTGTCAGTGTATATTTTTTCTCTCCATTCAACATCAAGCTATTTCTAAAGTGCTAAATTAAATAAGGCACTCACAAAAAATTACAGTATTACAGTTTAGTATAGACTTATAAATTACAGAAGATACAAGGTTATATATTATTTTTCACATTAAATTTTCATTATACAAAATTTCCATGTTTATAGTAACAGTTGTACTTAATTAACCCTATTAGTTTTTACTGCAGATTTTCACTATGAAATTCTCAGTTTGCTAAATTGCATTGTATGACCTGTTGATGATTTTTTTTTAAATGTTTGTGTTAATTATTTTGGTTAGATTTAGCTGCTAGAAAATTCACTGGCTTGTAGTTGCAATTTACTTAATTAAGCCAATTTTCTATCATTTAAGTAATATGCTGGTTAGATTTAGCTACTAGAAAATTCACTGACTTGTAGTTGTGTTTGAATTTTGGATTGAAGAAAATGACGGCTATTTTATTTTGTCAAGAGTATCGACATGTAGACAATTATGTTGATACAGAATATGTGAATGTTTTGCTAAAGGTATTATATAATTAGAGTGGCAGATATTCACTACAAATGAATGTTATGTCTTCTATATTAAAAATGAAATTAACTTTGATTTTATTGCCAGTCATTGACTTTTACAGATTATTTGTGATTTCTTAACTTGCATTTTTGAAGAATGCAAATTGAGTTAAATTTCCAGCTTTTTGAGAGTATTTTTTTTAGGGAAGTCCAGGATACCAAATGAAAGTTCAAGGAGATGGGACTTTACTAATTGATTTCAAGCATGTTTTCTTCTCTTGCCATAGTTATTTTTTCTTAGTTGATTTGTACTGATTTGAATCTATCCGTTGCAATTTTTTTTGTTATTGTTTGTACTGATTTGAAATTACATTCTCTTAGTTGATGATTTGTTGTATTTAAATTTTATGATAATTATATAGGTTTATCATGTGAAACCTTATTATGATTACATGGGTTTATCATAATTATTTTGTTGTATCAACGACCTACAATTTCATAACCTTTTACAATGACATTTACTTTTATCATTTATCTTTTATATTTCTAATATTATCTTTTATATTTTATCATAACTAGTTTGTCTTTTATATTTATACTTTTATGATACTTTTACCTTTTATCTTTTACCGTAATTTGTTTCTTTTATATTTTATTATAGTTTTATCTATTATCATTTATCTTTTATCATAATTAATTTCTCTATATATTATCTTTTATATTTCTAAATATATTTACTTTTCATAGTTTATCTTATCTTTTTTCCTTTTTTGTTTATGTTTTGTCTTTGAATGTTGTTATGTCTTCCTGAAATGATATTTCGAAAAGAAAAGAAAAAAAACCAGTCACTCGCCTACTTAAAGCTTTCATGTTATCGAGTTTATAGCAGGAAATCCCTTCTGCTAAATTTCAAATGACATTTATTAACACATTACAAAAAGTAATTAATTTATAGTAATTAGAATAGTACATAGTTATTGATGCACTAATATAAGAAGTCATGAATAACTCATAGCCATCCATCTACGCCTCAAGGCCGCATCCTCACTGTCTTGTCTAGCAACAAAGCTACAACCTTTACATACTTCATAATGATTGTTTTTTTCTTCTCAATTTTAGGATCCCAAATGTAATTCAATAACATTTAGAGAATAAAGTTTTCAACGTTGAAAACTATAAATTTAGGTTCCCAGATATAATTTGTTTTTTTATCAACATGTGAAACCTTACAATTTCATAACATTTAACAATGACCTATTTATTTTTATCTTTTATATTTCTAATACTATCTTTTATCATAGTTAGTTTGTCTTTTTATCTTTTATTATACTTTTATGTTTTATCTTCTATCTTTTATCACAATTTGTTTGTCTTTTATCTTTTATCTTTCGTTATATTTTTATCTTCTATATTTTACCATTTATCTTTTATCATTTATCCAACATTATACTTTTATCTTTTATCATAATTATATACTATCTTTTCTCTTTTATCTTTATTTCTAATTATATTTAACTTTTATAAATTATCTTTCATCCTTTTTTCCTTTTTCGTTTATGTTTTATCTTTGAGTGTTATTATGTCTTCTATTTTATCATTCATATTTCTTCTTTACGAGTGGTACGACACGCGCTTCGCACGTGATGATGGCACACACTTCGCGTATAAATTATTATTTTTACAAATTGAATATGTTTAAGTCATTCGAAAAAATATGGTTTGGACAAATATTTAACCGTATTTTTACGTTGAAATGTTATGTAGTTAGTTTTAATTTTACTTTCTAAATTACAATATCTAATTTTTTGTTAGTTTAATTTTTTATTTATATTGTTAATTAATAAAGAATGAATTTAATTTTTTATTAGTTTGAATTTTTGTTTCCGTTATTAATTAATAAAAAACGACGACTTTGAAAAAATAAATTGTTAGATAATATTAAGATTTCGATAATATCCATATAAGAGCATTTTGAATTTGTCAAGGGACCTCATCTGTTAGATCTTATTTTTAAGTGATGATATTAATATTTAATAATATTTGTAGAGAGGTATTTTTGGTAGTTCACATTGATACCAAAAAAGTATGGCACCAAAGGTATTTCAACTATTAATAAAGATTTTCAGTTTTGAGTTTTAAATTGTTTTGCAATATCATCCCTCGCTACCATTCTTGAAAATTTTGTCGTTATAGATCTATTTACCATGTTTACAATTCTTGAAAATTTTGTCGTTATTGATCTATTTACCATGTTTACAATTCTTGAAAATTTGCCGTGTAATTGATAGCATATACTTGCATGCTGTTTTGAACCACAAATCTAAGTGGCTGAATGTTTGTTGGGTTTTCTTTTACTTTTAATTGCATGCTGTCTAATTTATCTATCATATTTTATATGTGTTTTCAATTTTGAAGATTAATTTTTTTGTTTAATATTCTAAATTTATCTTTTGTTTTTTATATTTTTAATTTTATCTTTTATACTTGATACTGGTTTTAATTTGTACACTACAACGATGTCGATAAGCATATAATTCTAAGAAGAAGAAATGGGAAGATAGGACAAACCATTTGAGAACCGGACCGGACCGCGGTTCAATCGCGAGAAACCGCAGACCGTGGACGTCGTCGGCCTGGAGCCAAATCGGACCGCCGGCTGAACCTCGAAACCGTGCTTGGACCGTGCGCTGGAATCCTGCTATTAATCCCGGTAATTTTCCCCAAATTTGGAAACCCTAATCTCAACAATCGCCATTACAGTCCCAACCCACAAACCAGTTCTAAGTGTCGCATCGACCCTTCTTCTTGTTGTCGTCTTAAGGTATATACATACATACATACATACATACATATATATATATATATATATATATATATATTTCTTTTGTATTATTTTGAGCTGTATGTCTTTTTATATATAATTAGTTGATGTAATTGAAACCCATTATGCTGCAAGCTTAAGCTCTATTTGAGTAAATAAACAATAAGGTATGCTACATAAGACCGCAGGGAGTAAAGAAGAAATAGACTTATTACAATTGTTTAATAGAATCCAACATAATATGGCACAAGTAAGAAGATTGTTGTTTTGTACTGTATGTACGTTAACTGTACTATTTGATATATCCATAATCAAATTGGTTGATTATTTCCTTTTATTCTTTGCTAATTCTTTAGTTTATTGCAAGGATAATATAGTTTTGATTACAAGGATAATATAGTTCTGATTAATAATCCGTAGTGATATTTGATAATATATCTTTTGTGAAGACAATAAAATGATGTGATTTGTGATATGGTTTACTACTTGTAATATTAATTAATATGGTACTTGTTGGACTTATAATTTTCACTTAACATTTTCACTGAACATTTTCAATTATGTTACCCAAAAAAATGCACGGCTCTTACGGTTCAACCGGTCGGACCAATTAAACCTTAAACCTTGAGTCATTACAGTTTGATTAAAGGTTTGGTTTTCAAAACATTGGGACAAACACATCAACTTGCACCTCTTTGATTTTTAATTTTTCATTTTAAAGTGTTCTCTTGTAGCTGAATTTAATTTTCTTTTACAAAAATCAACTTACAAGTTTTGGCCCCAGCTGAATTTAAAAACTGCCCTACGTGAACTAGGTGTGTTGCTATGTTGGTTCATTTTATTTTCCTAGTTCTATATCTTAGGCTATCCTAGTAGTTTCTTTTCCACATTTACTAAAAAGTTAACACTCCAACGTCTGCATTAAAAAAAGTTGGCTAATTCTATTTGTCCCCCACAAAACTGAAAAAACCAATATACACATGTTTTTACTTATTATATTGATCTTATTGTTAAAATTTTCCCTTTATACACTTCTTTAGTAAAAATCAACCCGTAAAAGAATTTAACCATAGGAAAAATCACTTCAGCAAAAGAATTTCACCATGGAAAAAAAATCAGTCCAGTAAAATCACGCAACAACATAAAATTCAAGTTACATCTCTTCTACGAAGTGGGCATTTTAAAATTTAAAAAAAAAAACAAACACAACATAAAATACAAGTTTTACCTTTTCTGATTCCATTAGGTACGTATTAGTATCATCTCAATCCATCGATTCACGCACAAGATTTGAGAATTTACCTAAAATTCGATTATCAGGGTTTATTTGATAAGAGGAATAGAAAAGGAAAAATATGATGCGAGATAAAAAGCTGGATGAATGAAAAAAGGACAATTTTGTCGTAGATTTTTTATTTATTTAAGGGGGACTACTAAGGAATATCTAGTGTCTAAATAGAATTAGCCAAAAAAGTTTCACATTAGTAAACTACTATTCTAGTCCATTCCAAAATTTCAATTTATTACCTACTACATGAAAAATATTTCAGTATTGGTATGTTATCTTTTATATATTTTCACCTCATCATTAAGTAGTCCCACTAGATTCATCACAAAGTACATGTTTATCATAATAACCCCATGCACCAAACTCCACTAACACCCTACCATATTCCACTCTGTCCCTTATTAAGTGATATCATCATGATCTAATGGTTCACTAAAATGTACTTGCAAGCTCAGCTATGGCTACAACTGTGTTCCTACTTCCACTAGTTTTTCATTCTCCTCAAGTTATATAACGTCCAACATTCAGTTATCAATACTGACTTTCAAGTACTAACTGCATTCTATAACAAGAGTCATCTGTCATCCATCTATTTATGTATAATAAATATATATCATAAAAGTAAAATTCCTTTAGACTATATATAGTTTATACAAAGTTTCTTCGACTATAAGCTTTTGTAGTGAATTAATACTAAAATAAAAAATAAAAAATCACTCCTTTAAAGAGAAGTAATGGCTTTAACGCTGCTCTAAAACCAAGCAGTTGTTTGTTTACTTTTTTCTTCCTATTTCCTTTTTTTTTGAAAAGAATATATATATAACAGGATGGAGAAAAAATGCCTTTCTCCGGGAGCTTACAGAAAGATAAAAGACATTTGGAAATATGCCTTCGAAAATACCAATACAGAAACAAGCCTAACTAGAGAACAGGAGGAAAAGAAGGCACCAAAATCCACTGCCAATAGAAAACAAAAAGTCCCTCCTGAGAAAAGAGGAGCAACATCCCACTGAACAAACTATCCCGCTACACCCAAGAAGGTGTAGGCCAGACCACCTGATATAAACCAACCACCACCAGAAAAAGAAAGACCGAAACCAGACAAAAGCAAAACACCATCAAACAGACAGCCGAGGACAAGCTCAACCCGGCATAGGATGGAAATCCAGAGGAGAACACCAGAGTAGAAACCACAACCAAAGACAGCTGCGAAGTCACAACCTACCCAACAAGGAAGACGGAACACCACAAAGACACCCAAACCTGAAACACTAGCAAAAACATCAAAACCAAAAATAAAGGGGGGAGGGGGGATCCAGATTGCTGGATGAACACCAGCAATCCGCCATGAGGACCTAGCCAACGCCTAGTCTGGCGGTACTCGTCGCACAAGAAATGGAAAGAAGACGGACAAGACGATGAGCATGGGAGCCCAAGTTACCCCTAAACGGTCTACCACGGAATGCTAGGAATACATCATTCCTAACTAGATGAATAATGGATGAGGGGACCATAGGAGAGTCGTCGAAGATTGCCTTATTCCGTGCACACCAAATGTGCCAGCAGATAAGACAGGGAACCAAACGATGAATAATCGAATGAAGAGATTTCCCAGAAGTCCGCGCCCACCAGGTAGCAGAAAGATCATTAGCAGATCTGGCAACCCCACGGACACTCAAAAGGTTACCAAAGTAATTCCAGCAAGCTGTGGCAGTAGAACTGTCGAAGAATAAATGGTTCAAGGATTCAGAATCCCCGATGCCGCAGCATTTGCAACGGGAGACTAATGGAATGCCTAACCTTTTGAGATTCTCATCCAATGGCAGTCCATCATGAAGGATACGCCACATCAGAAGAGAAACCTTAGGAGGAGAGCGAGAATCCCATATGAAGGAAAACAAAGGACGAATAGGACAAGAAATTCTAACCGAGGACCAAGCTTTCAGGATGGAAAACGAAGCGCCATCCCAGCCCGCTAGACCTCCATGAAAATCAGCGAAGGTCTTCACAGACTGCATGTGCTTCCAAGTCTCACTTGCATAAGACGGAGTTCCCGAAAAGTTGGAACCAGCCAGCCTATGGTACTTAGCGTGAAGGAAGTTAGCCCATAAGGAGTCATTAGCACCAAATCTGTACCACAGTTTACAAGCAAAAGCAGCACAAATATCCTTAGGATGCCTAAGCCCCAATCCGCCCTCGTTCTTGGGACGACAAATCGTGTCCCATGAAATCCAGTGGTGGCGACGGCGATCCTCCTTGGTGCCCCAGAAAAAGGACGAGACCAAAGACCGATACGAGCGGAAGAAAGAAGATGTAGGGGTCATTGCCGTATAGACATGAGTGCCCATAGAATCCAACACAGACTTAATAAGAACCAGTCTGCCGGCCTGGGAAAGAAGAGCCGCATTCCAGCGAATAATCTGGCCCCTCACCTTGTCAGTTAAGCAGTCGAACAAAGAGTTAAGCTTCCTACCACGGTATAGAGCAATACCCAGGTATGGTAACGGCAGAGAAGCTTCCTTGAAGCCCGAGAAGGTCTCAATCCATGAGGATCGAGATGAAGAACAGTCCTTAGCACGAACGAAACAACTTTTGGAAGGGTTAACAAGCTGACCAGAGGACCTCTCGTATTGATGGATGAAACAAAGAAGACGACGAACGGAGGAACGCCCCCGTTTGAGAAGATAACAATGTCGTCAGCGAAGGAAAGAGAAGAAATAAGAGGACAACCCCTAGGGATTCCAAAACGCTGAATTTGACCAAAAACCATAAGGGTATGAAGACCGCGAATGAAAACTTCAGCCGCGATCACAAAAAGAGTGGGCGAAAGCGGGTCTCCTTGGCGCAAACCCCTCCCTGATTTGAAAAACCCGTTAGCCGAACCATTAATAAGCACAGAGAACCAGCAGTTGGAAATAAGTCTCCAAACCAGGTCGATGATGGTTTCTGAAAAACCGAACGATCTCAAAACTTTGATGACGAAAAACCAGGACATACGATCGTAAGCCTTAGCCATATCCAATTTGAAGACAACATTTGAGCCCCTAACTTTTCTGTCAAGCTGGGAGATCAATTCCTGGGCCAACAGGACGTTGTCAGAAATTAAGCGCCCTTTAACAAACCCCGCTTGAGACGTGGAGATAATACGCTCAAGGAAAGGGGCCAGACAGCTAGCTAGAATCTTGGAAATAACCTTATTCGAGAAGTTGCAGAGGCTAATAGGACGAAAATCCCCACAGGACCGAGGGTTGTCGCACTTTGGGATAAGAAAAAGGTTGGTGGAGGTCCAACTAGAGGGGAGGCATCTTCCGGAAAAAAAGACTGGACAGCAAGACAAAAATCCGCCCGAATAATAGGCCACGAGCAACGGTAAAAGGTACCGTTGAAACCGTCAGGGCCGCTCGCACTATCCTTACTCAGGGCGAAAACACAAGCACGGATTTCCTCAGGAGAAGGGGGGTCCGCTAGAAGGTCTCTCTCAGGCGAGAGAACCAACCTGGGAATGAAGGCAAGCAAAGCAGAATCGGTTACTACCTCTGACGAAAAACCCATAAAGGATTGAAAATGGGTCAAAATGGTATCTTTGACTTCCTCGGGCGAGGATGCCAAAGAATGATCAGGCCGCAAAATCTCACGAATAGTGAGAAGGTTGTTCTTCTTACGAATGTAAGAATGGAAGAATTTGGAGTTCGCATCGTCGTCGACCACCCACTTAACCCTAGCCTTTTGACGAAGGAATTCATTCTCAATACGAAGCTCCGCAGAGTAGGTGGAATGAGCTAATGCCCACGCCTCCTTATTGGACGCGGACGGAACCGCATCAAACAAAGATTCAGCTATGATAAGCGATTCTTCGGCCCCCCGGACACGATCGAAGACGTTCTTGAAAACCTCAGCGTTCCAAACCTTAAGACAGCATTTGAGACGCTTCAGCTTGCGACTGAAAACCGAACAGGGAGAGCCACTAATGGGAACAGACCAAGAGTCAGCCACTACTTGATGAAAAGTGTGGTGCGATCTCCACATGCTCTGGAAGCGAAATGAAGAGGGCCCGGACAGGGAAAAGGGAGAGCAACGAACAACCAGTGGGGAATGATCTGAGAGGGACCGATGTAGATGAGCTACGGAGAAGGAAAAAGGTAAACCGAACCAATCCTCTGATCTGAAAACCCGATCAAGCCTGGAGAGTATGCGACTAGGGCCAACCTGATTGTTAGACCATGTGAACGCAGAGCCCACAAAAGGTAGCTCGGAGAGACCAGAGCTGACAATGAAGGAGTTGAAGTCCGCCATCGCAAGACGGTTGATGGCAGCTCCCCCCCCCCCGTTTCTCTGCCTGGCAGGCGACGATGTTAAAATCGCCGCCCACCAAAGAGTTAGAAATACCCAAAGAACCGAGACCGATAATGTCCGTCCAAAGAGATAACCTCTCCGTACGGTCACAAATAGCATAAACAGCCGAGAAGAGAAAAGGATATCCAAAGGTGGGAGAAGAGCAGACTACCGATAGAAGCTGAGCAGAGTCAAAAACAGAGCGAGCCGAAAAGGATTTGGACCATAAGATCCAAATCTTACCAGAGACATTGGCAAAGCCACCGCCAAAACCTAAGGATAACACGGTGCTGGTAATGCCTTCCGGGAGTATGAATGGTTCCAGAAGAGCAACCAAGCCAATCGAGTGTTTCCGGACAATGCGTTTAAGTCTGGCCAAAGACGCATCGTTACCTATACCGCGGACATTCCAGAACAGAAAGTTCGACATGACTGATCATAGACGGAGCCAAAGAAACAATGAGAGAAAAACAACAAAAGAGGAGGTCTGACCACAACAACCGAGATGACCTAGCGCGCTCAGGCAAGGTACAGAGAGTATCGAGCAGATCTATCAATCTGCTCGGACGCCGCTATAGAGCGTGTACGGATGGTGCGAGGAGTAGAAGGGACCCTACGCGATCTTCGCCGAGACGAACGGGCAGGAGAAAGATGGGACTGAGAAGAAATCACCGACAACTCCTCACAAACAAATCCATGAAAAACCGGCTGGGACGCCACAGCAACCTCCGGAGCGGAGTTCCTGGACAAGCAATCAAGGCGCTCATTAAGAAGCGCAATCTCTACCTTACTCATCATCGAGATGGTAATGGACAGAGAACAAGATGAAGAGGGGAGAGAGCACACCGAAGAACAGGAAAAGGACGGCATGCTCAAGCGAACTGAAGGATCAGCAATAATAGAAGAAAATCGCAGACTAGAGGGTAGACGAGGAAGGCGAACACCAACCTGCCACCTGAACCTTTCAAGGGCGGTACAGGGAATAGCGAGGATGGAGTCGGGAAAGGAAAATGAAGAGCCATCAACGCCTGAGGCCCCAGCTGCTTCCGACTGTAAAGCTGAAAAAGAAGGAGAAACGGAAGGGTAGGCGAAGCTAGACGAGCACGACAGGGACCGGTCAAGTGTAAGGAAGCAAGCCATTGGCTGCCCCAATTGCTGTTGGAATCTTACCGAAGCGAGACTGTCACTGGTAGTACAGTCCCGATATGTCGGTAAGATTCGCTGGGCGGACCATACAGAAGGCACAGTAAAGCGGAGCAATAAAAGCTGGCAACAATCCGGGCTGTCCGTATAGTGATCACTGGTGATCACTATACGCACAGAGATGGAATACCGCCCAAACCAGTCGCTCCAGGCACACCGTACCTTCCTATGGCGCCGAATGAAATCTGCCGACAACGAAACACAACGAGAGGACCAAATCACTAATGGCACAGACCTGGCCTCAAATAGACACAACACCATAACCCGAAACAAAGAGCATCTCGAATCTGACCATACTGACGCGCTAGTACAGATACAACCGAAGCCGAAACTATGGGACAACAAAACCGACAGAAGCCAAAAGCACTTCTGCAGGCAACCCAACAAACAGGCAGACGCAAAAGAAGAACCAGACCAACAGGGACCAGACAAACATACAGACGAAGAAGAACAGACAGGGAGCACACACCAAAGCGTGTCAAGGCTCAGCAAGACACAACCAACATCCACAGCCATAAACTTAAACGGACAGGGCAAATCAACAAAAACAACAAAAAACGAAAGAGAGCGAGATAAGCAAACCTTCCAACACAAGGCCTCTGCAGCCTGAAGAAATGGAGCATACACTACCACAGCCCTGGAATAACCCACATCCAGGGTAGGACCCGAGGTCCCACCACCAACCACAGCCAACCCAGAATCGATGCCCACCAACTTAGAGGAGTGCCCAGGCAAAGCCGAAAAAGCAATGGGCAAGGAACAGGGGCAAGGAGATAAAGCGATGAACTCTTTATCCACCTCACCACCCTCATTCGAGCCAAAGCAGAAATCACCAACAAAAGCACCAGCAGGCGAAGAACAACCCAACACGGAAATACGAGGCGAGAAAGGAGTGGTGAACTCTCCCCTCTTCCTCTCCTTGAAACCCACGACGCAAGAATCGACCGAAAGACCACTGCCAGATTCATCACTGAACGAACCAAAGGAAAGTTCAGCCGAACCCAACGGCAATGAACCCACCGAAGCCCCAAACTCCAACCTTGGAATGAATCGGGTGGTAAAATCCCGATTTGCCTTCGACGATGGACCAAGCAAACAGCGATTCAACCCCACAAAGCACGGGGAAAGTTCCATAAAAAACCCCTCAACCAACAAAAACTTGAATCTAGCCAAATCAGAGAAAGCCCCAATCGAGAAAACTTCAATCTTGACCGAACAATCACTCAAGAAGCAAACAGACAAAGGGGGAGCCACAACAGAAAGCAAAGCCTCGGCGATGGCGGCGAAAGAAGGGCAGAGCCTCACGAATTCTCCTTTAAAGGAGAAAACCCCCAATTCCATAGAACCAGCCTTAAGAGAACAGCGACCAACGAGAAGCTAAAATCAGAGAGAACGCACAACAGACAGTCACCAATAATCAGATCTGAAGAGGCGAAGTAGGAATAACCTAAAGAGAAAATTCGAGAGGAGGGAGACGGCGAAATTTAGGAAACCATTAGAGAGTTTTTTGACCGTTGTTTTTTAATGGAATTTTGTCCTATTTCCACTGTATGCGCACTAAGTTCAAAAGTCTTCCCGATGGCTGCAATCCATGCCATTATAAGGACGCATATAAAATTTGGTTCCAAAGTATCTGGACACTGGCTATACACCAATGACTGCAATCCATAAAAAGTATGATGTATGGGCTATACACCAATGGCTGTAACATCATGATCTGATCAGAAAAGTCGCATTGTTTTCTTTCTTAAGAAGCTGTTTTTGCTTTATTACACCCGATGAAAGCTTGATTGTTCCCATCTAAGGATAACTTAGGTTTCCTGTGGCTTGCGCTATGTCCACCGAGAGCTTGGAACGATGAGAATTTTCTATTGCATGTCTTGCACCCAAACACACGATGATATTGATGATCAGTCTTATTTGTTCCTTGTCAGGTTACTTTGTTCTAATTTGTTTGCTTCAGATAGAAGGATTAAAACTTTTGCCATGTTGTAATTTATGATTTCTTCTCCACCAGCTTCTTCTTCATATCTTACCCTCTTCATTTTGATTTTATCTCAAAACGGTTGAATGAATTTGAACAATGACTTGTTTGATTTGCATGCAATATGCATACATATATTTATAGAAGTATATATGCATATGTGTACATGTACATTTTGTGTCCCATTAGATTTTCCCTTTATCTTTTATTATTGTTTTATCTTTTACCTTTTATCATAATTTGTTTGTCTTTTATCTTTTTTTATACTTTTATCTCTTATCTTTTACCTTTTATGCCCCTACCACCATGCTTGTGCACGAACTACAAATGGCCAGTTTTCATTGAAACGCAGGACAAACTATATTACTTATTTGTAATTTAATAATTGGACAATTATGAATGGATGATCTATGATGCAAGTAAAATATTGTTCGGTTTGCATTGAAATGTATTAACGTTGAGTAATTAAATGTTAATTTTTTTTTCGTTTAGGTGGTTGATCATGGCAAACCGTGATATCGTTTGGAATTATTGTATGGCGGTTATTGGTAAAAAACAAAAAAACAAATGTAACTAAAACAAATGTAACTATTGTCACAAAGTAATTTGTGGTGGCGGTATAACACGTATGAAAGAGCATTTAGCAGGACAAACAGACGATGTGGCAATATGTCCATCTGTTTCCGAAGAAGTTAGAAAACTTATAGGAGAACATCGGGAAAAAAAGAGAAGTGAGCGAAATGAAGGAAAACTCGAAAAACAACGCGTGCAAGAAGAGCTAATGAGTATGTCGGAGCAACAAAATCAAGAAACCGATAGTGATGGAGGTGAAGACGATAGAGAGGTTCGACGCGCCTTTCAAGAAAGTAAAGAAAACTATATGAACGAAGAGAGACAACGGTCAAGTGTAGGATCTAGCGGACTAAAGTGCAATGATCGTTCTAAATCAATCAGAATAGATGACGATCTAGCAACACGAGCAGTTGGAAGGATTGATCCCTATGTGCAGCAACAAGGAGGTAGAACTCAACCTTCTATTAGAAATGCAATAAAACGCATTAAAGATGCTAAAAAACACATAGGTCGTGCAATATCAATTTCTTTTACTTTAATCATATCACGCACAATGCTACTAATAGTCCATACTATGAAACTATGGTAGAGGCCATTCAAGAAGCTGGTCTTGGAATTAAAGGACCCACAGCACATGAATTATCAAAAACATATTTAGATGTAGAGTGCGCTGAATCAAACAACACATTGACACTTACTCTAATTTTTGGGATGAATATGGTTGTACGTTGATGTGCGACGGTTGGAGCTCACAAAATAGAAGAAAATCATAAATTTTCTTTTGTATTCTACCCAGGGAACTGTCTTTCTTAAATCTGTAGATGTCACTGACAAATTTCAAAGTACTGGGTATATTTGTGGTCTAATGGATAATGTTGTTAATTTTATTGGAGAAGATAGAATTGTGCAAATAGTAATCGATAATTGACTAAATTACAAAGCTGTTGGCCAACTACTTATGGAAAAAAGAAGGAAACTATATTGGACACCATGTGCAGCACATTGTATCGATTTGATTCTTGAATATATTTCAAAAGAAATTGAGGTAAAAACGATTATTTCAAATTGCCAGTCAATAACAGGATTCATATACAATCATGGTTGGTTACTTACCATAATAAAAAAAGAAACTAATAATAAAGAACTGATCCGGCGAGCAGTAACTAGGTTTGCTACTCACTTTATTGCATTAGAATCCATACACACACATAAGGAGAATCTAAGAAGAATGATTTTTTCGAGGGAGTGGAGCGCAAAAATTCCTAAACTTTGTCCTAAAAATAAAAAACAACAATTCTTATCTATAACTTGATTCACAATGATAAATTTTGGACCAATGTTGCTGCTATTATTCTCGTATTTGGTCCACTTGTAAAAGTTAAGAATGGTAGACAATGATGATAAAGCAGAGATGAGATATCTATATGAAGCAATGGATCGAGTGAAGGAATCAGTTAAGAAAAATGTTGGTGCAAGACAGTGTCTAAAGTGGTGGAATATAATCGATAAAAGATGGGAAAGATAATTGCACCGACCTATTCATGCAGCATGTAATTTTTTTAATTATTACACAATTATAAAAGTACATATTATGTTAATATTTTTTTAAACTATCAAATTGTTTCAGGTTATTTTCTCAATCCTTATATACAATATGGAGACAATGCAATAAACGATGCCGAAGTTTTAAATGGATGGACAAATGTTCTTGAAAAAATGGTACCTGATATTGCTATGCAAATTGAAATTTCAAAAGAGGTAATAAGCAAATTATTAAACTATTCATGATTCATGTTATTATATTTAGCGCAAAGATTAAATTGGCTCATTAATGAATGTTGTGTAAGTGGAAAAAATACAGAATGAAACTTGGTGTATTTGGTTCCCAAAAGCGAAACATGTAGTTAAATCGCGTCTTCCAGCTATGTGGTGGTCAATAATTGACATGGAAGCTGCTCCAAATTTAACACACATAGCTATGCGTATTCTTAGCCAAACAGTCTCTTCTTCAAATTGAAAGAAATTGGACAACATTTGCGATGATTCGCACGAAGTTAAGAAACAGAATAAAAATGGAGAATTTAGAAAAACTGGTATTTGTACATTATAATATGTGATTAAGAGTATGACATGCTAAACGACAACAAACAACTGATCAACTTATCGATCTAGATTACACCTTTCATGAGGATGATCCACTTGCAGAATGGACTAGAGAAGCTGAGAATCCACTACTTGATAATGCAAGCGATAATCCTTGGTCAGACAATGATAATGTATCTGCAGAAAATACTGAAAATGATAGTTCATCAAATGATGATTCAGGTAATGCTGGTGGTGACGGTATTGGTTCTAGTGGTTATGGTGTTGGTTCCACTTTTGATGATTCTCAAAGACATATTTAAAATTATTCTAGAAGAGATGCAGATGACTGTAGTGGACGAAAAGACAGAAATTTGAACGCTGAACATGAATATCAACGTAATTATAGTGGTAGATATATTTTTAACAATCTTTCCAGTTATAGGTATTCTTTATCTGACTATACCGGAAGTTATTCGTTTTGTGGGATAAATCAACTGTATGCTGCTAAACCATCAAGTAGCCAAGACGAACCATCGCCCTTTGATAATATGACGACGACATTTTTAAGTTCGGATCAGATGCAACAATATGTTTTTTCAACATATTATAATCTGACACAAGATGAAGATAGTGATGAACAAAATTTATATAATGCTCAGAAAAATAGTTTTTGGTACTAAATTTTATGTCGTATATTTTTTATCTTCTATGTAACTTGAATAATTAAACGTAATTGACTATTAGTATTGCATATTTGTTGGGTATTTATAAAAAAAAGTATCGGAATTAAAACGGAATTTCCAAGAATTCTGCGACGGGATCGAAATATTAAATTTTTCTATTGACCGGAATGGAAACGGAAAACGAGACAACCTTGATACAAGTGCATCTCATCTTGAATTATATATTTTATTTCTAGTACACGAACGACACGGCACGTGCTTCGCGCGTGAATAGTTTTCCTTATAAATTGTATATGTTTAAATCAGTCAAAAAAATAATTTTTTATTTTCAAGTGATATTAAATTTGTTTGTCTTTTACAATGCTTAAATTTACTTATAAAGTTCAGATTTCTTGATAATATGCACTAATTCTTTGATGCAATAAAGCGGTTGGGATTAACCAGAACTAGTTTGGGATTATTCAAAACTTAAGGCCCCGTTTAGTTTGTCGTTTTAGTTTTGTATTTTCGTCTATACAAAAGCATGTCCGTTGTATGTATTGTTGAAAAACAAACAATTTTGAAAAATAAAATTAACATGTAAAATAGAAAATAAGTTTATTTTATTTTTCGTGTTTCGAAAAATAACAAAAGCTTGAAAAACAATCTAACTCATTCGTTGTCCGTTGGTTGTCGCAATGGTTAAGAATTATAAATCTTCTTCTCTTATTTCTTTATAATTCTTAGTGCAAGTTGAAAACACAAAATACAAAATGAAACCAAACGGACACTAAATGTCCAGCTTTTTTTTTTTTAAACTGCAATTGGTTTTTGGAATACGCTTTTCTATCATAATTTAATTTTTGATGTTGGACACAATAAAATTTAGCTTATACTAGTTTTGAACTAAACCGTTGCTATATACATTGCTGGCTTGTAATTTACTCTTTTCCTTCTAGGACCAACATTTGAGGTGCCTTTACCTAGTCTCAACAGATGATATCTTTGATGAGGCCATGATGGTTTAAGTGATCAGCAAAAAATCGACCCCTACCAACCCAAGCTTTGCTGTACCGTATTACCAAAAGGATCAAAAGAAAGCTTAGCAGTGTGATATAATGTTTAGCTAAAGAAGAAAACAAGTGGAATACTGCAGTGTAGAGCCATTAACAGTAGTGTAAACTGTAAAGAGAGAAAATGCATTGCGGCAATAGTGCAAAATTCGTAATGGTCAGCCTCTCAAACACTTAGTCAGCAGCTCATAGTACACAGAACAGAGAAGGTGCAGCAGAGAGCCATATAAGTGTAGCAGCACAATAAAATTACACGATATAAGTGCATAGAGAACAGAAATGAAAGAAATATTGGAGTTATTTGATATATGGAAGCTACACCAAAGATATATAATATATTTTTTTATGGGAAAGAAAAAATCGTTCTATCTTTATTAAAAAGATGTATCAAGTGCTGCTGGCTATGTATTTGGTTTTTCCTTTGCTGAGTGGGGTATGTTTCGTTTATAATTTTTATTCATTTGCGCGAGTCTGTTAGATACAATAAAACTTGCGAAAATCAAGCGTCAACTGAATTTTGATTTAGACTCCTGCCATTTTATTTGTACTTTTTTTGTCAGAACATATGTAGATGAATAAGCCCATACAACCAATTGTTTTTTTGGTTCAAATGATTATTATGTTGGTAATGATTGTTATCTTTGACATTCTTGTACCAGATGATGTTTAAGAGTTTTGTCCCCACTATGATGAGTGGAAAGTCAGTTTACAATGCACAAGTTAACTGACATTGTGGACCGTGTTGACTTAGCTGAGAAAAGATTCAGTGAACATGATGAAACATCAATAAACCAAGAGGCGTTGCAGGTAATAGCTGTTTTGCAGTAGCTGTCTTCTAATATTTTTTTTTTCTTTTCCCAATTTAGGTTGGCAGCTGGCTTGCGTATAGCCTGTCAGAAGCATGCTCTGTCTCCAAAACTTCAATTGCAATTCGTTTTAGCCTTTTAGGATTGTGTTGTTTTGAGTTACTATAAAATAAAATGTCTACTTGTTAGAGTTCCAAAGAAGTGAAAATGATGAAGACGGTGAAGACACTGAAGACGATTCAAGTTTGGAAGATAATGAGCAAATAATACAGTTTTTCATTTTTCTCTACTGCTCATCTTATCACTACTCCATGTATTCCAATGATCTCACTTCATCTTTCTGTGAATGTCTTTGTAAAGGGGGGCTATATACTGGTAATCACAAGTAATTACATTATCACTTTACTAAGGTGCATTTCATGTATTGTATGCAGAATCTTGCTCAACCAAACATAAGGGTTTTTCATGGATTTGGCCTAGTTTTAAAACTTATTATCGCAAATAGCCCAGTTTTAAAACTAATATCAGATTTAGCCCTGTTTTGGGCAGCTCAGCTCCGAGCTGGTCAAAACATACTGGTGACTTTTCAAAAGTCGTCGGTTTTTTTTTTGCGCAGAATACAGGCGACTTTTGGAAAGTCGCCCACTGGCGACTTCCCAAAAGTCGCCCGCTTATTTTAAAAAAAATGGGCGACTTCTGGGAAGTCGCCAGTCCCAAAAGTCGTCAGTTGGCGACTTCCCAAAAGTCGCCCATTCGAGGCTCTGCAGCATAACCAGAGCCCCCCTTCCTTCCTTCCTCATTCTTACCTCTTTCTCTTCTATTCCAAAAAACATCAAAACCCTATAGCCCGAAATTTTTGCCCAAACCCAATTAAATTTCGTTTTAATATTCTTAAAAGTAGTAGATTTCGAAGTTCTACCTCAAGCATAGCAAAACGTCATACGGTCGAATCCAATCAAGGTATGCAGTAGAAACCCTAAGTTTTGAATTTAGGTTGCAAACTAAATTCTTTTTTGCTTGATGTAGAATGACTCATAGTTTTATTCCAACTATATGCTATTTTGATGGTGAATTGGTTATTGACGATTTAATGTGTGCGAAATATCTTGGTGGATCTTACAAACCGGCTAAAGTTCGAAGAGGATCTACTTTTGAGCAGTTGAAAGAGTCGGTTTATAAAGCAACAAAGATAAAACCAGAAGAGTACGAGATTGAAATAGTTTGCAATTGACCAACAGATTCTGGATCCAAAGCAATCAAAATTGTTGACGACGAGGATGTTGAATTAATGTTTGCTGCCTTGACCAAATCTATTGAGTTGTTTGTTGGGAAAAAAAGGAGATCGGTTGCAGAACAACCAACACCGGCACCCGTAACAAATTTTGGCGTTGGAGAATATTCTAGAATGGTGGGGAACATGAGTACCGGGCAAGGAATTCCGTCACCTAGTTTTAGCAATCCGACTCAGCACATATCGCAATACGGGCAACAACAAATGTAATAAGGGTTTCATCCATTCATGAGTTTGCAGCCAAATGTCCAATTTACTTATCCACATTTAACGCATGACAGCTTTCCACGAATGAGTCAGAGGTATCGTTTAGCCGTGATTACATAGAGATATGTTTTATTGAATTTATATAATTATTATACCTAATTTGTATTCCCGTGCAGTTTTATTCCAATTCAGAATTCCACTCAAAGAAGTGCTAGAGCATCGAGTAGCCGTACAAATGAACGAATGCAGCCAACTTGGTCCGAATTTTACCATTTAAGCCAAAAGTAAGTTAAATATTGCAATATGTTGCAAAATCGTTGGTATGAAGAAATAAACTAAAATTGTTGTATTAATTTACTACAGTCATACGTCCAACCACCAAATGAACCAGCAGGTCAAAGTATGTGCAATGATGATATGGATGTAGAAGATGACGACGATGTACAAGCTGTAGATGTTCCTGCACTTGATAGTATGTCTGTTGTGTCAATACCAGAGGTTGATACAACCTGGGTGGAAAATATGCAAGTTAACAATGATCCACTAAGTACGATTTTGGAGGTGCAGAAGCAGATTGTGTGGACAATGATGAACCGGAAATGGAGATACCGTTGGATGATGATTTGTGCAGTGCACAAATTATGGCTAAGTCAATTGTAGCAAATGTAAACTTCAACAGCGAATTATTTCTATCATGCAGCGTACAATCTGGTTTCAAAGTTGGCATGGTGTTTGAGAGTAAAGCTAAATTTATGCAACAACTATCAGAATGGTCAATCTTACATTCGGTGTCTTTTAAGCCAATAAGGTCGAACAAAGCAAAATATACCGCCATTTGCAACGTCGATGACAGTTGTCCTTGGAAAATACATGCTATTGACTCAAAAAAGACACAGGCTGGATGGTGGGTTATTAAAAAATATCCTAGTGATCATACATGTGTTAACCCTACAGTGAACTCAAATCATACCCTACAGTGAACTCAAATCATAGCCAAGCTACATCATCTTTTATGGTATCGAAGATCATGCCTTTCGTGAAATCTGATTTGAACATTACAGTCTGGACGGTGCAAGTTCTAATGGAGGAACAATTATTTATAAAAATTAGCTATCTGAAAGCATGGAGAGCATTGAGCAAGGCAATTGAACGAATTTACGGCGATTGGGCAGAGTCATATGCCAACCTTCGACAATACTTTGGTGAAATATGCAAAACAAATCCCGGAAGTGTAGGACATGTGACAACTGATGAGTATGGAGTTTTTGATCGTGCATTTTGGTCATTTGGGCCTTGTATTGAGGGATTTGTCCATTGTCGACCTTTGCTTTGCATAGATGGTACACATCTATATGGAAAATACAAAGGCACCTTACTTGTTGTAACAGCCGTTGATGCAAATGATCAGCTATTTCCCTTGGCATTTGCCATCGTTGAGTCCGAATCCAGTGATAGTTGGGGTTGGTTTTTTGCATGCATGCAAAGGTTCATTCACAGCGTGAACAATCGTCGTATCACTTTCATTTCTGATAGAATGAAAGGAATACCTACAGCGTTGCAGAGCAAATGGCTAGCCGCACATAAACATAGATACTGTGCCAGACATTTGAAAGCTAACTTTCAAGCAGCGGGTTTCAAAGACAAACGATTGACCAGTTTATTCTACGCTGCTGCATGTGCCTCTGAGGAGATTGAGTATATAAAGATTCGTGAGGAAATTAAAACCAACAGTATAAGAGCACACAACTGGATAGAGAGAAGTTTGGGTGGAAAGGAAGAAAATTGGGCTTTATGTAAAGATGATGGTGGTCGTTTTCATGTTATGGGTACTTAGGGGTGCTAGATCTTTGCCTATTAGAGCACTTGTTGCACGTACCTTCTATCGATCCGTTGATTACTTTTGCCAAAGAAGAGAGTTGGCTAAGAATTCCACACTTCGTGTCACGCTAAAATGGGAAGCAAAAATAGCGGAGAGAGCAAGCGAAGCTAGACGTTGTCGGATTGTCCGTTTCAGTCAAATTGAATGGCAAGTGATTCATTACTTCGGAGATGAATTCAAAGTTATAATCGATGGTAGCACTTGTTCATGTACATGCAACATCCCATTACTGCAGCATTTTCCCTGCGCCCATGTAATGGCTGCTTGTTCGTCGGTGGCCAATGGTGCGAACAGAGCTCATCATGATTTTGCATCACATTGGTACTCTGTTCAGAATTACCTAACGGCATACTCTGGAGAATTTCATCCCGTACGAGATAAAAGGTTTTGGTCTCCACACGAAGGTCAAATGGTACTTCCACCTCCTGCAAGGCGATCTCCAAGAAGGCCTAAGTCAACTAGAATTAAAGGCGTAATGGACGAGATACTGCCTCCAAGGCCTAATAGATGCAGTAAATGTGGTATGCACGGTCACAAAAGGAGTCGTTGTAATTCAGTTATTTAGTTTTCGTATGCGTGTTATTATTGGTTTGATGTTTGTAAGTTGTATGTTGTTAATGTAAGAACAGTTTGTGTTTTTACTTCATGTGCTATGTTCGAGATGGCGAATGTTATGTGATACGTAAACATATGCAAATGTAAGCTAGTGTTACATAAACCTTTACAATACTTGTTCAACGATACATAATACAATTACATATAAATGAAAGCTACCGATACAAATTCAACGATACAATTACATTTGTGTTTACTTCTCCTCCCACAATGTACGAGGACTCAACTTATCGAATGGTACACCCTTATTCAATAGTGCGTTGCGATATTGTAGGTTCAACTTCTCCAAACGGGCGTTTTCCGCTTGCATCTCAAGGGCGTATGCAACTCCCCTCAGACACATTTCTGGATCTTTCCATTTAAAAAAGTTACAACATTCAACATCATTTGGCCGTATCTTATTATCGTCGTACGATTCACAACGGTAAAAGCGACGGCCCGCATTCCTTTCATTCCGACACACAACCAATTTACATTCATCTCCGCAATAACAAAGTACCCGAGGCGGTGTTCGGCTTGTACTAGCATTGTTAGTCTTACGACGCGCAAGCACATCCATTAATCTTCCATGAAGTGATTGATGTTTTGATTCACCGCTATCCATGGCCAATGTCGATGTACCGCCAACCCTAGAGGGGGGCAAGTTTTCGACCTGTGTTTCGGGGACGAAATCAACTGCAACATTTACTTCATTAACCGGCGTAGAGCCTCGTTGTTGTTCAAATTCGTCATACATTTTCATTATCGTCTCGTCGTCTATCTCCCAAGTATCCATTCTTAAAAATATCAAAGTTGAAGTTATACTAAATCGCAAAAGATTAAACAAATTTAATAGAGCTTATGAATCTTACCTTCTTTTGGTGTTTGTAAATCTCAAAAAGATATTCTTTTGCCGCCGGAAATATTGAATTTGTGGAAGAGAGAAGTGGGTTAGGTTTTAGGTTCTATATTTGCAATTTGGTAAAGTAAGTTATGAGGAAGGTTAAAGGGCTGAGTTTCTGTTTTGAAACCCTGCACATTACTGGGGCGCCTTTTCAAAAGTCGACTACTGGCGACTTTTGAAAAGTCGCCCTAGAATTGCAGGGTTTCAAAACAGAAACCATGTACCACCAATTTCATTAATTCAACATCCAATAATTCAACATTTCAATCATCCAATAATTGAACATATTACAACATCCAATAATTCAACATTTCATTCAAACTCAATCATCCACAACTCAAATTACTACATCCACCAATTCAACAATTTAATTCAAACAATTAACATCCTACAATGCAACAAAACAAATAATCCTAATATTTCAGCAATTCATTAACCAAAAGAAATCCGAACAAAGCATATCAATAAATTATACCATCCTCAGTTCTTCAACCTACGAAGTTCTCGTGGAGTTCGTCTTGGTTTTCTCATAGACAGTGGAATTTCATCCGGCGAATCCTCCTCTTCACTTGCTTGTGTAGGATCTATAGGCTGTGAAGGGCCGGGAGCAACTTCAACCTGTGTTTCTTGAGATGAAGATGCGCCTTTTCGATGTCTACGTCGCTGATACGTAAGAATAGTGGGAGGAATGCCATGGGCTTCTATGGCATGTTCGATGAGCAACTGTGCTGGCAGAGGAGGAGGCGGTGGAGGCGGTCTTGGTCTTGTTAACTTGTTTCTTCCCAAAATAGTTTCTAAGATGTGTTTTACACTAAAGCATTTCCCCTGCGATCTTTCAGGAACCTCTTGTGCAAGCTCGTCCACAATTTCGATCGCACGGTAAATGCCGTCCGCCTGCCATGACATAAAATTCAAGAAAAGGTATAAATTTCAAATATTGAAATAAAGACTGTATGTACTACGTACCACATTCCTTTCGAGAGGTGCTCTAGGAGTGTAAGGGTATGCAACAACAGGAGGCGCTGTAGGTGGATCGATGGCATGAAGAACATATCGACGCGTGATGTTCCAGTACCAAGACATATATTCTTGTTCGGACAATGTGAACTCGCGTTCCTGTTGCGTGTGCATGTAGCGCTCGATCCATGTCTCAATTGCCATAGCATACTGCCCAGCTTCAATATCAATCCTGTAATGCAGTGGTTGTTCCGGTAAATGCTGGGCCATACCAAACTGTCTCATCACCCGGTCAGGCAGATGATAGGCGACATCATTAAAGCAAATCAGAGGAACCCGAGCAGTCCACAGCTGAATGGAAATGGTACATAAGTTAGGAAGATGTCCAAGCACATCGTCGTACGGGGTCCAAGTCACAGACTGATAGTATAGCACATCGAGCTCATTACGGTAGAAGGCTACATGACGCCTCGGCGATGAAACGGTGCTTTTAGGTCCTACCCACCTGTACAAATATTCAATTGTGACTTCTCAAATCCAAACACGTATACTTAGTATACTGCATAATTAATTATACCTAGCACCGTATGGCAATGATAAATCAACCGCCGTCCTCCTCATCGTTATTCTACCCACGGGTAGATAAGTCCAACACCAAAGCTGCAAATAAAAGTAGACACATGGTTGCGGTTGGATAAAAGAATATGGAATAACGGTCGTCGAAAGTAAATAATGGACATACATGTACTAGACTCACACAACCACCTATGCTTCCGCTCTCTTGCAAAGCAAGCCTCGTCAACTCGCAGTAAGTATATGCTAGAACTGCACTGCCCCACGAATATTGGCGACAAACATCAAAGTTTACTAAAAATGGAAGCCATCTAAGCCATATCCGTGTCTTAGAATGATCGCATATCAACCTCGAGCATATAATATGCAATACAATGGCCCTGGCTCATTGCTCAATCTGAATCTCCGTGGCGTCTGCTGGTATGTCGTCCACAAATTGTTCCCTAAACCATAGTGTTCGTATCATTTCGTTTCCCCACCACTCCTCGGCTGGAGGAGTTAAACCTATGAGCTCTTGGCATAAAGTAAGATAATCAGCTGGATCGGGGTTGGTCAACGGAGCACCGTCTATGGGTATGCCAAGTAAGCACGTAACATCATCCAACGTGATAGTCATCTCTCCGACTCGTAGGTGAAATGTCGATGTCTCCGGCCTCCATCTATCCACCAAAGCGGTGATAAGATGATGATCTAACTGGATGTGCCCCACCCTAAAAACCGGTCCAAATCCAGCTTGGTCTATCAACTGTATAACGCCTGGATGAGCAGATGTTACTCTATTCATTTTAGACGAATGATCTATGGTTTTGTCTGCAGTATTGCTCTGTCAATATATCACAAAAATATTATCAACATGTTACATACATTACCTTTAGATATATGTACATTTCGAATACTAAGATTTTTACCGCGACAAATTCTGGATTATTCGTTCGATGCCGTTGTTGCAAATATATGACAGATCCATCAATTGGTCCAGGTAGCATCTCCGAGTAATCTACACATATACAAGATAACACTATTCTCAAATTTATTTTTCAACATCAACACTACAAATTTACGCATTGTTTTTCAACATTTTACCAATGATTTCAACCATACATAGATACCACAATCATCAATGATTGCTAACAATCATTAAAAACCATTATTTTGCAAATTCCTTCAAAACCCTAAATTGAAAACTTTTTGATTTTCCCATACCTTGAGGCACATCCCGCATTGAAGAGCTTGCCATCTTGTAATTTGTTGAACAAAAACCGAAATTTAATTGGGTTTGGGCAAAAATTTCGGAATATAGAGTTTTGGGATTTTTTAGAATAGAAGAGGAAGAGTTAAGAATGAGGAAGGAAGGAAGGAGGGCTCTGGTTATGTTGCAGAGCCACGAATGGGCGACTTTTGGGAAGTCGCCCATTTTTTTTAAAAAATAAGCAGACGACTTCCCAAAAGTCGTCTGTATTCAGCGCAAAAAAAAAAACCGACGACTTTTGAAAAGTCATCAGTATGTTTTGGCAATCTCGGAACTAAGCTGGCCAAAACATGGCTATATCCGATATTACTTTTACTACTGGGCTATTTGCGATAATTACTTTTAAAACAAGGCTAAATCCAAAAAAAACCCCAAACGTAAAGATAAGCCCGACAAGAATCTTGGCATGTCCTTTGTTTTATGTATTTTTTAGGAAGTTAATTATCCAGATTTTTGTTCAAGATTGTGGTCGCTCATGTCTTTACAATAAAAACCTTTAAAAAATTGCTATAAATTTTGATAAACTAGTTAATATATATATAAACTCCCCTGATTAATTTAAAGCTGCACTTCACATGATCAACTACATAAAATGAAAAAACAATCAGACAGAAAGAGCATAATAACCAATTTGACCTCAATTATCCAGTACCAACACTATGGAACTTCAGAAAGTTATGCAACATTAACTTCAGAAAATTATTTACAGCATATTGTATGAAACCATAAATATTATTTACAACACATTTAATTTGATTACAGTTTATCATAGTACATTGTACGATGAGCTGGAGAAACACTCTGCTTGGATCTGTAAGAAATGACCACAGTTGGTCGAGAGCTGTAACATAGTCATGGGTAGATATGTCATGCCTCATTTAAATACATAATGGATCACAAACTAACTCGGACATATTTAAATACCCAATGAATTACAAACTAACTCATCAAAAAGGACAGATAAATGGGAAAAAAGAGTGCACGTTTAAGTGCAGCCAATGAGATGGAGTAGATTACGCATCCAGGCTAGTGCAGTGTCTGAGGACTAATAACCACATGTGGTGGGTAGATTAAGCCCTCCACCTCTTTCCGGCGGCAGCACGTTTATAGCTTCTATCCAGTCTCGCTGCAGTTGACACCCCTTAAATCAATGCTCCAACACAGCCTGGCTTGCTTCCTGCTGCACCGTTTGCGACTAACGGGCGCCCATCTTGGTCGTGTCTGATATTGTTGTGGGTATACAACTACGGCGTGGCCAACATTTGCACCTATCTCACCTCAGTTTCATGCTACTTTCACGCCAATCATCCTAGCCTTTGTAGTAGTTCATGCAAAATTATTGTTGCGCTGTTTCTTTGCAGCAGTACATCTTAAATCTATTCTTGCCATGGTTCAAAATTCCGGCGGAATTCCGGTTATTCCGGTGATTCCGTTCCGGTTTCGCTCATAACCGGAACGGAATTCAGTCAAAATTCCGGTTCTGCTCTAACTTTCATATTTATTTTTCAAATATTGAAAAAAAAACTTATAAAAAATTAAAAAAATACAACAAACATATAATAATTAAAAAAAGAAAATAAATTAATTTGGACAATAAATAAACAGGAAATTATTGTCAATGACAAAATTTCTCAGCGTTTTAGCCTCAAGGACAGACCGTCAGTATTTTAGCCTGAAAGACAACTTTTTTCAAGTATCAGTTTTTAAATATTTATAGCAGTTTTTATGTATCAGTTTATAGTTATCGGTAACAGTTTTTAGGTATCATTTTTTAGTTTGGTAGCAATTTTGGAAGAATGTTTGTCTTTATAAATAATTTTGAAAGAATGTTTGTTCTAATGATTAATTTTTCGAAGAATGTTTGTCTTTGTGGTTAAAATATTAAAGTCGTATCCTTAAGGTTAAAAATATACAAATTTTTGTCCTTGAAATTAATTCCCCCATAAATAAATGAAAAAAGTTGTTATATTTTTGTTAATTTACATCGAATTATAATCAAAAATTCAAAATTTTCAAAATTGAAGTTAAAATCTCAAATGAATAAATACAGAATCTTACACAATGGATTTTTAATTAAAATGTATTTTACATATATAATGTAAAAAATGTACTATAAATTTATGACAGTATTTGATATTTGTTAACGTATATAGCATATTAAAGCAAAAAAAAGTATCAGAATTAGAAAACCGGAATTAAAGCGGAGCTTCCGGAATTTTCGAAACGGAATCGGAAATTTTAAAATTACCAATGACAGGAATGAAGAAGGAAAACATAATTTTGAACCTTGATTCTTGCCTAGCAACAGTTCATGCTGGTTCTCGCAAGTTATGTCAGCTATTCCAATTATTTTGTTTTAGTCTCCTTGCCGTTGCATTGGTCAGGCAGCAGCTATCCCTTTTATCACTTGCTGTGTCCATAATGGTTTGCATTGTTTCAGTCGTGCTAGTTCTTCCTACTGTCAAGGTCATGCATTGTTTCAGTCACTCCAGTTCAATGTACACAGCCCATTGAACTTGGTTAAGTTGCTAGAATAAGGGAACCACTTGGTTCCAATTATTTTGAAACCAAGGAGCATGAACTTGGCAATGCAAATCAATTGACTTACAAAGGCATGTCACAAAACAACAAAAATAACAATCCTTGATTGCCCTACAATAATCAGCTTTTGAAAATAATCCGAGCTACAAATAAATAATAGAACGTGTTTACTTGCAATGGTTCCTTCATTCTTAGTAATGGATCTTTCAGCTTTTCTAATCCCTGAAAACAAAAGCTCCCTAGATGGTACAAATTTCTAACCAATCTGTAGTAGTCCAAACAAAAGCAGGCATTGAACAAATGTTTGTCGCGTGTTTCCTTCTCTCAAGACATCGATCATATCATATATCCTCTTGTCAACCTTTCACTAAACCTACAAATCCACTATAACCAATGCGAATCTTTGTGATATATGACATGATCAATGTCTGAAAGGAAAAAAAAGACGCTAAAGCTAACAGAACTTTTATATTTTATCCTTGAATGTTTTGAAACCTACTTCAACAATAAGTTATGGTAAATGGGAACATTTTGAGTAAACTTCAGTATTCATTTCACAGCAATGCAACTCAATATTCTTGAATTCATATCTCATACTTGCTAACTTGTACTGTATACAAATTATGATCATCTTGTTTCAAACTTACTAAGCATGGAAACAAATAGACCAATCTTATGTATAAAACCTAACAAAACACCTCAAATGAACCTAAACTTATACAATACTAAGGAGCAAATCTAATAAACTTTTCAGAAACAGTACTGGCTAAAGCTTCCTTAAACCCCGGATCACTGGACAATGACAACTCCATCTGCTCCGTTAACTGCCTTTTGAACTCCTCACTTTCAGTATTTGAACCACTTGTTCTTTCTTCTTGCTAATATTGTTATATGTATGTTTTATATAAACTGATCAATGATTTAGGAGTTGCTCTTAACAAGGTTCAAATTCATCGAATAAGCTGCTCTTCTTACTAATAGAATCTAGAGGGTATATATCAAATCCTTACAATGAAATAAATTTTAACATGTTACCTTGCTTCCAGCCCAAGGTTTAAGCCTGTAGGCAAAATGAAATGTCAGATGCAAATATAAAATAAACACCCGTATATAGTCTAAAGGTACAGAGTTTGTCCGCACTCTTATTGCTTACAGAAATTTGCAGCAGATATTTTTATTGTAAAATTCTGGTTCAAGACTAAAAAGAACTTAAAAAATGGACAGCTAAGATATCATTTCTCCTAATAACATTCGCTAATGGAACTTAGTATAATTCATCAAACTAAACCCTAAAACATATAATAGTTGATCCAATCGGTAGATTTGGACAATGAAATTGATTAATTTTATGGTGAAGAAACCATAAATATCAGCTAAGACAACTCTCATACCTAACCGTTTCAGTTCCAAGCTAAGTTAACCATTTTTGTAATGATAGACTCATTTCTGCTGAAAATTGAGAAATATATATAATAAAGAAAGAAAGAAACTACAATCTTTTTTGGTAAACTTTGAAAATATTTGGCATTTGAATGTTTACGAAGAAGATCTGATTTGGAGTAAATAACCTGAATAAGAGATGCATTGACATTAATAGTAAAAAAATTAGTTCCAATGATATTGCCCCTGATAATAATGAAATAATAAACGTAGGGTGACTACAATCTACAAATTAGATAATACTATACACTATCAAACCATTGTAAGTTTTATATTTCTTCCGCTATTCCCATATTTTGTAATGAATTTTAAAAATGTAAAACACAAAATGTCCCAGATGGTCAATTCTTGCTTGCCCTATGGACGAGAGATAGCTGCTAGTATATGAGGACGCAAAGCAGAGGATGATGGCCACCAACAATTCAGTAAACGTAAAATGAAACCAAACGGGTCCTAATATTTTCCATCTCATAGTTTGGGTCAGATGTGCTTTGGATTGTGATGTTTGTTTCGGCATCGGGCACGTTTTCCAACTGGGTTCATTCTGAGACTGCCAAACATGATGCTAATAGTGTACCTTTTGGTAATTTTGAGGACACCAACCAGAAGCATAAAAAACTAAAGGCCCGTTTGGTTTCAAAATGAATTTTGAGTTTTCAGTTTTTAATTCATACTTCGAATGGCACGGAAGAAGAATGCAGCACTGAGAGGAGGAAAGGAGAAAGAAGAGGACGAAGAGCGATTTTTTGAAAACAAAATTTTCTTCTTTCCCGCTTTTTGAGGATATGAAAAATCTTCCTCTCAACCCCCTTCCACCTCCCCTCATCTCCCACCACTCTTTTAATACAAATTAAAAACTGAAAACTCAAAATTAATTTTGACACCAAACGGGGCCTAAGCTTCAAATAATACAGCTGTGGATGCTTCTACAACCTATAATTTAACACAGAATTTATCTTTTCCAAACATCCCATTTAAGGCGATTGAAATACATTTCCACCTAGCATACAAAAACTATCAAGTGAGCAAGGTCTAAGCTTTAGGATTTAATATCCCTTTTAACCTACCAACAACTAGTTATTGAAAAGTCAAATTCCACATGTGTCACTTGGGAACCAAATATATATTCCACATGTTGTAATTAGGCAAGCTAAGTCAGTGCAACAATCTCAGCTTGATCTCTTCAGCTTTACTATTCATCATATTTATATCATATTATTTTATTTTATACAACAATGCGTCTTAAAATAGAAAATAGTATAATGCAACATATTCATATTCTACTGATTTTACATTTAGAAATATAGGGTAAATAAGTATGGATGTGAAAACCATAGATAGATAGAAATGAAAAGGCTTTAATAATAGACGTTTAAACATGAATAGTAAGTGAAATCGAGAGAGTTTGATAAACTTGCTCAGCTGATACCTGAAACTGAAAGTCAAGTTCAACACGATTGAATAAGAAATAAAAAAATAAATTAAAAAAGAAAATGCCAGAATTAGAGAAAAATAAGCAACTTAGATAGTGAACTCAACAAACAAAAAACAGAACAGGCTGGGGCTTTATCATTGAAACTTCATAAGGATGAAATTAGCTGCAAATTAGATACTTAAAAATGTATACAATATTGATATATGAAATGCTAATATACAACCTTGTTAATACGAAAATACATAAAATAAATTACTACTGATAATGCATTATGGTACATATATAAGTAACAAAAGAACAATACCTTCTTTTTATCAGGACACAGTGAGGCAAAAGAGCATTTACAGTAGGCTATTGGATAAGGATTATCTCTAGTCACTTCCTCCACTGATACCCATCTTTAACCACCTATGTATAAAATCAACATTAAGTCAACCTACTTAAAATTACTCTCCCCACTGATACTTCCTCCACTGATACCCATCTTTAACCACCTATGTATAAAATCAACATTAAGTCAACCTACTTAAAATTACAAGTAATGGGCGCAGTACCTAATATATGAACTGTTATCCCGCCTTTTGGCAAGGTCGAGATACCAAGGAATTGATCAGAAACCTAGAGTCGCTCGTTATGGACATCTAGTGCACATAGGTCTACTCTGGATATCGATGAATTTTGTCCAAGACCGGATTGAGCTATAATTGATAAGACATGACTAGAAAAGCAAAGAGAGCCAACGTTCCAAGTTTCAAGTCAATCCGAGTTCATATGCTCAAGTTATGATGGATGCAAATTGAAGGGAAAGGCCATGCTTCGTATCCATCATGGAAACCTTGCTTCGAATCCATCAGTATGCCTTGCTTTGAATCCATCAGTATGCCTTCCTTCGAATCCATCGGTATGCCTTGCTTCGAATCCATCGGTATGCCTTGCTTTGAATCCATCGAGTCAAGGTGGCAGAGTCTCCAGGACGACTCGATCAAATAGGAGAAGAAAGCGGATCAAAGCTAAAGTTCCGCTCCACGTCATCACAAAGTCAGGTGCCATGATCGATTCGAAGTGATCGATTCGATCGTATCGATTCGAATGAACCAGCCTGCCAAGAAACATCAATTTGAATCGATCATAACTCAAGATCTATAAGTCCAAATGCTATGAAATTTTCACAGAAGCTTGAGCACATGTTGAAGAATGTCCACACCAAATTTCAGCTTGATTGGATGATTTCTTGATCGATTCGAATGGGCTTCGAATCGATCCCAAAGTGGGCCCTGATTTTCTGAAAGCGGGCATGAGGGCCCTCTCACGTACCAGAACTGGTCTCCCCGAATTTTAGGCGAAATATCAGCCTCCTACACATATAAATAGAGCTCCTGGTCATTCAGAAAAGGAGTCGGATAATTCTAAGAGCTAAAGAGCGCCCAGACTCTGCTAGATTTACTCAGAATCACCACCGCTGCTTTAAATTCAGACTTAGCTCACAAAACCAGTAGTACTGCGTTATAAGAAATTGTAATCTTCGAGTGTCAAACAATAAAATCATCAACCTTCATAGTGGACGTAGGCTAAAACGTCGAACCACTCTAAATCGCTTGTCTTTACACTTTACCTTTCTGTTATTTGGAGTTTTTGTTAGATAATCCACAGTGTTAAATTTTATTCTTCGCGTTTATCTCTTCAAAGACTTCCGAAGAGTGTTGTGCCCATTTTTGATACAAACATGAACCGAAACATAAACTGACCAGATTTGTATCCGACGGATCTGTTTCAACGCTTAGTTTTGATATTCTGGCCTGACCACCTTTTTCATTCAATGGTATTTCTTCATCACTTGATGTACTATTTCTTTTTCAGGTAGGCGAAGAATTCATTGCACTAGTAGAAGTTATCATTTTAACATATAGGCTTTGCATCATGTTATAATTTCATAGTACTCCAAATTGAAAATAAGCACAAAACATAAGGAAAAGATGAAAGTCAGAATTGATATATGATTTTAACAAAATTAATCCAACAAGTAACCAGATAGAGAGAAAATGAAATACTCTACTTTGAATTGGGGAAAACGATTCATCTTCAATGTAGTGTCTTTCATAATTAATATAGGATTCTTAATTGGTATTGTTTATAGACATGAAGACTACTTGCTCCATTTGTACCTTTATTCTCTCTTCACATGCTGTTCTAGTCATCAAATATAACCATCGCACTGGATTTGTCCACGTCTGCCATGCTCACGAAGGCTTTAGGCCCTCAACCACTATCATTCGCCTTGAGATATAAATTATCCAACTCGTGCATCGCAGGAATCACCTTTGGATGTAGAGATCATGGTCGTTAAGGTATAGTAACTATAGTTTGACCGTTTAGTGCGAGGCTGAAGTTAATCAACGTTCGGTTAAAATTTGATTATCCTAAATTGGGAAAGAGTAACCATTGGTACTGAAAGAAAAAGGGATCGCTAAATTTGGTGGTAGAAAAGGGCATTTGGAAAGACAAGGGTAAATTAGGGTATTTGGGATATACGTTTTGGCTTGGAAACTAATTAAATGTCTAATGAGGTCCTTGAGCAGAAGTAAAGAAGAATTAGTGTATTGGATACTTGGGCTGCGGTTTGTTTACCTTTGGAGAAAATATTTTATGAGACAAATTAGGACAAGGACAGCCGTTTATTTTTTTGCTACAATAACAAGTTCAAAGCCCATCGTTCAAGTGCTCAATTTCTCAATTCCATCCATTGATTGATCTTCGCTTCTCAGCTTCTGCTGTACTTTCCTCCTCCAGATCTCTGCTACGCTTATTTCCTCTTCTCCATCTCTAGATCTTTGCTACGCTTTCCTCCTCTTCTCCCACTCACTTTCATGCTCAAAGTTTTGCACCGTCGTATCTCTCTTATACACGTCGATTTGGAAAGTCACGTCGCTATTGCCTAAAATTGAGAGCCGCTGCTAACACCATCGAAGTATTGTTGTCTCGATATACAGTTTCATCGTCCTTAGTGCTAGAATTTTGATGGTGCCCAAAGCTTTGAGTTGCTCGAGGCTGAAACCTGAACAGATCTAGGTGTTGCTTCTTGCTTTTGTGGAGGCAGTCGCGTTGTGAAGCCGAAGTTCATTTGAATCTAATTGTATGTCTTAGCCGAGGATGCTTGAACAAGAAGAATAACAGAGGCGAGAGAAAAGAACTAAGAGAAGACATGAATAGCAAATAGAAGATGAAACTCAATCAAAAAAAGAAAGGAAAAACATAGAAAAGAAGGTATTGATACTATGATTTACATCAAAATTCAATCAACTATTAACTTAAAAATTGCTACCGATAATTAAAAGTCGATACCTAAAAACTGATACCGATAATTAAATTCTGATACTATACATTAAAACATATTAAAATTATGATACCTAAACTGATAATAAGCACTAATCTAATACACATCAAAGCCAAACTATAACTTTACAATCTATCAGCTATTGAAACTAAAAATAAAAAAACTCAACTAAGAAATGATATTGACAAAAGGATACTACAAAATAATGATATTCATCATATCATTGAACAAAAACCAAATATCGGTCAAAATAAAATCTGAACAAATGTTGCAAATAAGAGCAAGAATTGTGTATGACATGTTAATGGGCAATGATCACTCCTAAAATTTAGCCAAGTTCATGTCAACACTGGAATAAGAAGAAAACACCAGCAAAAAAATGTTTTGTTCAGATTGTCATTTTATTCTAGTACAGCAATTAACTTTATAAAACAAAAAATAAAACATTTTACAAAAATGATATATACTGTCAATAAATCTGCTACTTAAAAATTGATTCTCAAATTAATAATAAAACTGATACTCAAACAAAATTCATTAAATATTTGAAACCAACGAAATATTAATTCAACTCAATGATCATCATATTTACTCTGTAATAACTTCATTTTTTTATATACTCAAACAAACAAAACAGTAAAAAACTTACACACTGCATATTGCAAAAAATGATTTAAAAAAAACAAAAATGATACCTAAAAACTGATCTTCACTAAACTCAACACAGCAATACATTATCAATTAAACCAATATGAATGCAAAAAAAAAACAAAACATCAATTAAAAATTGTTTGCTTCGAAATGTGAATTTATTACGGTATAATAATTTTGTTATACAGCAAAAATCACAAACTCAAAAATAGCATGTTCTATTATACCTGAAATTGATACTGATGCTAATATAATGAAAAACCAATATCACGTTCTATTATACCTGAAATTGAAACTGAAACTAATAGCATACAAAAACTGATATTGTATTTTGTACTACCTAAAACTGATACTAGTAGCATGTAAAAAATAATACCACATTTTTCATGCTTGAAACCGATACAATAGTATCCCAAATAAAAGAAAAAAATTAATAATTTAAATTTTGATGTAGTTCCAACAAATGCAATTATCATTAAAATCACTCCTATGCTGATTTCCAGATCATATCATTCACAGTTTATATAAAACTACAAATAAAAATGAGCAGAAATGGCTTTAGTTATCATCAACTTCATGTTCACAAGCAGTGGTACACAAGTAGAAGCATTTTCTTTGTTTTTACGTCTTGTAATGTGAAATATAAAAATGACTATGGTATTTCAGTTTGAACCCAATAATTATTCGCCGATACAAGACTATATCCTAAGTATAATTATTAATTTAAACATATTTAGCATTTTACTACATATATAAATATGTTCATTTAGCTCATTATGAAAGATTGATAAACAATATTTCGCGAAACTGAACAAACAATTATACTTGGATTCGAGTTTATTTGATTATATCAAAAATTGAAAACGATGGAGAAACTATCCCAAAAGCACTAATTGACATATTGAACTATTTTAAGTTTCAATTAAAGAAATTCATTCGAAAAACAAAACTGAACATAGTATAATTAAAATTCAAGATAATACTTGACAACATAAAATGAAAATGATAATTTCTTGCTACGCACAAAACATTCCCTTCCATTTTGCATAAATAGATTAACTAACACATGCATCATAAAATAATAATAGAGAAAACTTAAGACATATGGAGACATGGGAAGAAGAAGAAATATTTTTTACTTCTTGAACAGTCATTAATTAACGAGAGAAAACTTTAGTTAACATTTGATTTATGAGTTGGGTGGACTTAGATTAATTTTCGAATGGACATAGTATTAAAAATATGTTACGAAATATAGCATAAAATGTTCCTTCTCAAACTGGGTTTTGGGTTGTGACTCAACTTGCCCAGCCCAAGGATCGGCCCTAAGCAATAATTCTTTCTTCCTTCAAAGAAAGCTATAACTACCTTTGTTCAATGTTCCACTATGTCTATCTCGTTTGAAAAACATCAATAACTATCATATTTAAAGATTACCTCATTAAGGCCTTATATAAAGGCAAGAACGACTACTTGCACAAAGGTGGTCAAAATTTGTTTCAAACATAGTAAATGTTGCTTCAATAAAATGTTAAAGTACAACTAAAAACTTGAAAAGAAGAGCAAAATGCAAGAGAATGATTTCCAACTCTAAATGCATTTGTTGAAGACAATTCAAAAGAGATAACAACGTTTTGTTAAAACTTTGAAGTACAATAATGATGATTTTCCATACACTGATGTTAAAACAATCTCCTACAATGTTGTTTTCAAAATGATTGTAAAATAGGTATATTGCTAGTTTGAATGATAAATTATAGTTTATGATTTATATTTGCATCGATGTAAATTTGTTGGGGAGGTTAATAAATATTTAAACTAGTTAATTTTTGAATATCATTGACACATTAATAGTTTTAGTGAAGTTCAATAAGGACAGTTAAATTTGGATGCTACTATGTATGCCCACTAATACACTTCTTATCGCTACTTAAAGAGATATCGAAAGAATATACGAGAAAACACTCCAAACATCCATCGATGTTGTAAACGCAAAAGAATTATATTTCTATAAATCTTATTAGAGAATATCACATTAAATATATTTTTCAACTTGAGAAATTGCCTTTTATATGTCATCCTTGTCATATCTTCTATTTTTATCACTTGAAAATAGATTTCAAATGAAATTTTCTAACAACCTAGTATACCGAGGTTCGAAAATTATCAAATTAACTACAATTTGCTAATCTAATTTCGAACAGATAGAAATTTGTATAAAGAAAGATTGAAGTTGATGAAATCTGAATTCACGATTTTTGTTTATGATTTTTTATTATAAGAAGATTAAAGAATGAATGCTTGTTTTGTTAAAATAACTAAGAAAATATAGCTCGATGTATAGGGGTGAAAGAAGTATTTTATAAAATATTATTAGACAAGAAAAAAGGTGGTGAGAGAAGGAGAAAATTAAATGTATATAGTAGCATCCTTAAATGTTAAAATACATATTCATTAACCTCAAATGAATTTATCATATGTATCATGAAAGCGTCAATTTATAAAACATCATGCTTAGTGCATTTTTAGTAGTTTTACGAATTAAAAAATGCACTAAGCGTCATGTTTTCTAAACAGGAAAATACTGTGAAGGACAAAAATTCACAATATTTTAGCCTCAAGGACCCGTCTTCAAATTTTTAGTCTGAAGGACAACTCTCATATATTTTTTCTACGTCGGGACAATAAAATAACGACGAGGACAACATAAGAAAATTCATCGATGGGGAAGTGATCACCGAAGAACTCATCGTCTGAACCTCAAAGCCGTCGTTATCGATTTATTGTCATCGCCTGAATATGAAGATCTAAAGACTCGAGATGCCTTACTGAATTTCTTGAGGGTTGTGCTTCGGCCTTTGATACCTGAATTAAAATTGATGCCTAACTTCTGAGGTTTGTCTGAAGTGCAGTCTAGGTGAGTTATGTTGAATATGTCGTGACCTGCACATGAATGGAGATGTAGTGTTGATGATGAGCTAGTTTGTTGAAAGATTGCTTTAGGGGTGTTGTTTGATATCGATAGTGATGATGGAAGAAGAAGAGCAAGTCGAGGAAGAAGAAGAGCAAGCTATGGAAGAATTAGGGGTGAAGAAGTGGTATCAGCTGTTAGGTATCAATTTTGAAAATATTTGTTATTTTTGAGTTTGTGATTTTTGTTGTATAACAAAATTATTATACTGTAATAAATTCACATTTTGCAAACATTTTTTAATTATTGTTTTGTTTTTTTGCATTTATATTGGTTTGATTGTAATGTTTTGCTATATCGAGTTTAGTGAGGATTAGTTTTTGGGTATAATTTTTGTTTTTTCTTAGTACCTTTTTTTACAATAATGCAGTGTGGAAGTTTTTTTTTACTACTTTGTTGGTTTGATTGTATAAAAAAATAAAGTTATTACAAAGTAGATATGATGATCATTGAGTTGAATTAGTGTTTCGTTGGTATCAAATATTTAATGAATTTTGTTTAAGTACCGGTTTTACTATTAATTTGAGGATCAGTTTTTATGTGTCAGTTTTAATGACGATAGGTATCATTTTTGTAAAAACTATTTTATTTTTTATCTAGTGATGAGCTGGTGTCGTGCTCGCCATTATGCACACTAGCTTAATTGAATGCAGTTCATACTTATGTTGGAGTGGAGTCACTCAATCTGGCTTGCATCGGAGAATGGAGATGTTTGAGTCAAAGCGTCGTTACATGAGATAACAATGCAATTTCATGAGTATGATAGATGTTGATTATGGGTGATTTATTTGTGCTTTAAATATGATTGTAAACTGATTTTCTACAAGGATGATTGTTATGATTAAAATGCTTGTTTAAGAATGAAATATAAACTTAGATAATGGTGATCGAATTTGATAAATTTGAGAACCTAGAAGATTATGGGGGGTTTATTTGAGTATCAGCTGTTAGGTATCAGTTTTAGTTGTCGATATCAGTTTTTAGGTAGCAGTTTTTAGGTATCAGTTTTTATGTTAAGAGTTATCAGTAGCATGTGCTGGCAGCGTGTGGTGTTGGGGTGGCGGCGAGGCTGGTGGTGCAGGTGATGGCGGTGGGTGGTGGTGCGACGAGTGGTGGTTGATAATTTTGGTTGTTTGTCATTATGACTAATTTTAAAAGAATGTTTGTCCTTAGCACTAATTTTAAAAAAATGTTTGTCCTTATGGCTAAAATATTGAGATTGTGTCTTTGAGGCAAAAAAAAATGTCCTTTGTACAAAAAAACCCCATTACATTTACAGCCAATGAATATGTAATTTAAAATGTAAACGCCCATATTGAACTCCATCAAAACTATTAATGCATTTGTCAAAGAGAGCAAAAAAATTTAACCGGTTTAAGGTTAATTCTATTTAAACTCACAGAAATGCCGAGTTCCTCCCTTCCGCCAAAAAAAACTCACAGTAATTCTATTTTATTTTTACGGTGTCAAATACGAACCCAACAAATATTTGTCACCATAAAAATAAAAATAAAATCGTCAAAACATGCTACATATGCATCTTAATAGAAAAATAATAAAATTTGTGATTTAATGGTGAAGACGAAATCAAAATTCGATACGTCTACTGAAAAATATCACGTTTTAAATATTGCAAATTAACTTTTCATTATAAGCTGATTTTTTTCCCCTAATAAAGGTTGAGTTCAAATCCAATTAGCCTTAGCCCCGGTATAAATATTGATTACACCAAAAATTCCTGCCGCTCTCTCAAATTTACGTTCAGACGACATTTCCTAAAACTAGGGATTTTTTTTTTCCTTCCTCCTTTCATTCAGCTCCAAGCTAAATTCGATCTCGTTGTTCAGTTCAATTTCTTCTTAATCGAAGTTCTATCAGCTCAGCTCGATACTACAACTGCAGAATCATGACATACCATAAATCGAGGTACTTTAAATATCCATTTTCAAGTTAAATGTTTGTAAAATTTTTATAAAAATTGAAATTGAAATTGAAATTTAGAAGGCAGAATTAGTTCAGCTACAAATGTATAATTCGCAGTATATGATAACAATCAAACAGCATCAATTTGGTTAATACACTGTTTCATACTAGTGCACTAAACGTTGATCATTATGGTTAGAAATTAATTGCAAGTACAAACCTCTATGTTAAACTTGTTGATTTTCATGTTTACTTTCAACTTGGAAGTGGTGAATAGTGTGTATGTAAACTAAACATTACCGCGGATTTAATTCATATGAAAAATTAATTTGGAATGTCAGAGAGAAAGTGTTAGAAATTGAGTATGTTTTAATTGATCAATCATGTGTGCCTAATAATTAGCATAAGTATTGATCTTTCCTAGTTTGTAGGCCAAGTAATTAGTTAGTGGTTTAGTGTCTTAAGTCTATTTAAGTACTTGTATCTCTTTTGTTTTAAAGTTATCAACAATGTAGTTCCCTTCTGTTTAATGTTTTATCTCTCTTCTCCTCTTTTCTATATCAAATTCTAACATGGTATCAGAGCTAGGTTAGAGAGGAGAGGGAGAGAATAGAGGATTTAAGTGAGTTTTTACTTTTTCTTCTTAAAATAAAAGCACCCAAAATTAATAAATGTTGCAACCCACACTTCAAAGCACCGCAGCTGCTTCGATTAAATCGCTACCGCAAATCGAACTGTCTAGAGAGAATTGCCACTGCCGTGATGAGTCATAGCCACCGTCGTATCCGCACTGTCGAATAGATCGGGAATTATGCTTGGATCCAAGTTGTCGCCGTCGTCGGTGGTGTTGAACTTGATACCATGATGACCAACTTCTGGACATGGTCGTGGTGAATCTATGCCTTGCTAGATATTCGAGTTATGATGCTGTGTTGAGAGTTCGCTTCAGTGAGGCTTGCCTGCGCAATGTTCGTAGATTTCAATTAAGCATCGCTTCCTTGAATTGTAGCAGAGCTTGTTTGCAAGTAGGAGGAAGAGGAGTTGGTGTGGTTCAGGTGATATATGTTAATCGTTTTGTGGAGGATTGCGGGTTATAGCTGGTGTTTTAGGTGAATCGGCCATGGCTGTTTGGTCGAGTTGGGGCTGAGGCGTTTGTGATGAAGGCAGTGTTGTTTTATGAGGCCATGGAGTTGCTTGTTTAAGATAAAGGGTTGATTATGTATGATTGTAGGAGATGGCGGGTCAGTGAAGGCGGAGGTTTGAGTTGTTATGTTTGGTGAAGAAGGTTTGTTTGGGTGGCTTCTGGTGAAGTTGTTTGGTGTGGGTGATTGAATGTTGATGAGGCAAGAGGATTTTGGCTGCTGGAGATTGGTTACGGAGTGGAAGTTGAAAGTGCAGTGAATTAGAATGTAAGAAGGAGGGAGTTGGAGTATTGAAGCTACTGAAGTATTGGATGTATGAATTTGCTGTGGTGAGGTGGAAAATTGATGGGTAGCAAAAGAAGAGAGAACAATGAAGGAGAGTATGTGACAGAGGTATAGTATGGACTGCTCTCGGAGGGAGTGGTGTTCAGGGATAAAGGAGACTGGTGATGGTTTTTGGTGAGAAGTTGGTTTGACAAGTTGTATGTGAAGGGGAGGAAATGAAGTTTTAATTGGAGATGAATCTTGTGAGTTGAGGTAATGCAGTGTGTATCAGTGTTGAAGGTGGTTACTGGCTATGTGTGGGATGTCAGAAGGCAGCGGAACCAAAGTTTGATGGATGCTTGCAAATTGTAGATGGAGGAGAAGTTGTATGTTATGCAGTTTAAAGCGGGTGATGATATATGATGTAGAAGGAGTTTGTACGGTGGTAGGTTTGCAGATTTGTGAAGTGGTTTGGATGTACATGTTGCAAGTTGATATGCAGTGGTTGAATGTTGTGTAGTGATGTTGATAAAATAGAACAGAAGGGGAAGAAGACACTGGTTTCCTGAACGTGTTATGTTGGGCACGCGACTGAAGAGAGGACTACAGTTAATGCAACTGGATATGTGAGTTGTGTTGTGTTGGAGGTATAGTTGTTATGGAGTTAACCTGGTTTTGAAGATTGGATGAGTTTGTTGTTGTGAAATGTATTGAGTGAAGAAGGATGCATGAGCTAGCTTGTGTGAAAGCTGCAGATTGAAGATGGAGATAGTGAAGAGTAGAACGTCGGTTATGGGGTTGGACAGTTATGGAGAACGCTCGAGAACTGTTTGATGATATGCCTAAGAGAGGTTAGGCATGCCTACATGTGAAGTAGGCTGAGTGAGGAAGACTTGGTTTTATGTCATCCAACAAGTAAGGAAGAAGAGCCGCGGTTCTCACTTGTTGGGGGATGACAGATAGTAGGGACGACCCGAATGGAGAGGTTAGTGGATCCCTAAGAGAAAACCAAGAATATTTGTTGATGGTTAAAGTACCAATCAATATGAAACAGTTGAGCATGCCCAACCAGGTAGAGATGAGATTTATGACCGAGTTCGTCTATACAAGACGATGAAGAAATTGAGAAGCGCAGTTCATTGCTTTGTAAACTGAATGTTAGCACATCTAGTTTAATGGAGGGTGTTAGAAATTGAGTATGTTTTAATTGGTCAATCATGTGTGCCTAATAATTAGCATAAGTATTGGTTTTTCCTAGTTTGTAGGCCAAGTAATTAGTTAGTGGTTTAGTGTCTTAAGTCTATTTAAGTACTTGTATCTCTTTTATTTTAAAGTAAGTTATCAACAATGTAGTTCCCTTCTGTTTAACGTTTTATCTCTTTTCTCCTCTTTTCTATATCAAATTCTAACAGAAAGACGTTAGAATTTCAATATACGACTGATTAATCATGAAACCCTAGATCTGAATAGATGACCAAGAAATAGAGGAAAGTGAACGGGTTAGCGGAACTGCGGAAGCCATACCTGAATTCATAGTTGCTGTTGGAAAAGTAAATTTGGTTTGGTTTTCCATATTGACACAAGCCCTAGACCTTATATTAGATCTGAATTCATACTTGCTGCTTTTGTAAATTAGAGATAAATCTAAAAGATGGAAATTGGATCCGATCTTCCAAATTGACATAAACCCTAGATCTGAATTATTTCCATGGAAGAGATTAGAAGAATAACCGGAGCTTACGTAATTTGGGGATCATAACCTCTTATTTATAATGTTGACATTTTCTAATTTGAACCTTCAACAAAATAGAATTGTCCCAGTATCTACACATTAATACCATGACAATTATACATGTAAGCATTTTCATAATTTGATCACTTTAGTTAGGTTTTACACCAAAATAACACTACACATTTATTTTACATATGTGGTCTATATATTGAAATTTTCTAACAAAAGAGTCTTGGCATTCTGAAATAAAGTTCTGTCATATATCCAAATATAACAATCCATCATCAATTTTTTTCAAAAGCTTATTTATCCAAATATTTGCAGGCTTTGACATTCTGAAATATACAAGTTAGGAAGGATATATGTATCATAATGTCAAATCATATTTGGCCAAAAGAAAGCAACATATTGACTTTGAAACTATAATTATTTCTTCTTTAAAAATTCCTTTTGAAACCGCTCTGTTCTGACAAGCTAACTAAATGGGCCTACAATGCATACAGCATTTTACTCATGTCAGATCACCTATCCATTTATTTTGAACAGGTTTCTGTTATTAGAACACTTTCAGCTTATTGCAAATAAGATCATCATTTTCGACCTTTGAAAAGACAGAAAAAAGAAGTCTGATTGCTTACTATATTATTGATCACTTCTTAGCATGTTTGTTTACCTTTAAAATTAAGTATTTCCTTTTACGTGTTTTTATATGCTTAACACTTGATAGTTATGAATTATTCCAAATCATTCACTTTAGTGTCAGTGTATATTTTTTCTCTCCATTCAACATCAAGCTATTTCTAAAGTGCTAAATTAAATAAGGCACTCACAAAAAATTACAGTATTACAGTTTAGTATAGACTTATAAATTACAGAAGATACAAGGTTATATATTATTTTTCACATTAAATTTTCATTATACAAAATTTCCATGTTTATAGTAACAGTTGTACTTAATTAACCCTATTAGTTTTTACTGCAGATTTTCACTATGAAATTCTCAGTTTGCTAAATTGCATTGTATGACCTGTTGATGATTTTTTTTTAAATGTTTGTGTTAATTATTTTGGTTAGATTTAGCTGCTAGAAAATTCACTGGCTTGTAGTTGCAATTTACTTAATTAAGCCAATTTTCTATCATTTAAGTAATATGCTGGTTAGATTTAGCTACTAGAAAATTCACTGACTTGTAGTTGTGTTTGAATTTTGGATTGAAGAAAATGACGGCTATTTTATTTTGTCAAGAGTATCGACATGTAGACAATTATGTTGATACAGAATATGTGAATGTTTTGCTAAAGGTATTATATAATTAGAGTGGCAGATATTCACTACAAATGAATGTTATGTCTTCTATATTAAAAATGAAATTAACTTTGATTTTATTGCCAGTCATTGACTTTTACAGATTATTTGTGATTTCTTAACTTGCATTTTTGAAGAATGCAAATTGAGTTAAATTTCCAGCTTTTTGAGAGTATTTTTTTTAGGGAAGTCCAGGATACCAAATGAAAGTTCAAGGAGATGGGACTTTACTAATTGATTTCAAGCATGTTTTCTTCTCTTGCCATAGTTATTTTTTCTTAGTTGATTTGTACTGATTTGAATCTATCCGTTGCAATTTTTTTTGTTATTGTTTGTACTGATTTGAAATTACATTCTCTTAGTTGATGATTTGTTGTATTTAAATTTTATGATAATTATATAGGTTTATCATGTGAAACCTTATTATGATTACATGGGTTTATCATAATTATTTTGTTGTATCAACGACCTACAATTTCATAACCTTTTACAATGACATTTACTTTTATCATTTATCTTTTATATTTCTAATATTATCTTTTATATTTTATCATAACTAGTTTGTCTTTTATATTTATACTTTTATGATACTTTTACCTTTTATCTTTTACCGTAATTTGTTTCTTTTATATTTTATTATAGTTTTATCTATTATCATTTATCTTTTATCATAATTAATTTCTCTATATATTATCTTTTATATTTCTAAATATATTTACTTTTCATAGTTTATCTTATCTTTTTTCCTTTTTTGTTTATGTTTTGTCTTTGAATGTTGTTATGTCTTCCTGAAATGATATTTCGAAAAGAAAAGAAAAAAAACCAGTCACTCGCCTACTTAAAGCTTTCATGTTATCGAGTTTATAGCAGGAAATCCCTTCTGCTAAATTTCAAATGACATTTATTAACACATTACAAAAAGTAATTAATTTATAGTAATTAGAATAGTACATAGTTATTGATGCACTAATATAAGAAGTCATGAATAACTCATAGCCATCCATCTACGCCTCAAGGCCGCATCCTCACTGTCTTGTCTAGCAACAAAGCTACAACCTTTACATACTTCATAATGATTGTTTTTTTCTTCTCAATTTTAGGATCCCAAATGTAATTCAATAACATTTAGAGAATAAAGTTTTCAACGTTGAAAACTATAAATTTAGGTTCCCAGATATAATTTGTTTTTTTATCAACATGTGAAACCTTACAATTTCATAACATTTAACAATGACCTATTTATTTTTATCTTTTATATTTCTAATACTATCTTTTATCATAGTTAGTTTGTCTTTTTATCTTTTATTATACTTTTATGTTTTATCTTCTATCTTTTATCACAATTTGTTTGTCTTTTATCTTTTATCTTTCGTTATATTTTTATCTTCTATATTTTACCATTTATCTTTTATCATTTATCCAACATTATACTTTTATCTTTTATCATAATTATATACTATCTTTTCTCTTTTATCTTTATTTCTAATTATATTTAACTTTTATAAATTATCTTTCATCCTTTTTTCCTTTTTCGTTTATGTTTTATCTTTGAGTGTTATTATGTCTTCTATTTTATCATTCATATTTCTTCTTTACGAGTGGTACGACACGCGCTTCGCACGTGATGATGGCACACACTTCGCGTATAAATTATTATTTTTACAAATTGAATATGTTTAAGTCATTCGAAAAAATATGGTTTGGACAAATATTTAACCGTATTTTTACGTTGAAATGTTATGTAGTTAGTTTTAATTTTACTTTCTAAATTACAATATCTAATTTTTTGTTAGTTTAATTTTTTATTTATATTGTTAATTAATAAAGAATGAATTTAATTTTTTATTAGTTTGAATTTTTGTTTCCGTTATTAATTAATAAAAAACGACGACTTTGAAAAAATAAATTGTTAGATAATATTAAGATTTCGATAATATCCATATAAGAGCATTTTGAATTTGTCAAGGGACCTCATCTGTTAGATCTTATTTTTAAGTGATGATATTAATATTTAATAATATTTGTAGAGAGGTATTTTTGGTAGTTCACATTGATACCAAAAAAGTATGGCACCAAAGGTATTTCAACTATTAATAAAGATTTTCAGTTTTGAGTTTTAAATTGTTTTGCAATATCATCCCTCGCTACCATTCTTGAAAATTTTGTCGTTATAGATCTATTTACCATGTTTACAATTCTTGAAAATTTTGTCGTTATTGATCTATTTACCATGTTTACAATTCTTGAAAATTTGCCGTGTAATTGATAGCTTATACTTGCATGCTGTTTTGAACCACAAATCTAAGTGGTTGAATGTTTGTTGGGTTTTCTTTTACTTTTAATTGCATGCTGTCTAATTTATCTATCATATTTTATATGTGTTTTCAATTTTGAAGATTAATTTTTTTGTTTAATATTCTAAATTTATCTTTTGTTTTTATATTTTTAATTTTATCTTTTATACTTGATACTGGTTTTAATTTGTACACTACAACGATGTCGATAAGCATATAATTCTAAGAAGAAGAAATGGGAAGATAGGACAAACCATAGTTTTGAGAACCGGACCGGACCGCGGTTCAATCGCGAGAAACCGCAGACCGTGGACGTCGTCGGCCTGGAGCCAAATCGGACCGCCGGCTGAACCTCGAAACCGTGCTTGGACCGTGCGCTGGAATCCTGCTATTAAGCCCGGTAATTTTCCCCAAATTTGGAAACCCTAATCTCAACAATCGCCATTACAGTCCCAACCCACAAACCAGTTCTAAGTGTCGCATCGACCTTTCTTCTTGTTGTCGTCTTAAGGTATATACATACATACATACACATATATATATATATATATATATATATATATTTCTTTTGTATTATTTTGAGCTGTATGTCTTTTTATATATAATTAGTTGATGTAATTGAAACCCATTATGCTGCAAGCTTAAGCTCTATTTGAGTAAATAAACAAAAAGGTATGCTACATAAGACCGCGGGGAGTAAAGAAGAAATAGACTTATTACAATTGTTTAATAGAATCCAACATAATATGGCACAAGTAAGAAGATTGTTGTTTTGTACTGTATGTACGTTAACTGTACTATTTGATATATCCGTAATCAAATTGGTTGATTATTTCCTTTTATTCTTTGCTAATTCTTTAGTTTATTGCAAGGATAATATAGTTTTGATTACAAGGATAATATAGTTCTGATTAATAATCCGTAGTGATATTTGATAATATATCTTTTGTGAAGACAATAAAATGATGTGATTTGTGATATGGTTTACTACTTGTAATATTAATTAATATGGTACTTGTTGGACTTATAATTTTCACTTAACATTTTCACTGAACATTTTCAATTATGTTACCCAAAAAAATGCACGGCTCTTACGGTTCAATCGGTCGGACCAATTAAACCTTAAACCTTGAGTCATTACAGTTTGATTAAAGGTTTGGTTTTCAAAACATTGGGACAAACACATCAACTTGCACCTCTTTGATTTTTAATTTTTCATTTTAAAGTGTTCTCTTGTAGCTGAATTTAATTTTCTTTTACAAAAATCAACTTACAAGTTTTGGCCCCAGCTGAATTTAAAAACTGCCCTACGTGAACTAGGTGTGTTGCTATGTTGGTTCATTTTATTTTCCTAGTTCTATATCTTAGGCTATCCTAGTAGTTTCTTTTCCGCATTTACTAAAAAGTTAACACTCCAACGTCTGCATTAAAAAAAAGTTGGCTAATTCTATTTGTCCCCCACAAAACTGAAAAAACCAATATACACATGTTTTTACTTATTATATTGATCTTATTGTTAAAATTTTCCCTTTATACACTTCTTTAGTAAAAATCAACCCGTAAAAGAATTTAACCATAGGAAAAATCACTTCAGCAAAAGAATTTCACCATGGAAAAAAAATCAGTCCAGTAAAATCACGCAACAACATAAAATTCAAGTTACATCTCTTCTACGAAGTGGGCATTTTCAAATTTAAAAAAAAACAAACACAACATAAAATCCAAGTTTTACCTTTTCTGATTCCATTAGGTACGTATTAGTATCATCTCAATCCATCGATTCACGCACAAGATTTGAGAATTTACCTAAAATTCGATCATCAGGGTTTATTTGATAAGAGGAATAGAAAAGGAAAAATATGATGCGAGATAAAAAGCTGGATGAATGAAAAAAGGACAATTTTGTCGTAGATTTTTTATTTATTTAAGGGGGACTACTAAGGAATATCTAGTGTCTAAATAGAATTAGCCAAAAAAGTTTCACATTAGTAAACTACTATTCTAGTCCATTCCAAAATTTCAATTTATTACCTACTACATGAAAAATATTTCAGTATTGGTATGTTATCTTTTATATATTTTCACCTCATCATTAAGTAGTCCCACTAGATTCATCACAAAGTACATGTTTATCATAATAACCCCATGCACCAAACTCCACTAACACCCTACCATATTCCACTCTGTCCCTTATTAAGTGATATCATCATCATCTAATGGTTCACTAAAATGTACTTGCAAGCTCAGCTATGGCTACAACTGTGTTCCTAATTCCACTAGTTTTTCATTCTCCTCAAGTTATATAACGTCCAACATCCAGTTATCAATACTGACTTTCAAGTACTAACTGCATTCTATAACAAGAGTCATCTGTCATCCATCTATTTATGTATAATAAATATATATCATAAAAGTAAAATTCCTTTAGACTATATATAGTTTATACAAAGTTTCTTCCACTATAAGCTTTTGTAGTGAATTAATACTAAAATAAAAAATAAAAAATCACTCCTTTAAAGAGAAGTAATGGCTTTAACGCTCCTCTAAAACCAAGCAGTTGTTTGTTTACTTTTTTCTTCCTATTTCCTTTTTTTTTTGAAAAGAATATATATATAACAGGATGGAGAAAAAATGCCTTTCTCCGGGAGCTTACAGAAAGATAAAAGACATTCGGAAATATGCCTTCGAAAATACCAATACAGAAACAAGCCTAACTAGAGAACAGGAGGAAAAGAAGGCACCAAAATCCACTGCCAATAGAAAACAAAAAGTCCCTCCCGAGAAAAGAGGAGCAACATCCCACTGAACCAACTATCCCGCTACACCCAAGAAGGTGTAGGCCAGACCACCTGATATAAACCAACCACCACCAGAAAAAGAAAGACCGAAACCAGCCAAAAGCAAAACACCGTCAAACAGACAGCCGAGGACAAGCTCAACCCGGCAGAGGATGGAAATCCAGAGGAGAACACTAGAGTAGAAATCACAACCAAAGACAGCTGCGAAGTCACAACCTACCCAACAAGGAAGACGGAACACCACAAAGACACCCAAACCTGAAACACTAGCAAAAACATCAAAACCAAAAATAAAGGGGGGAGGGGGGATCCAGATTGCTGGATGAACGCCAGCAATCCGCCATGAGGACCTAGCCAACGCCTAGTCTGGCGGTACTCGTCGCACAAGAAATGGAAAGAAGACGGACAAGACGATGAGCATGGGAGCCCAAGTTACCCCTAAACGGTCTACCACGGAATGCTAGGAATACATCATTCCTAACTAGATGAATAATGGATGAGGGGACCATAGGAGAGTCGTCGAAGATTGCCTTATTCCGTGCACACCAAATGTGCCAGCAGATAAGACAGGGAACCAAACGATGAATAATCGAACGAAGAGATTTCCCAGAAGTCCGCGCCCACCAGGTAGCAGAAAGATCATTAGCAGATCTGGCAACCCCACGGACACTCAAAAGGTTACCAAAGTAATTCCAGCAAGCTATGGCAGTAGAACTGTCGAAGAATAAATGGTTCAAGGATTCAGAATCCCCGATGCCGCAGCATTTGCAACGGGAGACTAATGGAATGCCTAACCTTTTGAGATTCTCATCCAATGGCAGTCCATCATGAAGGATACGCCACATCAGAAGAGAAACCTTAGGAGGAGAGCGAGAATCTCATATGAAGGAAAACAAAGGACGAATAGGACAAGAAATTCTAACCGAGGACCAAGCTTTCAGGATGGAAAACGAAGCGCCATCCCAGCCCGCTAGACCTCCATGAGAATCAGCGAAGGTCTTCACAGACTGCATGTGCTTCCAAGTCTCACTTGCATAAGACGGAGTTCCCGAAAAGTTGGAACCAGCCAGCCTATGGTACTTAGCGTGAAGGAAGTTAGCCCATAAGGAGTCATTAGCACCAAATCTGTACCACAGTTTACAAGCAAAAGCAGCACAAATATCCTTAGGATGCCTAAGCCCCAATCCGCCCTCGTTCTTGGGACGACAAATCGTGTCCTATGAAATCCAGTGGTGGCGACGGCGATCCTCCTTGGTGCCCCAGAAAAAGGACGAGACCAAAGACCGATACGAGCGGAAGAAAGAAGATGTAGGGGTCATTTCCGTATAGACATGAGTGCCCATAGAATCCAACACAGACTTAATAAGAACCAGTCTGCCGGCCTGGGAAAGAAGAGCCGCATTCCAGCGAATAATCCGGCCCCTCACCTTGTCAGTTAAGCAGTCGAACAAAGAGTTAAGCTTCCTACCACGGTATAGAGCAATACCCAGGTATGGTAACGGCAGAGAAGCTTCCTTGAAGCCCGAGAAGGTCTCAATCCATGAGGATCGAGACGAAGAACAGTCCTTAGCACGAACGAAACAACTTTTGGAAGGGTTAACAAGCTGACCAGAGGACCTCTCGTATTGATGGATGAAACAAAGAAGACGACGAACGGAGGAACGACCCCCGTTTGAGAAGATAACAATGTCGTCAGCGAAGGAAAGAGAAGAAATAAGAGGACAACCCCTAGGGATTCCAAAACGCTGAATTTGACCAAAAACCATAAGGGTATGAAGACCGCGAATGAAAACTTCAGCCGCGATCACAAAAAGAGTGGACGAAAGCGGGTCTCCTTGGCGCAAACCCCTCCCTGATTTGAAAAACCCGTTAGCCGAACCATTAATAAGCACAAAGAACCAGCAGTTGGAAATAAGTCTCCAAACTAGGTCGATGATGGTTTCCGGAAAACCGAACGATCTCAAAACTTTGATGACGAAAAACCAGGACATACGATCGTAAGCCTTAGCCATATCCAATTTGAAGACAACATTTGAGCCCCTAACTTTTCTGTCAAGCTGGGAGATCAATTCCTGGGCCAACAGGACGTTGTCAGAAATTAAGCGCCCTTTAACAAACCCCGCTTGAGACGTGGAGATAATACGCTCAAGGAAAGGGGCCAGACGGCTAGCTAGAATCTTGGAAATAACCTTATTCGAGAAGTTGTAGAGGCTAATAGGACGAAAATCCCCACAGGACCGAGGGTTGTCGCACTTTGGGATAAGAAAAAGGTTGGTGGAGGTCCAACTAGAGGGGAGGCATCTTCCGGAAAAAAAAGACTGGACAGCAAGACAAAAATCCGCCCGAATAATAGGCCACGAGCAACGGTAAAAGGTACCGTTGAAACCGTCAGGGCCGCTCGCACTATCCTTACTCAGGGCGAAAACACAAGCACGGATTTCCTCAGAAGAAGGGGGTCCGCTAGAAGGTCTCTCTCAGGCGAGAGAACCAACCTGGGAATGAAGGCAAGCAAAGCAGAATCGGTTACTACCTCTGACGAAAAACCCATAAAGGATTGAAAATGGGCCAAAATGGTTTCTTTGACTTCCTCGGGCGAGGATGCCAAAGAATGATCAGGCCGCAAAATCTCACGAATAGTGAGAAGGTTGTTCTTCTTACGAATGTAAGAATGGAAGAATTTGGAGTTCGCATCGTCGTCGACCACCCACTTAACCCTAGCCTTTTGACGAAGGAATTCATTCTCAATACGAAGCTCCGCAGAGTAGGTGGAATGAGTTAATGCCCACGCCTCCTTATTGGACGCGGACGGAACCGCATCAAACAAAGATTCAGTTATGATAAGCGATTCTTCGGCCCCCCGGACACGATCGAAGACGTTCTTGAAAACCTCAGCGTTCCAAACCTTAAGACAGCATTTGAGACGCTTCAGCTTGCGACTGAAAATCGAACAGGGAGAGCCACTAATGGGAACGGACCAAGAGTCAGCCACTACTTGATGAAAAGTGTGGTGCGATCTCCATATGCTCTGGAAGCGAAATGAAGGGGCCCGGACAGGGAAAAGGGAGAGCAACGAACAACCAGTGGGGAATGGTCTGAGAGGGACCGATGTAGATGAGCTACGGAGAAGGAAAAAGGTAAACCGAACCAATCCTCTGATCCGAAAACCCGATCAAGCTTGGAGAGTATGCGACTAGGGCCAACCTGATTGTTAGACCAGGTGAACGCAGAGCCCACAAAAGGTAGCTCGGAGAGACCAGAGCTGACAATGAAGGAGTTGAAGTCCGCCATCGCAAGACGGTTGATGGCAGCTCCCCCCCCGTTTCTCTGCCTGGCAGGCGACGATGTTAAAATCGCCGCCCACCAAAGAGTTAGAAATACCCAAAGAACCGAGACCGATAATGTCCGTCCAAAGAGATAACCTCTCCGTACGGTCACAAATAGCATAAACAGCCGAGAAGAGAAAAGGAGATCCAAAGGTGGGAGAAGAGCAGACTACCGATAGAAGCTGAGCAGAGTCAAAAACAGAGCGAGCCGAAAAGGATTTGGACCATAAGATCCAAATCTTACCAGAGACATTGGCAAAGCCACCGCCAAAACCTAAGGATAACACGGTGCTGGTAATGCCTTCCGGGAGTATGAATGGTTCCAGAAGAGCAACCAAGCCAATCGAGTGTTTCCGGACAATGCGTTTAAGTCTGGCAAAAGACGCATCGTTACCTATACCGCGGACATTCCAGAACAGAAAGTTCGACATGACTGATAATAGACGGAGCCAAAGAAACAATGAGAGAAAAACAACAAAAGAGGAGGTCTGACCACAACAACCGAGATGACCTAGCGCGCTCAGGCAAGGTACAGAGAGTATCGAGCAGATCTATCAATCTGCTCGGACGCCGCTATAGAGCGTGTACGGATGGTGCGAGGAGTAGAAGGGACCCTACGCGATCTTCGCCGAGACGAACGGGCAGGAGAAAGATGGGACTGAGAAGAAATCACCGACAACTCCTCACAAACAGATCCCTGAAAAACCGGCTGGGACGCCACAGCAACCTCCGGAGCGGAGTTCCTGGACAAGCAATCAAGGCGCTCATTAAGAAGCGCAATCTCTACCTTACTCATCATCGGGATGGTAATGGACAAAGAACAAGATGAAGAGGGGAGAGAGCACGCCGAAGAACAGGAAAAGGACGGCATGCTCAAGCGAACTGAAGGATCAGCAATAACAGAAGAAAATCGCAGACTAGAGGGTAGACGAGGAAGGCGAACACCAACCTGCCACCTGAACCTTTCAAGGGCGGTACAGGGAATAGCGAGGATGGAGTCGGGAAAGGAAAATGAAGAGCCATCAACGCCTGAGGCCTCAGCTGCTTCCGACTGTAAAGCTGAAAAAGAAGGAGAAACGGAAGGGTAGGTGAAGCTAGACGAGCACGACAGGGACCGGTCAAGTGTAAGGAAGCAAGCCATTGGCTGCCCCAATTGCTGTTGGAATCTTACCGAAGCGAGACTGTCACTGGTAGTACAGTCCCGATATGTCGGTAAGATTCGCTGGGCGGACCATACAGAAGGCACAGTAAAGTGGAGCAATAAAAGCTGGCAACAATCCGGGCTGTCCGTATAGTGATCACTGGTGATCACTATACGCACAGAGATGGAATACCGCCCAATCCAGTCGCTCCAGGCACACCGTACCTTCCTATGGCGCCGAATGAAATCTGCCGACAACGAAACACAACGAGAGGACCAAATCACTGATGGCACAGACCTGGCCTCAAATAGACACAACACCATAACCCGAAACAAAGAGCCACTCGAATCTGACCATACTGACGCGCTAGTACAGATACAACCGAAGCCGAAACTATGGGACAACAAAACCGACAGAAGCCAAAAGCACTTCTGCAGGCAACCCAACAAACAGGCAGACGCAAAAGAAGAACCAGACCAACAGGGACCAGACAAACATACAGACGAAGAAGAACAGACAGGGAGCACACACCAAAGCGTGTCAAGGCTCAGCAAGACACAACCAACATCCACAGCCATAAACTTAAACGGACAGGGCAAATCAACAAAAACAACAAAAAACGAAAGAGAGCGAGATAAGCAAACCTTCCAACACAAGGCCTCTACAGCCTGAAGAAATGGAGCATACACTACCACAGCCCTGGAATAACCCACATCCAGGGTAGGACCCGAGGTCCCACCACCAACCACAGCCAACCCAGAATCGATGCCCACCAACTTAGAGGAGTGCCCAGGCAAAGCCGAAAAAGCAGTGGGGAAGGAACAGGGGCAAGGAGATAAAGCGATGAACTCTTTATCTACCTCACCACCCTCATTCGAGCCAAAGCAGAAATCACCAACAAAAGCACCAGCAGGCGAAGAACAACCCAACATGGAAATACGAGGCGAGAAAGGAGTGGTGAACTCTCCCCTCTTCCTCTCCTTGAAACCCACGACGCAAGAATCGACCGAAAGACCACTGCCAGATTCATCACTGAACGAACCAAAGGAAAGTTCAGCCGAACCCAACGGCAATGAACCCACCGAAGTCCCAAACTCCAACCTTGGAACGAATCGGGTGGTAAAATCCCGATTTGCCTTCGACGATGGACCAAGCAAACAGCGATTCAACCCCACAAAGCATGGGGAAAGTTCCATAAAAAACCCCTCAACCAACAAAAACTTGAATCTAGCCAAATCAGAGAAAGCCCCAATTGAGAAAACTTCAATCTCGACCGAACAATCACTCAAGAAGCAAACAGACAAAGGGGGAGCCACAACAGAAAGCAAAGCCTCGGCGATGGCGGCGAAAGGAGGGCAGAGCCTCACGAATTCTCCTTTAAAGGAGAAAACCCCCAATTCCATAGAACTAGCCTTAAGAGAACAGCGACCAACGAGAAGCTAAAACCAGAGAGAACGCACAACTGACAGTCACCAATAATCAGATCTGAAGAGGCGAAGTAGGAATAACCTAAAGAGAAAATTCGAGAGGAGGGAGACGGCGGAATTTAGGAAACCATTAGAGAGTTTTTTGACCGTTGTTTTTTAATGGAATTTTGTCCTATTTCCACTGTATGCGCACTAAGTTCAAAAGTCTTCCCAATGGCTGCAATCCATGCCATTATAAGGACGCATATAAAATTTGGTTCCAAAGTATCTGGACACTGGTTATACACCAATGGCTGCAATCCATAAAAAGTATGATGTATGGGCTATACACCAATGGCTGTAACATCATGATCTGATCAGAAAAGTCGCACTGTTTTCTTTCTTAAGAAGCTGTTTTTGCTTTATTACACCCGATGAAAGCTTGATTGTTCCCATCTAAGGATAACTTAGGTTTCCTGTGGCTTGCGCTATGTCCACCGAGAGCTTGGAACGATGAGAATTTTCTATTGCATGTCTTGCACCCAAACACACGATGATATTGATGATCAGTCTTATTTGTTCCTTGTCAGGTTACTTTGTTCTAATTTGTTTGCTTCAGATAGAAGGATTAAAACTTTTGCCATGTTGTAATTTATGATTTCTTCTCCACCAGCTTCTTCTTCATATCTTACCCTCTTCATTTTGATTTTATCTCAAAACGGTTGAATGAATTTGAACAATGACTTGTTTGATTTGCATGCAATATGCATACATATATTTATAGAAGTATATATGCATATGTGTACATGTACATTTTGTGTCCCATTAGATTTTCCCTTTATCTTTTATTATTGTTTTATCTTTTACCTTTTATCATAATTTGTTTGTCTTTTATCTTTTTTTATACTTTTATCTCTTATCTTTTACCTTTTATGCCCCTACCACCATGCTTGTGCACGAACTACAAATGGCCAGTTTTCATTGAAACGCAGGACAAACTATATTACTTATTTGTAATTTAATAATTGGACAATTATGAATGGATGATCTATGATGCAAGTAAAATATTGTTCGGTTTGCATTGAAATGTATTAACGTTGAGTAATTAAATGTTAATTTTTTTTTCGTTTAGGTGGTTGATCATGGCAAACCGTGATATCGTTTGGAATTATTGTATGGCGGTTATTGGTAAAAAAACAAAAAAACAAATGTAACTAAAACAAATGTAACTATTGTCACAAAGTAATTTGTGGTGGCGGTATAACACGTATGAAAGAGCATTTAGCAGGACAAACAGACGATGTGGCAATATGTCCATCTGTTTCCGAGAAGTTAGAAAACTTATAGGAGAACATCGGGAAAAAAGAGAAGTGAGCGAAATGAAGGAAAACTCGAAAAACAACGCGTGCAAGAAGAGCTAATGAGTATGCCGGAGCAACAAAATCAAGAAACCGATAGTGATGGAGGTGAAGACGATAGAGAGGTTCGACGCGCCTTTCAAGAAAGTAAAGAAAACTATATGAACGAAGAGAGACAACGGTCAAGTGTAGGATCTAGCGGACTAAAGTGCAATGATCGTTCTAAATCAATCAGAATAGATGACGATCTAGCAACACGAGCAGCTGGAAGGATTGATCCCTATGTGCAGCAACAAGGAGGTAGAACTCAACCTTCTATTAGAAATGCAATAAAACGCATTAAAGATGCTAAAAAACACATAGGTCGTGCAATATCAATTTCTTTTACTTTAATCATATCCCGCACAATGCTACTAATAGTCCATACTATGAAACTATGGTAGAGGCCATTCAAGAAGCTGGTCTTGGAATTAAAGGACCCACAGCACATGAATTATCAAAAACATATTTAGATGTAGAGTGCGCTGAATCAAACAACACATTGACACTTACTCTAATTTTTGGGATGAATATGGTTGTACGTTGATGTGCGACGGTTGGAGCTCACAAAATAGAAGAAAATCATAAATTTTCTTTTGTATTCTACCCAGGGAACTGTCTTTCTTAAATCTGTAGATGTCACTGACAAATTTCAAAGTACTGGGTATATTTGTGGTCTAATGGATAATGTTGTTAATTTTATTGGAGAAGATAGAATTGTGCAAATAGTAATCGATAATTGACTAAATTACAAAGCTGTTGGCCAACTACTTATGGAAAAAAGAAGGAAACTATATTGGACACCATGTGCAGCACATTGTATCGATTTGATTCTTGAATATATTTCAAAAGAAATTGAGGTAAAAACGATTATTTCAAATTGCCAGTCAATAACAGGATTCATATACAATCATGGTTGGTTACTTACCATAATAAAAAAAGAAACTAATAATAAAGAACTGATCCGGCGAGCAGTAACTAGGTTTGTTACTCACTTTATTGCATTAGAATCCATACACACACATAAGGAGAATCTAAGAAGAATGATTTTTTCGAGGGAGTGGAGCGCAAAAATTCCTAAACTTTGTCCTAAAAATAAAAAACAACAATTCTTATCTATAACTTAATTCACAATGATAAATTTTGGACTAATGTTGCTGCTATTATTCTCGTATTTGGTCCACTTGTAAAAGTTAAGAATGGTAGACAATGATGATAAAGCAGAGATGAGATATCTATATGAAGCAATGGATCGAGTGAAGGAATCAGTTAAGAAAAATGTTGGTGCAAGACAGTGTCTAAAGTGGTGGAATATAATCGATAAAAGATGGGAAAGATAATTGCACCGACCTATTCATGCAGCATGTAATTTTTTTAATTATTACACAATTATAAAAGTACATATTATGTTAATATTTTTTTAAACTATCAAATTGTTTCAGGTTATTTTCTCAATCCTCATATACAATATGGAGACAATGCAATAAACGATGCCGAAGTTTTAAATGGATGGACAAATGTTCTTGAAAAAATGGTACCTGATATTGCTATGCAAATTGAAATTTCAAAAGAGGTAATAAGCAAATTATTAAACTATTCATGATTCATGTTATTATATTTAGCGCAAAGATTAAATTGCCTCATTAATGAATGTTGTGTAAGTGGAAAAAATACAGAATGAAACTTGGTGTATTTGGTTCCCAAAAGCGAAACATGTAGTTAAATCGCGTCTTCCAGCTATGTGGTGGTCAATAATTGACATGGAAGCTGCTCCAAATTTAACACACATAGCTATGCGTATTCTTAGCCAAACAGTCTCTTCTTCAAATTGAAAGAAATTGGACAACATTTGCGATGATTCGCACGAAGTTAAGAAACAGAATAAAAATGGAGAATTTAGAAAAACTGGTATTTGTACATTATAATATGTGATTAAGAGTATGACATGCTAAACGACAACAAACAACTGATCAACTTATCGATCTAGATTACACCTTTCATGAGGATGATCCACTTGCAGAATGGACTAGAGAAGTTGAGAATCCACTACTTGATAATGCAAGCGATAATCCTTGGTCAGACAATGATAATGTATCTGCAGAAAATACTGAAAATGATAGTTCATCAAATGATGATTCAGGTAATGCTGGTGGTGACGGTATTGGTTCTAGTGGTTATGGTGTTGGTTCCACTTTTGATGATTCTCAAAGACATATTTAAAATTATTCTAGAAGAGATGCAGATGACTGTAGTGGACGAAAAGACAGAAATTTGAACGCTGAACATGAATATCAACGTAATTATAGTGGTAGATATATTTTTAACAATCTTTCCAGTTATAGGTATTCTTTATCTGACTATACCGGAAGTTATTCGTTTTGTGGGATAAATCAACTGTATGCTGCTAAACCATCAAGTAGCCAAGACGAACCATCGCCCTTTGATAATATGACGACGACATTTTTAAGTTCGGATCAGATGCAACAATATGTTTTTTCAACATATTATAATCTGACACAAGATGAAGATAGTGATGAACAAAATTTATATAATGCTCAGAAAAATAGTTTTTGGTACTAAATTTTATGTCGTATATTTTTTATCTTCTATGTAACTTGAATAATTAAACGTAATTGACTATTAGTATTGCATATTTGTTGGGTATTTATAAAAAAAAGTATCGGAATTAAAACGGAATTTCCAAGAATTCTGCGACGGGATCGAAATATTAAATTTTTCTATTGACCGGAATGGAAACGGAAAACGAGACAACCTTGATACAAGTGCATCTCATCTTGAATTATATATTTTATTTCTAGTACACGAACGACACGGCACGTGCTTCGCGCGTGAATAGTTTTCCTTATAAATTGTATATGTTTAAATCAGTCAAAAAAATAATTTTTTATTTTCAAGTGATATTAAATTTGTTTGTCTTTTACAATGCTTAAATTTACTTATAAAGTTCAGATTTCTTGATAATATGCACTAATTCTTTGATGCAATAAAGCGGTTGGGATTAACCAGAACTAGTTTGGGATTATTCAAAACTTAAGGCCCCGTTTAGTTTGTCGTTTTAGTTTTGTATTTTCGTCTATACAAAAGCATGTCCGTTGTATGTATTGTTGAAAAACAAACAATTTTGAAAAATAAAATTAACATGTAAAATAGAAAATAAGTTTATTTTATTTTTCGTGTTTCGAAAAATAACAAAAGCTTGAAAAACAATCTAACTCATTCGTTGTCCGTTGGTTGTCGCAATGGTTAAGAATTATAAATCTTCTTCTCTTATTTCTTTATAATTCTTAGTGCAAGTTGAAAACACAAAATACAAAATGAAACCAAACGGACACTAAATGTCCAGCTTTTTTTTTTTTAAACTGCAATTGGTTTTTGGAATACGCTTTTCTATCATAATTTAATTTTTGATGTTGGACACAATAAAATTTAGCTTATACTAGTTTTGAACTAAACCGTTGCTATATACATTGCTGGCTTGTAATTTACTCTTTTCCTTCTAGGACCAACATTTGAGGTGCCTTTACCTAGTCTCAACAGATGATATCTTTGATGAGGCCATGATGGTTTAAGTGATCAGCAAAAAATCGACCCCTACCAACCCAAGCTTTGCTGTACCGTATTACCAAAAGGATCAAAAGAAAGCTTAGCAGTGTGATATAATGTTTAGCTAAAGAAGAAAACAAGTGGAATACTGCAGTGTAGAGCCATTAACAGTAGTGTAAACTGTAAAGAGAGAAAATGCATTGCGGCAATAGTGCAAAATTCGTAATGGTCAGCCTCTCAAACACTTAGTCAGCAGCTCATAGTACACAGAACAGAGAAGGTGCAGCAGAGAGCCATATAAGTGTAGCAGCACAATAAAATTACACGATATAAGTGCATAGAGAACAGAAATGAAAGAAATATTGGAGTTATTTGATATATGGAAGCTACACCAAAGATATATAATATATTTTTTTATGGGAAAGAAAAAATCGTTCTATCTTTATTAAAAAGATGTATCAAGTGCTGCTGGCTATGTATTTGGTTTTTCCTTTGCTGAGTGGGGTATGTTTCGTTTATAATTTTTATTCATTTGCGCGAGTCTGTTAGATACAATAAAACTTGCGAAAATCAAGCGTCAACTGAATTTTGATTTAGACTCCTGCCATTTTATTTGTACTTTTTTTGTCAGAACATATGTAGATGAATAAGCCCATACAACCAATTGTTTTTTTGGTTCAAATGATTATTATGTTGGTAATGATTGTTATCTTTGACATTCTTGTACCAGATGATGTTTAAGAGTTTTGTCCCCACTATGATGAGTGGAAAGTCAGTTTACAATGCACAAGTTAACTGACATTGTGGACCGTGTTGACTTAGCTGAGAAAAGATTCAGTGAACATGATGAAACATCAATAAACCAAGAGGCGTTGCAGGTAATAGCTGTTTTGCAGTAGCTGTCTTCTAATATTTTTTTTTTCTTTTCCCAATTTAGGTTGGCAGCTGGCTTGCGTATAGCCTGTCAGAAGCATGCTCTGTCTCCAAAACTTCAATTGCAATTCGTTTTAGCCTTTTAGGATTGTGTTGTTTTGAGTTACTATAAAATAAAATGTCTACTTGTTAGAGTTCCAAAGAAGTGAAAATGATGAAGACGGTGAAGACACTGAAGACGATTCAAGTTTGGAAGATAATGAGCAAATAATACAGTTTTTCATTTTTCTCTACTGCTCATCTTATCATGTTACCGGAGCTTAGGTGCTTGATTTTTTTTCTAAATTCCACAAAATTTTCTTCGATTCAATCAACGTGTTGTTGATTTGTTCTTTAATTTCTTTTGAAATTGCTTGCTTATCTCGATTGATTTTCTTGACCTAACTTTTGCGATTTCACTCATATTTTTTTTGGTGAATTCGTTCTTAATTTCTTCTCAAGATGCCTGAATTTATTTCTGAGGGTTCTTCATCTAATCAGAACAACATCAACAATGGAATCAATTTCAACGATCCTTATTATCTTACTGGAAGTGATTTGCCACTTCAATCACTGACGAATTACACCTTTGATGGCAGCAACTACATCAACTGGAGTCGAAGTGTGAAAATGGCGTTAATCGCAAGAAACAAATTCGGATTTGTTGATGGAACCTTAAAAAAGCCAGATGAAGCATCTCCCGATTATCATAAATGGATTCGCAATGATTACTTGGTGATGTCATGGCTTAGTAATTCAATGGAGAAGACGATTGCACAAGATTTTGTGTTTGTCAATTCCTCACAGCATCTTTGGTCTGAGATTAAAGAGAGGTATGGTACTTCAAATGTTCCTCAGCTTTTTGAATTGCATCGCACTCTTACTTCGATTCAGCAAAACAATAGTTCAATTAGTGATTATTACGGCAAGATGAAACGAGTTTGGGATGAACTTCAAGTTCTTGAAGGTTATCCTGATTGCACATGTGGGGCGCTCAAATCATGTAGTTGTGGCATTCTCAAGAAAATTATTGAGGCAGATCAAAGGTTAAAATTGATACAGTTGTTGGCTGGTCTAAATAGGGCATATGATACTGTTAAAACAAATATTTTGAGTCTTGATCCTTTACCTACTCCAAACAAAGCTTATTATATGTTGCAACAAATTGAGAAACAGAACAGTCTCTCTATTGATTCTTCTACTGAAGCCAGTGCTTTGATGACTAGTAAAGGAGGCTTTAAACATGGAGTTGGCGTTGTTAAGAAGGATTTTAAGAAGCTTAAGGCTGACAAAGGAGATAGAATATGTGATCATTGCAAGGCTAAAGGTCACACAATTGATCAATGTTTCAAGTTGATCGGGTATCCTGATTGGTATCTTGGTAACAAAGGGAAGAAGATGGCAGCAAATGTGCATGAGGTTGGTTCTGGAGATGGTACTTTGAATGATCCTCTTGATTTTGGAGATTGCAATAAGCAAAATTCTTCTGTTTCTGGTACATATGGTTCTACTTCAAAAAATATTGATCCAAATATGGTTTCGGCTATTTACCAGGAGATTTTGAAGATGATGAACAACAATAACAATACTTCTTGTGCTCATCCGAATGCAGTTAACTTTGCAGGTATAATTACTTCAAATGCAAAAGTTGATAATCATTTTATGCATAAAAAATCTTGGATAATAGATACTGGTGCATCTGATCATATGGCATCTCATCTTAGAATGTTTAGCTTCACACAAACTCTTAAAAATCCTATTAAAGTTGGTCTTCCTGATGGATCTTGTAAGATAGTGTCAATAATTGGAACAATTCCTATAACTCCACAAATACACCTCAAAAATGTCTTGTTTGTTCCTCAATTCAAACACAATTTGCTTTCTGTTGGCAGATTGCTTGATCATAATAACCTTGTTGCTTTATTTCAACAAAAATTTTGTTTCTTTCAGGACCCTATAACTAAACATATCAAGGCCACTGGTACAAGACATGCTGGATTGTATAGATTCAATGAACTATCTTCCAATATTGTTTCAATTTCTAATGTTTCTGATGATGTTTTGTCTGAAAATAAGCATGTTGCAAATTCTAGTGTTAGTGTTCCTAGTTTTGATATTCTTCATGCTAGGTTAGGTCATGTTTCAACTGGAAAAATGATGCATCTATGTTGTAAACATTCTGATGATAATAAAGATGGATTTCATTGTGAAGTTTGTGTGTTTGCTAAACATCATAAGTTGCCATTTGCATTATCAGTATCTCATGCTATGCATAAATTTGATCTTGTTCATATGGATTTGTGGGGTCCGTATAAAGTTGCTTGTTATTCTGGTGCTAGATATTTCTTGACAATTTTAGATGATCATACTAGAACTACTTGGACTCACTTAATTCAGAACAAACATCAAGTATATAGTGTGATTAGTGCTTTCCTAGTCTATGTTGAAACACAGTTCAGGACAAAAGTTAAGGTCATTAGGAGTGATAATGGGAATGAGATCATCCAAGAGTCTTGTCATAATTTGTTTGCTCAAAAAGGGATAGTACATCAGAGAACTATTCCTGGAAACCCTCAACAGAATGGGAGGGTTGAGAGAAAGCATAGACATCTTGTAGAAACTGCTAGGGCTATAAAACTTCATGCTGGTTTGCCTACAAAGTTTTGGGGAGATTGTTTGTTGTCTGCAACATACCTTGTGAATCTAATGCCTAGTTCTGTCCTAAAGTGGAAAACTCCTTTTGAAATGTTAATGGGAAGGCAACCTGATTATGATCATTTGAAAGTCATTGGCTGCCTTTGTTATCCTGAAATAAAAACAAGGGATAAATTTGCTCCTAAGTCAACAAGGTGTATTTTGGTTGGATACCCTTATGCACAAAAAGGATACAAGTTGTTTGATTTGGATAGTCATAAAATCATTTTGAGTAGAGATGTTTTATTTAAAGAGGATAAGTTTCCTTTTAGAGAAGTTGATTCTTCTTCTCTTCCAAATTCTCTTCCTTTAGTCCAACCTGTTGTTATTTCTGATGATGGGAAACAGTACAATCCTTTATCTTCTGATAATTCTTCATTATCTTCTCCTTCTATTACAAATGATACTTCTTCTCAAACAAACTCTTTTTCTCCTATTACAAATGTTACTTCTCCTCCTCACACTACAAATATTCCACCTCACATATCTTCTAATAATTCCCCTACAAATATTCCTTCTTCTTCTATTCCCTTACCTGATCCAGTTCATGTTCCTCTAAGAAAGTCTAATAGGGACACTTCTCTTCCCAATAAATTCAAAGATTTTGTTGTTACTCTTCCTATAAAACACCCTTATACTTCTAAAACTGCATCTGAATCATCAGAATCTGCTGCTTTCAGTGTGTATACTGAAAGTAGTTTATCTCATCTTGATAAAGAATCCTTAGTTAATCTAGCCAAAATGTTATCCACTCATGAACCAAACTCTTACAACCAAGCAAAAGATGACTTGAAATGGGTTGAAGCAATGAATAAAGAGGTTGCTGCTTTGGAAGAAAATCAAACTTGGGAGATGACTGTGTTACCACCTGGTAAACAAGCAATTGCTTGTAAATGGGTTTACAAAATCAAGTTTAAACCTGATGGAACCATTGAGAGATGTAAAGCTAGGTTAGTTGCTCGAGGTGACAAACAAATAAAAGGCAAGGATTTCAAACATACATTCAGTCCAGTTGCCAAGTTTACAACTGTAAGAACTGTAATTGCTCTTGTTGCTGCACAGAGCTGGGAATTGCATCAATGTGATATTAACAATGCTTTTCTTCATGGATACATTGATGAAGAGGTTTACATGTTACCACCTCCCGGATATAATGCAAAACCAGGTATGGTTTGTAAACTTAAAAGGTCTTTGTATGGGTTAAGACAAGCTTCCAGGCAATGGAATTATGAACTATGCAAGCTGCTTCTTCAATTTGGTTTTGTGCAGTCTAAACAAGATTATTCTATGTTCACAAAGCAGCAAGGAGATGATTTCACTGTTGTTGTAGCATATGTGGATGATTTGTTGATCACGGGATCAAATGTGCAGCTGATTTGTGAATTGAAACAAGTTTTACACAAAGCTTTTACAATCAAAGATTTGGATCAGCTTAAATATTTCCTGGGTATTGAGGTATCTAGATCAAAGGATGGGATTTTACTAAACCAAAGAAAGTATATTTTGGACTTGTTAAGAGATACAAATTTGGAAAATTGTGGCATTGTTGGTTTTCCTCTCCCTAAGGGTCTGAAACTCAGCACTGATGAAGGACAAATATTGTCTGATCCTGAAATTTTTAGAAGCATTGTTGGTAAACTTCTTTATTTGAATATGACGAGACCTGACATTTCTTATGCTGTTCAACAGCTTAGTCAGTTTCTATCTTGTCCTAGAGCTCCTCATTTTTCAGCAGCAATTCATATTTTGAAGTATTTGAAGGGCACTATCAACTATGGTCTGTTTTATCCAGCAAATAATTCTCTGAAGTTGGGTGCATACTGTGATGCTGACTGGGGAAATTGCATGTTTACAGCAAGATCTTTAACAGGGTACTGCATGTTTCTTGGTGATTCTCTCATTTCTTGGAAAACCAAGAAACAGAAAACAGTTTCGAAAAGCTCATGTGAAGCAGAGTATAGAAGCATGAGTTATAGTGCCAGTGAAGTTGTATGGTTAGATGGTTTATTGGCTGATTTGCAAGTTCAGATTTCTAAACCAATACCAATGTACTGTGATAACAAAGCAGCACAACATATTGCAGAAAATCCCATTTATCATGAAAGAACGAAACACCTGAAATCAGATTGTCCCTACATCAGAGAAAGAGTGGAAGAAGGTCTCATTGATTTGTATTATGTCAGATCAGGTTTGCAGCTAGCAGATATAATGACAAAGCCACTTGGAGCCGAAACAGCATCATTTTCTTTCTTCCAAGATTGGTCTTGTGTCTTCTCAACCAAGTCCATCTTGAAGGGGGAATGTTAGAGTTCCAAAGAAGTGAAAATGATGAAGACGGTGAAGACACTGAAGACGATTCAAGTTTGGAAGATAATGAGCAAATAATACAGTTTTTCATTTTTCTCTATGCTCATCTTATCACTACTCCATGTATTCCAATGATCTCACTTCATCTTTCTATGAATGTCTTTATAAAGGGGGGCTATATACTGGTAATCACAAGTAATTACATTATCACTTTACTAAGGCGCATTTCATGTATTGTATGCAGAATCTTGCTCAACCAAACATAAGGGTTTTTCTTGGATTTGGCCTAGTTTTAAAACTTATTATCGCAAATAGTCCAGTTTTAAAACTAATATCAGATTTAGCCCTGTTTTGGGCAGCTCAGCTCCGAGCTGGTCAAAACATACTGGTGACTTTTCAAAAGTCGTCGGTTTTTTTTTGCACAGAATACAGGCGACTTCCCAAAAGTCGCCCGCTTATTTTAAAAAAATGGGCGACTTCTGGGAAGTCGCCAACTGGCGACTTCTGGGAAGTCGCCAGTCCCAAAAGTCGCCAGTTGGCGACTTCCCAAAAGTCGCCCATTCGGGGCTCTGCAGCATAACCAGAGCCCCCCTTCCTTCCTTCCTCATTCTTACCTCTTTCTCTTCTATTCCAAAAAACATCAAAACCCTATAGCCCGAAATTTTTGCCCAAACCCAATTAAATTTCGTTTTAATATTCTTAAAAGTAGTAGATTTCGAAGTTCTACCTCAAGCATAGAAAAACGTCATACGGTCGAATCCAATCAAGGTATGCAGTAGAAACCCTAAGTTTTGAATTTAGGTTGCAAACTAAATTCTTTTTTGCTTGATGTAGAATGACTCATAGTTTTATTCCAACTATATGCTATTTTGATGGTGAATTGGTTATTGACGATTTAATGTGTGCGAAATATCTTGGTGGATCTTACAAACCGGCTAAAGTTCGAAGAGGATCTACTTTTGAGCAGTTGAAAGAGTCGGTTTATAAAGCAACAAAGATAAAACCAGAAGAGTACGAGATTGAAATAGTTTGCAATTGGCCAACAGATTCTGGATCCAAAGCAATCAAAATTGTTGACGACGAGGATGTTGAATTAATGTTTGCTGCCTTGACCAAATCTATTGAGTTGTTTGTTGGGAAAAAAAGGTGATCGGTTGCAGAACAACCAACACCGACACCCGTAACAATATTCTAGAATGGTGGGGAACATGAGTACCGGGCAAGGAATTCCGTCACCTAGTTTTAGCAATCCGACTCAGCACATATCGCAATACGGGCAACAACAAATGTAATATGGGTTTCATCCATTCATGAGTTTGCAGCCAAATGTCCAATTTACTTATCCACATTTAACGCAGGACAGCTTTCCACGAATGAGTCAGAGGTATCGTTTAGCCGTGATTACATAGAGATATGTTTTATTGAATTTATATAATTATTATACCTACTTTGTATTCCCGTGCAGTTTTATTCCAATTCAGAATTCCACTCAAAGAAGTGCTAGAGCATCGAGTAGCCGTACAAATGAACGAATGCAGCCAACTTGGCCCGAATTTTACCATTTAAGCCAAAAGTAAGTTAAATATTGCAATATGTTGCAAAATCGTTGGTATGAAGAAATAAACTAAAATTGTTGTATTAATTTACTGCAGCTACGCAGCAAACAACACTACTACACAGTCATACGTCCAACCACCAAATGAACCAGCAGGTCAAAGTATGTGCAATGATGATATGGATGTAGAAGATGACGACGATGTACAAGCTGTAGATGTTCCTGCACTTGATAGTATGTCTGTTGTATCAATACCAGAGGTTGATACAACCTGGGTGGAAAATATGCAAGTTAACAATGATCCACTAAGTACGATTTTGGAGGTGCAGAAGCAGATTGTGTGGACAATGATGAACCGGAAATGGAGATACCGTTGGATGATGATTTGTGCAGTGCACAAATTATGGCTAAGTCAATTGTAGCAAATGTAAACTTCAACAACGAATTATTTCTATCATGCAGCGTACAATCTGGTTTCAAAGTTGGCATGGTGTTTGAGAGTAAAGCTAAATTTATGCAACAACTATCAGAATGGTCAATCTTACATTCGGTGTCTTTTAAGCCAATAAGGTCGAACAAAGCAAAATATACCGCCATTTGCAACGTCGATGACAGTTGTCCTTGGAGAATACATGTTATTGACTCAAAAAAGACACAGGCTGGATGGTGGGTTATTAAAAAATATCCTAGTGATCATACATGTGTTAACCCTACAGTGAACTCAAATCATAGCCAAGCTACATCATCTTTTATGGTATCGAAGATCATGCCTTTCGTGAAATCTGATTTGAACATTACAGTCTGGACGGTGCAAGTTCTAATGGAGGAACAATTATTTATAAAATTTAGCTATCTGAAAGCATGGAGAGCATTGAGCAAGGCAATTGAACGAATTTACGGCGATTGGGCAGAGTCATATGCCAACCTTCGACAATACTCTGGTGAAATATGCAAAACAAATCCCGGAAGTGTAGGACATGGGACAACTGATGAGTATGGAGTTTTTGATCGTGCATTTTGGTTATTTGGGTCTTGTATTGAGGGATTTGTCCATTGTCGACCTTTGCTTTGCATAGATGGTACACATCTATATGGAAAATACAAAGGCACCTTACTTGTTGTAACAACCGTTGATGCAAATGATCAGCTATTTCCCTTGGCATTTGCCATCGTTGAGTCCGAATCCAGTGATAGTTGGGGTTGGTTTTTTGCATGCATGCAAAGGTTCATTCACAGCGTGAACAATCGTCGTATTACTTTCATTTCTGATAGAATGAAAGGAATACCTACAGCGTTGCAGAGCAAATGGCTAGCCGCACATAAACATAGATACTGTGCCAGACATTTGAAAGCTAACTTTCAAGCAGCGAGTTTCAAAGACAAACGATTGACCGATTTATTCTACGCTGCTGCATGTGCCTCTGAGGAGATTGAGTATATAAAGATTCGTGAGGAAATTAAAACCAACAGTATACGAGCACACAACTGGATAGAGAGAAGTTTGGGTGGAAAGGAAGAAAATTGGGCTTTATGTAAAGATGATGGTGGTCGTTTTCATGTTATGACGACTAATGCGTCAGAAAGTTTTAATGGTGTACTTAGGGGTGCTAGATCTTTGCCTATTGGAGCACTTGTTGCACGTACCTTCTATCGATCCGTTGATTACTTTTGCCAAAGAAGAGAGTTGGCTAAGAATTCCACACTTCGTGTCATGCTAAAATGGGAAGCAAAAATAGCGGAGAGAGCGAGCGAAGCTAGACGTTGTCGGATTGTCCGTTTCAGTCAAATTGAATGACAAGTGATTCATTACTTCGGAGATGAATTCAAAGTTATAATCGATGGTAGCACTTGTTCATGTACATGCAACATCCCATTACTGCAGCATTTTCCCTGCGCCCATGTGATGGCTGCTTGTTCGTCGGTGGCCAATGGTGCGAACAGAGCTCATCATGATTTTGCATCACATTGGTACTCTGTTCAGAATTACCTAACGGCATACTCTGGAGAATTTCATCCCGTACGAGATAAAAGGTTTTGGTCTCCACACGAAGGTCAAATGGTACTTCCACCTCCTGCAAGGCGATCTCCAAGAAGGCCTAAGTCAACTAGAATTAAAGGCGTTATGGACGAGATACGGCCTCCAAGGCCTAATAGATGCAGTAAATGTGGTATGCACGGTCACAAAAGGAGTCGTTGTAATTCAGTTATTTAGTTTTCGTATGCGTGTTATTATTGGTTTGATGTTTGTAAGCTGTATGTTGTTAATGTAAGAACAGTTTGTGTTTTTATTTCATGTGCTATGTTCGAGATGGCGAATGTTATGTGATACGTAAACATATGCAAATGTAAGCTAGTGTTACATAAACCTTTACAATACTTGTTCAACGATACATAATACAATTACATATAAATGAAAGCTACCGATACAAATTCAACGATACAATTACATTTGTGTTTACTTCTCCTCCCACAATGTACGAGGACTCAACTTATCGAATGGTGAAGATGAAGATGCGCCTTTTCGATGTCTACGTCGCTGATACGTAAGAATAGTGGGAGGAATGCCATGGGCTTCTATGGCATGTTCGATGAGCAACTGTGCTGGCAGAGGAGGAGGCGGTGGAGGCGGTCTTGGTCTTGTTAACTTGTTTCTTCCCAAAATAGTTTCTAAGATGTGTTTTACACTAAAGCATTTCCCCTGCGATCTTTCAGGAACCTCTTGTGCAAGCTCGTCCACAATTTCGATCGCACGGTAAATGTCGTCCGCCTGCCATGACATAAAATTCAAGAAAAGGTATAAATTTCAAATATTGAAATAAAGACTGTATGTACTACGTACCACATTCCTTTCGAGAGGTGCTCTAGGAGTGTAAGGGTATGCAACAACAGGAGGCGCTGTAGGTGGATCGATGGCACGAAGAACATATCGACGCGTGATGTTCCAGTACCAAGACATATATTCTTGTTCGGACAATGTGAACTCGCGTTCCTGTTGCGTGTGCATGTAGCGCTCGATCCATGTCTCAATTGCCATAGCATACTGCCCAGCTTCAATATCAATCCTGTAATGCAGTGGTTGTTCCGGTAAATGCTGGGCCATACCAAACTGTCTCATCACCCGGTCAGGCAGATGATAGGCGACATCATTAAAGCAAATCAGAGGAACCCGAGCAGTCCACAGCTGAATGGAAATGGTACATAAGTTTGGAAGATGTCCAAGCACATCGTCGTACGGGGTCCAAGTCACAGACTGATAGTATAGCACATCGAGCTCATTACGGTAGAAGGCTACATGACGCCTCGGCGATGAAACGGTGCTTTTAGGTCCTACCCACCTGTACAAATATTCAATTGTGACTTCTCAAATCCAAACACGTATACTTAGTATACTGCATAATTAATTATACCTAGCACCGTATGGCAATGATAAATCAACCGCCGTCCTCCTCATCGTTATTCTACCCACGGATAGATAAGTCCAACACCAAAGCTGCAAATAAAAGTAGACACATGGTTGCGGTTGGATAAAAGAATATGGAATAACGGCCGTCGAAAGTAAATAATGGACATACATGTACTAGACTCACACAACCACCTATGCTTCCGCTCTCTTGCAAAGCAAGTCTCGTCAACTCGCAGTAAGTATATGCTAGAACTGCACTGCCCCACGAATATTGGCGACAAACATCAAAGTTTACTAAAAATGGAAGCCATCTAAGCCATATCCGTGTCTTAGAATGATCGCATATCAACCTCGAGCATATAATATGCAATATAACGGCCCTGGCTCGTTGCTCAATCTGAATCTCCGTGGCGTCTGCTGGTATGTCGTCCACAAATTGTTCCCTAAACCATAGTGTTCGTATCATTTCGTTTCCCCACCACTCCTCGGCTGGAGGAGTTAAACCTAAGAGCTCTTGGCATAAAGTAAGATAATCAGCTGGATCGGGGTTGGTCAACGGAGCACCGTCTATGGGTATGCCAAGTAAGCACGCAACATCATCCAACGTGATAGTCATCTCTCCGGCTCGTAGGTGAAATGTCGATGTCTCCGGCCTCCATCTATCCACCAAAGCGGTGATAAGATGATGATCTAACTGGATGTGCCCCACCCTAAAAACCGGTCCAAATCCAGCTTGGTCTATCAACTGTATAACGCCTGGATGAGCAGATGTTACTCTATTCATTTTAGACGAATGATTTATGGTTTTGTCTGCAGTATTGCTCTGTCAATATATCACAAAAATATTATCAACATGTTACATACATTACCTTTAGATATATGTACATTTCGAATACTAAGATTTTTACCGCGATAAATTCTGGATTATTCGTTCGATGCCGTTGTTGCAAATATATGACAGATCCATCAATTGGTCCAGGTAGCATCTCCGAGTAATCTACACATATACAAGATAACACTATTCTCAAATTTATTTTCAACATCAACACTACAAATTTACGCATTGTTTTTCAATATTTTACCAATGATTTCAACCATACATAGATACCACAATCATCAATGATTGCTAACAATCATTAAAAATCATTATTTTGCAAATTCCTTCAAAACCCTAAATTGAAAACTTTTTGATTTTCCCATACCTTGAGGCACATCCCGCATTGAAGAGCTTGCCATCTTGTAATTTGTTGAACAAAAAACGAAATTTAATTGGGTTTGGACAAAAATTTCGGAATATAGAGTTTTGAGATTTTTTGGAATAGAAGAGGAAGAGTTAAGAATGAGGAAGGAAGGAAGGGGGGCTCTGGTTATGTTGCAGAGCCACGAATGAGCGACTTTTGGAAAGTCGCCCATTTTTTTTAAAAATAAGCAGACGACAACCCAAAAGTCGCCTGTATTCTGCGCAAAAAAAAAAAACCGACGACTTTTGAAAAGTCATCAGTATGTTTTGGCAATTTCGGAACTAAGCTGGCCAAAACAGGGCTATATCCGATATTACTTTTACTACTGGGCTATTTGCGATAATTACTTTTAAAACAAGGCTAAATCCAAAAAAAACCCCAAACGTAAAGATAAGCCCGACAAGAATCTTGGCATGTCCTTTGTTTTATGTATTTTTTAGGAAGTTAATTATCCAGATTTTTGTTCAAGATTGTGGTCGCTCATGTCTTTACAATAAAAACCTTTAAAAAATTGCTATAAATTTTGATAAACTAGTTAATATATATAAACTCCCCTGATTAATTTAAAGCTGCACTTCACATGATCAACTACATAAAATGAAAAAACAATCAGACAGAAAGAGCATAATAACCAATTTGACCTCAATTATCCAGTACCAACACTATGGAACTTCAGAAAGTTATGCAACATTAACTTCAGAAAATTATTTACAGCATATTGTATGAAACCATAAATATTATTTACAACACATTTAATTTGATTACAGTTTATCATAGTACATTGTACGATGAGCTGGAGAAACACTCTGCTTGGATCTGTAAGAAATGACCACAGTTGGTCGAGAGCTGTAACATAGTCATGGGTAGATATGTCATGCCTCATTTAAATACATAATGGATCACAAACTAACTCGGACATATTTAAATACCCAATGAATTACAAACTAACTCATCAAAAAGGACAGATAAATGGGAAAAAAGAGTGCACGTTTAAGTGCAGCCAATGAGATGGAGTAGATTACGCATCCAGGCTAGTGCAGTGTCTGAGGACTAATAACCACATGTGGTGGGTAGATTAAGCCCTCCACCTCTTTCCGGCGGCAGCACGTTTATAGCTTCTATAGCAGTTTATAGTTATCAGTTTATAGTTATCGGTAACAGTTTTTAGGTATCATTTTTTAGTTTGGTAGCAATTTTGGAAGAATGTTTGTCTTTATAAATAATTTTGAAAGAATGTCTGTTCTAATGATTAATTTTTCGAAGAATGTTTGTCTTTGTGGTTAAAATATTAAAGTCGTATCCTTAAGGTTAAAAATATACAAATTTTTGTCCTTGAAATTAATTCCCCCATAAATAAATGAAGAATAAATCATGTAGTTTCATAAAAAAAGTTGTTATATTTTTGTTAATTTACATCGAATTATAATCAAAAATTCAAAATTTTCAAAATTGAAGTTTTAAAATCTCAAATGAATAATACAGAATCTTACACAATGGATTTTTAATTAAAATGTATTTTACATATATAATGTAAAAAATGTACTATAAATTTATGACAGTATTTGATATTTGTTAACGTATATAGCATATTAAAGCAAAAAAAAGTATCAGAATTAGAAAACCGGAATTAAAGCGGAGCTTCCAGAATTTTCGAAACGGAATCGGAAATTTTAAAATTACCAATGACAGGAATGAAGAAGGAAAACATAATTTTGAACCTTGATTCTTGCCTAGCAACAGTTCATGCTGGTTCTCGCAAGTTATGTCAGCTATTCCAATTATTTTGTTTTAGTCTCCTTGCCGTTGCATTGGTCAGGCAGCAGCTATCCCTTTTATCACTTGCTGTGTCCATAATGGTTTGCATTGTTTCAGTCGTGCTAGTTCTTCCTACTGTCAAGGTCATGCATTGTTTCAGTCACTCCAGTTCAATGTACACAGCCCATTGAACTTGGTTAAGTTGCTAGAATAAGGGAACCACTTGGTTCCAATTATTTTGAAACCAAGGAGCATGAACTTGGCAATGCAAATCAATTGACTTACAAAGGCATGTCACAAAACAACAAAAATAACAATCCTTGATTGCCCTACAATAATCAGCTTTTGAAAATAATCCGAGCTACAAATAAATAATAGAACGTGTTTACTTGCAATGGTTCCTTCATTCTTAGTAATGGATCTTTCAGCTTTTCTAATCCCTGAAAACAAAAGCTCCCTAGATGGTACAAATTTCTAACCAATCTGTAGTAGTCCAAACAAAAGCAGGCATTGAACAAATGTTTGTCGTGTGTTTCCTTCTCTCAAGACATCGATCATATCATATATCCTCTTGTCAACCTTTCACTAAACCTACAAATCCACTATAACCAATGCGAATCTTTGTGATATATGACATGATCAATGTCTGAAAGGAAAAAAAAGACGCTAAAGCTAACAGAACTTTTATATTTTATCCATGAATGTTTTGAAACCTACTTCAACAATAAGTTATGGTAAATGGGAACATTTTGAGTAAACTTCAGTATTCATTTCACAGCAATGCAACTCAATATTCTTGAATTCATATCTCATACTTGCTAACTTGTACTGTATACAAATTATGATCATCTTGTTTCAAACTTACTAAGCATGGAAACAAATAGACCAATCTTATGTATAAAACCTAACAAAACACCTCAAATGAACCTAAACTTATACAATACTAAGGAGCAAATCTAATAAACTTTTCAGAAACAGTACTGGCTAAAGCTTCCTTAAACCCCGGATCACTGGACAATGACAACTCCATCTGCTCCGTTAACTGCCTTTTGAACTCCTCACTTTCAGTATTTGAACCACTTGTTCTTTCTTCTTGCTAATATTGTTATATGTATGTTTTATATAAACTGATCAATGATTTAGGAGTTGCTCTTAACAAGGTTCAAATTCATCGAATAAGCTGCTCTTCTTACTAATAGAATCTAGAGGGTATATATCAAATCCTTACAATGAAATAAATTTAATCATGTTACCTTGCTTCCAGCCCAAGGTTTAAGCCTGTAGGCAAAATGAAATGTCAGATGCAAATATAAAATAAACACCCGTATATAGTCTAAAGGTACAGAGTTTGTCCGCACTCTTATTGCTTACAGAAATTTGCAGCAGATATTTTTATTGTAAAATTCTGGTTCAAGACTAAAAAGAACTTAAAAAATGGACAGCTAAGATATCATTTCTCCTAATAACATTCGCTAATGGAACTTAGTATAATTCATCAAACTAAACCCTAAAACATATAATAGTTGATCCAATCGGTAGATTTGGACAATGAAATTGATTAATTTTATGGTGAAGAAACCATAAATATCAGCTAAGACAACTCTCATACCTAACCGTTTCAGTTCCAAGCTAAGTTAACCATTTTTGTAATGATAGACTCATTTCTGCTGAAAATTGAGAAATATATATAATAAAGAAAGAAAGAAACTACAATTTTTTTTGGTAAACTTTGAAAATATTTGGCATTTGAATGTTTACGAAGAAGATCTGATTTGGAGTAAATAACCTGAATAAGAGATGCATTGACATTAATAGTAAAAAACTTAGTTCCAATGATATTGCCCCTGATAATAATGAAATAATAAACGTAGGGTGACTACAATCTACAAATTAGATAATACTATACACTATCAAACCATTGTAAGTTTTATATTTCTTCCGCTATTCCCATATTTTGTAATGAATTTTAAAAATGTAAAACACAAAATGTCCCAGATGGTCAATTCTTGCTTGCCCTATGGACGAGAGATAGCTGCTAGTATATGAGGACGCAAAGCAGAGGATGATGGCCACCAACAATTCAGTAAACGTAAAATGAAACCAAACGGGTCCTAATATTTTCCATCTCATAGTTTGGGTCAGATGTGCTTTGGATTGTGATGTTTGTTTCGGCATCGGGCACGTTTTCCAACTGGGTTCATTCTGAGACTGCCAAACATGATGCTAATAGTGTACCTTTTGGTAATTTTGAGGACACCAACCAGAAGCATAAAAAACTAAAGGCCCGTTTGGTTTCAAAATGAATTTTGAGTTTTCAGTTTTTAATTCATACTTCGAATGGCACGGAAGAAGAATGCAGCACTGAGAGGAGGAAAGGAGAAAGAAGAGGACGAAGAGCGATTTTTTGAAAACAAAATTTTCTTCTTTCCTGCTTTTTGAGGATATGAAAAATCTTCCTCTCAACCCCCTTCCACCTCCCCTCATCTCCCACCACTCTTTTAATACAAATTAAAAACTGAAAACTCAAAATTAATTTTGACACCAAACGGGGCCTAAGCTTCAAATAATACAGCTGTGGATGCTTCTACAACCTATAATTTAACACAGAATTTATCTTTTCCAAACATCCCATTTAAGGCGATTGAAATACATTTCCACCTAGCATACAAAAACTATCAAGTGAGCAAGGTCTAAGCTTTAGGATTTAATATCCCTTTTAACCTACCAACAACTAGTTATTGAAAAGTCAAATTCCACATGTGTCACTTGGGAACCAAATATATATTCCACATGTTGTAATTAGGCAAGCTAAGTCAGTGCAACAATCTCAGCTTGATCTCTTCAGCTTTACTATTCATCATATTTATATCATATTATTTTATTTTATACAACAATGCGTCTTAAAATAGAAAATAGTATAATGCAACATATTCATATTCTACTGATTTTACATTTAGAAATATAGGGTAAATAAGTATGGATGTGAAAACCATAGATAGATAGAAATGAAAAGGCTTTAATAATAGACGTTTAAACATGAATAGTAAGTGAAATCGAGAGAGTTTGATAAACTTGCTCAGCTGATACCTGAAACTGAAAGTCAAGTTCAACACGATTGAATAAGAAATAAAAAAATAAATTAAAAAAGAAAATGCCAGAATTAGAGAAAAATAAGCAACTTAGATAGTGAACTCAACAAACAAAAAACAGAACAGGCTGGGGCTTTATCATTGAAACTTCATAAGGATGAAATTAGCTGCAAATTAGATACTTAAAAATGTATACAATATTGATATATGAAATGCTAATATACAACCTTGTTAATACGAAAATACATAAAATAAATTACTACTGATAATGCATTATGGTACATATATAAGTAACAAAAGAACAATACCTTCTTTTTAACAGGACACAGTGAGGCAAAAGAGCATTTACAGTAGGCTATTGGATAAGGATTATCTCTAGTCACTTCCTCCACTGATACCCATCTTTAACCACCTATGTATAAAATCAACATTAAGTCAACCTACTTAAAATTACTCTCCCCACTGATACTTCCTCCACTGATACCCATCTTTAACCACCTATGTATAAAATCAACATTAAGTCAACCTACTTAAAATTACAAGTAATGGGCGCAGTACCTAATATATGAACTGTTATCCCGCCTTTTGGCAAGGCCGAGATACCAAGGAATTGATCAGAAACCTAGAGTCGCTCGTTATGGACATCTAGTGCACGTAGGTCTACTCTGGATATCGATGAATTTTGTCCAAGACCAGATTGAGCTATAATTGATAAGACATGACTAGAAAAGCAAAGAGAGCCAACGTTTCAAGTTTCAAGTCAATCCGAGTTCATATGCTCAAGTTATGATGGATGCAAGTTGAAGGGAAAGACCATGCTTCGTATCCATCATGGAAACCTTGCTTCGAATCCATCAGTATGCCTTGCTTCGAATCCATCAGTATGCCTTGCTTCGAATCCATCGGTATGCCTTGCTTCGAATCCATCGAGTCAAGGTGGCAGAGTCTCCAGGACGACTCGATCAAATAGGAGAAGAAAGCGGATCAAAGCTAAAGTTCCGCTCCACGTCATCACAAAGTCAGGTGCCATGATCGATTCGAAGTGATCGATTCGATCGTATCGATTCGAATGAACCAGCCTGCCAAGAAACATCAATTTGAATCGATCATAACTCGAGATCTATAAGTCCAAATGCTATGAAATTTTCACAGAAGCTTGAGCACATGTTGAAGAATGTCCACACCAAATTTCAGCTTGATTGGATGATTTCTTGATCGATTCGAATGGGCTTCGAATCGATCCCAAAGTGGACCCTGATTTCCTGAAAGCGGGTATGTGGGCCCCTCACGTATCAGAACTGCTCTCTCCGAATTTTAGGCGAAATATCAGCCTCCTACACATATAAATAGAGCCCCTGGTCATTCAGAAAAGGAGTCGGATAATTCTAAAAGCTAAAGAGCGCCCAGACTCTGCCAGATTTACTCAGAATCACCACCGCTGCTTTAAATTCAGACTTAGCTCACAAAACCAGTTGTACTGCGTTATAAGAAATTGTAATCTTCGAGTGTCAAACAATAAAATCATCAACCTTCATAGTGGACGTAGGCTAAAACGTCGAACCACTCTAAATCGCTTGTCTTTATACTTTACCTTTCTGTTATTTGGAGTTTTTGTTAGATAATCCACAGTGTTAAATTTTATTCTTCGCGTTTATCTCTTCAAAGACTTCCGAAGAGTGTTGTGCCCATTTTTGATACAAACATGAACCGAAACATAAACTGACCAGATTTGTATCCGACGGATCTGTTTCAACGCTTAGTTTTGATATTCTGGCCTGACCACCTTTTTCATTCAATGGTATTTCTTCATCACTTGATGTACTATTTCTTTTTCAGGTAGGCGAAGAATTCATTGCACTAGTAGAAGTTATCATTTTAACATATAGGCTTTGCATCATGTTATAATTTCATAGTACTCCAAATTGAAAATAAGCACAAAACATAAGGAAAAGATGAAAGTCAGAATTGATATATGATTTTAACAAAATTAATCCAACAAGTAACCAGATAGAGAGAAAATGAAATACTCTACTTTGAATTGGGGAAAACGATTCATCTTCAATGTAGTGTCTTTCATAATTAATATAGGATTCTTAATTGGTATTGTTTATAGACATGAAGACTACTTGCTCCATTTGTACCTTTATTCTCTCTTCACATGCTGTTCTAGTCATCAAATATAACCATCGCACTGGATTTGTCCACGTCTGCCATGCTCACGAAGGCTTTAGGCCCTCAACCACTATCATTCGCCTTGAGATATAAATTATCCAACTCGTGCATCGCAGGAATCACCTTTGGATGTAGAGATCATGGTCGTTAAGGTATAGTAACTATAGTTTGACCGTTTAGTGCGAGGCTGAAGTTAATCAACGTTCGGTTAAAATTTGATTATCCTAAATTGGGAAAGAGTAACCATTGGTACTGAAAGAAAAAGGGATCGCTAAATTTGGTGGTAGAAAAGGGCATTTGGAAAGACAAGGGTAAATTAGGGTATTTGGGATATACGTTTTGGCTTGGAAACTAATTAAATGTCTAATGAGGTCCTTGAGCAGAAGTAAAGAAGAATTAGTGTATTGGATACTTGGGCTGCGGTTTGTTTACCTTTGGAGAAAATATTTTATGAGACAAATTAGGACAAGGACAGCCGTTTATTTTTTTGCTACAATAACAAGTTCAAAGCCCATTGTTCAAGTGCTCAATTTCTCAATTCTATCCATTGATTGATCTTCGCTTCTCAGCTTCTGCTGTACTTTCCTCCTCCAGATCTCTGCTACGCTTATTTCCTCTTCTCCATCTCTAGATCTTTGCTACGCTTTCCTCCTCTTCTCCCACTCACTTTCATGCTCAAAGTTTTGCACCGTCGTATATCTCTTATACGCGTCGATTTGGAAAGTCACGTCGCTATTGCCTAAAATTGAGAGCCGCCGCTAACACCATCGAAGTATTGCTGTCTCGATATACAGTTTCATCGTCCTTAGTGCTAGAATTTTGATGGTGCCTAAAGCTTTGAGTTGCTCGAGGCTGAAACCTGAACAGATCTAGGTGTTGCTTCTTGCTTTTGTGGAGGCAGTCGCGTTGTGAAGCCGAAGTTCATTTGAATCTAATTGTATGTCTTAGCCGAGGATGCTTGAACAAGAAGAATAACAGAGGCGAGAGAAAAGAACTAAGAGAAGACATGAATAGCAAATAGAAGATGAAACTCAATCAAAAAAAGAAAGGAAAAACATAGAAAAGAAGGTATTGATACTATGATTTACATCAAAATTCAATCAACTATTAACTTAAAAATTGCTACCGATAATTAAAAGTCGATACCTAAAAACTGATACCGATAATTAAATTCTGATACTATACATTAAAACATATTAAAATTATGATACCTAAACTGATAATAAGCACTAATCTAATACACATCAAAGCCAAACTATAACTTTACAATCTATCAGCTATTGAAACTAAAAATAAAAAAACTCAACTAAGAAATGATATTGACAAAAGGATACTACAAAATAATGATATTCATCATATCATTGAACAAAAACCAAATATCGGTCAAAATAAAATCTGAACAAATGTTGCAAATAAGAGCAAGAATTGTGTATGACATGTTAATGGGCAATGATCACTCCTAAAATTTAGCCAAGTTCATGTCAACACTGGAATAAGAAGAAAACACCAGCAAAAAAATGTTTTGTTCAGATTGTCATTTTATTCTAGTACAGCAATTACCTTTATAAAACAAAAAATAAAACATTTTACAGAAATGATATATACTGTCAATAAATCTGCTACTTAAAAATTGATTCTCAAATTAATAATAAAACTGATACTCAAACAAAATTCATTAAATATTTGAAACCAACGAAATATTAATTCAACTCAATGATCATCATATTTACTCTGTAATAACTTCATTTTTTTATATACTCAAACAAACAAAACAGTAAAAAACTTACACACTGCATATTGCAAAAAATGATATTTAGAAAAAACAAAAATGATACATAAAAACTGATCTTCACTAAACTCAACACAGCAATACATTATCAATTAAACCAATATGAATGCAAAAAAAACAAAACATCAATTAAAAATTGTTTGCTTCGAAATGTGAATTTATTACGGTATAATAATTTTGTTATACAGCAAAAATCACAAACTCAAAAATAGCATGTTCTATTATACCTGAAATTGATACTGATGCTAATATAATAAAAAACCAATATCACGTTCTATTATACCTGAAATTGAAACTGAAACTAATAGCATACAAAAACTGATATTGTATTTTGTACTACCTAAAACTGATACTAGTAGCATGTAAAAAATAATACCACATTTTTCATGCTTGAAACCGATACAATAGTATCAAAAACTAATACTGAAGAATTATTATTGAATATAAATGAATCAACATCACCACATAACCTACAAACGAATAATAAATCTGATAATGGTATTACTGCAAATTAAACTGATACTTAAAAGGAAACTTGAAATGTTACTATATAGCTAAAACAAATAAATAATAAAACTGATACTGCTCATACTACAAACCGATACTGTAAATGAAACTATAAATGATATTATATAGCCAAGTTTAATTACAAAGAGCAAATCAATGATGGATTTAAAATGTGCTAAACCAGTATACAAGGAGAAAATCAATGTACATATTAACATATGCAAAACCAATATACTTATATGACCAAGTTCAATTGCATAAAATTGCCAAAAAAGACATATAACCAAGTATAATTCTCAGCAAAGTCATAAAAGCATAAAAATCAAATCATATCTTCTTAAAAGTTTAACAATCACGCTTATTGTGACCATATCGCTTGCATACACCACGTTTATTTTGCTTATTTCGAATATATGCACATCCTCCTTTCCGTTTAATAGCAGGCATACCGGCACCACGTTTCGCTTTTAAGTGGCTTAATAACATCTTCAACACTTACATCAACAATATGCTTAGCAGAATAAGGAATATGATTTATAGGTTTAGCAAATTAGAAGCCGTGGAACACATCCTGAATAAATCAATGATAAACATATTTGCATTCTTCGCCTTACAGCTAACAGTAGATTCTGTTCCATATGAAGATAGCAGTGACTATGAAAGGCTGGAGGAAAAACTTAACCAATCCAAAATCAGATCTTGATGGCGATCCAATATAAAAACCAAATCACGATCTCCTTGAAGCATTTGTTTTAACTTATTCAAAAACCATTTCCAATTATCTACATTTTGAAGAGAAACCACACCCATAGCTGAAGGGAAAAAAACTTGCAAATAATAATTAAAAAAATTAATCAATTGTTAACTCAAAAACCGATACCTAGAAACTGCTACCGATAATTAAAAACCGATACCTAAAAACTGATAATTGAATTCTGATACTTTGTAGTAAAACATTTTAAAAATCTTATATCTAAAAACTGATAATAAACACCGATCTGATACACACTAATGAAAAATCTACGACACTGCAAAATATCACTTTTTTTCAAATCTTAATATCAAATTCTAATACTTTCTGATACAACACAACAACATATGTTACTCCAAAATTGATACTAAAGTAAAAATCTTAATATCAAATTCTAATACTTTCTGATATCACGCAACACATATGTTACTTCAAAACTGATATTAAACTAAAAATCTTAATATCATATCTTGTTTTCGGTATTTGCACTGTTGTATGTTATGATAGTAATAGAAAATGGTACTAACAAAAATTGATACTAACAAAAACTCAAAATAACAGTTACTCAAATTAAAAAAATGATGCTAACATAAACTGATAATTGTCAAAAATGATACTAAAAAATGATACATAAAAACAAAAATGATACATAAAAACTGATCTTCACTGAACTCAACACAACAATACAATTTCAATTAAACCGATATGAATGCAAGAAAAAAACCATCAATCAAAAATGTTTGCTTCACATTGTCATTTTATTATAGTATGGTACTTTTCTTTATACAACAAAATCAGAAACAAAAATGTAATGATTTTATTCAAAATGATACCTACATACTGTAAAACTGATACCTAAAATGTGATGCTGAAATTAATAAGAAAAATGATACTCAAACAAAGTTAATTGAATGTTTGATACTAACAAACTTCGCTAAATGTTTAATGGTAATAAAATGCTAATTCAACTCATTTATCAGAATATTTAATCTATAACAACTTCATTTTTTATAGACACGAGAATCATAAATGAAAAAGTAACTATTTTTTTCAAAAATGATACGTACAGACTGTAAAACTGATAACTAAAATCTGATACCGAAATTAATAAGCCAAAAATGAACCACAAAATGAGAAAGATATCAGACACACCACCAACCTGCATTCTATAGTGCGCCTTCAGCACCCTAATCCTAGCACCAGCGATAGCGATCCCATCTTTTCCATCACCAAGCAACCAGAAACCACAACCTTCTTCAACCCGCAACTAACTCCATCTCTTCAGCTATTGCACCAAACTTCCATCATCCAAACCGACTAAGCAACCTTCTGCTGCCTATCGCAAACAGCACCTCAAACCCGCGACGTAAACTGCAATTCCAGCAAATGACTCGATAGAACTCGACTCAAGCCGCTTCATTTTTGTTTTTTTTATTTGAATTCGAATTCGATTCGCATCTGCCCTTGTTTCTTTTTACGTTGTTTTTTCCGATTTGAATTCGAGATCGGAGAAGAAAAGAGAGAGCGCGGAGGTTAAGGCTTTTTAAGCTATTTTAACGTTTGGTTCTTAAGAATAAAAAATTAGTGGGCTGTCTTAGGTAATAAAAAGCCTATAAAATTGTGTTTGACAATATTTTCCTATTACCCTTTTAAGTTTTTAGTTTTTGTCCATATAGAAATGCGCACGATTCATCTTTATTAATAGTTGTAATACTTTTGGTGTCGTACTTATTTTTGTATAAGCGTGAACTACCCAAAATGCCCTTATATATATATTATCAAATCAATGTAAAAATATGATCTAATAAATGAACTTCTTTTACCCATTCAAAATACTCCTTTATAAATATTATCAAATCTTACTATCACGAAAAAATAGGACCTAATAAATAAGCTTTTTTTACAAATTCAAAACCTTCATCTACAAGTGTTACCAAATCTTATATCACTTAAAAAATAGGATCTGATAAATGTATTTTTTTACAAATTTGATTTTTATTAATTAATAAACAAGATAAAAATTTAAACTAACAAAAAATTAGATGTTGAAGAGTTGAATAAAAATTCAAACTAACAATACATGATTTCATCACAAAAATATGACTACATGTTCAAGGAAATCATTCATTTTGAATACGTTAAATATATATCTTTAATAATAGTTGTAATACCTTTGGTCTGACACTTCTTTGGTGTAAGCGTGAACTACCAAAAACGCCCTCTACATATTATGAAATCTTAATATCACCTTAAAAATAGGATCTAATAAATAAACTTCATTTACCAATTCAAAATGTTTTTTTATAAATATTACCAAATCTCACGATCACTTAAAAATATAATATAATAAATAAACTTTCTTTACCAATTCAAAATCCAAATTTACAAGTATTACCAAAGCTTAATATCACTTAAAAAGGAGATCTAACAAATAAAGATTTTTTTTATAGATTCGATCATTATTAGTTAATAATAGAAATAAAAATTCAAACTAACTAAAAATTAGATGTTGAAGCATTGAATAAAAATTTAAACTAACTACACATGATTTCATTACAAAAATATGACTAAATATTTAAGTAAATCATTTGTAACAACCTCGTATTTCGAACCATTCAAATCGACAATTATCCATACATGTCGGACTTGAATTGCTCAAAACAACTGATTGTTAATTTTTATATTTGGCAAAACTTAGCATATATAGTAAATAAATCAATCACAGAATCACAAACATAGAGAATTACAACAATAAGCAGCGGAATAGATAAATAGTAGTTCATGAAGCTGCTATAAAACATCAGAGTCTGAAACAAAATACAACAGAATCTCAAATACAAATGAATCCCCAATACATAAGTAACTGACAAATCTGATCATAAATGACTGGAATAAACTGAAATAACTAAAATCTGGATAGATAGATCTTCAAATAAAGCTCCAATCTCCAAAGGTGAGCTTCAAATGCTGTGACACTCAGTCTGATCCGAGCATAAAGCAAAACACAAACCACTCGAGTCAGGATTAACATCCTTATACCAGTAGATCAATTCAAATGAAATACAAAATAACTTAAAGGATGTTTGGGATTTCCATCCTCCAAGGATCCGTGGAACTATCTACTATGTAGTAATATACGCTATTATAATATGTCTATCCGTAAAGTAAAGTATTAAAATAGCGTTAAGGCGTTACTCATATCCCCTTTAACACAATTTATATACTCCTGTAGTCTATAAAATACCATAAGCTCCACTAAACTGGTGGTTTACCCAGAGGGCACTCCATAGGTACGGTACAAAACAAACTCATAGAAGGCGCGATAGGGCATGTGAATACGGCACGCGAGGCAATGCCAGTGTAGATATACCATTTGTGGATCCGGACTGGTGGTAACGCATAGCAGCTACTACCTCCCACCTCGAGACATACTCCCAAAATCAAAGGTGCACCCAATCAAATCACAAAGTAATAGAATGGTATCGAAGAAATGTGTCCGATCGGAAGAATGACCTCACTTGGCCCGGCATGGCTCCTGTTTTAGTCGCATCTAAGCCGACTCATGGGAGTCAGGGCTACGTAAATACCTTATACAGAATCGTACACTAAACCATACTACTTCATTATGGAGTCTCCACCACGTACACAGTTGTTAAAGTGGTTTTCGGTATTGGCAGAAAGTATGACAATATCCGATCCCGACCTCTTTAACAACCAAACGCTTATTTCACACCGTGATCATTTTATTTCAATTAGTTCATATTTCATATCAAAATATCAAATACATTTCAAAGCCATATCACTTTCAAAATCATATTACTTTCAAAATCATATCACTTCAAAAATCATTATTCACTTTAAATTATAACTGTTCTAACATAAATAGTTTAAATATTAAAAATAGTTTATATATTTAAAATAAGTTATAAATTAAAAATAGTATATATATTAAAAGAGTTTATATACTAAAATAGTTTATATCAAAATAGTTCCAATTAGCATTTGTTTCCTCCAATTTCACAAATCAATACAAATCAACTTTGGTTCGAAAATTTAATTTAAATCAATCTCGGTTCAACAATTTCAGTTAAAAGGTTCAATTCAAATTTTATTAATCCATTGAATTTATATCAATTTCAAATCCAGGTTTGGACTACCATTTCAAATTCAATAGGCTTCAAAGTTTAAATCTTCAAACATTTACAATAACTCAATTCGATAAATTTCATTTATATCTCAAAACTCACTTTAAGATTTTATTTAAATTGAAAATATTCACTTAATCATTTTCATACACATTTAAATCAAATCCCGGATTACACATTTAAATCAAAATTAAATATTCAATTTCAATTTTTATTTATATTTGAATATATTCATTTAATCACCTTAATCAAAATAAAGTTATAATGTTAAAAAATCATATTCTTAAAATCTCGGAATCAATGCGTTCAATTCAGTTCTTATTTATATCCAAATCTTAAACAAATAATATTTCAAATCAATTTCAGTTTCTCTTTCCGACCATCCTTTATTAAATGTATTACCAAATCTATATATATATATTTATTTATTTAATAAAATTTTATACAAATACTTAAACATATCATATATACACTAATTAAATTAAATTTTATTAGATTAAATCTTATTATTAAATTTTATTTATATTAAAATCTTGTTTAATATATATTTAAAATAATAATAAAATTATAAGTAAAATCTTAAAATTTATATTTTCAAAACTAACTTATAAATTAAAGATTTTCAATTATATAAATTTGAAAATCTAAATTTTACATATATATAAAAATAAAATGTATATATATATTATATAAAAAAAATCAAAATCTATTAAAATCCATATATTTCCTTTCAAAAAGATGGAAATTATTTAAAAAAAAATAGACCAACGGTGTCCGTATATAATTCTCTATCCTATGGTCAAGTGATACAGATATTTATCATTTCAATCCGTAATTATTTTTAAAATTTATGGATTTATATCATTTCAACCCGCAATCCCAAATTTTCCTAATAAATGAAAATCTCTTGGGTTTATCATTTCAACCCATAACGATTTTCCCTTAATCTATAATATCGTTCGGGTATGTATCATTTCAACCCATATGGAATTTCTAAACTAACAGGGAACTTACAGAGTAAGAACAAATATGATAATAATATAACATATCAACAACGGGCACATATCATTAGTAACAAATTTAAATATAATATATACACAAGGTTATGGTGTCATATGTCATAGATGAACAACTGCAAATAAAGGCATATCATATTTAACAATTAAATAACTTAATAATTCAAATTTAACAACATATTTCAATCGTCATTTCATGTGAATTAAATTTACTAAATATAAGAATGTTAATCGTGACCGGTTGCTCATCTTTCGAGGTTAGAGAAACAAGAAGATGACATGGACACGCACACAGATACAGACACGAACTAGCGGGACGGCGACAAGCTAGGAATTGCTGCGACAAATTCGATATTGAGACTGTAAGCCAAGATGGACTAGAGATCGATGAAACAAAATATATGTTATATACATATATCTATATTTTTGTTTCAAAAATCAATTTTAAAAGCATATATTTTCAAATCAATATTTAATTCAAACACATATAAAATAAAACCTTCGTATATATATTTGAAAGCCAACCTCATATATACTTATATGTATGGAAAAATATATAAACATATATATAAATCGATATTTAATATAAAGATCAATATAAACTTAATTTATTATAATATATATTTGAACTCAACAGATCATATATAAACTTATATTTTATATAAACAAACAACTTTAATAACCTTATATATATAAATGAAAGGTTATATGCACTTACATAAACTTACATATATAAATAATAGGTTATATACAACTTACATATATCTTTGCTTCTATATATATAAATATATATATAAACAGAACAAAGAATAGGACTATATAATATATATATATATATATAATACTAACCCTTTATACCTTTATAAAATAATATATACTTTTTGTTTTATAACGACGAAGCTACTAGAAGACGAGTGGAGAGGAAAAACAAGATCGAATATAGATATATATATATATATATATCTATATATACTGACATATATTCACTGACATATATATATATATACGGCAATATATAGATATACATATACAGACCAATACATACCTACTGACCTGGATATGACAAAACAAAAGAAGAGGCTTGGTGAATGTAAATGGATGCGGTGAAGAGTGAAGGACGGCGACATGTGGAACGAGCAAGCTTCAGATTCCAGATCGACAACAAGCAAACATATATATATATATATTTGCCTTCCATTCCTCTTTATTTATTTTTTATAAAATGAAGGGGGCAGGTTGACAGCTAGGTGCGGCGATAGGGTGTAAAGACAAAAGGCCAGGTGCGGCAAGGGCTGTTGTGCGCATGGGTGATGGTGGAGAAAAGTAGGATGAAGGGAAAATAGGAGACGAGTAAACAATGGCATGCAAGCTTCCATAAAACAAACTTTATATACCAACTTGCTTCATTTTTTTTATAAAACTAGCACGGCTGAGATGGGCGCATGCATTCATGGTGAGGGAGAATCCAGGTTGATGGGCAATTAGAAGATGGTGGTCAATGAGTTAGGAGCTTGCGTGGGTAGTGGTTGGTCGGCTGGTAGGGAGAAGATGGCGCTTGCGTGGGTAGTGGTTGGTCGGCTGATGGGGAGAAGCATGGCGCTTGCGGTGGTTAGCTTTTGAAATGGTGGAGAGGACTTTGGTTGTGGGTTCAGGGAAGGGTCGGCGTTCATGGTGATGGTGCTTGCGGAGGGTGAGGCTATCGTTTATTTGCGAAAGGTGGAGCACGGACAGTGGCCAAGGCGAAGGGGTTTGATGTGGGACTGTACGGCTTCTGTTGTGCAAAAATTGCACAAATGCGGAAAAACAATAAACATGATCTAGATTTGCCAATTTGAACATCACTTAATCTAGCAGCAATTATCTATTACTCCAAATAAATAGCAAATAACTATAAAGAAAAAAAGAGACGCACGATATTTATACTGGTTCCACTATCATCAAGGTAGTGTACGTCCAGTCCAAAGGAGAGAGATTTTATTCAACATGAGAGAGTTAGAAGAGATTACAAGATAAGAGTTTACATACCAAAGCCTTAAATTAGAGATAACAAGAAGAGACACTCTATCTGGAGATCGCCGGTTGAATGCTAGGATAGATTTACAATTAAGTCTACCCTCAATTTATAACTAATGTAAATTCATGTGAGTCATCAATCAAATTACCAAGATATGGTAAGAAGATAATGGAGGCAAATTACAATGGTAACAAATCGCGCAAACATAGCAAGTAATTCACTCATTCCGAATATGGAAGAAAATAATCCCAAAGTAATGCGATTACGAAGAAAGAAATAATATGCATATCTTTTTGCACATATATTATTCCATAACGTGCGCATGCATATATTTCCTTGCCATCTCATTAAAATGCAATCCAATAATTTATGCATTTTCATAATGAACAAACATGATTACTTTCCTTCTTGCATATTTGTTTCCTTCTATTTGTGATTTTGTATCACCAAAATTTAACACTCTACCTTGATGGAAAATCACATATCTCCAACACCCCACCTCGACTCATGTTCTCTTCTCAACATAAAACTCTTAAAATCAAACTCCACCTTCAACCAAAATCTCTTAATGAGATACATACCAAAATGAATATTTGCCCAATGGGTTCCGGCAAGGCCACCCCTCATCACACCTTGCTAACTAGCTCAGACTATGTCCCTGCCCGCCAATAAAATATTGCAAATATCCAAAAATCAAAAGAAGGTAGGTACCAAAATAATCTCAAAGCCATCAAGGCCAAAAAATTCTCTCAATCACCAATCCAAATACAGTGCCAAAAAACAAAAAGCCAATGGACATAACAAGGTTAATCCAAATCTCTGTATGCAAGACAAATCCCTCTCCTCCAACATACCTTATCTGTCAAATAACAAATATCCCATGGAAATCAACATAAGACTCTCACATCAACATTGAGCCATGAAGCAGATATATGTTCCCAAATCCAGATGTCCCTTCAACACAGTAAACTCCTTATCACCAAATTTCCAAGACTGAAACGCTCTTCTCTCTCAACATAATCTCCTACATCTTTAACTTCCATATTGCACAAAATCTCTTTTTCCATCCAAATGTGTAATAGCATAATTACCGCCGGATCTACCGCTCTTTCTAGAAGCCATCGATGCATAAATTTAAACAAATCGCCTTGCTCTAATACCAATCTGTTGTGCAAAAATTGCACAAATGCTGAAAAACAATAAACATGATCTAGATTTGCCAATTTGAACATCACTTAATCTAGCAGCAATTATTCTATTACTCCAAATAAATAACAAATAACTATAAAGAAGAAAAGAGACACACAATATTTATACTGTTTCCACTATCATCGAGGTAATGTACGTCCAATCCAAAGGAGAGAGATTTTATTCCACATGAAAGAGTTACAAGAGATTACAAGATAAAAGTTTACATACCAAAGCCCTAAATTAGGGATAATAAGAAGAGACACTCTATTTGGAGATCGTCGGCTGAATGCTATGATAGATTTACAATTAAGTCTACCCTTAATTTATAACTAATGTAAATTCATGTGAGTCATCAATCAAATTACCAAGTTATGGTAAGAAGATAATGAAGGCAAATTACAATGGTAACAAATCGCGCAAACATAGCAAGTAATTCACTCATTCCAAAGATGAAAGAAAATAATCCCAAAGCACTGCGATTACGAAGAAAGAAATAATATGCATATCTTTTTGCATATATATTATTCCATAACGTGCGCATGCATATATTTCCTTGCCATCTCATTCAAATGCAATCCAATAATTTATGCATTTCATAATGAACAAACGTGATTACTTTCCATTTTGCATATTTGTTTCCTTCTATTTGTGATTTTGTATCACCAAAATTTAACAGCTTCAGAGCAGGCTGCTGTGAACCGGATGGAGGCTGCTTGCAGCGCAGTTCGACGTGGGTTGACCGTTGTGGTGTCAGGTGAAAAGGCGGAGAGGTGTGGCTCCGGATGTTTGTGATGGAAGAGGAACATACGGTGTGTGGTGATGTCTATTAGAGAGAGAAGGTGGCGGTGGGTTTCGGTGGCGTTATGGAGGTGAAAGGCTACGTGCGTGGTTGGTTTGCAAAGGTGGTGGAAGTGTGGGTGCATGCTGAAGCGAAGTGATGGGGTTTTGGGATGGTCGGCATCAGATGGTCAGAAGGCGAATAGAAGGAAAGTTTGTTGTGGAGAGGCCGAGCAATAGCAGGTAGGAGAAAGGAATGCAAACAGTTCATATAAAACTTTGCTTTATTTTCTTTTTTCTTTTTTTGCAGCTCAAAAGAAAAGGAGGAACGAACCAAAAATGAACGGAAATAGGAAATAGAAAAGTCACCACTTAAATTCTGGAAATATTTATGGCAAATGGTTATTGGCTGTTAGGTTTCTCCCGATAGACAATTGAATGGACAAAGAACCCAAAAGACCAAAATACGGAACCGATACGCTAACCGTTTTGCGGATTTCGCCGCGTATTGGACACCGAAATACAGAAATGAATATACTGCGGAGATCAGCACGACTAGACGAACAGAATGGTACACAGATATCATCGATACGATCATCTTATCAAAAGTCGATATTCGCTGCCAAAAATGCTTCTAAAACGCCGAAAATAAGATAAACGGAGCTAAAGAAGTCTAAATTTGATGAAACGAAATATGACGTCTCACTCAGAAAATGATTTACATTTTTATTATATAAAAATATTCAGATTTCGAAAACATTTAATTTCCATCACATTTTAACTGATTTAAATTGAAATTGAAAATTACACAATAAAACTAGCTTTCATATTTTCCAATGAAAATTTACCATTTGCTATGTTTAAATAGAAGTACTTCAATTATCAAATTTCCATAGCTAAATTTTATTATTTAAATTTCATGAAAAATTCAGTTATTTACGTTATAAAAACCGTTAAAATTTACGGGTCGTTACACTCTCCCCCACTCTAACCTTTTCGTCCCCGAAAAGGAACGACATTGGAGGATAGAAGTAACTGAAAGATAAGATAGATTTGAAATACACAGTATTAGATGCAACAATTAATTTAAAACCATATAAATTTCATTTTTGAACATCTTATTACCTACATTTATATTTTATACTGTTCAATTACATAATCTCATAAACATTTTAACTTTTTGAATATTTTAGCCAAGCTATATGTTTTAAGAAATGCAATTGAGTATTATACAAATAAATTTCCTAGTTCAACTATTTCAAATTATTTCAATTCCATTTCTCATTTTAGACCGTCTATTTTTTCAAAAATTTTGCTTCACTTCAGTAATTGAAAACCATTACTTATCACAGAATTTAAGAATTAAATTCCCGTTTTCACTTCAAACCATTTCGAAATAAATATATACATGTACATATTTTATAAATCAAATCATATTCAAGAAATCCATTTTCCAAAACAAAAGTGTAGCAAAGCTACTAAGAGGCATCTCCACTTCGAGACTCGAAAATGAATGTCGATGATGCTGCAGTCATCACCGAAATTATTTTCTAGCGACAAAAGAGTAGAGTACTGACTTACTTCTTTTAAAATTCTTTGGGGAAAAAATTTCCATTCGAAAATATTTCAAATAATATTTTGAAAACCAAATTTTTGAAAACACCGGAAATTAAATTCTCAAATTCTTAATTGAAATTCATTCCATTTTCAAAACAGATTTATAGACCATGTTTTAAAATCAAACAACACTAGTTAATGATTTAGAAATGTTGACAAACAATAAATGATAATCTAGTATTATCATTTATAACAACCATTTATTTAACTATCAAATTTCAGAAAATTATACCTTGAATATAATTCATACATAAAATTATTTCATTTATCAATTTCTAAAATAATATTGTGTCAGTTTGCTCTGTTCAAGTGTTTTGGAATTCTTATCGATAGCGTTGGCCAGATGAATCGATCGAAACCCCAAATCAAATTTAACAACTCAAACAACCCAATATAACCATTTTTATATCAATTACAAATACGTTCTCTCATAGGATGATTCAAGAATGGATCTAGAACAAGAATAGAGATTCAAATTTAGAGGTGACCCTAATAAAAAAATTCTAAAAAGATTAGCTCAAACGAAAGATAGATAATATAATTACAAAAGGAAAGATGTATCAATTTATATTAATCGCGGGTGACCTTAACCGGGTCAACCGAGACTTAAAAAACAAGAATATCATCAACCAAAACCAGGTCAAAGTTAGTTGGAAACATCGCGGAAAACACGATTCACAAGATCGACGAAGAAGGCAGGAGCATAATCCAAAGGCATGACTAACCATTCGCTGAGGCTCCTGCAGGAAATCAGGCGTCTGGAGTAAGACGACCGGTCGAATTCCAGGAATAAGATCAATACGAAATTCAATTTCCCGCTTGGGAGGAAAGGAAGTGACTTTACCAAACATCAGGATAATCCCTAACTGTCGGTGTAGAGTCAAGATCACTAGGCTGAGAATCAAGCGAAAGATAAAACTGCCTGCATAATCCTGAGGCAATCAACATTCAATCAAAAGAGAATTTCCCCGGATCGTCTACTGAGAAACGGTTCGGGCTTGACAAGAAAATAATAGCATCGTAAACCGATGACATATAAATCTTTGGTGAATCGATGCCTGTTGTAAAGGAGTTTCACCCCTTTACAAAACATACTGAGGTTGGCGGGACCGCCGATGTGATTAGTCACTCACAAGGATGAAATTGACAGTTGAGGATGAAGTTATGGGATGCTGCAGTCAAAAGAATACGAATAGGAAAAAAATAATGGATTTTAGAACAAAGGGATAGTTCCAAGATTCAAAAGAAATCCGAATCAAAGAGAAAGAAATTCGAGCTCGAACGAAGGTGATTCTGTAATTTATTTTCCTCCATATGCTAAGTTTTGCCTAAACCAGAGGTCTGATACCACTTGTAACAACCTGGTATTTCAAACCATTCAAATCGACAATCACCCACACATGTCGGACTTGGATTGCTCAAAACAACAGATTGTTAATTTTTATATTTGGCAAAACTTAGCATATATAGTAAATAAATCAATCACAGAATCATAGAGACAGAATATTACAACAATAAGCAGCGGAATAGATAAATAGTAGTTCATAAAGCTACTATAAAACATCAGAGTCTGAAACAAAATAGAACAGAATCTCAAATACAAATGAATCTCCAATACATAAGCAACTGACAAATCTGAACACAAATGACTGGAATAAACTAAAATAACTGAAAGTTGGATAGATAGATCTTCAAATAAAGCTCTAATCTCCAAAGGTGAGCTTTAAATGCTGTGACACTCAGTCTGACCCGAGCATAAATCAAAACACAAACCACTCGAGTCAGGATTAACATCCTTATACCAGTAGATCAATTCAAATGAAATGTCAAGTGAAATACAAAATAACTTAAAGGATGTTTGGGATTTCCATACTCTAAGGATCCGTGGAACTTTCTACTATGTGGTAATATACGCTATTATAATATGTCTATCAGTAAAGTAAAGTATTAAAATAGCGTTAAGCTACCCATATCCCCCTTAACACAATTTCTATATTCCCATAGTCTATACAATACCGTAAGCTCCACCAAACCGGTGGTTTACCCAGAGGGCACTCCATAAGTACGGTACAAAACAAACTCGTAGAAGGCGCGATAGGGCATGTGAACACGGCACGCAAGGCAATGCCAGGGTAGATATACCGTTTGCGGATCCGGACTGGTGGTAACGCATAGCAGCTTCTACTGCCCACCTCGGGACACACTCCCAAAATCAAAGTTGCACCCAATCAAATCACAAAGCAATAGAATGGTATCGAAGAAATATCTCCGATCGGAGGAATGACCTCACTTGGCCCGGCATGGCTCCTGTTTTAGTCACATCTAAGCTGACTTACGGGAGTCAGGGCTACATAAATACCTCATACAGAATCGTACACTAAACCATCTTACTTCATTCTGGAGTCTCCACCACGTACACAGTTGTTAAAGTGGTTTTCGGTATTGGCAGAGAGTATGACAATATCTGATCCCGGTCTCTTTAACAACCAAACGCTTATTTCACACCGTGATCATTTTATTTCAATTAGTTCATATTTCATATCAAAATATCAAATACATTTCAAAGCCATATCACTTTCGAAATCATATTACTTTCAAAATCATATCACTTCAAAAATCATTATTCACTTTAAATTATAACTGTTCTAACATAAACAGTTTAAATATTGAAAATAGTTTATATATTGAAATAGTTATAAATTAAAAATAGTTTATATATTTAAAATAATTTATAAATTAAAAATAGTATATATATTAAAAGAGTTTATATACTAAAATAGTTATATCAAAATAGTTCCAATTAGCATTTGTTTCCTCCAATTTCACAAATCAATACAAATCAACTTTGGTTCAAAAATTTAATTTAAATCAATCTCGTTTCAACAATTTCAGTTAAAAGGTTCAATTCAAATTTTCTTAATCCATTTAATTTATATCAATTTCAAATCCAGGTTTGGACTACCATTTCAAATTCAATAGGTTCAAAGTTTAAATCTTCAAATATGTACAATAACTCAATTCGATAAATTTCATTTATATCTCAAAACTCACTTTAAGATTTTATTTAAATTGAAAATATTCACTTAATCATTTTCATACACTTTTAAATCAAATCCAGATTACACATTTAAATCAAAATTAAACATTCCATTTATATTTTTATTTATATTTGAATATATTCATTTAATCACCTTAATCAAAATAAAGTTATAACGTTAAAAAATCATATTCTTAAAATCTCAGAATCAATGCATTCAATTCAATTCTTATTTATATCTAATTCTTAAACAAATAATATTTCAATCAATTTCAATTTCTCTTTCCTACCATCCTTTATTAAATGTATTACCAAATCTATATTTTTTTAATATAATTTTATATAAATACTTAAACATATCATATATATACTAATTAAATTAAATTTTATTAGATTAAATCTTATTATTAAATCTTATTTATAATAAATCTTATTATTAAATGTTACTTATATTAAATCTTATTATTAAATTTTACTTATATTAAATCTTATTATTAAATTTTATTTATATTAAATCTTGTTTAATATATATTTAAAATAATAATAAAATTATAAGTAAAATCTTAAAATTTATATTTTCAAAACTAACATATAAATTAAAGATTTTCAATTATATAAATTTAAAATTTAAAATTTTACATATATATCCAAATAATATATATATATATATATATATTATATAAAAAAATCAATATCTATTAAAATCCATATATTTCCTTTCAAAACCATGGAAATCATTTTTAAAAAAAAATAGACCAACAGTGTCCGTATATAATTCTCTATCCTATGGTCAAGTGATACAGATATTTATCATTTCAATCCGTAATTTTTTTTAAATTTACAGATTTATATCATTTCAACCCGCAATCCCAAAATTTCCTAATAAATGAAAATCGTTTGGGTTTATCATTTCAACCCATAACGATTTTCCCTTAATCTATAATATCGTTTGGGTATGTATCATTTCAACCCATAGGGAATTTCTAAACTAACAAGTAACTTGCAGAGTGAGAACAAATATGATAATAATATAACATATCAACAACAGGCACATCTAGTAACAAATTTAAATATAATATGTACACCAGGTTATGGTGTCATATGTCATAGGTGAACAACTGCAGATAAAGGCATATCATATTTAACAATTAAATAACTTAATAATTCAAATTTAACAGCATATTTCAATCGTCATTTCATGTGAATTAAATTTACAAAACGTAAGAATGTTAATCTTGAGTGGTTGCTCACCTTTCGAGGTTAGAGAAACAAGAAGATGACATGGACACGCACACGGATACAGACATGAACTTGCGGGACGACGATAGGCTAGGAATTGCTGCGACAAATTCGATATTGAGACAGTAAGCCAAGATGGACTAAAGATCGATGAAATAAAATATATGTTATATATATATATATATCCATATTTTTGTTTCAAAAATCAATTTTAAAAGCATATATTTTCAAATCAATATTTAATTCAAACACATATAAAATAAAACCTCCATATATATATTTGAAAACCAACCTCATATATACTTATATGTATAGACAAATATATAAACATATATATATATATCGATATTTATTATAAAAATCAATATAAACTTAATTTATTATAATATATATTTGAACTCAACAGATCATATATAAACTTATATTTTATATAAACAAACAACTTTCATAAACTTATATATATAAATGAAAGTTTATATACACTTACATAAACTTACATATATAACTGAAAGTTTATATACACTTACATAAACTTACATATATAAATAATAGGTTATATACAACCTACATATATCTTTGCTTCTCTATGTATATATAAACAGAACAAAGAATAGGACTATAATATATATATATATAATACTAACCCTTTATGCCTTTATAAAATAATATATACTTTATTTTATAATGAGGAAGCTACTAGAAGGTGACTGGAGAGGAAAAACAAGATCGAATATAAATCAAGATATATATCTATATATACTGACATATATTCACTGACATATATATATACTAACCTATATATTCGCTGATATATATACGCCAATATATAGATATACATATACAGACCAATATATACCTACTGACCTGGATATGACAAAACAAAAGAAGAGGCTTGGTGAATGTAAATGGATGCGGTGAAGAGTGAAGGACGGCGGCATGTGGAACGAGCAAGATTCAGATTCCGGATCGACAACAAGCAAACATATATATATTTGCCTTCCATTCCTCTTTATTTATTTATTTATTATAAAAAGAAGGGGGCAGGTTGAAAGCTAGGTGCGTCTGCAGGGTGTAAGGACGGAAGGCCAGGCGCGGCAAGGACTATTATGCGCATGGGTGATGGTGGAGAAAAGTAGGATGGAGGGGAAATAGGAGACGAGCAAACAATGGCATGCAAGCTTCCAGAAAACAAACTTTATATACCAACTTGCTTCATTTTTTTTATAAACCAACATGGTTGAGATGGGCGCATGCATTCATGGTGAGGGCGAATCCAGGTGGATGTGCAATTGGAAGATGGTGGTCAATGAGTTAGGAGCTTGCGTGGTTAGTGGTTGGTCGGCTGATGGGGAGAAGCATGGCGCTTGCGGTGGTTGGCTTTTGAAATGGTGGAGAGGACTTTGGTTGTGGGTTCAGGGAAGGGTCGACGTTCATGGTGATAGTGCTTGCGGAGGGTGAGGCTATCGTTTATTTGCGGAAGGTGGAGCACAGAAAGTGGCCAAGGCGGAGGGGTTTGATGTGGGGCTGTATGGCTTCAGACTAGGCTGATGTGAACCGGATGGAGGCTGCTTGCAGCGCAGTTCGACATGGGCTGACCGTTTGTGGTGTCAGGTGAAAAGGCGTAGAGGTGTGGCTCCGGATGTTGGTGATGGAAGAGGAACAAACGGTGGGGGTGATGTCTATTGGAGAGAGAAGGTGGTAGTGGGTTTTGGTGGCGTAATGGAGGTGAAAGGCTACGTGCGTGGTTGATTTGCAAAGGTGTTGGAAGTGCGGGTGCATGCTGAAGCGAAGTGATGGGGTTTTGGGATGGTCGGCATCATGCTGTGATGGTCAGAAGGCGAATAGTAGGAAAGTCTGTTGTGTAGAGGCCGAGCAATAGCAGGTATGAGAAAGGAATGCAAACAGTTCATATAAAATTTTGCTTTATTAAATTTTTTTTCTTTTCTTTTTCTTTTTTTCTTTTTTGCAGCAGAGAATAGATTCAAAAGAAAAGGAGGAACGAACTAAAACTGAACGGAAATAGGAAATAGAAAAGTCGCCACTTAAATTCTAGAAATATTTATGGCAAATGGTTATTGGCTGATAGGTTTCTTCCAATAGACAATTGAAAGCACAAAGAACCCAAAAGACCAAAATACGGAACCGATACGGCTAATCGTTTTGCAGATTTCGTCGCGTATCGTACATCGAAATACAGAAATGAATATACTGTGGAGATCAGCACAACGAGACGAACCGAACGGTACACAAATATCATCTATACGATCATCCTATCAAAAGTCGATATTCGCTGCCCAAAATACTGCTAAAACGCCGAAAATAAGATAAACGGAGCTAAAAAATTCCAAATTTGACGAAATGAAATATGACGTCTCACTCAGAAGATGATTTACATTTTTATTATATAAAAATTATTATCCCACTTTTTAGCAAAAACTGAGATATCAAGAAATTGACTGAAAATCGATGATTATTCATCCCAAATATCGATTATACATCATAGGTTCACTATGGATGTCGACGAATTTTGTCCGAGTCCGGAATGAGCTACAATCGACAAGACATGACAAGCAAAGCTGTGAAAGCCAACATTTCAAATTTCAGGTCAATCGGAGTTCGTATGATCGAGATATGATCGATACAAGTTAGGGAAGACACACTACGCCATAGATTGCATACTGCAACACCAAAGAAGTGATGCAGGAAGTGCCAAAAAATGTTGCTGTAGGCTAAAAAAGGGCAAAGGCAACACTTTCTCGGTGATGCATTTTGTCGCGTTGCCGCAGACCTCAAAGGCAACATTTTGACTATCTAAGGCAGCATAAGAAATATTGTTGCAATAGAACCATATTTGGGTCTATAGCAACATCCATATGTGTCTGTACCAACATTCCAAAATGTTGCTATAGGTATTAACTTTCTGAATTTATGGGGCCCACAATGTAGAGCATATTTGATTTTTTAATAGAAATAAATATTTATTTAATAAAATGCTATTGCACAGAATTTGATATTCAAACAGTAATTTATTTAAATAAATATTTTATTTCAACATTTGAAATAGTACAAATTCCTGACTCCACTATTTTACAATTCAATGATATATAACACTGATATTCACATATACAGATATTCCTCACTACATCACTCAGTTCACTCATTACATATGCAGTTTCAATTTATACAGACACCGACACTGACAAATATATGACGAGCCGAGTGTCGAGCCGAAGGCGAGCCGAGAAGCGGGTCCGGGCGCAGCGCCGGCGGGAGTCCGGGGCACCGCAGTCCCGGCGGGGATCGATCTAAAATGCACTGCTCCCTTGACTATAACTATGCCGAATAACGGCAGCAAAATATAACGAACATCTAGAACTCCAAATATGAGCGATAAGCAAAGGTTTGATCCCTTTAAACATGAAAATCATATTATTAAAAACATAATTTTTATCACATCATTTTCTATAAAAAAGAAACATTGCTTGACTAATAAAAACTTCACCTTTGATAGGGTTTCCTCCCATTATCAGAGTGGTAGCAGGAATTGCTCCATCACTGCATTGAATAATTTGGAAAATAATCAACACCAGCTAAGTAGAAAATGCCTTAATAATGAAGCAGAGTCTTGAATTACACGAACAGGAGCACCTTCACCAATCAATGTGTTTCTGATTTGAGGTATTAGTCCAATGACAAAACCAACAATCTATAAGAAGACAGTGTGATCAAACATGTGGAATATCATACAATAAACCAGCACTGCCTTCATACATCACCATTCAACACTTCCTTCATCCCACCTGAAACTACCCAAACCCTCAAACCACCTCACAGCATTCACGACACCTACATTCATAGTCTACCACCACAACAGCCTTCACTTTGTCTACATCGACCATCTTCTCAGCAATCCCGACCACCAATTCAAAAAAAACAAAAAAACACAAAAAATCCAAACGACCTGAACCGGATTCCATTAGCGACTTCATTCAAACCACAAATCATCAATCCACAAATCGCCGATTGCATTCGCGACCAGACCCAATTCACGATCTCCAAATCGAAAACCACCTCCGTGCCCCCTCTAATTCCAGAAACTCTTAAACCGCAACCTCAAATTCTTCGAACCCTAAACCTTAAATCACCTAATTCGCCTGAATCAAACAATTTTATTTTGATTGAGAATTTTTTCTGGGTGCGAACAAGTTTGGATTGAGTGTTTTTTATTTCGATTTGAGAAATACACGTTCTATCGCGATTTGAGAAATAGGGCGGCAGAAGAAGAGGGCGTTGAAAGAGGAGAGGGCTACAGATTCCATGATTTGAACGGTGATGTTTGCGATTCAAATCGATGAACACAGTGCGAGTAATCATTTTAGGATTTTCGAAATTCCATTGAAGTATTCTATTTGCTTTTTGATTTGAGAAATGAAAACCGAAAGAGATCTACTGGAGTTCAGGCGGGAAAACGAAAATTTGGGGGCAAATTGTAGTGGTGATCCATTTTTACAATCAGATTAAATATAGACCGTTGGATCGTATTCACGCGGATTGCTAATTTTATTAATTTTTTGATTTGAAAACATCTATAGCAACACTATATAAAAATGTTGCATCGTGTTACACTTGTTTAGCTAGAGCAACACATTTTTATGGCTATGGTAACACCAAAAATACAACGTTGCAGTAGGACCAAAAGCTTATATCTATCACAACATTTTAGCTGGCAACACCTTGCAAAAATGTTGCAGAATGTCATCTATAGCGTAGTGACATGTTATTCGCATCGATCAGGGGAAGTCGGATTTCGAATCGATCAAGTTCGAATCGATCAGAAAGACTTCGCCTCGAGCTGTTTGAATCCATCGAGTTCGTATCGATCTAAATGAAACTATTCATATCCAATTTCGAATCGACCAGCAATGTTCACTTCGTATCCATCACGAACGCTCTGCTTCGTATCCACTCGACTTGGATTTACTTCGCATCGATCACTCAGAGTCAATTCGTATCGATCCCAATTGAGCAGTTCGTATCGATTGATTAACGATCGATAAGAAGTGGCACCTTCAGATATCGGTACGAAATGACCCCCGACCATCAATGCGAAGTAGCCTGAAAACATCGGTACGAACAGGGCTACAAATCATCGATACGAAATCAATGCTTCGTTTTATCGATACGAAATAGGACGCGAACCATCGATACGAACAAGGTGCAAATAAGACTCGATCAACTCAACATAAAAATTGGATCGATCCGAAGAGTGCGTGCCATGTCAACATGCTATCACGTGCTTGGATCGATACGAATAGATCGATATGAAATGTATCGATACGAACGGAAGCGACGCGAAGAGGATCGAGTCGAATGAAACAGCCTAAAGAAAACTCCAACTCGTATCGATCATATCTCCTAATCCACAAGTCCAAATGCTATGAAATTTTCACAGGAGCTTACGTACAACCTAAAGAATGTTCACACCAAGTTTCGACTCGATTGGAAAAAATCTTGATCGATACGAATTACGTTCGTATCGATCACGGATTGAGTCGAAACTTCATGGGATCGATCGCGTGGGCCCGCTCACGTGCCAGAGGAAGTCTCCCGAGATCCGAGTGAAATATCAGCCTCCTACGCCTATAAATAGCACTCTAGAGCCTATAGAAAAGGGACTTTTGGATCCAGCAACGTCCAGACTCTGTCAGAATCAAGATTGAACTCAAATTTATTGTTTGTACTCGAAAATTACTGCTGTAATCCGCTGCAATCAGCGAAGAACATCAATAAAAGATTAACTTTTGGAGTGGACGTAGGCCAGAGATAGCCGAACCACTATAAAACTTGTGTCTCTCTCTATTCCTTTCCGTTTTAAGTTCATTATTCTTCACTTTTTATCCTCTACATTATTTAGATCAGATATATGTGATTATATATTACTGATTTGTGTTCATACACTGGTGCTTTCACGACATTTGGGGTTTGTGACCAATTTTGGCGCAAACACTTTGGTGCTTTCATTGAGAGCTGAACTAGCACCCGCCATACCAGATTTGGAATTCAGATTTGAAATCTTGAGGAATTCATATTTAAAAGACAATGATGCGACAAACAAGGAGAAGACAAAGAGCCGAGAGAAGCCAACAAGGGGGAAGCCAAGAGGTGTCCTCCGGAGTTGGAGGAGGACCAACTTCGGTCTACATCACCAGGGATGAAATGGAGGCTATGGCGGATTCAATACATGAAAGATTATTGAAGAGTCAACAGGATATGATGCAAAGCTTCTTTGAGCAAATGAGAGCGGCTGGAGCACAGAACCCTGGACCGACTACAGCTGCTGCAAGTGCAGGACAAGGAGCTAGAGTTACAGAAACCACTGGAGGTCAGATCCAAGACCATAATGCAGAACCTGAAGGCAATCAACGAGGACTTGGGGGCAGACCCTCGGAATTTGACATTGGAAGAACCATAGATGGAGCTCAGCCGGCCAGAGCCAACGCTAACGTTAATGAGCCACCTGAAGAATATTACCCAGAATACCCTTCGAGGCCTAGGGGGTAGGATAGAAGCATGCTGAGGGGGCAACCCCTGGACGGAGACGAAAGAATGGCTAGACTAGTACGATGAATTATGAGAGGAGGATTGTCAAGCGGAGGCTTAGAGGAAGTTAGTCGGAGTCCGTTCACTCCGAATATCAGAAATGCAAGGAATCCTCCAAAGTTCAAGTTACCCACGCTGGATCCTTATGATGGGAAATCAGACCCAACCATGCATATTACCAGGTATATCAGGCATATGGAAGTGCTGGGGGCAACCGAGGAAGTGATGGCACGATGCTTCCCTCTACATTTGACAGATTTGGCTGCACTTTGGTTCAGGCAGCTAGAGAATGGATCAATCAGAATATGGAGTGAGCTAGTGGAATGCTTCATGAGATAGTTTAGGGTCCACGTGACGCGACCCAAGAGTGTGATGACCTTAGCTTCGATAAAGCAAAGGACCAGAGAGTCCATAAGAAATTTTTTACTACGATTCAATGCGATGGTGGCTTCAGTGGATCGCCCGGATCCATCGATGATTTTGATGGCGGCGGTAGCCGGAGTTGCTGAAGGCACAGAGTTTAAGGATTCTTTGGCAAGAGATCCACCATAAGATCTTGGAGAATTCTATCATGAGGCCGAAAGATTCATTCGACTAGAAGATTCACGCGCCGAGAGGCGAGAAGCAAACGCTGTGCAAGGCGAAGGAACCTCCAAAGAACAGTCTGAAGCGGAAAAGGGAAGCGAAAGTAGGACGACAGATACGATGGTCCTGATAAACGGAAGAAATTCCGAGAACCCAGATTCAAACAGTACACAGACTTGACAGCAAGCCTGGAACGAATCTACACGGAGACTCGGGGGCAGCTTCCCTATCGAAAACCACCCAGGAGAGATCCCACAGAACGGGAACGTAGAAGTGGAAAGTATTGCCTATTCCATGAGCTGGAAGGGCATACTACCGATGAATGCTGCCATCTGAAGGATGAGGTAGAAGAGCATATCAGAAGTGGTAGATTGCCACAATACACCAGAGATCAGACATCGGCCGCAGGACCCGAGCAACTACCGCCTCCACCCAACAGGACTAATCCTGTATCAGGATCACGACTCGTCATCAATTGATTATGATAGCAAGGGCCAAGTTCAAGATTTGGACTTTGGTCGATTAGATTCCTTAGATTTGATTTCAAAATAAAACGACTATTCCCCTTACACATGTATGAGAACCAGAGAGATCCCCAGGCATGCTCTGAGATGGTAATAGACCGCTCTGCCCGGAGAGGCAATGCCTAGTTTTTCCAGTTGTTTGAGATTGAACATCCGGAACTTGAATTTAATAAATGAACTTGATTTCTTGAAATAAACCTTTGACCGGAGAGTTAAAGGATGAATATTGAAAACCAGCTTGAAAATGATCGCTTTATGACCCTACCCGGAGAGGCGGGGTCCGGAGTGCAGGAAGTGAGTTGCTTCACCGGAGAGCGACAAGATCGACTCACTTAACGTCGTTCCCCATTCATCGGAGAGTGATTGGATCGAGGTTCGATAAGAGCCCGGAGTGGCTGTGATCGGCCTAGGATTTAGGCCAAGACATCACTTAATGTTCAGAGATACTGAACCGGAGTGCAGGGGGTGTTGCCGCTTCGCCGGAGAGCGCCAGGATCGGCTCATTTGACGTTTTTTCCCCTTCACCGGAGAGTGACAGGATGAGATCTAGCAAGAGCCCAGAGAGGCTACGATCGGTCCAGAAAGACCAAGACATCGTTATATGCCTTCGCTAGGGCCAGAGTGCAAGGGATAGAAAGCAACGCCGGAGCGCAACGAGATCTTTCTATTCGATCGCTAGGTTTGGAATGGACTTAGCAAGGGTCCGGAGTGACCATCGATAGTCCGGAGAGGCTGTAGGATTTGATTACTGACTTCCGCAAGTGGAAATGAATACTGATCCGGGTTCGAACGGCCGCAAACTTGATCGCCGATACTATGGCTATGAATAAAATACGAGCTCACAGCATTCGATTTGGAGCTATTCAAAACACGCCATTTGCCAAAAGGCATGTTTTGGGGGGCAAAGTGTTATCCCACTTTTTAGCAAAAACTGAGATATCAAGAAATTGACTGAAAATCGATGATTATTCATCCCAGATATCGATTATACATCACAGGTTCATTATGGATGTCGACGAATTTTGTCCGAGTCCGGAATGAGCTACAATCGACAAGACATGACAAGCAAAGCTGTGAAAGCCAACGTTTCAAATTTCAGGTCAATCGGAGTTCGTATGATCGAGATATGATCGATACAAGTTAGGGAAGACATGCTGTTCGTATCGATCAGGGGAAGTCGGAATTCGAATCGATCAAGTTCGAATCGATCAGAAAGACTTCGCCTCGAGCTGTTTGAATCCATCGAGTTCGTATCGATCTAAATGAAACTATTCGTATCCAATTTCGAATCGACCAGCAATGTTCACTTCGTATCCATCACGAACGCTCTGCTTCGTATCCACTCGACTTGGATTTACTTCGCATCGATCACTCGGAGTCAATTCGTATCGATCCCAATTGAGCAGTTCGTATCGATTGATTAACGATCGATACGAAGTGGCACCTTCAGATATCGGTACGAAATGACCCCCAGCCATCAATGCGAAGTAGCCTGAAAACATCGGTACGAACAGAGCTACAAATCATCGATACGAAATCAATGCTTCTTTTTATCGATACGAAACAGGACGCGAACCATCGATACGAACAAGGTGCAAATAAGACTCGATCAACTCGGCATAAAAATTGGATCGATCCGAAGAGTGCGCGCCACGTCAACATGCTATCACGTGCTTGGATCGATACGAACAGATCGATACGAAATGTATCGATACGAACAGAAGCGACGCGAAGAGGATCGAGTCGAATGGAACAGCCTAAAGAAAACTTCAACTCGTATCGATCATATCTCCTAATCTACAAGTCCAAATGCTATGAAATTTTCACAGGAGCTTACGTACAACCTAAAGAATGTTCACACCAAGTTTCGACTCGATTGGACAAAATCTTGATCGATATGAATTACGTTCGTATCGATCACGGATCGAGTCGGAACTTCATGGGATCGATTGCGTGGGCCCGCTCCCGTGCCAGAGGAAGTCTCCCGAGATCCGAGTGAAATATCAGCCTCCTACGCCTATAAATAGCACCCTAGAGCCTACAGAAAAGGGACTTTTGGATCCAGCAACGTCCAGACTCTGTCAGAATCAAGATTGACCTCAACTTTATTGTTTGTACTCGAAAATTACTGTTGTAATCCGCTGCAATCAGCGAAGAACATCAATAAAAGATTAACTTTTGGAGTGGACGTAGGCCGGAGATAGCCGAACCACTATAAATTTTGTGTCTCCGTCTATTCCTTTCTATTTTAAGTTCATTATTCTTCACTTTTTATCCTCTACATTATTTAGATCTGATATCTGTGATTATATATTGCTGATTTGTGTTCATACACGGTGCTTTCACGACATTTGGGGTTTGTGACCAATTTTGGCACAAACAAAAATTTTCAGATTTCGAAAACATTTATTTTCCATTAATTTTTAACTAATTTAAATTGAAATTGAAAATTACACAATAAAACTTTCATATTTTCCAATAAAAATTTATCATTTGCTATGTTTAAATAGACGTACTTCAATTATCAAATTTCCATAGCTAAATTTTATTATTTAAATTTCATGAAAAATCCAGTTATTTACATTATATATAAAAACGGTTAAAATTTACGGATCGTTACATCATTCGTCTTGAAGGTGTTAAACATATATAATTTGTAGAAAAATAATTCACGCACGAAGCGCGTGCCGTAATGCTCGTAATTTGTATAAACATAATTTACGCACAAAGCGCATGTCGTAACGCTCGTGTATATTATGAAAAACGATCAATTTAAAAAATAGTTAACCTAGAAAATAAAAAACAGTTTTTTGTTTTTGTTTTTCGTGTTTTGAGAAATAACAAAAACACGATCAATCCGTCGTCCCCTTCATCTTCCTACCAACTCTTTTCATCGTCTTTAAACTCTTTTCGTATTTGATAATTAACGTTGAAAATTCAAAACACGAAATATAAAAAACAAACAGGAAGGGCCCTTAATATTTTAAATCGCTATCCTGTAAACTAATGGTAGCCTGTGCATTGTCACGCGGACCTAATTTCCAGAATATAACTAATAAACTATAATTCAACATTCAAAAAAGCAATATGCCTCTCTTACGAGCGTTTTGAATTTAATCACGTTGAAATCATTTGTTATATCTCACATAATAATTTTTCGATAGGTAGTCTCACATAATAATTTTAATAAACGCTTTCACATAATTAACCAAAATTCATTTAAAACATTCAAGTGTCAATGAATATGCAGGTACGGAAATTTAACCCTTTTCCTTATACCTACGAAATTCGCAATCTAATGATATAACAAATAAAAAGTTAGAAATTTCTACAAAAAAACAACATATGTTAAATTTTAAAAGTAAATGAATGAAGAGGCAAGCACATGACAGCAAAGGATTCATATTATCATTTAAACTGGCGATGTACCTCTTTTACAACCATTTTTAATTTAATCATGTTAATGACACTTGTTATGTCTCACATCATAATTTTAATAAAGGCTTTCATATTTTTAACCAAAATTCACTTAAAACAATAAGTGTCAATGAACATGCAGTTACGAAAATTTAACCATTTCCTTTATTGGAGTTAAAACAATGGTTTAAATATTTTTTTTAAATGTTGTCATTGATATATATGTTTGTGTAATACGGATAATTAAATACACAATTTAATGATACAACAAATAGTAAATTAGAAATTTCTGTAAAAAGATACCATAGGTTAAAGATTAAAAGTAAAGGAATCCAGCTTTCCAGGTGAGCACATAACAATAAAGGATACGTAATTTTTATCATTCAAACTAGCACTTTTTACGGGCATTTTGAATTTAATCACGTTAATGTCGTTTGGTTTTCACATTTTTAACCAAAATTCATTTAAAACATTTAAGCGTCTTCCTCTTACTCTGCAGTTAAAACTATGTTTTAAATATTCTTTTTTAAAATTTGTCATTTAAAAAAAAGTAATTAGGCACAAGGACAAACTTTGAAAAAAATTTAGGTTGAAGGACATCAAGTTTCTATTTTGGGCTGAAGGACAAACTTTGAAAGAAAATTAGTCTGAAGGACAATGCTAGTTATAACTAGCATTATATTCAGTTTTTACAGTACAGAAAATGCTATTATAACAGCATTATATTCAGTTTTACATTGTACAAAATGCTAACTATATTTAGCATTGTCCTTCAACCTAATTTTTTTCAAAGTTTGTCCTTCAGCCTAAAAACGAAACTTGTTGTCCTTCAGCCTAATTTTTTTTCGAAGTTTGTCCTTATGCCTATTTTCCACTAAAAAAAACAAAAGTATCGTTGCTTACTAAATTCACAATTTAATGATATAACAAATAATAAATTAGAAATTCCTGTTAAAAGATACGTATGTTAAAGGCTAAATTAAATGAGTCGAGATTTCAAGGTAAGCCTTATCATTCCAATTCACGATATACCTCATTTACGTCGATTATTTTGAATTTATCTGCTATGTCTAACGTAATAATCTTTAATAATTCTTGAAATGAAAATACAGTTTTTTGATCCGACCACGAAGTTTTAAAAATAACCTAATATGTATTTCTTTAGTAAATTGTAATATATTTGCTTTCACACTCTTTGGATGTCAGAATGAAAAATACCAAAAATGCCTTTCTACATATATTATTAAATTATTAAAATTAATCATCACCTAAAAATACGATTCTTACAAATTCAAAATTTAGTCCATAAATATTTATCAAGTATCACATGATTTAACAAATAAACTTCATTTTACAAATTCGTTTTTTATTAATCAATAATATAGATAAAAATTTAAACTAACAAAAAATTAGACTGCAACCTAGAAATAAAAATTTAATTTAACCACGTTTAATTCAACAAAAAAATATTATTAAATATTTATGGAAATCATTTTCTTTTGAACGTATTAAACAAATACAACTTGTAGAAAATAATTCAAATGCCTTCGTTGCACGCGAAACACGTGCCGTAATGCTCATTTTAATAAAAGTTTTCACGCTTTTAACCAAAATTCATTTAAAACATTTAAATGTCCATGAATATACAGCACCGGAAATTTATCTCTTTCCCTTACCGTAGTTAAAGCAATATTTTGAATTCTTTTTATATAATTAATATATTAAAAACAATATTATTAAATACCCATTAAATTCGCAATTTAATGATATTACAAATAACAAATTGGAAATTTCTATAAAAAGATACCATATGTTAAAATTAAAGGTAAATGAATTTGAGGTAAGCACGTAACAGCCAAGGAAACATAATTTATTTGCATTTTATACCATCAAAACACGACCCATTTTACAATTCTATAGACAACCAATGACTTCAAATTTGCTAACGGGGAAAATAAAATCCATCCTTTCCTAATAAATCAATTACTTCTAAGACCACTAAATAAGGATAATAATTACATAATTGCACCATCATGTCCCAAAAAACGTTAGAATTTCCATTATGCAATGCAATGGCCTATATTTCCTCTGCAACACAGCAATTACTTGTACAAATCTTAGAAGCGTAAATGACTATTGCAGTTTAAGACCAATAAATGCTGGAAATTACATAACTGCGTCTTCAATCCAGCACAAAATTTTCTGTTATATATCAATAGTCAATAGTAATCACATGACAGGTCATTTATTTCTCATTTACTAGGAAAATTAACATTCGAAAAAATAAATAAACAAATCCAACCGTCCGATTAACTTTCCTAGTATAAACACAGGGTTTAGATAACTCAGATCCAATCAGACGCCTTTTTTATTAGAGGACTAACAAGGATTTACTTCTTTTTAAGGTCTCTGGGGTTTTCGCTCTTTTCGCTTGCGAAATACACGAGGTAAGATATAACTAGGGTTTTTATTTACTTCTAATTTTTATTTCTGTGTTTGTTTTCTGTATTCTTTATGTTGGTTCGACGGTTCTAGTTACTGAGTAGAATTTGTACCGCGTTGGTGGAATTTATCCATTCCACGTTTATATTTTGATTCGAGCAGCATTTTTAGTTTACTGTTGTTTTTATAGATTTAAAGTGGTTCAATGATCAACTGGTTAGATTTAGGATTGGAAATTTTGAATTTTGGATTGGTTTTTCCAATGTAGAGGAGTAAGAGGAATAATTATTAGAAAATCCAAATAAGCTTGATATTTGCGTACTACTGTTGTAGCATAAAAGCACAGAAGTTCATGTAATCACATGGGAAACAAAAATATGGGAAATGCGGTGTTTATGTGTGATATGGTGCCAGTATTATTCAGGAATAGGATAGGCCGAGTTCAGCATTTTTTCACCATGATGCCTATAGCAAAAACACTATATAATGGACAATGTATTATTGATATTTACAGAAGTAAGAAAATAACACAGTTAAGATCATAGCATGTATGTGTTGGTGCGAATTTTGTTTGCACTATTTTAAGTAGTGATATTTTTGGGCCAGTATGAGGCAGTTAAATTCTTATTAGTATACATTTGGTGGAAAAACTAGTTCTAGTAATCGTCCAGGCTCAGTAGAGCAATGCTTTTTTTTTCCTTCATTTTTATTTATTTTATTTATTTATTTTTTTAATGAAAATTTTCCTGAACTTTATATAAATGCACAAATAATAGTTCTAAATATGCGAAGTTACAGCAGCTTAATAGATTAATTGCAGAGATCTTTCTTAGTTTGATCCCATGACACACGCAATGGTTCTGGAGTGCTCAAATGGGAAGAAACTGAAGAGAAATCCCAACTCTTGCTCATCTTCAATGATGGGAAAACCACAAAAAATCTCCAAGAAATATTATTCGGGGAAGGTTACAGATTGCAAATACTCAGTTCATGCTGTGGAAGAGACGGAAAGGCATAGCAATTCTTGCCGTGTTGATTCTGAGACTTCTTGTACCCCAAAGAAAAACTTTGCCAGCAAAAATGCAGAAGACAATAGCTTAAATATTCCAATGCAACACATTTCTGCATCAAGTATGTCAGGCAAGGAACTAAAAGACTTAGAAATGAGACTTAGAGGGGAACTGGAGAAAGTACGATCGTTTAAAATGAAAACTCTTTCTAGAGCTTCTGTACCTGTGGTTGCTAATGGTGGTACCTTATCATCTTCTAGAGGTGGACATGATATAAAATCAAGTTTGAAAAGAGGGCTTTCTGATAAATTTGAGGCTGCAAAACAAATCCCATCATCTACAACCGGCTCAAATATGCTTGTCATGAAACAGTGTGAGTCCATTCTGAAGAATTTGATGCAACACAAATATTGTTGGGTTTTCAACACCCCTGTCGATGTAGTGAAGCTTAAAATCCCTGATTACTATAGTATTATTAAGCAACCAATGGATCTTGGGACTGTAAAGAAGAAGTTAGCATCCAGTTCTTACTCCACCCCTTTGGATTTTGCTTCAGATGTAAGACTTACTTTTGCTAATGCAATGAAGTATAACCCCCCTGGCAATGATGTCCACATAATGGCGGACGCTTTGCGCAAAATGTTTGAAAAGAGATGGAAACCGATTGAAGACAAATTGGTTGAAACTGATAATATCAACAAGAAAGAGAGAGAAGTTGTCAGTGGCACAAAGGCAGAACCAGTTTTATCTTCAAAGAAGAGAAAAGCTCCTCCAATGTTTACAGAGGCTGAATCTGTTCTGTCTATAAAGAAGAGTAAGTCAATACCAATGCCTACAAAGGCAGAACCAGTTTTATCCTCAAAGAAGAGAAAATCTCCTCCCCTTTCTGCAGAGGGCGAATCATTTTTATCTTCAAAGAAGAGAATGCCTCCTCCAATATCTGCAAAGGCAAAACCAGATTTATCATCAAAGAAGGGAATACCACCTCCAATTTCTCCAAAGGCAGAACCACTATTATCTTTGAAAAAAAGAACATCTCCTCCAAAGAAGGATTTGACTACCTTGCCAAAAATTGAAAAACAAAAAATGTCTTACAGTGAGAAATGCAAACTTAGCGATCAGATACAATCATTACAACAAGATCTACCAGACCACATTGTTGTTTTTTTGAGGCAACAGACTAAGAATGGGAAGTCTAGTGATGATGAAATAGAAATTGATATTGACAGTCTTAATGATGATACTCTTTACAAACTGGAGAAGCTAATGGATGACCATTTTGGAACTAGGAAACCAGCACAAAAGGAAGATACTAAAAATTGTGAGATGAAGGTTTTGGTTGAATCCCGAGTTAGTAATTTATCAGTACCATGCCAAGGTTACTTTCATATTGTGTAATTCTCTTGCTTTGTGAGTAGCCCTTTTTATGCTCCTAATTTGTTTGCTATTTTTGTTTTCTCAGTTAACGAGCTTGCAGTTGATGAGCCTGCTGACGAGGAAATTGATATTGGTGGAGATGAATCTGATATTCCTCCTGTTGTAAGCTATCCTCCTTTAGAGATAGAGGAGGATATTGCACCTCAGTGCAGCAGCTCAAGCAGTTCAAGTAGTGATTCTGATTCCTCTTCAGATGGTCAGTGATTTTATGTTTTTCTTCATTTTTTACTTCTCTTTGTAACAGGAAGCATTATTGTGGATATGAGTCCGTTAACCTATCATTCTGTATCCCTAAAAACGTTTATGTTTACACATTACAAATTGCAATCTAGGTTGTGAAAAAAGGCCCTGTTTACATGTTGCAATTTTAACTTTTTTATACTGGCTTTAACTGTGAGTGCAACTATTTACACCCATTTTTCTTCTCCTTAAACCCACTACTTCACTTACCCACTCAAAATATTATACCTTCTTCCAAAACCCACTGTAGTCACCTCATTGTTATACTTTAGAAACAAAAACAAAAATTCAAACTGAAGTTGCGAGGCTTTGCTTAAAAGTCTTTCGTCTATCTTTGATTCTAGCGTTTTTATTCCTAATTCTCAAACTCTGTTAATTCAATTGAATTTATTAATCAAACTTCAAATCAAATATGTGAATCTTGAGCTTAAAAAAAAAAGTTCTTATAATCTTCAACCGAGTTAGAGTCTTCAAGGTTTGAACCCATAATTTGCATGTTTCAGTCATTCTTTGTTTTTTTTGATAAATCGAGTAAAGAAGTTGTTGGTGGAAAGAGGAGGAGAAAGAGGCAGTGGTTGAAGGTGGGTTTAAGAAGAATTTAGTTCTTCATTTTATTTATTTCAAATGGCGTTACAGAGAGGTTTGGTGGTGTTAATATTAGCACTCTTAACCGTTGATTTTTCAAATGAATCAAGCTAGTTCGTTTTCTGAGCACACATATTGCTTTCGTTCAAAAATTCTGCATTTGGAAATGACACACTTCAAAGTTTGAACCTATCTCATAAGACCTTATTGATATTTTTTGTTGTTGCACGAGTCTCATGACTTTGCCAAAACCTGTGGTTTTTCTGGCACCATCGGTGTATTTGAAGACATTTAGCTAACATCCTGCTTGCTCAATTTTCTAACAATGGCACACTTTTTTGATCGTTTCAAAAGGTAGCACACCTAGTTATAAATATTAGAATCACTCTTGTTTGGTTTCAAATTCTAAAGGTTAGTTAAATTGGGAATTTGTTAAAGTTGTATTAGTAATCTCTAGTGTACACGTATTGGCTACATGCGTTATCTCCCGGTAGAATAAGCTCATTAGAATTGGTAATTATCAAGTTAATTATGAAATGCAATTAACTATATAAATCATATAGTTTACATCATGGGTGTATGCACTTTATTATTCCGTGACAGCTGTACAAGAGTAAGCACAGATTGAGGAATTCTCTTATAATGTTCTTGAGTTGAGTTGGTCTTTCTTTTTACCATTTTTGGTTTAATTATTAAATTTCCACATCCTAGACCTAATAGAATACAGCAAGGACTTTTGGTTTGTTATAGCTCAAGCATTGACGGCTGAAAAATGCTGTCGAACATTGAATGAAGTGAAGTTTGTCCCTTTAGTATGCTTAAATTCACACATTTTATAATCCTGACTCCTTCCTTTGTACGATATGAACTAAAAGAACTAAACCGTATTTGTATTGTGTTCAAAGTATTTGCTGAATTATTGTTTTCAATACCCTTTTGTCCTTGTCCCAACTAGTACTTCCAATCTTTATATCTTCACTTCTCATACATACATACATACATACCTACATATATTTATATATGTGTATGTATGTGGGTGCGCGCGCGCGCCCCTATATATCATGAGCTAAGCCCCTCTTCTTTGTAGTTGAAGGCAAGGATTCAAACTTTAACATATAGAGTTCAAATATTAAATCAAACTGGGATTCAAAAGATAATCGTACAATTAAATGGATTTATATTGTAAAATATCATTATGATTTCTGTTGTTTCAACATTCAAGTGATGTTTTTGATTATGTGATTTCATTCAGTGTTATCCAACTTTTCGGTTTTTTAATAAACTTCGATTTGTTGTTAGACTATTTTATAGGTTTCATTGGATAACATGCTCCGTTAAATTTCATTCAATTTTCAATTATGATTTTCAACTCAAGAAGAAAAAAAAACCTTATGATATATGCTAAAGCAGATTCAAATAAAAATGTTATGATTCAAATAAAGATTCTTTAGAATTCCGGTTCAATTTGTATCCTGGTTTGAATTTTATGATTCAACATTTGTTGACGGTCGTTTAATTTCATTACCTAGACAAATCAAGAATTATCATGAGTAGGGATGTTATGATAACTTAAATTTACCATCACCATACCGTTACCAAACCTTACGAAATATCAAAATAGGTAAATCTAGCAGTATGATAGTTGGTAAATTTATCATTATTATAGGTAAGTCTGGCACTAAAGAAATATCAAAATAGGTGATAATGGTAAATTTTAAATTTGTTTTTCTTCTATTTTATTAATGCTTATCAATTATCATGAACACTTTCAAGATGCATCAAGAAAATTCTCTATATCAAATAAAATAAATCAGAATGTTGATATATGCAATAGCAAATTTAGTATCAACAATTTTTTTTATCATTATCAAAGTCTTAATGCAATAAAATTTAAATGTCTTGATGTATTGGTTAATTTATCATTTTCAATCAACAGTTTACTAGTCTATCGGTGTACCGACGATTAGTTTACTAATCCTATCGATAAAGTATCGGTAGTCATTTTTGACTTACCACTAGTGTCAGTACGGTCAATGGTTTTCTCATATCGGTAGTGGTTGTCTTTACCATAACAATCCTAATAATGAGTAGCCCAGGCTCCACCTTAGCTACTAAGAGGCAACTTTGTGTCTAGTCTACCTAATGGATTTTTTTCCCTGTGGCATCATCAGTCCCGGCTCTATAATAATTACAATTACTTATAACCAACTATTTATCGTCACTGAATTTGGAGGCTTTGTTTCTTAATTCTACTTGTAGCTTGGCATGTGTTTTTATCAGCTAGTGTCTCTGGGTTCGCTAGAACAGTCCCCTGAAGTGTCTCTTGTAATAAAAATAAAAATAGAATAATAACTGCCAGTAAGTAGTGTTAAACAAACAGGACCATAATCTGGATGGCGGAACCATAAAAGTAAAAAGAATATTTATTATATAACTACTGGCACAATGATAGAAAATATTAGTCATATAGCTGCGGCTAAGTGAGATATACTTGTTTGCTTGGGTTGGCAGTAGTAAATGTATTTTACCCTCATCCAATGGAAGGACTACTAAGTATTGGTTGCTTAATTCTAAAAGATGCATAACTTTGTTTTTGATAATAAAAACGAATGTATGGCTAGTTGATGTTTGCTCTTTTGTATTGGTGCTTTCTTAGACTGTTGGCAAAAGTTTCAGACACCTTCCTATCTTTGTAAAACAATTTCTATATAAAATTATTTACCTTTCTTGTATGGACTGGTCTATGCTTGATATAACGATGTTAGCTCCTACTTGATATAACGATGTTGTGCTAATCTGATGACATTTCTCGATCAATTTTCAGATTCGGACTCTGATAGTTCATCTGAATGTGACTCTGATGCTTTGGCTCCTACAATACATGGGAAGGTGTGAATCACACTATGGTTGCATCTGAATGCTGCTTAAAATTGTTGCCATGTCTGTTTTCTCATATAATATGTCTAACCGAATTTTTTCGATAGTACAGGAAAATGGTAAATCTGTTATTTCAAAGCCTCTTGATAAATTTAATTCGGAGACTTCAGCTGACCCTGCAAGTAAGTAGTGAAACATTCCTTCAATTATTTGCATTATATTTTTCCTAGAATGTATGTATTGATATGCAGTTCAAATACTTTGACCATCATCGTTAAATAAGAAAAGTTCATATTGTTGTATCATTATTTACAGTCACTGGGATGGGCCAGGATGAATCTACTGATAACGTAGAGCCTTCATCGTTAAAGACAGAAGAATGTCAAAATGGTAAGCATGGTTTCTGGAATTATATTGTAAATGCAACATCTGTAACATTTGATTTGTATAGACCTTGACATGCCATGCCTATGGATATCATTTTAGGAAACAATGAACCCAAGAAACAATTGTCCCCTGATAAACGTTATCGAGCAGCTCTATTGAAAAGCCGATTTGCTGATACGATAATTAAAGCTCATGAGAAGACTCTCAATCAGGTTATTGTTATTTCATTACTTTGTCTCATTAGCTTTTTTATTCATAATCGGTGTACTTTTTAGATAGGGATTTAAATATTTTCTTTCCTGATTTAGGGTGGGAATAATGATCCTGAGGAGTTACGGCGTGAGAGAGAGAAACTTGAGCAGCAAAAAAGAGAAGGTGAGTTTGTTTCAGTTAGGCTTTCTAAAGCCTTCCTTTCATGTTACCTTCTTTTACATAATTTTTAATCCAACAATGACAGAGAAAGCTAAGATCGAGGCAGAGGCCAAAGCTGCTGAGAATGCTCGAAAGCAACAAGCTGCAGCTGAAGCTAAGCGGAAAAGAGAACTTGAAAGAGAAGCTGCACGACAAGCACTGCAACAGGTAAGTAATATCCTTTGGCCAATCTTACACTTGATGTTATAGTGTGATACGAACCACTTATTATTCATTGGAATATTACCATCAGCTGCCGTTTTTGCAGCATTTGGCATTGTTTTCATCACTGAATTCCTAATGGGAGCTATTCTTGTAGCATTAGCTACAGCTTTACTCAGTATATTATTATTTGAAAATGTGTAGACAAATAAATTAATATTTGTGGTGTTTTGCATTGCTCTAACAAATACTTGGTGCTAGGAATGTCCCATTAACCAGTTTAAACCAAACTAATGTTTTGTATAAACTTAGTTCAGGTCTAAATTTTTTTTTCCTTCCAGATCCATTCCATTTTGATTCTATTTTCTAGGTCCTTGATTTTTCTAATGGCATTTATATGCCTTGCAGTTTTTCGCACATTAAATATTTGCATCTTGATTTTGCACAACTATAGCTTCTCTGCGAAACTATTAGTTTGAATAGTTCGACCGGAGATATTTAAGAGTTTAAACAGGGAACAGACTTGAACAGGTGTTGGTGCACAAGTAAGATTGGATCAATATTCTAGTTTCATAAATCATTTAAAATAATAAATTCAATAATGATTGAAGCAAAATTTGCAACACATGGTTTAACACTGTTTTCAACATCATTTTTACATACAGAGAACAAAAAAGGACTTGTCTTACATTTTTTTTATTATGGGAATGTAAGGCTAACATGTATTTCTTTCAAATAAGAATTTGAGCTAAAATGCCTCTAATATTATTCTATTAAAATATACCAATATCCTTGAATTCTGCTGATAGTGAATAATTTGGTCATTTTGCAGATGGAAAAGACTGTGGAAATCGATGAGAACAGTTTATTTTTGAATGAATTTGAAATGCTAGGAACCAGTAATGCTGAAAATGCACCAAGTATAGATTTGCATAGTTTAGGTGGGTTTAACCTTGCTGGAATCAAGAATCCTTTAGAGGAACTTGGTTTATTTAGAAAAGACGACGATGAGGAGGAGGATGATTTCGTAAAACCTAGTAATAATCAAAATGACGTCGAGGAAGGAGAAATTGATTGATATATCCTCGGCTCCTTTTGCTTCTGTATATGTTTAAAATTTTGGCCAGAATGACGAGATCTTGTAGAAAAAATTTCAAGTTTGCTCGATTTTCCAAAAATATGGATAATGTCAACGAAGAATAAAGGCTTTTTGAGTAGAAGGAGATGAACATGGTGCTTGTTGCAGGCTGTTTGTAATCTAGGAAACAATTCAAATTATTTATACAGGCCAAACTTGGAGATACGAAGAGTTAAGTACTATAAAACAATTTGCAGTCGCTGGTTATAGTGTTTTTTCCCTTTTTCTTTTCTTTTCTTTTTAGCTTCTGTCAGGAAGGATTATCAGTAGAACGGTGTTGATATGAAATGTAGAAACCATAAAACCTGGAACAATTGGTAAAAACGAGGGATACGATGCTTTAAATCTTGCTAATTTATACTGCTTTATGGAAAAGAAGAATTATTTTCTCTTGGGGACTTGGTGAAAGTTTTGAAAGTTGTATATACGGGAAAAATTGGAACAGATTGTTCATTCTGTGTTCGTATGTGCCGTTGCTTCCATTTTGTGTTCATTATGGTTTTCAATGGTTATTAATCTGTCTCCTTAGTCCTGCTTTTTGATTTTTTAGGCTGTCCTCAGTAGTTGTATCATCCTTGCCAAATGGGTCAAGTGGTACGCTGTTTTGCCTAACAAGCCATTTGAAGAAGAGGAAACATACTGGTCCTTTACAAATATTTTTATTCTGTTGGAGACTGTAAAGACAATGATAAATTCTATACGTAAAGAAAATGTTTATATAGGGCAAAATTTCTGTCTTAGATGTTACCCTGGAACAGTAGAACGTGGATGATTATTTTATCAAACGTAACCGAGCTGTGAAATTTATTTGTAGGAACTTGTGTAATAAGGTTTGGGTTAAATCTATTTCATTACTTAGAAAACAGTTTTTTTTTTGTTTTTTGTTTTTTTACCTTTTGACTTTTAAAACTAAATTTTGATAAGGGGATTTTCGCTTCAAGGGCTTCTTTGTTCAGCGTAATAAATTTTAAGTAAACACTTTTAAAAAATTAGTTTTAAGGACAAATTACAGGAAAAAGATAAATGAAGTTGTCACTTTCAGTTATACAAAAACAAAGATAAATGAATTTATCATTTTACAATAAACTGTCCTTAAAACTAATTATTTAGAATTGTTGTATTTAAAACTTATTAAAATAAGAAGCCCTTCAACCTAATTTTCACTTTTGATAATGCTAGTTTAATCTTTTAACTTATACGTAGGAGTGTTTAATGACTTAGATTTTCTGTCAGAGCGAGAATTATAATAAATGACACTATCGATAAAGGACTTTCTCTTGAGAATATCCGAAAAGCGGTTATAATGATGTTTAAAGAGAATACAGTATAGTTGCATAATCGGACGACTTTTTCAACTGGAGCAGTGAGTGAATAGTTCCAACAGTTTAAGCCTGTTCTATCTACCGTTGATTGTATTGTCTGATTTTGTCGGTGGTTTTGTGTAGTTATAAATACGGAACTATGAACTTTGAAGGAGTACATCCACTGATGTAAGGAAGACAAATGTATTAATATTGGAATAATGCTTGATCCTCGTTCAATTCGAGTGAAATTGAAGATTATGAAAAGCTTTGTCCTTTTATATGTTCGGAGTATTTCACCACGTTTTATGTTGTCACTTGTCAAGACATGTAGTTTAAAATATCAACTTTGCTAGGATACCCGAGAGTGTTCGAGTAATATGACTGATGCAGAGAAAGAGATATGTGGGCCAGCTTCCGATTTCAAGGTTTAAAATATCAACTTCCAACAGTTTAAAATATCAACTTTGCTAGGATACCCGAGAGGGTTTCACTCATTTCTCTCACATTCGAAGGTTTTTGCCGATTATTCTTCGGACTGAAAAGCATTTTCTTTAAAATATAGCATGTCACAGTTTTGTTAGGCTTGAGGATCGTGTATGCTTGTGTTTAAAATCACTTTGACAAAAAGGTAAATGTTTGTTGGTACTACTATCATCATCGTAGAAGATACTGAAGGAAATAATCTCAAAGAATAGCGACGTCACATAAAATTCATTAGCCTCGATAAAGCCAGAACTATGAAGTGTGAACGTCGTCTTCCGTGAGTTACGATAACTGCCAAATAATATTATGATTAACATCGAGACTCATGATTTCCAAAGCCATGCTGAATGAAATCGCATCCTATCAATGTCGACGTTGCCAAAATTAACCATTCTTAATGCTGCTGGTGATCAGAGTTGTTAAGTACCGATAGTGTTCTACATTCCAATATCGCTGCTCATCGAAACTACCTTATAAAGAGAAATACAAGTTATAAATGTTACCGAGGCTCAATGCTATTACAACGTTGACTCTTATGAACATGCTTGGGAGACACCATACATCTACATATGCGATGTTGATGACTGTCGTCATCGATATCCACAAGTGCAGTTAATACCGTATTTAGTAAGCATCGACGTCCAGGGTCGTCAATATCGCTGCTGTTCAATGCCAAAACCATCAATCGAAGGAGGTCTCAAGATATAGAGTCGTCGTCACAATACACCCAAAAGGGATGTCGAAGACGCTTCTACTAATGCTGTCTTTCATCGATGTTAATAAAAGTTGATCGACGAAGAAGGAACTATCAACGCCTCGTTTATAGATGCCGAGAGTTGACCCTATTGCATTGATACCGAAGTTTAGCTACGTGAATACAAGAATGCTGGCTTTGATGTTCGACGATGCTGTTAATGTCGAAACTGATAGAATATCAACATTGATGATTGACGACGCTGCTAATGCCGATGCTAATGGACGTCGGGGCCTGTCATTTGCCGGACCCTATAAATATGGACCTAGGGGCTTCGTGGAAGAGGTTGATTTATTTCTTCTCATTTCTTGCCTTTTAAACTTTGTAAACCCTAAACTGAATTGAGGATTTTGCCTATTGTCGCACTTAAACAATTGTACACATAAGGATTTGGGAAATTGAACAAGGAAGCCTTTCTGACTTGATTTGAACTTTGACTTGCATATTCATTTGACATTGTACATTTATCGACTTGCATAGCATATTGAATTTCCTTGAACTTGTGATTTGACCCCTACTATGCATATTGACTCGAACGTCGATATTCATATCGCCTCAAGATTTTTATGCCAACGATGATTAAACTTAGGCCAACATAGATGTATACTTCGATTCAATGACTTTGGTTAGCCTCGATAAGGCCTTACTTTGAAGTTGTCATGTTCTTTACATACTTTTAAAATTAGCGAATTTATTTGTTAACATTTTTGGTGCTAGAAGGAGGGCTAGAACCTCCACTACGTTAAATCACCAAGTGGAACTACCTTAGCTTGCATATTTAAGGTTTAGAGAACTTGACCCTACCAAGCATATCCCATTCAAAGCCAACCTACCCTTAATTCCCAACACTAGTTAATTGCATAGATTGAGTTTTTCTTAGCCATGTTAGCTACTCGTGCTAAGTTCTCCCAACAAGAATCTTTCGAGCCTTAAATGGCTAAGCCAATCTATCAAGCCATTAGTGATCTTTAGCTTCATGAAGAGCAAGTGCTAAGATTTGTAGTGTTATGAGTTATGGAAGAAAAGAAAAGGCAAATAGCTCCTTACAATCCTGAAAAATGGAGTCTGAATTCATTGTATGTGGGACCGACACCCATCTTTGCCCTAAAAGGATAATGTAAAAAGGATGACACCTACTTAAAACTAAGAAAGGAAATCCAGCTTGAAGCTTAAGGAACTATCTTCGAAAATGAAATAAGAAGGGACTTTTATCATTTCACTAAAAAATGGGAAACCGTGCTTGATCAATCTTACAAGACAAATACCAAGCTCTCTAAAAAGGAAGTTCACCCCTTATGAGGAACCTAAGGTGAGCAACAAAAGAGATAAGCATTAGCTAAAATGGCCAATCTCTAAGTCACGGCTTCCAAAAGATCGCACTCTCACCACTTCTCTTGAAAACATCTATTTCCCGACTAAGGATCATCTTGACTATTGGCCTTCGTAAAAAAGGAGACCCAAATTCGAAAGGAATCATGGAAAATCATATTGTCATTGTCTTCTTGCAAATGGACATGATACCAATCAATGCTAGAGCTTGGAAGGAATGATCATCAATTTTCTAAGGCAAGGAAAACTCAATCAATTTATACAAAGATGTTAAGCCAATCATCAATAAAGGCTTTCTTAATAAAATAAGTATATCCGCATAGCCATCAAAGGCTCATGACCATAAGAGGACCCAACTATCAAAGGCCTTGGCCATCAAAGGCTCTTGACCGTAAAAGGTCCCGACCATCAAAGGCTTATGAAGGAAAGAGGTCCTGGTCATCAAAGGCCACAACCATCAAAGGCTTGACCGCAAGGGGTCCCGACCATCAAAGGCCTTAAGACTTCGGTGTCTTCCATCAAAGGCCTCACTAAAGCGCCCACTAGAGGGAGGTCGGGTAAGCCTTTAGTGCCTGCCATCATATGGCCTCACTAAAGCATTGAGAAATCCTTCAGCACTGTCATCAAAGGCCTCGCTGAAGCGCCTCCTAGAGGGAGGTCGGGTAAGCCTTTAGTGTCGTCATCATATGGCCTCACTAAAGCACCGGGAAAGCCTTTAGAATCTGCCTACGTGGTCTGGTTAAAGCGCATCCTAGAGGGAGGATGGAGTAAGCCTTTAATGCCTGCCATCAAAGGCGTCATTAAAGCACCGAAATCTTCAAATGAAAGATCAATCAAGATCAAGAGCCAAGTAATGCTCCCAAGTTAATCAAAATCAGAGCCAAGTAGTGCTCCCAAGTCGATCAGAATCCGAGCCAAGTAGCGCTTCAAATCAATTTTTTAAAGAAGATTCATCAAATATGGGTTATTTATGTCTACCAAAAAATGCAATTCTTAACCACCAGACAAGAGATTCTGGTCTTCTTCTACAATTTTCAGATATTGATTTCTGCTTTTCTATTATTTTTTCCAGATATGGATTTCTGGTCTTTTTTCAAATATAGATTTCTGGTTTACTATTATTGATGTTAAATTTAGTTTCTAGTCTTCTTTAAATTCTAGATTAAGTTTCAAGGCTTCTTTAAGTCAGTTTTCAACTCAAAATTTAACAGGAATCTCCAATACTAAAGCAAACTATCGGATGTTTAAATCAAGCTCAATCAGCAAAGTTATTAATTTTCAAACCAAGAAAAAAGTTAATCTACACATCGAAAAGCTCAAATATGGAAAGCTAAAGCGATTTCAGATTAAAATCAGAATTCAATTCACGATTATATACCCTCTATTTGATGTAACCTTCATTCAATTGTAAATTTATTTAACTAATGCATTATGTACAAAGTAGCAGGTACATAAATCAAATGGGAAAAGAAGTTAGGAAATTATCGATAAAGCTCAAGATTTTTTGTAGTCTCCTCTAGATCCTGGGCACTTAGGGTGTCAATAGCATGGCGAATAGCAGCATCCAAGAGTTCTTTGAATTTCTTTTCCTTTTTCTGAATCGTATCTGCATCGTCAATTGAAGTCATCTGGACATTCAGAATGCGCTGGAGAGTCTTATTGGCTCCTCGTAAAGTTTTTAATATGCTATTCAACTCTTCGATCTTTCGTTTGAAAGTATATATCTCACGCTCAAGCTTTTGAATTTTGCTCTCATATTCGCTAATATGTTGAGAAACTTTCTCATCCCATTTCTTATCAAAATGTTGTATGACATCGAATTTGACCTTTTTTGCTCCATAACGAGATTGTTTCATTGCTTAAACCCGAAGGCGGGTTTAGCAAAGTAGGGAATTCTTGACTCGTCGGAGAACAAGATCTAGTAATTCTTCCAGGAGTAGGAGTAGGAGCAGGGAGAACAGCTTCGCCCTCACTTGCAATATGCTCTAGTGATTGACAGTGAGCTTGACTCTTTATTAAGTCCACTTCAAGATCGTTCTGATATAATTTGGCTATCACCGTGTCAGCTTCGAATGAAGGACCGACTAAGAAACTTAGTTTTACTCTTTCTTTTAATGCCTGAAACTCTTTCTCCCTTTCTTTAAGACACTCCTCAATACGAACAGTCATTTTCTTATAAGTCCTAAACGTCGATTTCAATATAAAGTAATTCCTGTGCCACTCTTGCGACAAGATTATCCGGGAATCACAGAGCCGAGTTATCTCTAAATGAGTGTTTTTCTTTTGCGTAAGCAAGCAACATGTCCTTAATTTCAATAATTCATGAAGCATCCAAAGAATTAGATTCGTGCACTAATTCAGTCTCATATTAAGAATAAAGGAGAGGATAATTAAAGTATTAAAAAACTTTTCTATTAATAATAAGCAGAGTTCACAAGTAATACAGAAGTTAAAGATACATCAGAGTTCTATTTTCAAAAAACATTTAATCAACATTCAAAGTCCTGAGAGTGTGGTTTTTGCTTTTTCAAATGACTTAGCAGACAACATGAGTATATAATCAAAGGAGGCCTTAATTCCTTCTGATGTGTAAACGGAAGGGAACCGATGATTATCCCACTTCCAACTGGGGGCTATCATGATCACATATCATTTGGTATGATAAGATTAGATTTCATTGAGCAATTTGTCCTTTTCATCACCTAGAAAGTCAAAGCAGAAATGAGGGTAATGCATGTAGACTTCTTGTAAACCTCTAAGGAAGCAATGTCTTGCCAATTGCGATGTTTTGAAAAATCAAATTTTTTTCCATAAAATCTCTCTTAACCTTGACAAATTTACTCAAGAGCTCCTTAGGAACCAAACCGCGTGAGAGGTTTTTATTCTGTAACAACATGTTGAAAGGAAATTAAACTAAGCACAAGAAACTAAAACGGTAAAATTCATAAGTGAACCTTGTTGAATATTCACACATTTGGGTTCAGACAAAATCGGTTTCTTATACATTTCATAAATGAATTTCTTCTTATTGTACTTGAGTTTTTCAGAGGGAAGAGAGCTAGAAGAAAGCGGGATAGGTACCACTCTAGGAAAGATTCCAACACATCCCAAGGTAGGGATCAGACCCATACTCGTCAAAAAATCTGTGATGAAACTGTCGAAACAAACCACCACAATTATCGTCTAAGTATAAGAAATCGATGAATTTACCCCTACAATAAATTTTGTATAAAAACTACACCAGGGCGTTCCTGTCATCAATCACCATACAGAAGAGAGTTATTAGTTCGGAATTCTCCTTCATGAGTATTTCCTGGTGCTGACGGGCTTTCTTCATCCGGGGAGCAATTTCTCTTTCCTTGATGAATCTTAACTTCAATGCGCTTTCAGCAAGTTTCTTATATTTTTCGAACAGCTTATTATAATCTTTCATTTGCTTGTCCAACTTTCTATTTAATCGATTAATTTCTATTTATTTCTTTTCAAGTATAGTTTTATAGTAGGATTTCGATTTTCTTCTTAACTAAATTAATCGATGTGTTAACTAAAAATTATTTCATAACTTAACACATTTGAATAGAGTGACATATACCTGGGAAAGCGGAGCCGATGACGAAGAGATTTTTCCTTTGTTCTTGGGTCCTTGGTCTCGAGAAGCACTGCCTGTTTTAGAAGAACCATTTTTAGGAACATCCAGTAAGTCAGTAGCTTCAGCATCCTGGACAGTTGAGTCTAAATTAGCATCACCAAATCCATCCTTTTCCCCTTAGAAAATCCTGCTCCATCACCTCCATTACGTACCTCATCACCATTATCATCATTATCACGATCATCTGCATCATTATGATCGTCATTGTCATCGTCGTCGTCATCTTTGTCTTCCTCCTCATCAAGTTTTGGTTCTTCATCAATGGGAGCATCATCAAATGATTGTCACTCTCCAACATCAATTTCTTCCTCGATAAGGAACTCTACATCAAGATCCTTCTTGTCTTTCTTTATTCTAAGGCTGAATTTCCTCTTGCATTTTTCATTCAAGGGAGGAAGAGATAGGAAATCCAGATCTGGGCATTTATTGATGTTGTTGGCATATGCCATATACAGAGCATCTTCATAATAATATTCAGTGAACTTGGGAAGAGCGACGTCAAAAAAAGAAGTGACCTTTTTCTTAGCATCATTGATGATATTATTTGAATAATCTTGGAGATTAGATTTTCTTTGAAGTCTATCTTCTAAAGATTTGTTCTTTTGGGCTAGTTCTGAGTTTTCTTTAGCATCTTAGAGTTTTCTTCGATCATCTTCTCTAGATCTGCTTTGAGTCTCTTAAACGACTCGAGATCATCTTCCAAGTTTTTTGCTCTCTCTTCTGGTAGCTGCTTGGCTTTCCTTTCTTCCTCAGGAGAAGAAGTGAGTTTGCCTTTTTCTAAGATCGCCTCATCTCTTTCCACAACAATGTTGATCATATCATTTTGGAGCGAAGAAACTTTCCCTTTAAGTTCAACTACTTCGTTTGAAGGCCCCTGAGAGGCGCCTCGTAGGAGAAACATATGCTTCCTACCTAAAATACATAATCCATATAAGTTAAAATAGAATCTATATATTAAAGCTAACTGGGTGAATAGAAAAACGTACCAATATTAGCTGTTAGAGAATAAGAAAAAGACAGTCATCATAGTAAATCAGTGGTTGTGATGATCCGACAGAAGAAAGGGAAGGAGATTGAATAGCCAACTGTGCAAAGTCTTCAAAATTCATTGGCAAAGTTTGAGTTTGAGTCCTCGAAGGAAGAGGATCGTTTAGAGAGAGAATTAGACTGAGTTTATCGCACATGCGGCTGATAGACGTTGGAGAAGTGGGGAATGTGATATTAAGAAGGGGGTTAGGGTTGGAGCCTCCTTGGATATCTCAGTTTGAATTTCTGTGGGCCTTTCCATAACTTTGCTTAAATAAGATGCTTCGGGACTTAAATCAATGTTTACATGCTTCGTCTCATATATGATAATGGGAATAAAGTCACTCGCAAATTTAGCTCTTTTATCTTGGGGAGAAAAAGGAGCATCAATAGAAACATCATCACCTATTTCATCTTTATCTAATTCTTTGTTGGCTTAAGTTATGGAATCTTTAAAGGAGACTGTCTTAGTTGGTTGGGACGAAACCAGAACTTCACCTTTACTTTTTCTCCCTTTTGAAACTTTTTCCTTGACTTTTACTTCTTTGGTAGCGATAACAAGAGCAAATGAACCTAAAATAAAAATAAAGTTGTAAGCTGATAATGTTAGAAATTCTGTTTTTAGCTATATTAAAACTCATCAGCAACATCGGGTTGAACTGGAGAATTGGAGGTGAAGGATTCTGATTTTCCCATCAATAACGAGCTTCCTCCTCTGGCGTTGTGTATCAATTCTATTGTTAATTACCTAATTAATTAATTTTGATTATGGATAATTAATTTTCATTTGTGGTTTGTGAAATTAAAACATGAAATTTAATCTAGTTTTTGAGAATTATTGATTTAATTTAATTAAGAAATGAGTTTCATTCCTTAATGAGAATTTCAATTCAAATTGAAATATGATGAAACCAATTATTTAAATTTGGCATTTTTGAAAATTGTTAATATTGAAATTATTGTTAAAAATGAGTGGAAATATTACCATCTTTATAAAAGGGGTAATAATAATTTATATTTGTTAAAGTTAAACTGAATTTATATAAAACTCTTCAATATTGATTTAAAATGATAATTTCTAACATATTAGCAGTTGTCAATTTTTTGTGAAATCAAATTTATAATTTATAAAATACTGTTTAGTGTAGATGAGTATGTAATAAGTGATAAAGAAAAAATTAAAAATCAGCAACACTACCATTAAAAAGAGAATTAGTAACACTTGCTTACTGGGTTCATAAACATACCCTCTTGGTCCAAGAAGATAAGAATATGAGATTGAGAAGTAAAGTACGGACGAAATGCTCATTCTCACTTTCTTCCTTTGGTAGAAAATGTGAAACTCAAAACTCCTCTAGCATAGACCCTAGTTCTTAAATCTCCAATTTCTAGTCTTAGATCATAGTGTTTTTGGTAATTTTTAGTAGCAATTGAAAGAAGGTAACCTCCTACACCTTCTGGTTCATCAATTAGGGATTGTTAGTTTTAGTTTCATCTCTTGTTTGTAATTTTGTTTTGTAATTTCTGAAATTAAACCTAGGTGTTTGCTGAAAGTTCTTAGCCTAGGAGAATTCAAGTTTATTGCATCTAATCCAAGCTATAAAGGTGAGTTAACAGCTCACACAATCTATCTCTAGATTCATATTAGATGTATTTGTTTTGAATGAATTGGATGTCGAATCTATCTGAATTGCTTGGGGTGTTTGTATTTTCTATTATGGAATTTACTATTATTAGAAACCCTTGTTTAAATTATCTTTTAAACCATCAATTTGAAGTTGGTTGGTTGCTGGCATGATAGCTAATTTAGTGTAGTTGAAGTCTAGGTTCAATTCAACGAAAAACTCCCACCAATGGTCGATTCGAGAGCCGCGTGCACTACCTGGGACTCAGCCCAGACGGTGTCACCGATCCACTGGTCCCACCAGATCGGTGCACCTTCCACGGCCTGGATTGAGCCCCAGGCCGTGTTCGTTTCACTTCTTGATTGCTCCGTTCGTCCGTCTGCTTGCCCGTTTGTTTTCTGGTTGATATTTGCTTGTTTTTGATATCCTATTTCGTGCAATTTTGTGATGATTTCAATGTTATTTTCGGATTTTGAATTTTGAATTTGTTTTGGAATGGTTATGCCATTGAGTCCATAGCACAACATCAAATCTTCATCGCATGTTTTCAACATGGATTTTCAAAGAGAATGGATTTTCAAGTTGAACCGTTTTTACTTAATCTTGTAAGAAGAAAGTTATGTTATTTATAAAGGATATTTGAAAATGTAAATAGATATACTCATTTTTATTTATATAATAAGAATTATTTCGAAATGTAAATAAAGTTATTTCTAATTAGAGGTTTAAATAATTACATGGCTTTGGATAAGAGTAAATATGGATTTTATAAAACACAAGGACTTATATATATATTTTCGGAACATGGTTTATAAAATAGATATCTTGTATGGAATTTTGAGATAAATATACATATATAAGTATATTTTTGGAATAATTCAGATTTATGTAATATTTTTATCAAATAGTGAATACTTAAATAAAGTTAAATAATAATTAAATGATGGATTTTGAATAAAGGAACTCGAAAGTAATATTTTATATAAAGTAATTTTAGAAAACCATTATATATATATATTAAGATTATATTTAATTACTTTCATACCTTAAACTCTTATAATATTTTCTACCATTTGGCAATCCCGTGCGACTTTTTTTTTTAAATGAAAATGTTTTGAGAACCTTAATTCTATAATTTGAAAAATACTCATATTCGACTTAGTGTTACCGATTGGTTTAAATGCTCTCAAGTAACACTTCATCGAATATTGTACAACTCATTGAATAGAATGTTTGAGTGGTACTTACTAGCCTTTTTAGCAAATGTTCGAATTTCACTGGGCAATATGGGATGCCTTGGTTAAATTCATGTGATTGTTATTAGGAAGTATTTAATGCTTTAGAGTTGTATCCCCTTTTGGTGTGTGGCATGGTGCTGCTAGATCCTTAAGAGAATATAGATTAGGGTTTCCAGTGGTATCCGTAATGAGTGAGATTTACTAGCTTCTAGTAAATACTGGAATTTCACCAAGCGGTATGGAACGTTTTGGTTAAGTTCTAGCGATTACTAAAAGCGATAGTATTTTGCACTTTAGAGTATATTTCCATGTAGAGTTTCGCCCAAGGGCCAATAAATCCTTAAAAGATATACTTATGAATTTCTTAAATCCTTTTGTGTTATGCTATGTGTTCTATGATCATTTGGATCGGTACAGATAACTCCTGGTTATCGACTAGGGTTGCTTTATGGTATTGGAGATCCTTAGTATTAGATCAACACGAGTGATACTAGTTTGTTTCCATGGTATGGGCGATAGTTATGATTGGTATGAAAGATCTAGATGATTGATATGTTTTGTTTCGGTTATCATGGATTTCTAGTGTTTTTGGATTTCAAATGTTCTTGAGTTTTGCGATAAGTTCCGAGTTAAATCACTTATGTAACCAATTTACATTATTTGTACCATATAACTTTGTTCTTACCCTTTGGAATATTTAGAGATAGTCCGACCCATTTATTTTATAATACTCGGTTCAGGCCTAGGCTTTTAGGTTTTTAGGGCTCAGGCTTTTTGGTACGTGTGCTTGCAGATGATAGACATTTTGACATCTTAGTTTACCTTTTGTAGTATATTTATATGTTTTATTATAGGATGTACAATTTGAGATAGTGACTTATTTTGGATGTGTATCATGCGAGTCTAGTACTTTGTTTTGTAGACTCATAGCATGTATTGTATATGATGTAAATTATCCACTGTGATCTATGACTGTTGTTTATATGATTTATTGTTTTGATTTTGAGAAACAGATATGTTTATTTCTTTAAACTGAGATTGTACACATCAAAATTTCATTTTAGATATTTAGCGAAAAGAGTAAGTGCGACGTGTCAGTGTTAGATTAAAGATATATTCACATTTAGTCACCCTTAACAAGCCGTATTCTCTATATTATTAGACGACATTATTTATAATGTTCTTTAATAATATGGGTATCACGATTGAGTCGTTATAGTTTTGTATCAGAGTAGGGTCAGAACATTATAACATATCATATCACAGATCTGAAACCTAAATTACTTAGTGTCCTATCCCTTGGGTTGTGTGGTAGGTAGTTACTTAACTACCTAATTAAGGATAGGAATATAAAATGGTAATGGGATAATCATTTGAGATGTATTTTTGATTTTTAACTTTTTGTATTAAAAATAATATTACAGTTTGGATTGTGTAGTTAGAGTAATGGCTGGAGGCAGACCTAGAGTTACATAAGGATTAACCAGTACTCCTTAAACATGAGGGATGTTTTTAACTCCTAAGCAGATTGCAAAGATTGTCTGTGCTGCCCAGATTGCTACTTCTAAGGGTCAGTTGGTTCATATGATTTTGCTCACTCTTGCAGTGACTTTGGATGTTTAGGAGGTAGGTCCTTTAAGGGAGCAGAGAAGCTCATTGAGATTCAGGCCTAGATAAAGACGTATAAGAGGAACTTTTCTCGCATGAATCTTAATGATACCTAAAGGATTCAAGTAGCCTCCAGCCAATTACAAGAAAGGGCATTGGCATGGTATGACTTGTTAGTAGCATAGGTTGAGGAGGATCAACTTACTTAGGCTCAATTTAGAGAGAGATTTGAGCAGAAGTTTCTTCCAAAGGTAGAAAAGGAAGCAATGACTAGGAAATTCATTGAGCTTAGGCAGAATCAGATTTTTATTGTGGAGTATATAGTAGAATTTGAGGCACCATCCAAGTATGGTTTGGATTTCATTAATACCGGAAGAAAGAAAAATCAAAAGTTCATTTATGTATTGCGTAAATCTTTGAAGAAAGCTCTATTACTTGAGATGGATATTTCTTTCGAGTTCTTATTCGATTCAGCACTTCGTCTCGAGGAGGCGGATAAGGATAGTGAGGAGAAAGAAACTCCTAGGAAGAAAAGGCAAAAGTTCAACCAGAAAAGAAGACAACCGATTGAGCAAGGGAATTCCAAAGCTAAGGATATGAAGAAGAAGCATGACGAGTCTGGTTCTACCACCACACATAGGAGCCAAGTTGCATGTTTCAATTTTGGAACTTGGGGCCATTATTCGAGTGAGTGTAGGAAGCCTAAAGTTTCTTCTCCAGTAGGTGTTTGTTTCTATTGCAAGAAAAAGGGGCACTTGATAGTGGCTTGCCCATATAAGGAAAGGAAGGAAGGAAAGGGGAAGGCCGTTGGAACTTCCGGTGGATCGACTTAGCTAGATATAGTTTTATTTTTTTAGAAAGTTCTTTTCTTTTGCTAGGCTGTGTTAGAGTTAGTTTTAGAAATAGTTAAGTACCATGAGCTTTTGCATTTTATGGATAGAACTTAGGATAAAAGCTGTTTGCTTTTAGTTGATGGGTTGTTAGGAATTGATTGTTTAGTTATATTTATTCACCTTGGATGCATGGATGCTATTAATAACATAATAGACATAACCAAGAGAATTTTTTTTATATTTAAGTATTGTGTTAACTTGTTCGGTAATTGTTTAAAGATTTTGATCGATATATGAGACGCCATATCATCGATAGGAATTTCTAAACATCAAGCGAGACACTTTGACTTGAGAATCTAAGAATAATTATTTTGAGAAACATATTTTGAGTTAAAAATAAATTGAAATAATATTTTCATCATAAAATAATTGTGCAAAGTGGAGGGACTTGGTAAGACATTATTGATAGCTTATACGATCAATTTTGTAAGTAATAAAGTCGATCATAATGATTCCGTAGCTTAATATTATTTTACCCAGTGAGAAGCTTTTTAATTCACAATTTATGAATCGGTTGGAAAATATAATAACTTTCTTAAAAATAATAATAAAAGGTAGGATACCTTAATTATCTTTAAGTGAAATTTAAAAATTAAATTATAGATTTCTTTTGTTAAGAAAATTGCAAAGACGTAATTTTCTTAAAGGGGGAAGCATGTAATAACTCTGTTGTTAATTATCTAATTAATTAAGTTTAATTATGGATAATTAATTTTTATTTGTGGTTTGTTAAATAAAATCGTGAAATTAAATCTAGTTTTGAGAATAATTGATTTAATTTAACCGACAAATGAGTTTCATTTCTTAGTGAGAATTTAAATTTAAATTTGAAAGATGACTAAATCAATTATTTAAATTTGGCATTTTTTTGAAAATTCTTAATACTAAAATTATTATTAAAAAAAAGAGATTTTTGGAAATATTAATCCATCTTTATAAAAAGGGTAATAATAATTTATATTTGTTAAAGTTAGATTGTATTTATATAAAACACTTCAATATTGATTTAAAACGATATTTTCTAACATATTAATAATTGTCAAGTTTTGTGAAATCAAATTTATAATTTATAAAATATTTTTTAGTGTAGGTAAGTATGTAATAAGTGATAAAGCAAAAATTACACTATTATTAAAAAGAGAATTAGTAACACTTGCTTATTGGGTTCATAATCATACCCTCTTAGTCCAAGAAGATAAGAATATGAGATTGAGAAGTAAAGTACGTACAAAACTCTCATTCTCATTTCTTCCTTTGCCAGAAAATGTGAAACTCAAAACTCCTCTAGCATAAACCCTAGTTCTTGAATCTCCAATTTCTAGTCTTAGATCATAGGGCTTTTGGCAATTTCTAGTAGCAATTGAAAGAAGATAACCCCTACACCTTCTAGTTCATCAATTAGGGATTATTAATTTTACTTTCATCTCTTGTTTGTAATCTTGTTTTGTAACTTCTGAAGTTAAACCTAGGTGTTTGCTGAAAGGTTTTAGCCTAGAAGAATTCAAGTTTATTGCATCTAATTCAAGCTATAAAGGTGAGTTAACAACTCACACAATCTATCTCTAGATTCATATTAATTGTATTTGCTATTTTGGATGAATTGGATGTCGAATATATTTGAATTTCTGGGGGTGTTTGTATTTTCCATTATGAAATTTATTGTTATTGCAAACCCTTGTTTATATGATCCCTTAAACCATCAATTTGAAGTTGGTTGGTTACTTGCATGATAGCCAATCAGTGTAGTTGAGGTCTAAGCTTCAATTCGGCGAAAAACCCCCGCCAACGGACGATTTGCGAGCCTCGTGCACTGCTTGGGACTCAGCCCAGGCGGTGTCACCAGTACCACCAGACTGGTGCACCGGTCATGGCCTAGGTTAAGCCCTAGGTCATGCTCATTTCGCTTCCTGATGGCTCAGTTCACCCATCTGCTTGCCGTTTGTTTCCTTGTTGATATTTATTTGTTTTTGACGTCCTATTTCATGCCGTTTTGTGATGATTTCGATGTTATTTCCAAACTTTGAATTGTCAATTTGTTTTGGAATGGTTATGCCATAGAGTCCATAACACAACATTAAATCTCCATCACATGTTTTCAACAAGGATTGTCTAAAAGAATAGATTTTCAAGTTGAACTGTTTCTACTTAATCTTGTAAGAAGAAAGTTATGTTATTTCTAAAGGATATCTGAAAATGTAAATAGATATAGTTATTATTATTATTATTATTTATATATAATAATAAGAATTATTTTGAAATGTAAATAAAGTTATTTCTAATTAGAGGTTTAAATTATTACATGGTTTTGGATAAGAGTAAATATGGATTTTATAAAGGGACAGTTTGGCTAAAGTCCCTATTAAGTTTCAAAATACACCGAACATCCTTGCGAAAAAGTATGTAAATTAGGTCCCTAGAATTATGTTAATGAATAATTGCAGACATTTATGCAGTTATATCTAAAAATTACAGAGATTTCCGTAATTATTCACTCAAAAAATGTGGAAATTTCCGCAAATTTTATGAAAATTTGCGGAAATTTTCGCAATTATTCATTAAAAAAATTGTAGAAATTTCCACAATTACTCACTGAATAATTGAACACATTTATGCAAGTTTTGGATATAATTTCATAAATGTCTGCAATTATTCACTGAATAATTGCATAAATGTATGCAATTATTCAGTAACTTAATTCCAGGGACCTAATTTACAATCTTTTTTTGGGGAGGAGTTTTCGTGGATTAAGTTTGATTTCAAAGGCCTGAGCCTAATATTCACTTTTATAAAATACAAGGACTTATATATATTTTTGGAACATAGTTTATTAAATAAACATTTTGCATGGAATTTTAAGATAAATATACATATATAAGTGCACTTTTGGAATAATTTGGATTTATGTAATATTTTATCAAACAGTGAATATTTATATAAAGTTAAATAATAATTAAATTATGGATTTTGAATAAAGGAACTCGAAAGTAATATTTTGTATAAAGTAATTTTAGAAAACCATTATATACATACATTAAGATAATATTTAATTACTTTCAAACCTTGAACACTTATAATATTTTCTGTCATCTGGTAATCCCGTGTAACTTTTTTTTTAAATGAAAATGTTTTGAGAACCTTAATTCTATAATTTTAGAAATACTCATATTCGACTTAGTGTTACCAATTGGTTTAAATGCTTTTGAGTAACACTTCATTGAATATTGTACAACTCATTGAATAGAATCTTTGAGTGGTACTTACTAGCCCTTTAGCGAATATTCGAATTTCACCGGGTAGTATGGGATGCATTGGTTAAACTCATGTGAGTGCTATTAGGAAGTATTTAACACTTTAGAGTTGTATTTTCTTTTGGTGTTTGGCATGGGGTTACTAGATCCTTAAGAGAATATAGTTAGGGTTTTTGGTGGTATCTGTAACGAGTGAGATTTACTTGCTTCTAGTAAATTATGGAATTTCACAAGGCGGTATGGGATGTTTTGTTTAAGTTCTAGCGATTACTGAAAGCAATAGTATTTGGCACTTTAGAATATATTTCCTTGTAGGGTTCGGTCGAGGGCCGATAAATCCTTAAAAGATATATTTATCGATTTCTTAAATCCTTTTGTGTTGTGCCATGTGTTCTACAATCATTTGGATCGGTACGAACAACTCCTGGTTACTAGCTAACGTTGTTTTACGGCATGGATGATCCTTAGTATCAGATCGGCATTAGTGTCCATATTATGGACGATTCTTATGATTGGCATGAACGATCTAGGTGATTGATATGTTTTGTTTGGGTCATCATGGATTTCTAATGTTTCTGGATTTAAAATGTTCTTGAGTTTTGCGATAAGTTCCAAGTTAAATCACATATGTAACCAGTTTACATTATTTGTACCATATACCTTATATTATATCTTTTTCTCACCCTTTGGAATATTTAGAGATAGTCTGACCCGTTTATTTTATAACACTTGGGCCAGGTCGAGACTTTTCAGGTTTTCTGGGCGCTCAGGCTTTTCGGTAGGTGTGCTTGCAGATGATAGACATTTTAACATCTTAGTTTATCTTCTTTAGTATATTCATATGTTGTATTATGGGATGTACTATTTGAGATAGTGACTTATTTTGGATGTATATATTTGAGTCCAGTATTTCATTTTGTAAACTCACAGTATGTATTGTATATGATGTAAATTATCCATAACGATCTTTGATCGTTGTTTATATGATATATTGTTCTAATTTTGAGAAGTCGGTGTGTTTATTTCTTTAAACTGAGAATGTACACGTCAAAATTTCATTCCAGATATTTAGCAAAAAGAGTAAGTGTGACGTGTTAGTCTTAGATTAAAGATATATTCACATTTGGTCGCCCTTAACAAGCCGTATTCTCCGTATTTTTAGATGACATTATTTATAATGTTCTTTAATAAAATGGGTATCGCGGTGAAGTTATTACACGTTGAGTCTGACTTTCAGGGGCTCTTCCAAAATCTTATGGCGGTCCAAAATGATGGAATACTTAAGGAGGTTAGCTATACTAGATAACTTAAGCCCGTTCCCCATACTCTCTACCGCTTTAGTTAAGGATAGCACGATCTTCTGATCTTCGGTTTTTAGTTGTTTAGGAGCAGTATCTGAAAAGAAGCATCCATTAGAAAAAGATAAGGAATGGGCATGATGTAAAAATAACAACAACAGTAACAACTTACTAGGAGTAGAAAATGTCCTTCTAATGTTAGAAAAACTCTTGATGATCCCTTGCTTTATTAACACCTTAAGAGATCATGATTTTTGGGTAAGGACGAATGCGGTATAGTTGACAATCTGGTTGATCACTAACTTTAGCACGAATTGCTATAGAATGGAAGATTTCAGCGCTGAGAGAAGGGAGCACTGCTTCTTGAGCCCAAAACTTCTAAGTAGGTCAAGTATGTGTATGAATTAAGTAGGAATCGGATGGGAGCGATGCCTAAGTGCTCTATATATCTTTGAAGGAAACCTGAAAATGAAAGATAGCTAGTATGCCAAATATGTACTACGATAAAAGCAAAGTATCCCTTAGGTGGATTGGAAATAGGATGTGAAGGACCTGCAGGAATGGCTTTTATTCCAGTAATGCCAAACTGACCAAGAATAGAATCCACTTCTTCTTGTGTCGTTATATACGATGGATTCAAAAGATTTTCTTCTTTCTCGCTAACCGAGGGAGGAGATTTGGACCCCTTTCTAGATTTCTTAGTAAGCTTCATGGTGGCTTGTTGACCTTCCATTAACCTACCAGGTGATTTATTCTAAGCTTGAGAAGTAATCATGTTCATGCTATAGGAAAATTTAATATGTTGTTGTCTAAGTAATATATCATTATTCAAATGACGAAGTTTGAATTAGCTAATAGGAAACAATCCTTAGATGACTTATGACGAATTTGTCAGTAAATCAAAATCTTAATCTTAATAATAAAACCCTATGAGAAAACATTACAAAAGTTGAGTAAGATAAGCATGTAATGAACTCAGGATTCAAAATGATAATAAGCTTTGTAACTATAATTAACCAAAAAGTAATAAATGCCGACGACATCAATGAGTAATGGCAACGTAGTTCATCAATGAGCTAACTGGTTAAATTTCTCATAATATGTTAAAGAAGATAGTATGTAGATGATGGTATTGAATAAAGCTTAATTCATGGAATGGAAAGTACTCATGAAGCAATAAGGATAAACAAAGAACTCCCAAATGTTAAATTAAGGCTTTACAAATCAATGTCAAAAGCAAGCAACGTTGACTATGACTGAAATGCCGTCGCCTTTAACCAGGATACTTTTTCTCTTAACAATAGAAAGTTATCATATTTCGCCTGAATCACTAATGCTAAAATATGGTAGGATATCAAAATGATGGGTTAATAAATGGTATTGCTGGCATAGTGGGACATGCTAGTGTCGCAAGGTCGACTTTAACTGATATAAAGATGATCAGTGTCTCATTCAAATAACGACGACGTTTATAATTCTATGTGGATTATCAGCACAAATAAGTAATGAAGATAAGAGTTAGTAGTGGTTAGACAACGTTAATAAACTAAGTCAAGAGTAATAACGATGACAAGTATCATAAAGCATTACCGAACATTGCTGCTATAGAAAAAGTTAAAGTAATAAAAATTGCCGATATCAATGAATGGCGACGACATTGGTCAATACGTATTAATAAGTGACGACGTCAACTATAATCAAATAACTCCGCAACTAATTGGAATGCACTATTTTTTTGGTAATAAGAAGTTATCACATCACATCTTGATATATAATCTGTGACGACCCTGAATTTTGGACATTTGAAATTGAAATATTTAATTGATTTTAAATATTTGAAAGATAGTTTAACTTGAAATTCAAATATCAGGATTTATTTGGCAATTAAATTATTAAATTTAATTTTTGAAGTTGGGTAAAATATTTAATCTTCAGTTTTAAGCTTGTTAAAAATATTTTGAAGTCTTGTAAAATCTATATTAATAATACTGAAGATAATAAAAGCTTCAGAACTGAATTTGAAACTGTTTTGTTCAGTTTGAAAATATATTGTTTAAATCGATATTTAAAAATAGCCTTCCGAGGCACAGTCTCAGAATTCGACGAAACCAGTTTCATTGGATCCGTAATAGTGTGTTATTATCATATTTCAATTTTCATAGCATTCAGAGTTGTCGTGTGATCGTACGATAAGTAAACGCATTGAAATTTATATTGAAATTTAATATAATAGCTGGTACAAAAAGCTATCTTCTCTATACGATCGAGTTTGGACTCGAAACCTTTTCCAGTGCGTTTGGAATATGGGTATAACCTTATGAACGCCTGGCGGCACGCTTCGATAGGAGTTCGAAATTTTAAGTTGCGTTTTCGAGACGATTTGAATTTGAATTTGAATTTAGATTTAATATAAATAATGTTTTCACGAGGCAATTATACATGCTTCATCCCTCATATTACACGTGTTCCCCTGCCATTTTGAATCGTGTACATGTGTTCCTTTTTTCTTCTTTCGTCCGTTAAAAGGAAAAATAAAACAAAATTTTATACCTATCTTCGTTAACAAAAACAAAATGAAAGAAATACAATTCAAATCGAAATGGCCGAGCAGAATTCAAATTGAACGAATCATGTTCGTTCCCTTCCTCATTCCCAAATTGGTTCGAATAAAAATCAATGGCCGAACTCTTCGTTACTTGAATCGATACTCGAGATTGACTCGAAGCTGGGTGCGGCAGCTCGCAATTGGGTGAGTCACATTGGATTTGGAAGCGGCGAGTCGTCGTGGGTGGAAAACGTGGGGGTCGCGAAGCTATCAAGTCACGGGTTTGATCGCGAGGCGGCCTGGGTGTTCGTTAGTACGGCAAGGGATGCCATTCGATTTTGAGGCTCGTATTGGCTCGAGTTCGCGTACGAATGGGGAGGCGCGCATGGATGAAGATCAAAGGCCAATGGGTTGCTGCGTTCACTGTTGAGAGATTGAGGGCCGCAAGCGATGTTGAGATCGTAATCGTGATGGCGATGACAGCTTGGAGGCGAAGTTCGTCGTTGTAATAAGGTTTGAAATCATGAGGAAATCAAGCCGAAATGGAAAATGGATTGCATGCATAATAAAAGGTGAGATCTTCTCACTCACTTGATTTGCCTAGTTAATTTAAATGAATAAATTTAAATTATTGGATGTGCTTGGATGAATTTAATAATTTATCTGTTGGATGATAGTATATATGATAGTCGTGTATATATATATATATATATATATATATATATTTGGAGTGATTGATTTCCCGCATTATATAGCGGATGAGACCCTATGCGCCGCATAATAGCGGATGATATTATATAAACCCATATACCGCGATATTCCACCTCGAAGTGGAATTGGTATTTAATTGTTGTGCTAACATCTGTGGATGCATGGAAACAGGTTTGAGGGATCCAACTGGATTCCTCACATTGTTGAATTTATTTGTATATGTTGTGATGTGATAATCTGTGAATGATTATATTGATAAATGGAATTTATTTGAAGGCTATAATTTCGCCGAATATATTTTTTGTATCGTAGGATACCAGAAATAAATATAATTGGATTTTTGAAAATTTAAGTAAAGATTTATTTTAAAAGGTAACAAATTTTTGGAAATCAATTTGGAAATCAAATTGGAATTTGATTTGGTGTTTGAAATAAATTTGGAATTTGATTTGGTGTTTGAAAGTGAATATTTGGAAATCGATTTGAAAATTGTATATCAATGGATATTTGGAAATGTAAATTCACAATGGGAATTTATAAAGGAAAGAGAAATTTGTTTTAAAAATAAATGTTGGTTTATTTTAAAAAGTGTGGAAAGAAATTACAGATTTGGAATGTAAATTGAAATAAGTCAAGAGGGATTTATTAATTGATTTAAAAGGACCATTTTGAAATGGAAAGTGTATTTTCACTGGAAAGCCGAGTATGTTTTCAAAGTAGCTGATAAATATAAATTGAAAGTTTTAAGGATGGTTTTAAAAACGATACTTTGGAGAAATTATTTTCTTAAGTTGTTTTTAAATCTTTAAAGTAAAGATTTATTTGGTTGATTATAGAAGTGATTATTTTAAAGATCAAATTGAGATTTGATTTAGAAAATGGATATTTTAATAATTACACTTTATCTAATAATTTTATTCTTAAAATTATTTGGACTTGAGTTTTTATATGAGATATTGATATTAAATTTCATAACTAATGTTTTAAATAAAGTGTTTAAAAATAGTTTTTATTTTAAATGTATCCAAGTACATATATTTTTGGATAAGTGATTTAAATCATTTTGAAGTATTCGGACTCGGCGAATTTTCAGTGGAAATAAATAACATTTGGAAATTTATTCCGAAAAGAAAAGTGTTTTGAAATTGGTTTTCAAAGTGTTGGAGTGTTAAAAATATATCTTGCGAAGATATTTTGAAAATAAATAATTGGGTAAAAATTATTTAAAATCTGGTGATTGTTGTGAATAGTGATTGATAGTTAAATAACCGACTATCAATATTGACCTTTAAACGGCATTTGAATTTCGATGCGACATGGGTCGGATTCCAGATGGTTATCCGAAACCCACATCGAATCTTAATAGTGAATCTTTGTGACTTGTGTATCCATGTGTTTTTAAAAATAAATGCTCATTATTCGGATTAGCCGGGAGAGGACTTTATGTCATAAAACCCATTCCGAATAATGATACGACGAAATGGGATTGCATTTGAAGATGGTGTTGAAGACTGAGTATTTTCGAAAACGAAAGGATTACCTGTCGAATGTCTCTACACCGATTTGCTCCGGTATAGAGATTTTATCACCCTTTGTGATGGGGAGTTCGGACGTGATTAGTGAATATCCGGATTGCAAGGGCTTCTTTGAAGTGCCTTCGGTTCCGTTCGAACCCGGAACGGACTTGTATGGATGTATGTCTGACGTTACACTTTGAGATGTAAAGCTGGTTTCTATCAAATACATTTCTGTTTGGTGGCGGAGAATTTATTCTCTTAGCTTAACACCATTCTATGAGACGTATGAGCTAAGAGGTTATGTAGTTGATTGTTACTAGTGATATATTCCCAATTTGGTAATGTGGCATGTTAAGTGTTGTTGATCATTTGTTGATCGAAGCATGGCTTTTGTGAAAAGCGTAGCTTTGTGGACGAGACTTCGTCGGACCTCACAACCCGAAATGGTCGAAACTGGAAGGATGCGGCAAGGTTGTTTGTGGGTAGCGCCCTTAGGGTATGTCCATTTCCTTCTAGAAAAAGGTGGTATCATAGTATGGAGCCCAGACACTTCACTTATGTGGTTGCTGCAAATTTATTACTTTGTGGTTGTTGGTGTTGAGGATCCTCGGATAAAGGTCGGTAACGACCGGGATGGCATACTCGTGTGTGGAGTTATCTAGTTACAGCTTCATTGCACCAGAAGCGTGAGATAACTCGGCCTTGTGTTGGTAGAGATCCGGTTAGGTTCTCGGGGCGTCCCTTCAGAGGCGTACCCATGTGGTGTAGGAAGTTCCTTAGCCTAACCATTTGTTGGAAATCCAAAGAAACAATACGCGCCTTGTACGGTTTTAGTTGTATAACCTGCCATTTACTTATGGTATTTTCATTTTCCAAAAGCATAGTGGATTTCTTTTTATTCCTTTGTGCAAATAACTGTTTTAAGATCTCACACCAGTCCCATGACTGACTCGGAGTTTATTGTTCCCTTTCTAAACTCTGGGTGCCCATAATTTTCCACACGGGCAGCCTAGAGTCAGGTTATCAGTTGTTCTGGAGCGAAGTCAGAAAAGTACGCTGTGGAGATCAGGAGGCGAGCTGAATGGCGAGACGTACTTCCGTATACTATTATCATTCCGCTGTGTATTCAATCATATGTGCAGATTATTATAACTGCCAGTGTTGTGTGTTGTTGTTGTAAACTTTGATGATGTATTGTATGAACTGATATAGTTCTTTGTTTTAAAGATTATTCATTTATTTATTATATGTTGTTCCACTGCGAATGTGAGATTCTGTTATTGTTTCTGTTTCTTCTTCCACCTCTTTCTTCTTTAACCCTAATGATTCGGTTTTCCGGCATTCGATGGTTCGGCATTTGATACAGTGGGCGTATTGATGTCGACTTTCGGAAGTCGAAAAATTGGGTCGTTACATAATCGAATAATGAAGAGCCTTGTCGATGTCAGGGATCATGCCAATGTTATAACATCAACGTTAACTAAGATTAAAATGATCGATGTTGCATCTAATCGATTTAAGTGTCTTAGATTACTCACAATATAAGAGTTTTAAATCAAAAATGTCAACTGATAAAATAATAAGGAAATATAATACTTCGTTAATTTTAAGTGTAATAATAACATTGAAGAGCATTGTATTGACATTATTAACAGCGTCGTGAATGAAGATAGTGAAAATTGATACTGAGTTTTAGGCCTAGTACGTCGCATTCGTTAATAAATAAACTTAAAACGTATCAGTTTTCATACCAACCACAACTAAGTATCAAGGTCTATTTGTGTGGCGTAGAAACATTGCATAATGGATTAACAACTAGGTTAACTAACCTACTTCGAGTTTATGGCACCATAAACGATGACATTAACACGAGTCTAAATAGTTGTGGAACTGAGTTGATATCCTACCCATTTCATCGTAAAATAGAAAATGCCTAAATCCTCAAATCAACACCACTAAGCAGCTAATCCAATATCGTGGAAGGTGAATAATAATAACATAATAAAATTTGGGTTACTAGGACAAGGTAATTGAATCCGATTGCTAATTTCAAAAGTAATAGCATTTGAGCGCAACGCTGGTTATGATTTCAACATAAAATTCATGAAAAACTAATTTATGTGTTAATAAAGGCAGCAACTGTACCTGAATTTAGAATATTGTCATTAAAGAGCTTAAGCTTGCTACTAACTTTGAGAATTTAATCGTTTGTTCAAGTTTTTGAAATTGCAGGTAAATGATAAAGGGAAGAGAAGTTTACGTATTTATAAGGAGAAGTAAGCAAATGAGTATCGTTGGATTTGATTCAAATGAATGGATAGATCAGCACAAGAAGATCAAAAGGGGGGAATGATGCCAAGAATATCGACTTGAAAAGTCAATGATTTCTTTACACTAGGGGGCAAATGTTATTATTATCATCGTCGTTGAAGATATTCAAGGAAATAGTCTCGATGAGTAGCGATATCACATAAAGTCCATTATCCTTGATAAAGCCCAGAACCATGAAGTATGAACATCGTCTTCCATGAGTCATGAAAACTGCCAAATAATATTATGATTAACGTCGAGGCTCATGATTTCCGAAGCCATGCTGAATGAAGTCACATCCTATCAATGTCGACGTTGTTAAAGTCAACCATTCTTAATGCTGTTGGTGATCAGAGTTGTTAGGTACTGATGGTATTCTCTATCCCAACGTCCCTTCTCATCGAAATTGCCTTCTAAAGAGAAATACAAGTTATAAATGTTGTCGAGGTTCAACACTATTACAACGTTGACTCTTATGAACATGCTTAGGAGACACCATACATCTACATGTGCGATGTTGATGACTGTCATCATCGATATCCACATGTGCAGTTAATACCGCATTTAGTAAGCATCGGCATCGAGGGTCATCAATGTCACCACTGTTCAATGCTGCCAACCATCAATCGAAGGAGGTCTAAAGATATGGAGTCGTCATCACCGATATTCATGCTAAGAACCATCAATACACCCAAAAGGATGTTGAAGAAGCTTCTACTAATGTCGCCTTTCATCGATGTTAATAAAAGTTGATCGATTAAGAAGGAACTATTGACGTCGAGTTTAGAGATGTCGAGAGTCGACCCTATTTCATCGATGCTGAAGTTTAGCTATGTGAATACAAAAATGATTGCTTTGATGTTCGACGACGTTGTTAATGTCAAAGCCGATATAATATCAACATTGATGATTTACGACGCTGCTAATGCCGATGCAAATGAACACTGAGGCTTGTCATTTGCCGAACCTTATAAATATGGACATAGGAGCTTCGTGGAAGAGGCCGATTTATCTCTTCTCGTTTCTTTCTTTTAAACTTGGTAAATCCTAAATTGGATTAGGGATTTTTCCTGTTGTAGCACTTGAACAATTATACACATAAGGATTTTGGAAATTAAACAATGGCATGGCCTTTTTGACTTGATTTGGACTATGACTTGCATATTCGTTTGACATTGTACATTGATTGACTTGGGCTAGTAACTTGCATAACATATTGAAATTCCTTGAACTTGTGATTTGACTCCTACTATGCATATTAACTCGAACGTCGATCTTCATACTGCCTCCAGATCTCTATGTCGACGATGATTAAACTTAAAGCCAACATAGATGTATACTTCGATTCGAAGACTTTGGTTAGCCTCGACAAGGCCTCACTTTGAAGTTGTCCTATTCCTTACATACTTTTAGGGTTAGCAAATTTATTTGTTAACATCTATCCATAAATAGATATGCTATAAAACCCTAATTCTTGAACTCTTAATCACTCTTTAAATGTCATTCTCTTTTATCTCTCTACTGATAATTTGCTCCATCTAACACCAAACCACGTAAAAAAAATGTCTACATCCAATCTCTGCAAATGATGTGATGATTTTTTTGCTTTGCTGAGAAGAGTAAAAAGGAAGTATTTGTTAGATCAAAGGTACATAGAATGACCAAAATTTGACCTTAAAAGGGATAAGAGGCCATTTTGGGGTTCAATACATCGATGCTAAAGATAATATCAAAGTTGTTTGAGCGCGGATGAGGCACAATAGGCATTAGTGGTAACAATGATGGGTAACTCGTTCGAAGACATGCACTATTTAGCAATTAGGGTTTCAATTGAGAAGAAGGCACCAAGGGATGTCATTTGTTTAGACGAGGTATTGACAGTACACCTCGAGACATTGGTTCTGACGGTGGTGACTACGACTATGAAAGTGGCAGTTCCAATTACGATAATCTAATGAATGTTGGGCAGAGCTAAATCATCTAAAGGCCTTTATCTCATTTTATATTATGAAGATACCCATACAATTAATTGTTATAACATTTGAATACAAACTTTGTTTTGGATGAAACTTGTGCTATTGGGTTCACATTGAGATTCTCTTCGATTTGTCATATATTTCATTGAATTTTAATACTTTAGAGAAAAGTGACTAATCCAGGAAAATAGATGTAAGTCATTTACATTTATTGTTCGTATTTATCTTATCATGACATATGAAAATATCCTTTAGTAGTAAACATCTATACTGACATTGTTATAGTTGACATTTATATTGGTGTGGGATATTTAACACTTATGATTTAGTATTTATCATTTATTTATTAGTTGATACCATTAACTTGATAATTGATATTCAATGAACGTCTATATTGATGGTTGACATTTACAATTTGCATAGGACATTTGTATTGATGGTTGACATTTAAAATTTACATTGGATATTTATATTGATATTTGACTTCAAATTGATATTCGATATTTAAATTTGACATTTGAAACCTATTTCATAGTTTACACTTATATTTGATATTGGGATTTGTACTTGAAAATTTGATATTAATGGTTAGATATTCAGGATATTTCTACAATTGTTAGGATTACATCCTATTTGACTATTACTATATTTATCCATACTTCTTGGTCTTACTATTTGTTATTATTTACTGTATTCATCGTTTAGTAATTACTATTAGTTAGTATTAACTATTTTCCAATATTTACCGTTTATTAGTATTAATTATTATTGATATTTACAAACTATTAATATTTACCATTCATCAGTAATTACCATTTGCTAATGTTAATGTTTCTAGTATTACTTTAATGTTTGTTAATAATTATTGTCTATTTACTTTTTTGATAACAAGAGTGATACTTTAATGTTTGTTAATAATTGACATGTATTTATTGTTTTCTTCTATTTCCATTATTTGGTAAATACACTGACATTCATCATTTGTTAGTAATTATTTCTCTTTAATATTTGTTTTTTCTTGAAGTCGTCGGTTGCTAATGTATTGGATTTGTAGCTAGTGTAGTTAGTAGTACACATTTTTGGGTAGCTAACTTAAGGGTTAGTAGTTATATTGATACAGTGCATTTAAGTTGGCTTGCTATTATTGATTGATGTTCGATGGGCATTAGGGAGTGTATAACACTTGTCATTTATTTTTCATATTTGAGAGAGTTTAAAATATGACTTAGGGGAAGTTATATGATTTGGTTATATAACTTAACCCTCAAAGAGAATCTTATTTTAAACACAATATGCTTTTGGTTTTACTGTCCTATTATATATATTATTTTATTGGATATATGTAATGTTTTATATACATCAAATATATATAAGTAGAAAATACTTAGAGAAGTATTTTATGAATTGCAGTTGCCAACGTGTTGTGAACATGAGTTTTGAATTGATATTCCAGTACTTATGATTAAATCTTCCTAGTCACAAAGCGAGAAAAAAATAGTGATGCATCCATTGAAACTAATATACGTACTAGTCTCTATATGATGGACGTAGAATTACTCATGATCGTTGGGGACACCACATGATTACGTACTATGGTTGTTTGTAACAACCATAGAATGACTCAACGAAAGTCTTCTATAGGTTAATACCACTTAGATAAAATAGAAGATCTAATGTAACAATGTGTAGTAGTTTTCGGACTTGAGAGTACTGCGGATCTTAAGTAACTAAATTATAATTTGATTATAGTAAATCACATGATTTTCTATTCATATTACGACCATAGTTGGGTATATGTTGAACTACTTGAAGTGAAACACTACTCAAGAGAGTATTCATCTTCGTCATTGTAGAAGGTAAGTATCGCCATAATTGGTAATCAACTTAAAGTCAAAATACCTAAACAAACAAAATAGTTAATCAGTAAATGTTATCGGATTGAACCATAGACTTTATAGTGGTCTATACAATTAACTATGAATATTAATAGAGTTTTTGATCATTGACCAAACTTTAGATATCATAGTGATATAGTGACATAAAAAAGAAAATATGCATAAAATATTGGTACAAGCGGTAGTTTAATAAAGATTAGAAATTAGATTTTGCCTGAATGATCAATAAGCAACCGAACATGTGTCTAATATAGTACTTCATCAAAGTTTGTACAAGCTTTAGTATTTTAATTCTTTAAATATTTATTGAGATCGGGTTTAGGTTCTTTCGCTTGATTTGTTCGCATAATTGCTGGTATCCTATCATTATGCTTTCTGACCAGAGAATTGCTCTTTCTTAACAAGCAAGACTGGATATTGATTATGGAAAGTACTCTCGAAAGTCAACACAACCGAGTGGTTAGCTAAATTTCAAGTCCAACCAATTTGTAATTTAGTTGTAAATGTTAGAAATCGATAAAAAAATTAATACAAATATTGTATTGATTTTTTTATGGAATTTTAATTATAGCAAACTGTAAATTTACATCTAGTAATTAAAGTGGTTAATTTAATAGTGCCATCGAGATATTATGTGTTTTTTATATGATTGGCTGATTAATGCTATAAGTTGATTTTATGCTTTGTTATTGGATGATATATCATTAGAAAATGGCCTAAGTTGTTGCCGGAACGATTAAAGAGAGGAAAAGCAAGATTGGTTTGAAGCATGAAGCAAAATTTGTCCAGGTTCTACCCAATCGGTCGATCGATCATAGTACCACATGTCAACTAGTGGCTATGCCTAGAACAATTTTGCTTTGGGACATCCATAGTTTTATATAAAAAAGATATCTGAAAAAATTAGTACACAAATGCTTTTGGAGAAAACGCAATAATTTTTTATGTGAAAAAAGAATATATAATATATTTATTCAATATAGTATTTGCTTAGTGGTTTATTAAATGATTTAGAAATACTTCTAAAATTTAAATTTATTTTGGTAGCATAGATATGTCAAATTTGGCATTGTAAGCGAATTTTGGGAAAATCTATTATGATCATCATTATCAATTAAAAATATGTAAGACGAAATTTCATATTGTATAATTATTTTTAAAAGGGTTTAAAGATTTTAGAACTAAATAAAGGATTTCAAATATCAATTTTGGAATTAAGTAAAGATTTTGGAAAAATATGAATTTTTATATTAAACCCATTTGAAAAATAGTAATAGTTGGATGTATGAATTTGTGTGTCCACTCTATATAATGAGAATTCCAAATAAATAGAGTTATAACTCAAAGCCTTATGGGACGTTCGGTTGTATTTCTAGGTTATTCCTTTGATTCATTATACCGAGTATTTGTATAATGACGAGTGATAATATACAAACACTAAGTAAATAAAGTAACAATGTTGGGTAGTGCCGAATGCCCGAGTTGATGTTCCTTTAGTTACCTTTTGTAAGTGATGTATTACTTATTTGAACAAGGATGGGGATAAGGGTTTAGTAAAATGAAAGAAACTTCTGATGTGGCTTGCTATGTGCTCGTCGGTGGTGTGCCATAAAGTAACTCTGTAACAGGCTATGCGTCGTTCTGTTAATATAAATCTATCAGCTATGTCATATATATGTCGTGTGCTATTTGACCTCATAGTGTAGTATCCCATCTTAACTAACTGATTTGGAGGTCGTGCCTCGGATCCTATAACATCTCTTTGTATATTATTACTTATTGTGTTCTTATATACCTTTGCGCCAATCGTCCAAATGTCATAATAAGCCAAACAGTCTTTTATCTATGGGCAAAGTAGCATCGTGACTTAGAATTGTGTAGATTTGCAAATATGCATAAACATGCTAGATGGATGTGAGAGTCACGATGACCGAGAGGTAATTAAAGACTATATGAGTATTGCTATGTGCTTTTGGTATGAGACTACTGGAGCATAGTTGCATGCTAGTTACTCTCTCATCTGGTTTGTTTTGATGATTATAGACATTCGATATTGTGTTCTCACCTTGACTGTAGACGACTACTTGCGAGGCTTTGTGCCATTATGACTTATTAAATAAGCCGTGTGTAACCCTAGAGACATGATGTTTGCTATATACATATATTACCCATATGGATACCGATTATACCACATGATTATCGGTGCGATAATCTTGGCGTTGCCTTTGTTGTGTGCTAGCCATGTTTTATGCTTTGTCATATGTAAATTATGATTTTGCGATGTTACATGTTATACGGTCTATGGGATACTATTTATTACCCTAGTCCATAGATGTTGTGTGCATGCCTGGATAATGACTACATTTTATTAGATATATGTTTATACTAAGTATTGGTTTGTTCTCCTTGTTCAGATATGATTTATGCTTTTATGATGATACTCGATGGTATATACATGTTATTAGGTGATGTTTGCTATGCATGATATGTTGTGATAGAAGACACACAACTTGCTTTATTAATTATGCTCATTTATATCGTTTATGCTAGATACCATGCTTTATGTTGTATATTTCGATCTCATATTTCATCTTAGACATAGTATGATCCGTTTATTATTTATACAATGCCGGGGTAAGTTCAAGACATTTCAGGTTCAAGTACTCACTAGCTAGCTTGATGCTTTGGGTATACTTTTTGGGGTCTTAGTTACATAATAGGACTATGTATTTGTATATCGTATTTTGTACATCCTCTTGTGCAGATGATGTATATTTTTGGAATGTATATGTGATAGACATTGGTTGTACTTATGTGGTAGGTTTTGGCTATCATTTTGTAGATTGCTACCGACTTTAAATGTATTTTTTTGGCTAGTATATTTTTTTTACGATATTATCTGTGTTATTGTATATTGTTCTATTCTAGGAAAATCCACGTGTTTATCAATTTGTTCTAAGACTAGCTGTGTATGTATTTCTATTATATGATGTTTGAAAATGCATTAGTGTTAGCCCAAGGGAATATTTATGTATGACCGCCCATTATCGTCCCATCCTTTGTATTATAAGATGATATTACATAATAATACTTTTTGGTAGTATGGGTATGGAGATGGGGCTTTATAGCCACAGTTGATGAAAATGTTATGACTTGGCAAGATTCGAAACATTGATTTAAGACTCATTTCATTTCTGTCATAGTAAGAGATGTGCAGCTGGCTAAGTTCATTAACTTAAAGCAAGGAGAAATGGTCGCGAAGAGTATTTTGCTAATTTTAACTCTTTAGCAAGAATCAAATCAGGATTGATAGATACTTCCTTAGCAAATGCCATGAGAATTGCTAGTAATATGTGTCCCTCAACATGCAACCATGTGCTTAGCCACATCTCTTTAGATGTGCCTTTTGAGAAAATTTTAATATGGCAATTAGGTATAGAAGTTCTTTGACTAGCTCAAAGGAGGTCGAGGTAGCGACTAAAGTTGAAAGCAAGCCAAAATGTTCTGGAATGAGAAAAGGGCAGAGGCAAAACAAAGAAATTTATTGATAAGAAAAAGAGGGCAGACTTTGTCTGCAAATCTTGTGGCTTGAAGGGACACTTCACTAGTGAGTGGAGTACTTTGAAAGATAAGAGGAAGTGTTTCATATGCAATCATCATGGTTATATGAAGAAAGATTGTCCAACCTCAGCGAGGGTGGACAAGTGGTAAAAGCTTACACATCAGACGTGATCCCTGCCTTATCTAAGTAGGTTGGCAATGTATATGGCAAGAACATTGTTATGAAAGGTACATTTCTAATATTCAATTTACATATACATGCTCATTTTGATACTAGAGCTTCACATTAAATTAATTTCAATAGTTTAGTATATGAACATAATATTGGTATTATAGAAAATCCTTTAGTGAGCACTAACTCGGTAGGTGGGCCAACTAGCCTAGTTTGATTTGCTGAAATATATAGGTGGTTAAGGGTATTATGGATTTGATAGTTAAAGCATTTGTTCTTGGATTTTTTGGATGTGGTTTGATACTGGGTATTGATTGGATGGGGAAATACGAGGTAGTTTTAAATTGCAAGGGACATATGTTCATGTTAAGGGATGATGATGGGAGTAGACTCAATATACACTTTACAAGGGAGCTCAATGATGATGAGTTACCTTTATTCAACCTCTCTCTAAAAAAGTTATCCTTAGTACCTACAGTCAAGAATACTCTGAAGTATTTGCAAAGATTTCTAGTTTACCTCCCCACTGAGAGATCGAGTTCTATATTGATCTGGTTAAAGATGTGAAGTTAGTAATTATGTTCATTGGCCGAATGACGCCTAAAGAATGATGTGAGATAGGGGTGCAAACTCAATAATTGTTGAAGGATTTTGTTCAGGAGAATACTTTTGAATGGGTGCACAAGTAGTATTTTCCTATGTTATGAAAAGCGCGCTTAAGCGTCGCTTAAGCGCTAAATGCATGTATAACACTTATTTTTTGAAAAGGTAATAGAATTAAATGATGAGCGCTTAAGCACGCTTATTGGTTCTCATCTGCGGTTTGTTTATATTTAAGCGATGATTAAGCTAAGAAAATAATAATATTATTCTTAAAATAAGAAGAAATGAGGTTATGTCATAAAAGCGACACTCCCTAACAAATTTTCCCATTTTCATCATATGGGCTGATGGATGGTAAGCAGTTTTTTACATTAAGACATGACTATTTATTAGACAAATGTGAACGTATGTACTGAACTCGATATGCTTACTTTTAGTGAATAACGAAAGTCAAATCCAACTTTTACAACATATGAGTTTATAAGTTAACTTCTAAGTGAAACTTTACTTCTTTGTGATTAATTCGTGCATATATGGACAATGATGCACTTAATACAATCAATTTGCATAAATTTATATTGATATGAGTAATGTATGCTTAAAATTAGGTATTGCTTAAGCGATGCTTAAGCAACATTATGCGAAGCGAGGCTTTTGTCTCCTCGCCTCGCTTAATGCTTAAAATAACATAGGTATTTCAACGATGGTAGATGGATCCTTAGGATTATGTGTTGATTATAGAGAGTTGAATAAGTTGACAAAGAAGACCAAGTATCTATTACCAGGTGTAGATGAATTTTCAATCAACAAGAAAATGCTAAGGTATTCTCATAGTTGGACTTAGCCATATATTTCCATTAACTTGGAGTATCTAAGGAAAGTGTTTCTATTATGACATTAAGGACATGAGAGGGTTCTTAGAGAGGCTGGTATGCTGTTCGAGCTGTCCAACGCACCCGATAATTTTGTAGACCTTATGAACCGGGTGTTCATGCATCAGTTTAATATATTTGTACTTGGCTTCACCGATGAAATCCTGGCTTACTCTTAAACCGAGGAAGAATGTAAGAATCATTTGAGGACAACGAAGGAGATGTAGAGATGGTACAGTTGAAGGAAAAGTTTGCTAAATGCCACTTCTTAGGACTTGTTAAGTCTGAGTATGGGATCTTAGTTGATCCTAACAGTGTAGGAATGGAAGAAGCTGGAGAGTGCAATAGGTATTAGCTTTCTTAGACTGGCTGCTACTATAGGAAGTTCATTAAGGACATCTCGACGATAGTTGCACTGTTGACACAGCTGACTAAGAATAATAGACCATTCATATGTGATGCAAGGTGCAAGAAATTTTTTGTTGTATTGATGGAGCTATTGATCCATGCACCTATTTTAGTTATTCTCGATGGAACGATAGAGTTTACTGATGTGCACGTAAATGTGCATATTTTTACCACCATATTTAATCTATTTAAATTAAATAAATGATCATATCGGGTATTTTAACTTGTTTAAACCAAAATTCAAATTATTTCAAATTGTCACATATTCATCTTCATCCAAGGGCAAAATTGTCATTTTTGTGCATATACTAATTTTCTAAAATTTAATTGAAAATTTCTATACTATTTTGCAGGAATTTAAATTCATATACAAGTGGTTTCATGATGATATATGCATGCACAAAAATGAAGAGAACAAATGAAGATGGAAATAATTCAAAGTGAAGATCATAGAGGACCCCACCTACCCACCTTTCTTCATGTACAAATTAGAGGCTATGCACATGCTAATAGAGTTTAAAAGCTTCATGCACATCTAAATGAGCATTATTTGAAGCTAATGATTACTTGGCCTCCACAATTTCTAAGAGGGTATTTTGGGTATTCCCCAAAAATATGAATTAGGGTTTAACACATGTATAAAATCCCCTTATGTTTCATATAACCCCTCTCCTTCTCCTTTAGTCTCTCTTTAGTTTAGTTTAGGCTCACAAATAAACAAGCTCTTCTCTTTTCTTTTCATGGCTACTTAGCCATTTCTTTTATGTAATTTTTATGCAACTTTAATACATTGCTCTTTTCTTCTCTTGTTTATTTTCCTTTCATGTTAGTAGTGTAGATTTACATTCATGCAAAGTAGATTAGTTTTAATTCTTGTTAATTAGCTTCTCTTTTCCATTAGCTTTCATTTTCCTTTCTTTTTGCTTTCATGTTGCTAGCTACATTTGTTAATCAAATGACAAATATGAGAGGCTAAACCCCTTCAATTTAGGGGTAATGAAGCTCTCTAATTATGTAGCTTCAACTATTTGTTAATTCATGCTCTCTTTTTGTGCTTAATGACGATGATTGAAGTGGTTTAATTGTTGTTTTTGCCTTGAATTTGATAGTCTATATTATTGACACCAAATAGGCTATGCTTAAACAATCACTAACACTAGTTGCCTCTTCATCAAAATATGATTATGGCAAAAGAAAGTGATTTGAAATTAAAATTTGATGGTCTATATTTCTAATCAATAGTTAATAGGCCATACTTAAAATAGATTTCATTTTCATTGTCAAATTTCATTAAAGTTAGTAAGTGGTTTAGGGGGCGTGTTATAGTTTGATGGCTTATGTTGGCTAATCAATAGCACAAATATGTCATACTTATGATAAGCACATCAATTAAAGCACTAATGACCATAAAAGAGAGATTATGATTTCATATGTGTTGAACTATATAATCTAGAGAGTGGATTTATTCTCTAAATTGTCATTTAGCCCTTATATTTGCATCTCTTTTCTTTTAGTTAGTTAAATAATTTTCTAATTCTCTAGCTTAACTTTCACTCGACTTTGGTTTAATTTGATTGAATAGAATTTTAAAATCATCAATTCTCTGCGGATCGACCCGTATTCGCCACGTACTACAAGTGGACGCCGTGCGCTTGCGGTTATTTTTAATTTAAATTCGTTCGATGGTTTTCTAAACCGATAGAATTTCCGTCGACGAACATTTACCATTTATACAAATACATGTGATGCCAACCTAGGAGTCGTATTGATGCAAAAGGGGAATGCAATTCCTTATGTAGGTAGATAACTAAACCACATGAGAAGAACTATCCAACTCATGAGTTTGAGTTGGTGGTGATTTTATTTGCTCTCAAGACATGGACACACTACTTTTTAGGAGAGAGATTTAAGCAGTATACCAATCATAAGTCTCTTAAATATCTTTTCTTTGAAAAGGATCTCAATTTAAGGCAGTGGAGATGGTTGGAGTTCCAAGCCTCTTACGACTTTGACATTTCCTATATCTTGGAAAGGAAAATGTAGCGGCTAATGCACTTAGTAAAAGACATGCTACATTAGGTTCGATGCTCATAGAGTGGACCATGTTGGAATCCATGTTTGATTTCCAACCTAGATGCGAAATTGCACCCGAGATATTAGCAATCTTAGAGGTTCGACTTACTCTTGTTGATCAAACATGCGCTAATCAAAGGCAAGATGTAAAGCTATTAAAAATATACTATTCCATAGAAGTAGGGGTAGAGTCAGAACATATAAGACAATAACTTATAGATCATAGAGGTTGGATTTAGAAAGACAACAGACTGATCATCCCATATATGGATGGACATCGTAAATAAGTACTTAGACATCGTCTTCACTTTTGATTGATTGTATAACCAGGAAGGAACAAGTTGAATGATGCTTGGTATACATTTTACTGGAAAAGTATGAAGAGAGATATAACAGAAGAGTTTATTGCCAAATGTCAAACTCGCCAATGTGGTACAGCTTGAGCAAAAGTGCCAAGTGGGTTTATGCTTCCTTTAGAGATTCTTTAGTGGAAATGGAAGTATATTATTGAAGGATTTCCTAAGGACCAAAGCAGAATTGAGAGGATATGAGTTATAGTAGACCATTGATGAAGAGTTCTCATTTCATTCTTTTAAGGACAATAAGAATAGATGTAGGATTAGCAAAGTTGTATGTTAAAGAGATAGTACGACTACATGGCATCCCTAAGAACATTGTGGGTGATAGGGATCACTTATTTACGAGTGAGTTTTACTAGAGATTGTGGTAATAGTTAGGAACAAAGCTTAACTTGAGTACCATATAACATCTGTAGACTGATGGTCAAACAGACATCGTAAACTGTGTACTTTACAATTTATAATGAGCATGCATCTCAGTTTTAATGGCTTATGGGAGGATCATATACCTTTTCGTAGAATTAACGCACAAAAATAGTTATTAGGCTAGTATAGGCATGTCACCTTTCAAAGCCATATATGATTGATCATGCTGATTGCCATCGTGTTGGCAGAAGTTGATTTTAGGGCTTGATATGATACACGAGACTACCGAGAAGATTAACCTTATCCGTAAGAGAGTGGAACCGACTCAATACCATCAAAAGGGTTATTTTGATAGAAGATACATGAATTTTGAGTTCTTTGTCAGAGATTTAGTATTCGTTAAGGTCTTACCGTTAAAAGACATGATTAGATTCAATAAATCAGGAAAGTTGGCACCATGATTTTGTGTATCGTTTTTGATAGTGGAGAGGTTCGGAGGGCTATCATATAAGGTTAACTTGCTTGGGAAGATGGCTTGTGTACACAATGTCTTCCACGTATTTTATTTGTGGAAGTGTATGCATGGTTTCAGTGTTATTGTCAAACAAAATCAACTTGATGAAGTGGAAGTCAAACAGGAAGTGGACTAAGCACAAAAGCCTATTTGTATAATTGGACATATTACGAATCGTCTTAGAAGAATAAGTGTCAAACTAGTGTGAGCTCAGTTGAGTGATAGTGCGGGCGATGATACTTGGTAGCGCAAAGATGCCACGAGATCTTCTTATCCAGAATGTTTCATCGATGCATTTACTAGTTACGTTTGATTGCATGCTTCCATATGCTAGTTTAGTGTAGTCCAATTAGTTGATTGGTATGATTGCTATACTTTCCAGTATTGATTTTTTGGTTATAGTGTATGCGTGCTAGTTGATTGTTATGTTTGCTAGGTTAGTTTAGTCACATTTTTTGATAAGTAATTTCGGTGATGAAATTCTTTTAGTCGGGGAGAATGCAACGACGGTTAAACTTTACACCTAGCAATTAAAGTGGTTAATTTAATAATCAATTCATTAATTAAATAACTAAGGGTAAACATGAGTTTCTGCAAATTAAAGAATTAAGGCCTGAGAATATTACCATCGCATAGGGATATTTTTTAGGTTGAAACAAACTATAGACTTGCGACATTTCAAGTTACAAAGAGTGAGTTATGACCAAAATAAGAGTTTTATGAAATGGGAAAGAGTTTCAACAAATTTACTAGCCAAGCCAAGCCCATTTAAGTAAAATATAGCCAGCCCTTGGTTGCTACAATAATTATTTTTTCATACCAGTAATTTCGTCCAAACTTCTCATCTTCATTTCGCTAAATTCCTCTTAAAGAAATCCACCTCTAAGCATAAATAAAATACCTAAAATCAAAGTAAAATCATATTAATTCATATCAAGGTAGGAGCAATCTACCTATAAGAAATGCTCATTTTGAGGAGGTAAACTCCAAGACAGCAGATCTACATTAGATTTAAGCTTATATGAATGTTTTTATTGCTTGCACGGAGGTTTTAGGTTGGTAGAAGGCTGTCATTAATAGTACTATGTTCTATATTTGTGTATATTCTTATTTATATGGATTGTCCTTAAGGATATTGCTAGATTCACACCATTAATGAGTTATATGTTGTTATATGGTTAGGCTATGATTAGATATCATGTAAAATCCCCAAATACATGTTAAATTATAGGTAGTGTAGTGCAAATTGATATGTTAGGATCTAGAAGATGCATGTTTAATGTTTGCATTATTGTTTGAATTATATGCTTGTAGTTTAATGCTTGAATTCGTCATATTTTTCTTAGGAAAGTTGCAAAAAAGGAATAAGCAAAGCAGCATAAAAGCATCAATGGAAGTTGGATCACATTATTGAAACACAGAATAGTTGGAATATTTCTAAGCGTATGGATTGGTACTGATCGATAAAAGTTGGCTAAGTGATGAATTAAAGTCAAAAAATGAAGTTGTGGATCGGTACTGATAATCCTTAGGTCAAGCCTATGTTTGATTCAGGAAAATTCAAGAAAAATCCCAAAGTCAACAAAGCAAGATTATGGATCAGCGATGACAAGACTTAGAGAAACGCAAAGAAAATTCAGGTAAAACCTATGGAAAATCCTAAAGTCAGCTTCTGAAAATGGTTGAAGGGTATGCATCGGTTGTAGAATTGTTGATGTGCAAGGGAACGATGTAACATCCTGTAACGACCGGGGTTTTCAATCCTCGAAAATTGACACTAATACATCCTCGTGCCGCAAATCCAAGTGCCGAAAAGACCGATTTTTAGGGGAAAAAGAAAATAAAGATAGAACAGAATCTCACACGAATAGAATAACATATATTATTCCAACAATAATCTTTACAGAGGAAAATTTGAATACAATATCAGAGTCTAACCTAGATTCAGCCTGGACAGTTATAAACCCCTGTCCTAACAAATGCTGAAAAATATAAACAAATGCAATAGATGCAGCGGATAATAGAATACGTCCATACAAAGATGAAGATCTCTAGCTCTCCTCTGGAAACTCCAAGCGTCCTCAGCTAAACCTGAAACTACTTGGATCTAACACTAGTATAAAAATACCTGGATCTGGCTTGATAAAACAGCGTGAGATACTCGAAATTTTAAATGCCGATGTAAATCAAAACTTTTGAAAAGAAGGGTATCTCATAAGACCACGCCCACACATAAATACGGACGGGTGTTTATCTTATGATAACCAAATACTTTATACTGAAAAACAATTTGATATTATTATTAATGACATTCTTTTGAAAAAACTTTTCAAGTAATATATCAAAATAAAGTATCGATATCCGGACTAAGTCTATGATAATATATTCGGACTAGGTCAACTGAATACACCAGACGGAATATTTGATACAAAAGGGGTAGCTAAAATGTTTGCAAAGCATTACAGCTATTTTGGTAATACAATCAAAATCGTAAAGCTCGTATTGGATTTGGAATTTCCAACATGATAGGGAACTAGTGGCCTTTTCATTCGATCCATGCATAGCAAACATAATTCCCACCGTTTGTACCAAAAATGGGCACAACACTCTTCGGAAGTTTTTGAAGAGATAAAAGTGAAGAAAGAAAATTAAAACTGAGGATTATCTAACAAAAACTCCAAATAACAGAAAGTAAATTGCACAGAAGACAGCGATTTAGAGTGGTTCGGCATTTCGCCTACGTCCACTATGAAGTTTGATGATTTTATTGCTCGATACTTGAAGATTACAATTTCTTATAATGTAATACAACTGATTTTCTAAGCTAAGTCTGAAATTAAAGCAGCGGTGGTGATTTAGAGTAAATCTGGCAGAGTCTGGGCGCTCTTTAGCTCTTAGAATTATCCGACCCCTTTTCTGAATGACCAGGGGCTCTATTTATAGGTGTAGGAGGCTGATATTTCGCCTAAAATTCGGGGAGACCAGTTCTGGTACGTGAGGGGGCCCACATGCCCGCTTTCAGGAAATCCGGGCCCACTTCAGGGTCGATTCGAACTCAACTTCGAATCGATCAAGATTTGCTCCGATTGAGATGAAATTTGGCATGAACATTCCATAGGTTGCCAGTAAGCTACTGTGAAAATTTCATAGCATTTGGACTTATAGATCTTGAGATATGATCGATTCAAGATCATGTTCTCGGCTGCGAATCCTCTTCGAATCGATCCTCCTCGAACCGGTTTCTTCGAATCGATGCCTTCGACTCGATTCATTCAAATCAATAGGGTCGACTCGATGGTTCAACGTGTCTTCGTGATGTCATGGTGCGCCTCCTTCGTATCAATCCGACTTCCATGCCGAGTTGATTGGGTCGAATCCATGGTTCTAGCCGCTTTGACGTAGTGGATTCGAAGGAGTGGGTTCGAAGCATTAGCACTGAATGGATACGAGGTGATTCGCCTTGATGGATTCGAAGGAATTCATTTCGATGGAGTCGAAGGACACCGGTCTGTAGCTTTATGGATTCGAAGTAATTCATCTGGATCGATTCGAGTGAATGTTTGTTTTATGGATGCGAACTATGTGGAGTCGAACAGATGGATTCGAACAGAGTGCTCACTGATGGTTACGAAGCTCCGAGGCCAGATGGATACGAAGTAGAGGGGTTTCATCGATGCGAAGCAGGGGAAGGTTGATGGATTCGAATGCATGTTTCTGCCTATGGATTCGAACTCAAGGCCATGTGCTCCATTTGCATCGATGATATCTTGAGCGTACGACCTCAGTTTGACTGGAAATTTGGGAACGTTGCCTTTCCTGACCTTGCTTGACATGTCTTATCAATTACAGCCGGATCCGGACTCGTGTAAAATTCATCGATGTCTGTGGATATCCAGTGGCTACTCGATACCGAGGATGTATGATCCGTATTCCCCAGTCAGTTTCTTGATATCTCGGCCTTGCCAAAAGGCGGGATAACATTTGCCCCCCAAAGTACGTATTGTGTAAACATGACGTGCTTTGAAAAGCTGCAGTCTCACGTTGGACAGCTATGACATGCTTTGCTGAAAGTTGTATTCTGTATCGCTGTAATTGACCATTATATGATTGTGATTGGCTGTTTGTTGTTGAAATCATGACGAGATGAGTATTTGATCCCTGCGAATGTCTAAGGTCAAATATTAGTCACACATATGTGCATATATGTGTTACCTTGACTTTAGTTAACGTTGCATATTTGCAAATTGTTGCCAGTTCAGTTTGGTATCGAATTCTGTATCGATCCTCTCCTGAACCGATTTGAGATTCGAGTTAAAACATTGTTTTGATGATTGTCTACGATTATCCTCTTGTATCGATCCTCTCCTGAATCGATATAAAAGGCAGACAAGTAATTTTTTCATATCGATGTGATGCGTTCATTTGAATAAATGGTTTCCAATGGATTCGAACGGAGGCTCGTATCGATAGCCTTCGAAATACTGTGAGTCGATGGTCATGGAATTGGTACTTCGAATCGATGAGACTTGGCGACTTCGTTTTCAGCCTTCGTTCAATTGCTTCGTATCGGTGAAGCAACGTGGCAGCGCCGCCTTGATGGATTCGAACGTGATGTATCTCGAATCGATCGGTGTTTGACCGGTAGCGATCGGTCAGGTTGACCGGGAGGCGAAGCGCCTCGTTTTCCCTCTAGGATCCATATAAATACGCGAGGCTTGGCTCACTTTCTCTTTTTACTTTTTACTGTTACTTTATCTTCTCCTTCGTATCGATCCCCCCAGACTCGAGAGGGACGCCTTTTCGATTCGAACAAACACCTTCATTCCTTCAATCATAACCGTAACAAATCAGGTAATGGATTAAACCAAGCTGAGAACGATAAAATGGGAAATCTTCGCCATCACCCTCAATTTTTTCTTCTGAAATCATTTTTGGAAGGTTGCGAGATCTGAACGAAATGGGTCGAATCGATGGTTGGAGCGTGACAAAGTGTTGAGGCTTTCTTGGAGAAGGAGAGATTTTGAAGGATTTCTTTTCTCTTCGTATCGTATCGATCCGGGATGGATTATTTCGCATCGATCCTAATTATGGGACTTCAAATCGATGCTTGTGAGGTGACGTGGTTCGTATCGATCGATTCGAACTAATAACTTCACGATCGATTCGAAGGTATCGAACTCGATCGATACGAAGCTGCTTTCCTGGGTTGATGCGAATGCTCTCCTGATGGACTCGAAGCGCTCCTTCACTTGATGCTATGGATATCATTCCAACGACCTACGTCGATACGAAGTGCATCGAGTCGACTCTTTATCGATTCGAAGCACATCGATTCGACTCATATCGATCCGAGGTGATCGATTCGAACGTCTTCAGTTCAGGGAATGCAACTCTTCTGACTTGCTCAATGGATTCGAACTATGACCAATTTTCAGTCGAATTTTGACGAACCCAATGAACTTTAGCATACTTGACTCCGACGAGCTTCGACCTTGCCTAATTGAACTTGACTATTGGACTATACTTGACTTCCTTTTGAAGCTCGCCGATGGAACCATGTTTAACCAAAAACATAACAGATTTATACTTGAATCGGTTGGTAGCATTGGGATGGCGTGGACATGACGGTCAGCGATGACGGTCATTTCCAGTCTTGATTTCCAGAGTTTCGTCGTTTGCACATTTTGTTTCACTCCGTAAAACTTGCTTAAGTAATGCACAGCACTTGCACTGCACGGCACATTCATACACACTACACTGGGGAATGTACGGGCTCTTTATGTACTTAACGTTGCTTTATGATGAGTTAGTTAGTTATGGAATCTTCGAGCTCTCAACAACAAGAGGTACAGGGTTCGCCTCCTCCGGTGCTTGAGATTCCCAATATTCCCGCTGACGTAATCGACCCAGCTCCAGACGAATTGCCAGAGGCTATATTTATCGAGGATCCCGGTGATTCTGTCCAGTCTAATATCTCTGAATCCTTATTGGGCCGGATATGCACAAGGCATCATATTTCTTTAAACGATGTGTTATTGCCTGGTGCTGATGACATACCTCATAATCCGCCCGAGGGATACACTGCCTTTTACCGCCTTGCTTGTGCGGCTGGAACTCTCCCTCATTTTAATCAATACATCAGAGAGATGCTGTCATATTTAGGAATTGCTCCCTCGCAACTTCATCCCAACGGACATGCGTTGCTGAATAGTGCCTTTGTCATATTTATGGATTGTCTCTTTCGCCCGCCAAGGCCAACCGAGATCAGATACATATTTAATTTCAAGAGCAAGGGCGATAGCCCATCCTTTACATTTTTGGAGGCAGTCAGAAATTTCCAAGTTATTATTGGAGCCTGGACCAGACTTAGCTACTTCAAGAATGAATGTTTTATGTCCGGTGTCCTCCTGGTTTTGCTAGGCGATGGTTGTCTAGACGTAAGTGTCCTCATATGTCGATGATTTTCCTTGATCAGTAGTTTTTCGGTATTGGTATTGACATCTTGTTTCTCTTACAGCCATTATCTCTAGACCCGATGGCGGGTACTACAAGGGCATAGTCCGAAGTCTCCAAGAAGTTCCGAGCGAGCTGAGACACATCGACTCGGTGTTGAATGACAATAACTTACGAGCTCTCGGCTTGATTGAAATAAATCAGAGTATAGTCATCGAAGGGATGTCAAAGCATGCCTCAAAGAAGAAAAACAACAACAAGAAGAAAATGGCGAAGAAAACGCTCGGAATCACAATAACCGAAGTGAGCGATGAAGAAAGGACCCATACAGACGTGGAGCCGATGGTTGATCTTTCGAGCAACTTCGAAGATTTGGGAGAAAGACGGAAAAGCAAGGCCGTCGTTTCCAAAAAATTCAAGTCTAAGGGGTGGAAATCTGTAGATGTGTCTCCCCCCACTTTCGGAGCCATGATTTCTGAGGCCACCCCTTCTCATTCGAGAGATACTTTTAAAGGGCTTGACGATATTCCCATCCTGGATTTTATATCGATTCCATGTAATCCTGGGTTGGAGGAATTTCAAGATGTTTTAAATATGAGCGAGCCCTTTCCTTTGAGTGCGGTCAACACTTCCGGTTGGTCTGGGGGTTTACACATTTACACACACTTCCACACCACTACATGACTTTCGCATATTAATCATTGTTTTGCAGGATTCTAATCTGTAGTTTCTTCTTATCGCAGGTGAGATGTCAGGCCGCGGATCCACTTTGGATAGGCTCCGTAATGTGCGCTAATCTTCCCTATAGTATGATTCCCGTAGGAGAGAATCGGATAGGGATCACGAGCGAGGCTATATCAATCAAGATCGCTATGATAGAGATCGAGAGCATTGGCGTAGCCATTCTAGTCAAGATCGTACTGACAGAGATAGGAGCTATCAGTACCGACCGCGATCTCGTTCTCCTCCGCCTCCTAGGGCTCCCGTAGATCTCCCTGGGCCTTCACAGCAGCAACAGCCTTCCCAATCCTCAAGGCCCGAGACTCAACGACCTAGAGTTGAATCACCGACAACTGCCATCGTTGAGCAGGCTCCGGCTGAGTTGACAAGCGAAGGAGCCATCCAGCTTGCTCAAATGAAAAAGGACTTCCCAGAAATCTGTATGGATGCATATGTCTTTCCTCCTTATCTCAAGAGGATTCCTCAGGATGCCGAAAATACTGCGCACAGCTATATTCGCGACTTCTATGCTCAATACAAGGAGTGGTACAAAGCAGCCGTGAAAGCTTCAAAGGTAGCCTTTGACCAGGCAAAAGTTATTCAGGAGCGTGATGCTGAGATTGTCAAGAAAGACCGCATCATCCAGGTTCTTCAATCTGAGATGGAGTCGTCTCGAAACTCTGAACTCCAAGCGCTTAAAAAGCATGATGATGCTGTGGCCAAAATGGTGAGGATGCAGCAGGCACACTGTGCCACGGTAGAAGAGATGGGCCACCGTTACACCGACGTCGTAGCTGAGCGAGACGCAGCCGTTAAGGAGCTGAATGAGCTCAAGGCCAAATTTGCTGAAGTGGTGAAAGAGAGAGACGATGCAAACACCACAGCTCAGGATGCATGCGACCAAGCTGTATCCCTTAGAGCCGAACTTGATGCGGCGGTGGCCAAGACTAAGTCTGCGGAGGCAGAAATCCAGGAAAAAATTATGGTGGAGCGGTCCAGGATGGAAGCCGATTTTGATGATCTCCTGGTCACATATAACGCTAATGTGCTGGAGCACAGAAATTTATCGTGGCTGGGAGATGATTCTATGATTCTGTACAACGCCTGGACTAGGCTGGTGGAGGATAAGAGAGCGGCGCATCCAAATGAAACACTTGATGATTTTGAGCTAGAGATGCGCTTGCTTACTGAGGATGAGAGGAAAGTTCTTCATGAGGCGGTGATTTCTGTGACGAGAGAGGCTTGGTGCTCAACACATAGAGACAGGTGAGGGTTCGGGGATCGAGCATCACGAAGCAAGTGTTGGAGCCTTGATTCCGACATTGCCCGAAGCCGTTGGAGCGGTCGATCTCCAGCCCGTTCCTGCTTATAATCCAGACTAGCCGCAATTGTCTTCTACCGATGCTCCTGCCTCTACTCCTGTCCATGCTCCGGGTCAGGCTAAGGAAGGTACTCGAACGCTTCCCGTTTTTTAGTGTGATGATCATGAAGTAATACACTTAGCTAACAATCGTCGTCTTTTCACATTTCAGTGACCGAAGTCGTTATCTCTGCACCTCCTGCATCTCAAGCTTCATATCAAGCGCAGGGGGCCATTGTCACCAAAGCCATTATGACATCTGCCGTGGTCGGCGAAGAAGGAGAAATGAGCATGTTGTCTTTCGACGCTCAGATGATTGAGGAACTTCTCAGTCAACCCAACGATCCCTTCACCGATCCTTCTTATGCCATGAGTGGGGTCGCTCCAGCTGTTAGTTCTTCTATGCTAACTACTAGCATATCCAGCACGGCCAAAGCACCTCGTGAAGATGATATTTTGGCTGAGATTGATGCTGAGATGGCAGCAGTGACTGCCGGCATGAATACTTCTGGCCCTGCCCCGTTAATGATGATATCGCCGGGCGGTACTGTGGTCATTGCGAGTGCTCCGGTCCCATTTCCAGTTACAGCCCCTATGCCCCCAGTTCAACCCTCCAAGAGAATCTCCGTTGCGTCAAGCTCCGAGGAAGATGTTGACATTATGTCGCCATCGAAGGATAAACCGGAGAAAAGTAAGAGAGTGAGGAGGAAGTCGGGTAGCGGATCCAGTGGGACTACTCCGAAGAAGAAGCTAAGGAAGAAGAAAGATTGAACTCCTTCTTTAGTTTACTGTAGTGTTTTATTTCTTGGTTTTTTCTATAGTCGTGTATAGATGTGGTTTCGGCTCCCACCAGTAGGAATTTTTTGAACCATCTTGTAACCGGATTCTTTTTGTTGATAATGGAAATGAAAATATATTCTCTTTCGTCTTTGGATCGATATTTGTTTTTGGTCCTGCCCCCAGTCTTGGGGATGAATACGGAATTGACGTATGTTTATACTCCATCTCACATTCTGGGAGTACAGAGTTAAATAAGTGTTTATACTCCGTCTCGCACTTTGGGAGTACGGAGTTAAGTAAATGTTTATACTCCGTCTCGCACTCCGGGAGTACGGAGTTGAATAAATGTTTATACTCCATCTCGCACTCTGGGAGTACGGAGTTAAGTAAGTGTTTATACTCCGTCTTTCACTCTGGGAGTACGGAGTTAAGTGTTTATACTCCGTCTCGCACTCTGGGAGTACGGAGTTAAGTGTTTATACTCCGCCTTGCACTCTGGGAGTACGGAGTTAAGTGTTTATACTCCGCCTCGCACTCTGGGAGTACGAAGTTAAGTAAATGTTTATACTCCGTCTCGCACTCTGGGAGTACGGAGTCAAGTAAATGTTTATACTCCGTCTCGCACTCTGGGAGCACGGAGTCAAGTAAATGTTTATACTCCGCCTCGCACTCTGGGAGCACGGAGTTTAAGTGAAGGATTGTCGTGTATCAACCCTTTTTTAGCCTGACGTGATGGCTTGCCCCCGAGCTTGGGTTTCATTTAGCGAGTGGACGATCGTGTCATGGCCACTCCCTGCTTGAAATAAATTTCACTATGTGATGGAATTTAGCTCTCCGTGCATCGTGATGTTGTACATTGTATTTAATGAATCACAGCTCTGGCTCGAAGAGATGGCATTTTATTGCTGAAATAAGAAAACATGGCAAAGTCAGTTGCCTTATTACAAATTCTAATTTCGAAATGCAAAAGTAAATTGCAAATGGAAAAAATGCAATGAAGTAAATAAAGTCTGTCATATATAGTAGCGACGGAGACTCTCGCTGTTCCAAGCCCTTGGCAAATCAAGACCGTCAACGGTCGATAGTTTGAATGTGCCATCTCCGAGTCTTTGTGTAATTACGTATGGTACTTCCCAATTTGGTTTCATGTGTGAAGGAACCGGATAGATTCTCTTGAGAACAAGATCGTCGAGTTTAAAAGTTCGAGGTCAAACTTTGGCATTGTATAATCGGGCGACCCGACTCCGATATGCAGCAGCCCTCAAGTCTGCCTCTTCATGCTTCTCATCCAGTAGATCCAAAGATTCAGCAAGCAATATAGCATTTGTTTTCGGATCATAATAAGTCACGCGATGTGAAAACACTTCCGTCTCGACTGGAATAACGGCTTCCGAGCCATAAGATAAGGAAAATGGGGTGTGTCCGGTTGCGGTCTTGTGAGTTGTTCGATAAGCCCATAATGCCATAGGAAGTTCATCGACCCATTTGCCCCTAGCTTTTTCCAGTCGTTTCTTTAGGATGGATTTTATAACTTTATTGACAGCTTCGACCTGACCGTTTGCCTGTGGATGTGCAACTGCCGAGAATTTTTTATGGATATGAAACCGTTGACAGAAATTCTTGAATTCTGCACTGTCAAATTGGGTCCCATTATCGGTGATGATGGTATGCGGGAGTCCAAATCGACAGATGATGTTGCAAACTACGAAATTTATTACTTTCTTCGTCGTAATTATTGCGAGAGCTTCGGCTTCAGCCCACTTTGTAAAGTAGTCAACGGCGACGATGGTGTACTTTGCACCACCTTTTGCCAGAGGTAGAGCACCTATCGATACCCCACATAGCGAATGGCCAGGGACTGACCATTTGAGTTATCTCGGTGGGTGGAGCTCTTGGAATTCGGGTGTGTTTCTGGCACTTATCGCACTTTCTGGCATAGCTTGCTGTGTCTCGGTTCACTGTTGGCCAGTAGTACCCGTATCGGAGTAAGCAAGAGCTTGTCCATCGGTGTGATCACCACATTCTCCTTCATGTACGTCATGTAACACTCGCTTGATTTCATCGTGCGCGATACACCGGAGGAGAGGAACAGAATAACCTCTTCTATACATGATTCCATCCTGAATGACGAATCGTGAAGCTTTTTGCAGAATTTGCCTTTTCTCATTTCTATGCTCAGGCAATGTCCCATTCTCAATGTAATTTCGATATGGAGTCATCCACGACTCTCTACCGTGCACGGTTTCAAACACAAAATCTGTCTCAATATGATCGATGCTTGAGGAGGATAAAGTTTCGACGGGGACAAGCCCCATTTGCTGTGCTTCACCTGTGCTAGCTAACTTTGCCAATGAATCAGCTCTTTGATTGCGATCTCGTGGTATATAATAAATGGCATAATAATCAAACTGATTCAGTACTTCCTGAACTCATGCTAAGTAAGCAGCCAGCCTTCGGTCTCTCGCTTGATACTCTCCCCGTACTTGACATACAACTAACTGTGAATCACAATAAATTTCCACAGCGATAATTCTCAAATCTCTGGCAAATTTTAGTCCGGTTAAGAGGGCTTCATATTCAGCTTCATTATTGGTTGCATGAAAATCAAACCTCAAAGCATAACATATAGATCGGCCTTCGGGAGTTTCAAGTACAACTCCAGCGCCCGAACACCGATCGTTTGATGCACCGTCAGTATACAGCTTCCAGATGTATTCGGGGGATTCACTGGTTTCGGGCAAGTCCTCTGGAACAGTAAATTCGGCTATGAAATCAGCTAGGACTTGTCCTTGAATGGCTCTCCACGGAGCATAAGTGATATCAAATTGACTTAGTTCAATGTTCCACTTGAGTAACCTACCAGACGTCTCAGGCCGCGTGAGGACCTGTCGTAACAGCTGATCGGTATACACAGTAAGAGGATGAGCTTGGAAATAAGGGGGAAGCTTTCTTGAGGCAATGACCAAACAATAAGCCAATTTCTCCAATCTTGGGTAATTTCTTTCAGCTCCTGTTAACCGTTTACTAACATAGTAGACCGGTTTTTGCACTCGGTCTTCTTCTCGAACCAAAGCAACGCTGATTGCATGCTCCGATACTGCCAGATAAAGGTACAACTGTTCATGATCCATCGGCTTTGACAGGATCGGCGGTGTGGAAAGATGTTGAACCAGCGATCGGAATGCGCCTTCACACTCCATGGTCCATTCAAAGTTTCGCTTACCCTTTCGAATCAGATTGATGAAAGGAATGCATTTATCAGTGGACTTTGAAATGAACCTGCTTAATGCCACTACCTTCCCGTTGAGACTCTGGACTTGCTTTATGGTCCTTGGAGTTTGCAAGTTCCTAATTGCCCAGATCTTTTCGGGATTTGCTTCTATCCCTCGAGCGTTAACGATAAATCCGAGGAACTTTCCAGAGGCGATGCCAAAATGACACTTTAATGGATTGAGCTTCATTCCATATTCCCGAAGTATGCAGAACATCGAATTTAAATCTCTGACATGATCTGTGGAAAATCGGGACTTTACTAGCATGTCGTCCACGTAAACCTCCATGGTCTTCCCGATCTGATCGGCGAACATCCGGTTAACCAGGCGTTGGTATGTTGCTCCGGCATTCTTTAAACCAAAAGGCATGACTTTGTAGCAATAGAGTCCCAAATCGGTTACAAAACTGGTATGTTTTTGATCAGGCAAATGCATAGGTATTTGATTATAGCTAGAATAGGCATCCATAAAAGATAATAATTCATGCCCAGCCGTTGAATCTACGAGCTGATCGATTCGAGGAAGTGGAAAACTGTCTTTCGGACAAGCCTTGTTTAAGTCGGAGTAGTCGACGCAAGTTCTCCATTTCCCATTCGGTTTTCGAACCAACACTGGATTTGATACCCATTCTGGGTATAAAGCATCTCGAATGAATCCATTTGATTGTAACTTGTCAACCTCCTCTTCAAGGGCGGCAAATCTCTCTGGATCCATACCACGCCTTTTATGCTTGACCGGAACATGTCGCAGATCAATATTCAGGGAGTGACTTGCGATGTTTGGTGAGATCCCGCACATATCAGAGTGTGTCCAGGCGAAAACATCGAGATTCGCTTGGAGAAATTCAACCAATTCCTGTTGTATATGTTTTCCCAGTTGAGATCCAACTTTTAGTACTTTTGAATCGTCATCCTCACTGACCGGGACGTCCACAGTCAGTTCGGCTGGGGAAGCTTGATTCTCTTTAGATTTGTCTTTATCTTCGTTGTCTCTAGGGTCAAGATCTTTAAGGAATTGGTAGTGGTGCCCGGGCCGGGGCCCAGGCGCTAGTTGTCAATTATCAGCAAAACAGATGCAGAGAGATTCCTCTACGCCCTTTCCATTCTCCTTTTTCTGCGCCTCACGCAGTTCAGCAACATAACAGGCTCTTCCTGCCGCCTGATCTCCTTGAATGACTCCAATCCCGTGATCAGTGGGGAACTTCAAAGTCAAACACCACGGGGCAATGGCCGCCCTGAATTCAGCAAGGGCCGGTCGGCCCAAAAATGCGTTATAAGGTGAATCGATGTCTAAAACAACAAACTGCAACAGCCGGACTCTCCGACTCCCAATTCCACTGGCAGTTCCACTATTCCAGTGGGTATTGTAGCACTTCCATTGAAGCCGTGAACTCGAGATTGGTAAGGTTTCAAGTCCTTTGCTCCCATTTTCATTAAATCATAAGCCCGTTTGAGTAAAATGTTTACAGAGCTCCCACTGTCAACCAGGATCCTCTTCATCCAAGCAGGACCAACCTGGGCAGATATGACTAATGGGTCGATTGTTGGGGCTTCGATTTTATCAGCATCTCTACTTCTAAATATGATATCGTCAGACATTGTCTTTTGTTGCTTAGCCGGAATTCCATCTTCGCAATTACTACAGCATTCGAAGTCCGCATGCCTGATAGAGCTAGCATACGACTCCATTTCCCTCCAGCTTCTGTCTGCTGGATGGGGACCACCACTTATTGTATTTATAACTAGCCTTCCACCCGTACGAGCAGGTTCCTCTTGTCTTTCTTGATTTTGTGTACGATTTTGATTTGACGGGCCCGCACCACTAGGCTGCGGCGCTCGCACAAACTGATCTAACTTTCTCTCCCTGATCAGCTTTTCTATGAGGTCCTGCAAATGTCGACACTCGTTAGTATTGTGGCCGTAACTTTCGTGAAATCTACAAAACTTCCCTGTCTGAATCTGCCTCTCCGATGACTACTTCGGAGCGGGCTTCTTGTACTACACAGTGTTGCAAGTTTGTAGGTATACATTTTCCAATGATGTATTCAATGGTGTGTAATTATCGAACATTGGAGCCCTGCGTCGTGGGCCTCGGTTTGGATCTCTTTTCTTATCCTGACCATTGCTGCCTCGCGGCTGAGTCTATTTGTTCTGTATATTCAACTGAACTTTTCCGGAACTCTCACCGGACTGTTTAACTGCCACATTACTTTGTATTCCATCAGTTCTGGGCATCGCATCATCCTGCTTCCTAGATTGTTTCGCGTCCTCTTGCCGTAAGAATTGAGCGGCTTTGGAGTAGAAACGGTCCAACGATGCGGGTGGTTTCCCAGCTAGCCAATTTCCAAACTCAGAATCGGGATCGATACCTTTGGTAACGCCATCAAGATTGAGTTATCGTTAGGATTACTAATCTCTACACATGCCACATGGAATCTTTCTAAATAACGTCTGAGTGTTTCTCCCTTAGCTTGGGTGACGCTAGATAGGGTGTTAACGTCTTTAGGTCTGGCGACATGCATATGGAACTGTTCGACAAATTTCTTAGCTAGTTGATCAAATGAAGAGATAGATCTAGGTGGTAATCGCGTAAACCACATTGTTGCGATTCCTCCCAAAGAGATGGGAAAACTTCGACACTTTACTGCATCGTCAGCCCTTGCGGCGCTCATTGACCATTCATATTTCAAAATGTGTTGATTGGGATCAGAATTTCCTTCGTACATAGGGAGAGTTGGCATTCTAAATCGCCGAGGAGGTTCAGCGTATAATATCTCATCTGTGAAAGGAGTATGACTACGGGAGATTCCCCAGTCGTCATTAGTAAGCCCTTGGCTTTCGCGAATCATCTGACGGATCATGGTTGAAATATCGGGCATAGCCACATTCTGTGCATGCTGAGCTAAGGTGTGGTCGGGTTCCACAGTGCGAGTTTGGACCAGACGCTGTCGACGGCCCATGTCTCGCCTCCTTGGCTCCACATCTTCTGGGACGTATGGTTCAGGAGTACGCCCACGTTGTTGATTATTCAGATCTGATAGATTTCGGGTATCAACCCTTGTTTCTACCGCGGTGGTTGCAGCACGATTGTCTATGGTATGCTGGGGAACAGCACCTCCTCGTGACGAGGGCCCGGCCTGGAAGCTAGTTGACGGTCCGACCCTCAATTGTCCTACAGTCAAGGTAGGTTGATATCCGGTAGCTTGTGTATGACTTGCGTCCAATCGGGGACGTGTAGATCTGCCATAATAGTTAGATGAAGCAGAACTTTCAGTGGACGAGTGGGAAGCATCATCCCTCCTGGTCCTCCTGCGCCTTCGGTAGTTCAATTGGTTGGTCAATTCAATATTAGCACGCAACTGTTCGGCCAACTGTTGCCAACTTTGAGTCAATTCCTGGAGCAACACATGGAACTCTTGTCTGGTGACTGGCCCAGACGGATCAGAGTGAGCAGTGTTGTCTTGATTGGATGGCTGCTGTTGTGTAGGATTCTGTCCATCCCTACCTTCTTGACCAGCAGCTGTAGAGGTAGTTCTTGTGCTAACCATCTTGAATGGTGGATTCCTTTCCTAGACTTTATGCAAATCTGAATAGAATGGAAGGGTTCTGGATTTGGGATTTGGATCTTTCTCTTGGATTTATGCAATCCGGTATCGATGGTAGATCCAAGGAGCAGGAGAAAAAGCTGGTTTCTCTCAGTGAAAGCACCAAAGTGTTTGTACCAAAAATGGGCACAACACTCTTCGGAAGTTTTTGAAGAGATAAAAGTGAAGAAAGAAAATTAAAACTGAGGATTATCTAACAAAAACTCCAAATAACCGAAAGTAAATTGCATAGAAGACAGCGATTTAGAGTGGTTCGGCGTTTCGCCTACGTCCACTATGAAGTTTGATGATTTTATTGCTCGATACTTGAAGATTACAATTTCTTATAATGTAATACAACTGATTTTCTAAGCTAAGTCTGAAATTAAAGCAGCGGTGGTGATTTAGAGTAAATCTGGCAGAGTCTGGGCACTCTTTAGCTCTTAGAATTATCCGACCCCTTTTCTGAATGACCAGGGGCTCTATTTATAGGTGTAGGAGGCTGATATTTCGCCTAAAATTCGGGGAGACCAGTTCTGGTACGTGAGGGGGCCCACATGCCCGCTTTCAGGAAATCCGGGCCCACTTCGGGGTCAATTCGAACTCAACTTCGAATCGATCAAGATTTGCTCCGATTGAGATGAAATTTGGCATGAACATTCCTTAGGTTGCCAGTAAGCTACTGTGAAAATTTCATAGCATTTGGACTTGTAGATCTTGAGATATGATCGATTCAAGATCATGTTCTCGGTTGCGAATCCTCTTCGAATCGATCCTCCTCGAACCGATTTCTTCGAATCGATGCCTTCGACTCGATTCATTCGAATCGATAGGGTCGACTCGATGGTTCAAGGTGTCTTCGTGATGTCGTGGTGCGCCTCCTTCGTATTGATCCGACTTCCATGCTGAGTTGATTGGGTCGAATCCATGGTTCTAGCCGCTTTGACGTAGTGGATTCGAAGGAGTGGGTTCGAAGCATTGGCACTGAATGGATACGAGGTGATTCGCCTTGATGGATTCGATGGAATTCATTTCGATGGAGTCGAAGGACACCGATCTATAGCTTTATGGATTCGAAGTAATTCATCTGGATCGATTCGAGTGAATGTTTGTTTGGTGGATGCGAACTATGTGGAGTCGAACAGATGGATTCGAACAGAGTGCTCACTGATGGTTACGAAACTCCGAAGCCAGATGGATACGAAGTAGAGGGGTTTCATCGATGCGAAGCAGGGGAAGGTTGATGGATTCGAATGCATGTTTCTGCCTATGGATTCGAACTCAAGGCCATGTGCTCCATTTGCATCGATGATATCTTGAGCGTACGACCTCGGATTGACTGGAAATTTGGGAACGTTGCCTTTCCTGACCTTGCTTGACATGTCTTATCAATTACAGCCGGATCCGGACTCGTGTAAAATTCATCGATGTCCGTGGATATCCAGTGGCTACTCGATACCGAGGATGTATGATCCGTATTCCCCAGTCAGTTTCTTGATATCTCGGCCTTGCCAAAAGGCGGGATAACACCCACGATGCCTTTATCGCTTTTCACAAGCAAGTCACTTGGAACTGCACTTGCTACACTACCAATATCCAGTAGCCTTATCACTTTTCGCAAGTTAGCTACTATATTCAAAAAAATGGGGCAATAAATGCCTTGAGGGACGCCTTCCCCCAATGGGTCCCTTACTGGACACCACCATATACATCAACCAATAGCCCGAATGTGTGTTCTTCAGACCACATAGTATCTCGTATCATTCCTGGGATGTGAGGCTCGTAAGGCTACGCTCTAACTAACCAATTGGTTCCACTTTGAATGCCACACTGCATTTTCCGTTTATCACTAACTGACTTCTACAAAAATACAACCTCCGAGCTTGTATGTCTCAAAGAAGGGTGTTAAGCTAAAAGAAGTTTCCTCCTACACCACCCATAGATGTACGTTTGTAAAAATCAATGTTCGTGATTTAGAAATGCAATGTCAGACACTCATCCATACAAGTTCGTTCTGGGACTGAACAAAACCGAAGGCACTCCTCCTACTACCATTAGTAGCGAGTACTCCTTGCAATCTAAAGATTTCAAAACATGATAGGACCACTGCTATAATAAATGTCCCTATAGAAGGATTTAACTTTTATGGCGCGAAATTGCGAACTACCGTTACACGACGCGCCTATTTTTGACTCCAAACTCAATATTTGTCAAAACTTCTCCAAATTTAATTTTTAATGTTTATAAAACATTTATAAACCATTTTCAAACATTTGAACCAATATTTTTCATATTAAATCTCTTTTTCACTTTTAAATATTATTTTCCAATATTTTAACTTATATAATATTATACTAGTCTATTATAATATTATATTTGATTTCATAGATGATTATAAAATCATATTAAATTACATTTTCACTTTTCAAAACATTCTCTAACATAGAAAGTTATTTATTATCTATCTTTCAACTAGTTAATTTATATACCCATATTAATTAAATATCATTCCTTTAACATTATAAAAATGTTATCTTTCCTTTTCTAAATGAAACCTTTCCATTTTTAAATCATTTCAAACCATTCCACTTTTATGATTTCAAACATTTCGAGGCTTAACTTTCCACATATACCACCATTTATTCCTTTATGAATTAATTATAGTAAACACATTAACTATCATCATAAACTTCACATTATTAATTCATTCTTCATTTTCATTCATCCAAGTGAACATGCAATGTTAACAATCAAGTATACATCCATAAAAAATCCAAACAAACATGCCAATTCATGTATAATTAGGTCACTAACCTATATATACTTGTAAATAATAATCTTAACTTTTTTCTAACTTGCAAATCATTTTTAATCATAAACTAGAAAGGAAAGTGTTTCTCGAGATCTCACCTTAAATCAAACCAACTTCCTACCAACATTCATAACATCACAACACTTCTCTAATACACTTCTACCATGCCCTAAACACTTCGTTTCCCTTGCTCAAGTGCTCGACCAATCTTCCCTTGGCCCAAGACTCACAGCTTGCTCCTTCACCATCTACAAGTGCTCACGGCCTCACCCACCTCCACCACCTTGGCTCTCAGCCCAAGCTCTTATCTTCTTTCTTACTCACGGCCTTGGCTTGTTTGGGGGTGGCCGTGGAGTATTAGGGTGGAAAGGAAATGGTTCGGTTTGGTTTGGAGGAGTATAGATCTTGTATATGTGTGTGTGTATATTTTTATATTATTCTTTCATAATTTCTTTTCATAATGTTTTTTTAAGATGAAGAGGCCATTATAATAGCTTGAGGAAGGAGAAGAAGAAGTAGAAAATTTGTGAAGAAATGAGAGAAAGAGAGGTGGGTATTTATAGGTGCAATATTAATTAAATAATATAACTAGTCATAATTATATCTAGTCACATCACAAATCTTTTATAATATATATATATTTATGTTTAGTCACATCACTCTTATATATATATAATTATTATGTTTAGTCACATCACTTTCTTATATATATATAATTATTATGTCAAGTTACATCTCTTTCTTTTATATACATATACATATATATATATATAATTATGTCTAGGCACATCACTTTCTTTTTTATATATATAATTATTATGTCTAGTCACATCACTTTTTTGATATATATAATTATTATGTTGAGTCACATCACTTTCTTTTATATATATATATAATTATTATGTCTAGTCACATCACTTTCTTTTACATATATATAATTATTATGAGATAATTTATTTCTAAGTGTATTGTTATCTAGTTAATCAACCCTTATATATATAGTGCACAAAGACAAACAACGTTCCCAACAACTTTCTGGTGTCGAAAGGTCAAAATTTCGGAAAATGTTCTTCGGTCACATTTTCTGTTTTTCTATGAACTATTTAATTTGGTAAATAGATTTTGAAAACAATATCACCTTCATTATTAATTAATTAAAATGAGTTTATTTTCATTATAAAACTTATATATTGAATATTTAAAATTAATTAAATATTCACTAAACAAAGCAGTGAAATTCCATGTCGTTACATTCTCCCCCCCTTAAAAGAATTTCATCCCCGAAATTACACCAGAACAGAACCCAAAGGTATTAGCCCAAAATATTTATTTTTAAACTTACATCCATATGATGTATACAGATCATCCATACGTAATATCTGATTCGATCTGCTATTTGAATCCACAACTTTACTTCTGGACTAGTATTAATCTCCCGATCCTCTAGTACGGACTCTGATCAGGTTTCTTGATTAGAAATTTTTTTTCCATCACATAGCCCTCAACTATGATAGAAAACTCAAATAACTAATCATAAATCCTCATCAATGTTCATCATCAAGAATCGAGTGATAAATTCTCTTTCGGACTGGTGTAAACACCTCAAAGTTCCATACTTGAATCTTAGATCAAAATCGTGCGATGAAATGATCTACATACCTCATATGTACTTATTAATCTTCCAAAAATATTTATGAAATCAAGTCATAAACTTTTATAAAGATACTTCTTTATACATAACCATTTTACATTTTTATTTCCAAATATTTCTACTTAAAAACACATTTCTTTTCAAAAGATAAATGTCTTTTTATTATAATAGATTTCTAAACATATCTTAATGGTTTCTGGAAAACTTAATTTCAAAATAATTCATTGAATTGATAAATCACCATAAACATCCTTTAGTGAATATCAAATGAAAACATGCTTTATTAATTAAACTTACTTTATCAATTAACACACTTTTATTCATTAATACTTCCTTTATATATATTCTCTTCACTTATACCATTTTAATACTTATAATGTATTTATATACTTATTCAAATGTTATAAGTATATTTAACAAGTTTTTTTTCTTTTTTTACCTTTAAAATATAATCAAAGAGATTAAAATAATTATTACTAAAAGATTGTGATAATAAACTTCTTTTCTTTTATAAATATTAACTTATAACATTTTCTATCTTTATATAAAAGACTCTAATACTTGTTATTATCTTTAAAATCTCATTATTGAAGATCTAAATATACCCATAATATTTCTTCCAAAGTGTCTTTCAAGGGTTTAAAAAACAAATGTTGCTAAAACAACGTTTACTCAAACCCAAAACCATTCATTGATGATTTTAAACATTAATTCCAAAGATCAAAGCATACCCATGCTTATTAATTAAGATAATAAACTTTGATGAAAATCAACAACCATTAATTTGTCAATTAATGATTCAAATTAAGATAATACACTTTGATAAAAATTAACAACCATTAATTTGTCAATTAATGATTCACATTATCCGTTTTTAACTTTAGAAAATTATATTGATTGAGTAACTCTAAATAATACCAAGGAACTGGGTACTACCAATAGTATTTTATATCTCCTTAACAAGAAGGATAATACTTAAGTAAAGTGTTTACCATCCGAACATATCTCTTACCCATTTTAGTTATTTTCGAGTCACTCAAACTAGTTATCATCTGAGACTTTCTTACTTTTTAAATTTCTGATTTGAAATTTCTTTTCAAAAATCTATTAGAGATTATTTTGTTTATAAAATCCATTTTACAAATCCCTTCATAAAATCATCTTATATTAACTTACTCCTTTTAGAATTTTTACACTTCTTCTCCAAAATACCCAAAATTTAGTTTCTCAGAATTTATATAACATATCTTTTATGTCCATATTTTTACAAAAATAATTTTATAAAATACAATTTTTATACTACATGCTTATTTATTATTCATTAACCTTAACCCAATATTATTATCAAACATCTTATAGTCAAATCGTGAAAATTAATTCACAAGATGTTCATTCAATCAACAAAGGGTAATAACTTAATATTATCATTTCCTTAACCATAAACCGACACACATAAATACCTATATCTTTCAAAAGATATTCCTCTATACTTAAAATATAATCATTTTGAAATAGTGTGTCGGTTTGCCTTGTTTAAGTGTTTAGAAATCCCTATCAATAATGGTGATCAGGCGCATCGACTAGAATCTATAAACCACTCAAAAGATAAATCAACACAAAACATTTTTATATCAAATAACAAATACGCGCTCATATATATAATACTCTCAAAACTCATTTTAGGGTGTTACTAACCCTATCTCTAATGGGTTAGTCATTCTAGGGTATTACTAACCCTATCTATAATGATTTTTACGCCACCAAAGCCTAGGTGTTGGCTCAACCTATGCTCTGATACCAAATGTAACGATCGGGATTTTCAACCCTCGAAAATCGACACTAATACATCCTCGTGCCACAAATCCAAGTGCCGAAAAGCCCGATTGTTAGGGAAAAAGAAAATAGAGAAAGAATAAAATCTCACACGAATGGAATAACATATATCATTTCAGCAATAATCTTTACAGTGGAAAATTTGAATACAATATCAAAGTCTAACCTAGATTCAGCCTGGATAGTTATAAACCCCTGTCCTTACAAATGCTGAAAAATAAAAACAAATACAATAGATGAAGCAGATAATAGAATACGTCCATACGAAGATGAAGATCTTGAGCTCTCCTTTGGAAACTCCAAGCGTCTTCAGCTAAACCTGAAACTACTCGGATCTGGCCCGAGTATTAAAAATACCCGGATCAGGCTTGATAAACCAGCGTGAGATACTCGAAATTTTAAATGCTGATGTAAATCAAAACCTTTGAAAAGAAGGGTATCTCATTAGACCACGCCCACACATAAATATGGATCGGTTTTTATCTTATGATAACCAAAATACTTTATACTGAAAACACTTTGATATTATTACTAATGACATTCTTTTGAAAAACTTTTCAAGTAATATATTAAAATAAAGTATCAATATCCGAACTAAGTCTATGGTAATATATCCGGACTAGGTAAACGGAATACACCGGATGGGATATATGATACCAAAGGGGTAGCTGAAATATTTGCAAAGCATTAGAGCTATTTTTGGAATACAATTAAAACCGTAAAGCTCGTATTGGATTTGGAATTTCCAACATGATAGGGAACTGGTGGCCTTTTCATTCGATACATGCATAGCAAACATAGTTCTCACGATGCCTTTATCACTTTTCACAAGCAAGTCACTTAGAACTACACTTGCTACACTACCAATATCCAGTAGCCTTATCACTTTTCGAAAGCTATCTACTATATTCAAATAAATGGGGCAATAAATGCCTTGAGGGGCACCTTCCCCCAATGGGTCCCCTACTGGACACCACCATATGCATCAACCAACAGCCCGAATGTGTCAACCAACAACCAGAATGTGTGTTCTTCAGACCACATAGTATCCCGTATCATTCCTGGGATGTGAGGCTCGTGAGGCTATGCTCTAACTAACCAACTAGTTCCACTTTGAATGCCACACTTCCATTTCCGTTTCTGACTAATTGACTTCTACAAACATACAAACTTCGAGCTCGTATGTCTCAAAGAAGGGTGTTAAGCTAATATGAGTTGCCACCTACGCCATCCATAGATGTACGTTTGTAAAAATCAACGTTCGCGATTAAGAAATGCAATGTCAGACACTCATCCATACAAGTTCATTCTAGGACTGAATGAAACCGAAGGCACTCCTCCTACTACCATTAGTAGCGAGTAGTCCTTGCAATATGAAGATTTCAAAACACGATAGGACCACTGCTATAATAATGTCTTTATATTGGGAGCGACCTAGAGAATGCCAACAAGTAGTCTTTTCGCTATAAAGATCTTCGGTCTTCAATAATCATCATCTTTAACTTGTCTTCACTTTCGAACATATACATTGGTTCGAAGTGGATTTCAGATAGGAGTTACCCAAATCCGATCTCGATTCCTTCGAACCAATCATCGATGAAAAAGTTGTTAAGTTTGTATATGATTATCAATCATCAATCATAATTCATATATATATATATATATATATATATATATATCTCAGAGATATATTCATTTTGTTATTCCTTTACCTTCTTAACAACATATGGAATCTTTAAGCCTCATTTATCAAATCATTTGGTAAATTTAAACCCTTTTAATCTTGGAATAATTCCAAATCAATTCACCTTTTACTTAGGAAAATATTTCCCAACCATTTATTAAATCTTAATCAAAGATTTCTTATTTCCAAAGCATAACTTTTAAATGGGTCAAAAACGACGTTATTTAAGACATAGTTTACTGCAAACCCAAAACAAATAATTCAAGTATAGAAATTAAAATAATTCCAAATCATTTATTTAAATCTTTACAAAGATTTCTTAATTCAAAACTCAAAACTTTGATTGAGTTAAAACCATGTTATCTAGGATGTTAATCCAAAACCAGCAAATATTAAGTGATTAGAATCTATAGAAATCATCTAATTCTACCCAATATCAATTCTTGTATTCAACCAGTACTATGGGTGGAATAACAACGAAATCGGCTTTTAAATTCCACGAATAGTATGGGTTCCCTCTTCGGGCTTTAACACCGAGTACAAGAAGATTATCTTCATAAAATCAAACCACTTTTAAAACATTTTAAATGATTTCGGGCTTCTATTCCTTGGAAATTTATTTTTATTACTCAAACCACTTTTAAAACATTTTAAATGATTTATATTATTTTTTCTATATTTTTAAACATTATAAAAATAGGTATCTAAAATATTTGCGACTTTGGCCAACGAACTGCCCAAGCGCGATTTTCTTTAAAACTTTATTTGCTCATATTTCAAAATCTATTAAATGAAATCTTGGTCATTTTCTTTTGTTTGAAAACTATAGTTATAACAGTATGGAAAATTCTTATTGCAAAGAAATCCGATTCCGATTTCATCCTATAGAAGGATTTAACTTTTATGGCACGAAATTGCGAACTACCATTACGCGACGCGCCTATTTTTGACTCCAAACTCAATATTTGTCAAAAATTCTCCAAATTTAATTTTAATGTTTAAAAAACATTTATAAACCAATTTCAAACATTTAAACCAATATTTTCCATATTAAATCTCTTTTTCATTTTTAAATATTATTTTTAAAAATTTTAACTATATAATATTATACTATTATAATATTATATTTGATTTCATAGATGATTATAAAATCATATTAAATTCCATTTTCACTTTTCAAAACATTCTCTAACATAGAAAGTTATTTATTATCTATCTTTCAACTATTTAATTTATATATCCATATAAATTAAATACCATTCCTTTAACATTATAAAAATGTTATCTTTCCTTTTCTACATGAAAGCTTTCCATTTTTGAATCATTTCAAACCATTCCTCTTTTATGATTTCAAACATTTCGAGGATTAACTTTCCACATATACCACCATTTATTCCTTCATGAATTAATTATAGTCCACACATTAACTATCATCATAAACTTCACATTATTAATCCATTCTTCTTTTTCATTCATCCAAGTGAACATGCAATGTTAACAATCAAGTATACATCCAAACAAACATGCCAATTCATGTATGATCATGTCAATAACTTTTATATACTTGTAAATAATAATCTAAACTTGCTTCTAACTTGCAAATCATTTTTAATCATAAACTAGAAAGGAAAGTGTTTCTCGAAATCTCACCTTAAATCAAACCAACATTCATAACATCACAAAACTTCTCTAATACACTTCTACCATGCCCTAAACACTTCGTTTCCCTTGCTCAAGTGCTCGACCAATCTTCCCTTGCCCCAAGACTCACAGCTTGCTCCTTCACCATCTTCAAGTGCTCACGGCCTCACCCACCTCCACCACCTTGGCTCTCGGCCCAAGATCTCATCTTCTCTCTTACTCACGGCCTCGGCTTGTTTGGGGGTGGCCATGGAGTATTAGGGTGGAAAGGAGATGGTTCGGTTTGGTTTGGAGGAGTATAGATCTTGTATATGTGTGTGTGTGTGTTTTTATATTATTCTTTCATAATTTCTTTTCATAATGTTTTTTAAGATGGAAAGGCCATTAAAATAGCTTGAGGAAGGAGATGAAGAAGTAGAAAATTTGTGAAGAAATGAGAGAAAGAGGGGCGGGTATTTATAGGTGCAAAATTAAGTAAATAATATAACTTGTCATAATTATATCTAGTCACATCACAAATCTTTTATAATATATATATATATATATATAATTATGTTTAGTCACATCACTCTCTTTTATATTTATAATCATTATGTCCAGCCACATCACTTTCTTTTATATATATAATTATTATGTCTAGTCACATCACGTTTTATATATATATATAATTATTATGTCTAGTCACATCACTTTCTTTTATATATATATATAATTATTATGTGTAGTCACATCACTTTCTTTTCATATATATAATTATTATGAGATACTTTATTTCTAAGTGAATTGTTATCTAGTTAATCAACTCTTATATGTATGTATACATAGTGCACAAAGACGAACAACGTTCCCAAAAACTTTCTGGTGTTGAAATGTCGAAATTTCGGAAAATGTTCTTCGGTCACATTTTATGTTTTTCTATGAACTATTTAATTTTGTAAACAAATTTTCAAAACAATATTACCATCATTATTAATTAATTAAAATGAGTTTATTTTCATTATTAAACATATATATTGAATATTTAAAATTAATTAAATATTCACTAACAAAGCAGTGAAATTCTAGGTCGTTACACATCCTCTATTTTGAGGCTCGAAATAAACCGCTACAGATGCTGCAGTCATCTATAGTATTAATTTCGGATGACAAAATACGGTAATGTTATTCATATCAATAACATCAAAAGCATAGGAACATGAAATTTTATTAAACGTAATTTCAAAAAATACTTTCACATTTCATTTCAATGATAATATTTCATATTCATTATATAATCTCAAACATTGCCCATGTTTAGATAAAATATAATTATTATAAAATACTCCAAGAATGCCATATGAAGATGTCCGCTTGGTTGATCAGAGTTTACTACTAGATAGTTATAGCATCTGTCATTACATACATTCCAACAAAATAAAATTTCAACACATAAGATAATATATGTATAGATAGATTCCTTCATAGCTAGAACTGCCTCCTGCATGTCTCTGGAAACTTTATTCGTCCAAACTAAATAACATGTAAACTTATTCTCGAACTACTTAATTGAGTACCAAGATTTAAAGGGGAAAACAAAAACTTCGGGTGAGACAAAAGTCTTGTGTGAATAATAATATGCCATCTCGGTCAATAGGTATCTAGTAAGACCACGCTGCTGAGCGGAAATGGTTTTCCCCTCACTGGAATCCTCAAAACATCTCTTTTATAAATCAAGCTCCTGCAACCAAAATGGTTAAAATAGCCAATACAAACAACCATATGCATGCATACAACATGGGTAATCTATAATGTATACGGCTATGGGGCTAAAACCGTTTACATCGCATATATAGGTTGCCAAATATAAGCGGTATCATTATTGGTTTGCATAGTATAAAACTTTACAACTTAAAGTTTTGGAAATATTGAAACTAAAGTTAAGCAACATCATTGCCCCTTTGTAATCGATGTTAAAAGTAATAGTATACAAGCGACATCACTGCCTTAGGGAAAAGCACGAAATCACTGACTTCTTATATGGTTAACGTCGAAAACATGCGGCATGAAAAGCTTGCGGCATCAAAATCTTAAGGAGTTATTATTAATACTAGCGGCATCAATACTTGCTGATATAAATAGTTGCGGTAATAAAATAAGCGGCATAAAATAGGCAGAATTGGATACATGCGACATCATTAAAGTCGACATAGGTAATTGCAGTATAGGGAATATATGCAGCATCATTGACGTCGTATGCATGCTTGCCGACATTAACTCTGACCTAAATGAATTCATTTTACATCACCTGGGAGTGAAATCATATGCATTTACTATGGTCGACATTATATAACTGCGGCATTAATGCCTTCGACGTCAATGACCTCGGCGTTGCTAAACCATAATTAATATAAAAACTGCTATTTTGCTATATAAAGTATTATCTTTTCAACCACTTCTATTCTTCATCAAATTCTTGTTGGTTAATAAATACTTTACAAATTTTCTTTTTAGAAACCTGCTAAGGATCTGATTTCCACCTCCAAAATAATATTGCAACACTTAACATTATATTATTATTTTAATATAATTATTAAGCTTTTCTAGCCTAACAAGTTTATAATAATCATAAAAACAAGGGAAAAATCCCAACAATCACATTAAATTAGATTCATCGTATACTTCACATAAAAGTTTCAAGATCGAAAACATTATTTAACTATTTTTTAAAATTAAAACTCGAAAAAAACCATTTTCTTTCCTTAGAAAATTCATGAATATTCATATTTAATTCGAAAATTATGAAATAAAAACACGCTTCTAAAATAATCTTTCCAACAACATATCAAAATTTCAAGTCATTGGGTGTCATATGATAGGTTTTCACATTTAAACCTACTGATATATTTTATAAATAAATCCAATAAATCATCAATAAGCATATAATCATTCAAACATTCAAATATGGCATAATCACACACATATATTTTGGATTTAATCATAAAACTGAAATGAAACAAACATATATGGGATGAGTATCATTATTCACCTTGATTTGATAAAGGAACTTGAGATTTGAATGTTGATTAGGTTTCCTTAAGCTTTCTCTTTGATTTCCTAGCTTTTCTTCCTCCTAAACCTTTTGGTAATGGCAGGATTATATTCTTTTTTAATTTGTTTGTATGAATGAAGCGAGGGAGGAATGAGAATAGAAAGGTGTATGTTAAGGAAATGTTGCCTTTTCCTATTTTTCCCTTCACATAATCCCCCTTTTTATTTAAGTTATAACCACCTTTATTAACTTATTAATTAAGGCACGACCTATTATTAATTATCAATTCTCCATCTCCTTATCATCCTACATTATTTTATTTAATTTACCATATTAAATATCCTAAAAAATAATAATCAAAATTAGGGGTGTTACAGACTGCCCTCATTCAAGAATTTCGTCCTCGAAATTATGGTAAGGTACATAACAAATATATAACATAGGCATAAAACATACCATCAAAAAAATCAGGATAAGTGTCTCTAATCCTGTCTTTTGTCCCCCAAGTACAGTCATTCCCGTTGTCACTTCACTGGACCTTTACTAATCTGACTGTCTTGTTCCTTAGCTTCTTTCATCCCTAGCCACAATACAGACTGGTTGCCTAATAATAGTCATGTCTGTTCCATAACTAAATCTTTCAGTGCAAACGGAGTGATAGTAGCCTCTAGATCATGAACATACTTCCTAAGATGAGAAATATGAAAAACATTGTGGACTACTACTAAACTACTCGGTAAATCTATCATGTAAGCGAGTTTTTCGATCCTTTCTATAATAGAAATGGTCCAATAACTTAGGTGCCAATTTCCTTGACTTTCCAAATCTTACTATGCCCTTCATCAGCGATACTTAAACAAAAACATGATCTCCCACTGAGAATTCTATATCTTTTGGTCTCTTATCTGCATAACTTTCTACCTAGACCGAGCTTTCCTCATCCTATCCCAGATGAACCCAATCTTTTCTATTGCTTCTCTTACTAAATCTAGACCAAGAATCAATCTATCTACGGTCCCTACCTAACATATGGGTGATTTACACGGTCTTCCATATAAAGCTTCAAAAGGTGTCATTCCTATACTAGTCTGATAACTATTGTTATAGGAAAATTCAACTAAGTGCAAATGGCCTTCCCATGACCCACCAAAATCTAGTATATAGCTCTTAACAAATCCTCCAAGACTTTGTTAAATCTTTTCATTCGCCCATTTGTTTATGGATGGTAAGCGGTACTCATCTTGAACTTGGTACTTAAAACCTCTTGTATACTTTTCTAGAATTCGCTCGTGAATAAAGAATCTCTACCACTTACTATACTATTAGGAATCCTATGTAGTTTAAAAATATTCTTCATAAATAACTTAGCTAAAATAGGTGCCGTTCTTGTCGACCTAACATGATTGAAATGTGCACTCTTTGTTAATCTGTCCACTATAACCCAAATACTTTCACCTCACTTACTCGACCTTTGCAATTCGTTAATGAAATCCATAGATAAAGAATTCTATTTCCATATTGGTATATCTAAAGGCTGAAGCAATTTACTTGACTTATGGTGTTCGACTTTCACTTGTTGGCAATTTAACCATTCCTTTACCCATAAACCTACATACCTTTTCATACCTTCTAAGAATAAACTCCTTTTCATATCCTGTTACATCTTAGTTCCTCCAAGATGAATAGTAAACTTCGATCGATGACATTCCCCAAGTACTTCCTTTCTTAGTCTCCAACATCTGGAACACACAATCATCCTTTCTTTCTCAACTATCCATTTTGATCAAGATAGAAATCCTTCAAGTCATCAATCTCGGTTCCACTTTCAATTCTTCTAACTCGTTAAGCTAACAATTGATCATCTCTTTGCTTAGAACAATCCTTTCAATCTATTCTAATTGAACTTTGAAGCTAGATAACATTGCGGTATACTGACTGGAACTAGCTATTGATCTTAACTGCATACTATAAGTAGTCAATGCTTCCAAATCTTTCTACTCAGCTAACATTGCCAATACTGCATTCTGGTGATTCTTACCAAGTGTGTCTACTACCTTGTTTCCTTTCCCTAGTGTGTACTATATTCCAAAATCATAAGCTGCTACAAAATCCAACTACCTCTGTTGTCTCATATTCAACTCCTTTTGAGAGAATAAATACCTCAAAGACTCTCGGATCTTTCTTTTAAAAGGTAGCGTCTTGATAGTTTCAATGTGAAGATTGTTGCTGCCAACTCCAAGTCATGAGTTGGATATCTAACTTCATGCGGTCAAAGCTGTCGAGAAGCATAGGCAATCACTTTACCTCTCTGCATCAACACATCTCCCAATCCTGTTCCGCATGCATCTGCATACACCAAAAAATCTTGATTACCATATGGCACAACTAACATGGGTGCATTGGTTAACAAAAGCTTTCAATTAAGGAATGCTTTCTCATATTTATCAGACCAAACAAACTTTACGTTCTTCCTGGTTAGTTTGGTCAGGGGGGCTGCTATCCATGAGAAATCCTTGATAAATCTCCGATAATAGCCAGCTAATCCAAGAAAAACTCCTTATCTCGGTCACCATCTCGGGTCTCTTCCAACCATTTACAACTTCGATCTTAGCTGGATCCAATGACAACTTTTTTTGGAACAACATGAGTAAAAAACTTCACTTCTTTCTTCCAAAAGTGACACTTTGAAAACTTCGCTTTAAACCTATGTTACCTCAACGTCTCAAGCACTATTCTAAGATTAATCTCATGATCTCTTTCATCCTTAGAATATATCAAAATGTCATCAATCAACACCAACACGAACCTATCTAAATACTCTTGGAAAATTCGGTTCATCAAGTTCGCAAAGAAAGCAAGCGCTTTAGTCAATCCGAATGGTATTACTAACCATTCATATGAACCATATCTTATTCGAAATGCCTTCAATGAAATGCTATTCTCCACTACCCTTAATTGATGGAACCCTGTCGTCGAATCCAACTGAGAAAATACCTTGGCTCCACTAAATTGATCGAACAAATCATCTATCCTTGGTAACGGATATCTATTCTTCATCTTTTCTGCGTTTAACTTACAATAATTGATACGCAACCTCAACGACTCGTCCGGTTTCTTTACGAACACCATGGCCGCTCCCCAAGTTGAACTGGTTGGCCTAATAAAACCTTTTCCTTCTAAGTCCACCGACTGCACCTTAAACTCTTTCATCTCTGTAGGCGTCATTCTGCTAGGCGGTCAACTAACGGGTTTAGATCCAGGTACAAGATCTATTCGAAACTCAAAAGCTTGTTTCGACGGTTGTCCTGTAACCGACTCAAAGACATCTGCAAATTCTCTAATGACAAAAATTCGAGTTCTCTATTGAGTATATAATTAGGTTTCTACTACTAGGGCAACTTAGTGATATTTCCCTATCTTGGCAAAATATCCTAGCGTCATATATTTGCTTAACCAATTCATACCCAATATAATCCCAAAGCCCAAAAAACCAGACGCATGCAAACTATAGGCAAATATATGGCCTAGCAATTCAAACTCTAAATGATCATATCTCATCCGTAGAGTTGTATACCCTCATATCGGATTCACAACCCTTAAGGAAGTAACTAGGTATAATGATTCTAAACACAGCTTATTTAGCAAACAATTAGAGATAAACGAATGTAATGCACCGGTATCAAATAGTACTCTAATAGGTATACCATGAATCAAAAACGTACCTCCCGTCATTGCTTTTCCTTTCTCCTCTGCTTTGGTCTCGAGGTAGCTGGTTCCAAAGCAAACACTTTTCTTTTCTCAATCTTAGTTGGATCCTTGCACTAATTCTTGTAATGTCCAATCTAGTCACAATTGAAGCACTTGATGTTCTTCCTCCCAATAACTTTCTTTCCATCTCCTGAACGACAGTCATTGGCAAAGTCCCCTTTCTTGTTACACTTGTAGCATATAACATCCACTTTTCATTTTTGGTAGCTCCGCCTTCCAAGCTCCCTTCTTATGAAAGAACTTCTTTTCTGACTCTGCCCACTTTGAGTCTCCACTACTTTTTTACCACCAAAGAAAGCAAGCATTTCTTCATTTCTCAAAGCTATCTCTATTACTATGTCACATGGATCCTTGAGATATGACAAGGTTGTCCTCGCAAGCTCTAGTTTTAATCCATGGACGAGCTTTTCATTTCTCTTAATCACTGTGTCAACCGTAGCATACCCATACCTGGATAACTCCTTAAATCTTGTTGCATAATCCAACAAAGTCATGTCTCCTTGCAGTAACTCAGCGAACTTCCTAAGCATAGCCGACTTGGCAATTTCCGACATGCACCTCTCATCGAACCACCTCTTGAAATCGGCCCAAGTCAAAGTTTCCTCCGGCACTCCAATAATAACACTATTCCACCAGTATAATGCAGCTCCTTGTAATTTCCTAGATGCAAACCTCCTTTTTGCTCATCGTTTAGTCCTAAATCATCAAAGACCCTTTCATAATGAAGCAGCCAATTCTCTACTTGGTAGCATCCTCAATTCTAATGAATGGCTTTCATCCAAGTCTTGCATAATCTCTACTCAAAACAGCATAGTTGTTGATAACATGAACTTCTTGATTTGCTCCTCCAACATTATCACTAACTAATCCAACTGCAGCTCTTGCATGCATCATGTTGACAAAGAATTGATACATAGCTCACATATCCACCAGTGGTGTTCCAGCACCCACATTAGAATCTGTTTGTCGACCCTGATTCCACTTTGTATTAGGCCTAACATTTCCATCGATTGTGATGCTTCCTCCACCAAGATTCACACTTCTGTTTCCCGCCTCCATATCTACTTCCCTTAAATCTGCATTTGAACCTTAGCTAGATATGGAAGAACGACCTAAGAGAGATAAGAAGAATAGCAATAAGATATATACTTATGTATAGCAAATACAAATACGTTACTATAACATTGTCCCATACCCTAATCTTATTTTCTAATTCATTTGGATTATGTTTTCAAAACTCTTTTATGTTCACAATTCTCTTAGTTTTTACATAAACCTGTGTTCCGATACCAAGTTATAAATCCCTCATTTTGAGCTTCGAAATTAGCCGCTACAGATGTTGCAGTCATCTATAATATTAATTTCCAATGACAAAATGCAGTAATGTTAATCGTATCAATAACATTAAGACACAGGAACACGAAATTTTCTTAAACATAATTTCAAAACAAACTTTCACATTTAAATATTATTTTCCAATATTTTAACTTATATAATATTATACCAGCCTATTATAATATTATATTTGATTTCATAGATGATTATAAAATCATATTAAATTCCATTTTCAGTTTTCAAAACATTCTCTAAAATAGAAAGTTATTTATTATCTATCTTTCAACTATTTAATTTATATACCCATATTAATTAAATATCATTCCTTTAACATTATAAAAATGTTTTCTTTCTAAATGAAACCTTTCCATTTTTAAATCATCTCAAACCATTCCGCTTTTATGATTTCAAACATTTCGAGGCTTAACTTTCCACATATACCACCATTTATTCCTTCATGAATTAATTATAGTTAACACATTAACTATCATCATAAACTTCACATTATTAATTCATTCTTCTTTTTCATTCATCCAAGTGAACATGCAATGTTAACAATCAAGTATACATCCATAAAAAATCCAAACAAACATGCCAATTCATGTATAATCATGTCACTAACTTTTATATACTTGTAAATAATAATCTTAACTTTCTTCTAACTTGCAAATCATTTTTAATCATAAACTAGAAAGGAAAGTGTTTCTCGAGATCTCACCTTAAACCAAACCAACTTTCTACCAACATTCATAACATCACAACACTTCTCTAATACACTTCTACCATGCCCTAAACACTTTGTGTCCCTTGATCAAGTGCTCGACCAATCTTCCCTTGCCCCAAGACTCACAGCTTGCTCCATCACCATCTTCAAGTGCTCAAGGCCTCACCCACCTCCACCACCTTGGCTCTTGGCCCAAGCTCTCATTTTCTTTCTTACTCACGGCCTTGGCTTGTTTGGGGGTGGCCGTGGAGTATTAGGGTGGAAAGGAGATGGTTTGGTTTGGAGGAGTATAGGTCTTGTATATGTGTGTGTGTATATTTTTATATTATTCTTTCATAATTTATTTTCATAATGTTTTTTAAGATGGGAGGCCATTAAAATAGCTTGAGGAAGGAGAAGAAGAAGTAGAAAATTTGTGAAGAAATGAGAGAAAGAGAGGTGGGTATTTATAGGTGCAAAATTAATTAAATAATATAACTAGTCATAATTATATCTAGTCACATCACAAATCTTTTATAATATATATATATATAATTATATTTAGTCACATCACTCTCTTTTATATATATATAATTATTATGTCTAGTCACATCGCTTTCTTTTATATATATATAATTATTATGTCTAGTTACATCTCTTTCTTTTATATACATATATATACATATATATATAATTATTATATCTAGGCACATCACTTTCTTTTATATATATATATAATTGTTATGTCTAGTCACATCAATTTTTTGATATATATAATTATTATGTTGAGTCACATCACTTTCTTTTCATATATATAATTATTATGTCTAGTCACATCACTTTCTTTCACATATATATAATTATCATGAGATAATTTATTTCTAAGTGTGTTGTTATCTAGTTAATCAACCCTTATATATAGTGCACAAAGACAAACAACGTTCCCGACAACTTTCTGGTGTCGAAAGGTCAAAATTTCGGAAAATTTTCTTCAGTCACATTTTCTGTTTTTCTATGAACTATTTAATTTGGTAAACAGATTTTAAAAACAATATCACCTTCATTATTAATTAATTAAAATGAGTTTATTTTCATTATAAAACTTATATATTGAATATTTAAAATTAATTAAATATTCACTAAACAAAGCAGTGAAATTCCATGTCGTTACATTCTTCCCCCCTTAAAAGAATTTTGTCCCCGAAATTACACCAAAACAGAACCCAAAGATATTTTCCCAAAATATTTATTTTTAAACTTACATCCATATGATGTATACAGATCATCCATATATATGTAATATCTGATTCGATCTGCTATTCGAATCCACAACTTTACTTCTGAACTAGTTTTGATCCCCCGATCCTCTAGTACAGACTCTGATCAGGTTTCTTGATTAGAAAATTTTATTTCCATCACATAACCCTCAACTATGATAAAAAACTCAAATACCTAATCATAAATCCTCATCAATGTTCACCATCAAGAATTGAGTGATAAATTCTCTTTCGGACTGGTGTAAACACCTCAAAGTTCCATACTTGAATCTTAGATCAAAATTGTGCGATGAAATGATCTACGTACCTCATATGTACTTATTAATCTTCCAAAAATATTTATTATATCAAGTCATAAACTTTTATAAAGATAATTCTTTATACATAACCATTTTACATTTTTATTTCCAAATATTTCTACTTAAAAACACATTTCTTTTCAAAAGATAAATATCTTTTATTACAATAGATTTCTAAACATATCTTAATGGTTGCTGGAAAACTTATTTTCAAAATAATTCATTGGATTGATAAATCACCATAAAATTCCTTTAGCGAATATCAAATGAAAACATGCTTTATTAATTAAACTTACTTTATCAATTAACACACTTTTATTCATTAAAACTTCCTTTATACATATATTCTCTTTACTTATACCATTTTAATACTTAAAATGTATTTATATACTTATTCAAATGTTATAAGTATATTTAACAAGTTTTTTTTTTCCTTTTTTTACTTTTAAAATATAATCAATTAGATTAAAATAATTATTACTAAAAGATTGTGATAATAAACTTCTTTTCTTTTATAAATATTAACTTATAACATTTTCTATCTTTATATAAAAGACTCTAATACTTGTTATTATCTTTAAAATCTCATTATTGAAGATCTAAATATACCCATAATATTTCTTCCAAAGTGTCTTTCAAGGGTTTAAAAAACAAATGTTGCTAAAACATCGTTTACTCAAACCCAAAACCATTCATTGATGACTTTAAACATTAATTTCAAAGATCAAAGCATAACCATGCTTATCAATTAAGATAATACACTTTGATGAAAATCAACAACCATTAATTTGTCAATTAAAGATTCAAATTAATATAATACACTTTGATAAAAATTAACAACCATTAATTTGTCAATTAATGATTCACATTATCCCTTTTTAACATAAAAAATTATATTGATTGAGTAACTCAAAATATTACCAAGGAACTGGGTACTACCAATAGTATTTTATATCTCCTTAACAAGAAGGATAATACTTAAGAGAAGGGTTTACCATCCGAACATATCTCTTTCCCATTTTTAGTTATTTTCGAGTCACTCAAACTAGTTATCATCTGAGACTTTCTTACTTTTTAAATTTCTGATTTGGAATTTCTTTTCAAAAATCTATTAGAGATTATTTTGTTTATAAAATCCATTTTACAAATCTCTTCATAAAATCATCTTATATTAACTTACTCCTTTTAGAATTTTTACACTTCTTCTCCAAAATACCCAAAATTTAATTTCTTAGAATTTATATAACATATCTTTTATGTCCATATTTTTACAAAAATAATTTTATAAAATACAATTTTTATACTACTTTCTTATTTATTATTCATTAACCTTAACCCAATATTATTATCAAACATCTTATAGTCAAATCGTGAAACTTAATTCACAAGATGTTCATTCAATCAACAAAGGGTAATAACTTAATATTATCATTTCCTTAACCATAAACCGACACACATAAATACTTATATCTTTCAAAAGATATTCCTTTATACTTAAAATATAATCATTTTGAAATAGTGTGTCGGTTTGCCTTGTTTAGGTGTTTAGAAATCCCTATCGATAATGGTGATCAGGCGCATCGACTAGAATCTATAAACCACTCAAAAGATAAATCAAGACAAAACATTTTTATATCAAATAACAAATACGCGCTCATATATATAATACTCTCAAAACTCATTTTAGGGTGTTACTAACCCTATCTCTAATGGGTTACTCATTCTAGGGTATTACTAACCCTATCTATAATGATTTTTACGCCACCAAAGCCTAGGTGTTGGCTCAACCTATGCTCTGATACCAAATGTAACGATCGGGATTTTCAACCCTCGAAAATCGACACTAATACATCCTCGTGCCACAAATCCAAGTGCCGAAAAGCCCGATTGTTAGGGAAAAAGAAAATAGAGAAAGAATAAAATCTCACACGAATGGAATAACATATATCATTTCAGCAATAATCTTTACAGTGGAAAATTTGAATACAATATCAAAGTCTAACCTAGATTCAGCCTGGATAGTTATAAACCCCTGTCCTTACAAATGCTGAAAAATAAAAACAAATACAATAGATGAAGCAGATAATAGAATACGTCCATATGAAGATGAAGATCTTGATCTCTCCTTTGGAAACTCCAAGCGTCTTCAGCTAAACCTGAAACTACTCGGATCTGGCCCGAGTATTAAAAATACCCGGATCAGGCTTGATAAACCAGCGTGAGATACTCGAAATTTTAAATGCTGATGTAAATCAAAACCTTTGAAAAGAAGGTATCTCATTAGACCACGCCCACACATAAATATGGATCGGTTTTTATCTTATGATAACCAAAATACTTTATACTGAAAACACTTTGATATTATTACTAATGACATTCTTTTGAAAAACTTTTCAAGTAATATATCAAAATAAAGTATCAATATCCGAACTAAGTCTATGGTAATATATCTGGACTAGGTCAACGGAATACACCGGATGGGATATATGATACCAAAGGGGTAGCTGAAATATTTGCAAAGCATTACAGCTATTTTTGGAATACAATCAAAACCGTAAAGCTCGTATTGGATTTGGAATTTCCAACATGATAGGGAACTGGTGGCCTTTTCATTCGATACATGCATAGCAAACATAGTTCCCACGATGCCTTTATTGCTTTTCACAAGCAAGTCACTTGGAACTACACTTGCTACACTACCAATATCCAGTAGCCTTATCACGTTTCAAAAGCTATCTACTATATTCAAATAAATGGGGCAATAAATGCCTTGAGGGGCGCCTTCCCCCAATGGGTCCCCTACTGGACACCACCATATGCATCAACCAACAGCCCGAATGTGTCAACCAACAACCAGAATGTGTGTTCTTCAGACCACATAGTATCCCGTATCATTCCTGGGATGTGAGGCTCTTGAGGCTATTCTCTAACTAACCAACTAGTTCCACTTTGAATGCCACACTGCCATTTACGTTTCTGACTGATTGACTTCTACAAATATACAACCTTCGAGCTCGTATGTCTCAAAGAAGGGTGTTAAGCTAATATGAGTTGCCACTTACGCCACCCATAGATGTACGTTTGTAAAAATCAACGTTCGTGATTAAGAAATTCAATGTCAGACACTCATCCATACAAGTTCATTCTGGGACTGAATGAAACCGAAGGCACTCCTCCTACTACCATTAGTAGCGAGTAGTCCTTGCAATATGAAGATTTCAAAACACGATAGGACCACTGCTATAATAATGTCTCTATATTGGGAGCGACCTAGAGAATGCCAACAAGCAGTCTTTTCGCTATAAAGATCTTCGGTCTTTAATAATCATCATCTTTAACTTGTCTTCACTTTCGAACATATACATTGGTTCGAAGTGGATTTCAGATAGGAGTTACCCAAATCCGATCTCGATTCCTTCGAACCAGTCATCGATGAAAAAGATGTTAAGTTTGTATATGATTATCAATCATCAATCAATTTAATTCATATATATATATATATATCTCAGAGATATATTCATTTTGTTATTCCTTTACCTTCTTAACAGCATATGGAATCTTTAAGCCTCATTTATCAAATCATTTGGTAAATTTAAATGCTTTTAATCTTGGAATAATTCCAAATCAATTCACCTTTTACTTAGGAAAATATTTCCAAACCATTTATTAAATCTTAATCAAAGATTTCTTATTTCCAAAGCATAACTTTTAAATGGGTCAAAAACGACGTTATTTAAGACATAGTTTACTGCAAACCCAAAACAAATAATTCAAGTATAGAAATTAAAATAATTCCAAATCATTTATTTAAATCTTTACAAAGATTTCTTAATTCAAAACTCAAAACTTTGATTGAGTTAAAACCATGTTATCTAGGATGTTAATCCAAAACCAGCAAATATTAAGTGATTAGAATCTATAGATATCATCTAATTCTACCCAATATCAATTCTTGTATTCAACCAGTACTATGGGTGGAATAACAACGAAATCGGCTTTTAAATTCCACGAATAGTATGGGTTCCCTCTTTGGGATTTAACACCGAGTACAAGAAGATTATCTTCATAAAATCCAAGTTATATATATTTGGAAAATTATATCCTTTATACTTTGGAAAATTTTCATTTGAGTAAACCAAATTTACTATCCCCTCCATCGGGCCAGTCCGGATAGCTAGGGAGAGCAGGAAACTGGTTTTCCAAACTCAAGCCTAGACACTATCTCCCTGACACCCATAAGGCGGTCAAGTTATTTGACCGACTTTAATTCATTAAACCTTAATCATTCCATAAATTTCTTAAATTACCTTTAAAATACTTTATTAATCATTTGAAAACATTTACAAAAGATTTGGAAAAGAACGGTTACGTTTAAAACTATATTTCAAAAGTTATAGAAAAGTGCTACGGAAAGTGCATTTTAAGCTATATTGATCAAAATGACTTTCTATCCCTTGGAAATTTATTTTTATTACTAAAACCACTTTTAAAACATTTTAAATGATTTTTAATATTTATTCCATATTTTTAAACATGATAAAAATAGGTATCTAAAATATTTGCGACTTTGGCCAACGAACTGCCCAAGCGCGATTTTCTTTAAACTTTATTTGCTCATATTTCAAAATCTATTAAATGAAATCTTGATCATTTTCTTTTATTTGAAAACTATAGTTATAACAGTATGGAAAATTCTTATTGCAAAGAAATCCGACTCTGATTCCATCCTAAAAAAGGATTTAACTTTTATGGCGCGAAATCGCGAACTACCATTATGCGACGCGTCTATTTTTGACTCCAAACTCAATATTTGTCAAAAATTATCCAAATTTAATTTTATTTTTTATAAAACATTTATAAACCATTTTCAAACATTTAAACCAATATTTTCCATATTAAATCTCTTTTTCATTTTTAAATATTATATTTCAATATTTAACTTATATAATATTATACTATTATAATATTATATTTGATTTCATAGATGATTATAAAATCATATTAAATTCAATTTTCACTTTTCAAAACATTCTCTAACATAGAAAGTTATTTGTTATCTATCTTTCAACTATTTAATTTATATATCCATATAAATTAAATATCATTCCTTTAACATTATAAAAATGTTATCTTTCCTTTTCTAACTGAAACCTTTCCATTTTTAAATCATTTCAAACCATTCCTATTTTATGATTTCAAACATTTCGAGGCTTAACTTTCCACATATACCACCATTTATTCCTTCATGAATTAATTATAGTCAACACATTAACTATCATCATAAACTTCACATTATTAATCCATTCTTTTTTTTCATTCATCCAAGGGAAAATGCAATGTTAACAATCAAGTATACATCCATATAAACATCCAAACGAACATGCCAATTCATGTATAATCATGTCAATAACTTTTATATACTTGTAAATAATAATCTTAACTTGCTTCTAACTTGCAAATCATTTTTAATCATAAACTAGAAAGGAAATTGTTTCTTGAGATCTCAACTTAAATCAAACCAACTTCCTACCAACATTCATAACATCACAACACTTGTCTAATACACTTCTACCATGCCCTAAACACTTCGTTTCCCTTGCTCAAGTGCTCGACCAATCTTCCCTTGCCCCAAGACTCATAACTTTCTCCTTTACCATCTTCAAGTGCTCACGGCCTCACCCACCTCCACCACCTTGGCTCTCGGCCCAAGCTCTCATCTTCTTTCTTACTCATGGCCTTCGCTTGTTTGGGGGTGGCCGTGGAGTATTATGGTGGAAAGGAGATGGTTCGGTTTGGTTTGGAGGAGTATAGATCTTGTATATGTGTGTGTCTATATTTTTATATTATTCTTTCATAATTTCTTTTCATAATGTTTTTTTAAGATGGAGAGGCCATTAAAATAGCTTGAGGAAGGAGAAGAAGAAGTAGAAAATTTGTGAAGAAATGAGAGAAAGAGGGGCAGGTATTTATAGGTGCAAAATTAATTAAATAATATAACTTATCATAATTATATCTAGTCACATCACAAATCTTTTATAATATATATATATATATATAATTATGTTTAGTCACATCACTCTCTTTTATATTTATAATCATTATGTCTAATCACATCACTTTCTTTTATATATTTAATTATTATGTCTAGTCACATCACTTTATATATATATATAATTATGTCTAGTCACATCACTTTCTTTTATATATATAAAATTATTATGTGTAGTCACATCACTTTCTTTTGCATATATATAATTATTATGAGATACTTTATTCCTAAGTGAATTGTTATCTAGTTAATCAACTCTTATATATGTATACATAGTGCACAAAGACGAACAACGTTCCCGAAAACTTTCTGGTGTTGAAATGTCGAAATTTCGAAAAATGTTCTTCGGTCACATTTTCTGTTTTTCTATGAACTATTTAATTTTGTAAACAAATTTTCAAAACAATCTTACCATCATTATTAATTAATTAAAATGAGTTTATTTTCATTATTAAACTTATATATTGAATATTTAAAATTAATTAAATATTCACTAAACAAAGTAGTGAAATTCTAGGTCGTTATACATCCTCTATTTTGAGGCTCGAAATTAACCGCTACAGATGCTGCAGTCATCTATAGTATTAATTTCGGATGACAAAATACGGTAATGTTATTCATATAAATAACATCAAAAGCATAGGAACATGAAATTTTCTTAAACATAATTTCAAAAAAAACTTTCACATTTCATTTCAATGATAATATTTCATATTCATTATATAATCTCAAACATTGCCCATGGTTAGATAAAATATAATTATTATAAAATACTCCAAGAACGACATATGAAGATGTCCCCTTGGTTGATCAGAGTTTACTACTAGATAGTTATAACATCTGTCATTACATACATTCCAATAAAATAAAATTTCAACACATCAGATAATATATGTATAGATATATTCCTTCATAGCTAGATCTGCCTCATGCATGTCTCTAGAAACTTTATTCGTCCAACCTAAATAACATGTAAACTTACTCTCGAACTACTTAATTGAGTACCGAGATTTAAAGGGGAAAACAAAAACTTCGGGTTAGACAAAAGTCTTGTGTGAATAATAATATGCCATCTCGGTCAATAGGTGTCTAGTAAGACCACGCTGCTGAGCGGAAATGGTTTTCCCCTTACTGGAATCCTCAAAATATCTCTTTTATAAATGAAGCTCCTGCAACCAAAATGGTTTAAATAGCCAATATAAACAATCATATGCATGCATCCAGGGTAATCATGACCAATCTGTCTGAATAAATGGACTATCTATCCCACATCTTAGTTTTCTTAGGGTAACTACAAATTTATATGGCTGACTCGGGCCTACGATATATAAAATTCTCTAACCAACTGTTAGAAGGAAAACGGACGGTCTATTTAAACTTACTATTCCTATGGTCACTCTGATCCTAATGGTTTTGCAGGCCAACTAACAACCTATCTCATCTTTTTGTATCCCTTTCTGTGAGTAAACCTACTTTAGTCTTACCTGTGAGAAAGCCCTACGCATTGGAATTTTTTGACTAATATATGCTAGGGGTTAACAACTGAAGAATAGGGCACAATCTTACATCGGTCCCATCTAGTTTTTTAATCTTTAAGTAAATTCATCCTATCACAATTTATCTAAAGGTGATAAGTATAACAATCTCTATAGTAAAATTCTAGGTTAAATACCCTTTTATACTTCCTTAAAATCACAAATATTTATAATTGATTTATCGTTGAAATCATACTTTAAAACAAGGAAATTATAGCCCTTTACTTTCCAAAATATTTTGCCAAAATATGTGCTTTTATAAAATAAGTCCAATGAACTTTGAAATCACTTAAAGGTTATTGCACCTCAAAACTATAGGTTATAAATCCAAATAATTATCTTTGTACATGGATAAAACGCGGCATCAATATTCCCAATATAGGATTATTGCATCCCTCTTTAACGAAATCATATTAAAGCCTTTAATCTATAAAGTATAAGGCAATGGGGGCTAAAACCGTTTACATCGCATATATAGGTTGCCAAATATAAGCGGTATCATTATTGGTTTGCATAGTATAAAACTTTAGAACTTAAAGTTTTGGAAATATTGAAACTAAACTTAGGCAACATCATTGCCCCTTTGTAATCGATGTTAAAAGTAATAGTATACAAGCGACATCACTGCCTTAGGGAAAAGCACGACATCACTGACTTCTTATATGGTTAAGGTCGAAAACATGCGGCATGAAAAGCTTGCGGCATCAAAATCTTAAGGAGTTATTATTAATACCAACGGCATCAATACTTGCTGATATGTAACGACCCGTAAATTTTTAATGGTTTTAATAATATATTTAACTGATTTTTTGTGAAATTTTAAATATTTGAATTTGGAAATAAAAATTTAATATTTGGAATACGTCTATTTAAACATAGCAAATGGTAAATTTTCATCAGAAAATATGAAAGTTTATTTTGTTGTGTAATTTTTTTCAATTCAAATTGGTTAATATTTGATGATAATAAAATGTTTTCCGAAGCTGAATATTTTTATATAATAAATTTGTAAATCATCTTCTGAGTGAGACGTCATATTTTGTTTCTTCAAATTTGGACTGCTATTGCTCCGTTTATCTTATTTTCAACAAATTGGCAGCATTTTCGGTACCGATTATTGACTTTTGATCGGATGATCGTACCACTGATATTTGTATATTGTTTTGATCGTCTCGTCGTGCTGATCTCCGCAGTATATTCATTTGTATATGTTGGGGTCTGGTACGATACAAAATCAGTAAAACGATTACCGTATCGGTACTGGTTTTTTTTGTGCCTTTTGGTTCTTGTGACCTTTCACATATTGATCTTAAAATTTTTACAGCCATTAGCAGCAAATATTTACTAAAATTCAGCCTTAACCTTTGCTATTCCCAAGTTCCATATTTTCACGTTACTTCAACATTTTTTTTTGAAACTTTCTATCTTTAATTTCTACTGCGCCTATTCCTCTACCCATCCTCCTTCTCTCTTCTTCGTTTTCACCCTGACCAAAATCGAAACCCGAAACTCCATTGATCAAAACTCCATCCTCCCATAGCCTGACAAGTGCCGACTTCCACCTCTGACCACCGTCCCGCAACCTTGTGCCAGACTTTTGCCGAGCAACTTCCTTTTCTTCTTTGATTTTTTTTGTATTTATAAGGTAAGAAGTTATATATATTGTGTATATATATATAAAATTTTATATACGCATACATATATTTACTAGTATGTATATTTATGTTCGCATTTTTTTGTGGATATATAAATATTTCAAAATTATTTTCACATAGTGTTTATATACATATGTATAAGTATTTATATTAGTATATATAGATATTAGTTTATATACCTGAGTTTGGTTTGAATATGTATGCATTGTTTTAAAATTTTAATACGTGTACTTTCTTATATTGTATATATACATATTAGTGTATACATATATGTACGTATAGGTTTGTTTAAGTGCTTGCATATGTATATTTTATAAATGTATTTATGTTCAAATCTATTCTACAGTATGATATATATTGGTGTATAAACATAGTTGCCATGATTGTCACTGTATGATCAGTCATGCATATATTAATTATATATATAGTTTACAGTATATATATACACGTTTGTTTATAATAGATTTTGTATATATCTATTTGAGTCCATATATATATTTTAGCAGAGTAAGTTATATATTTTATATGAAGTATTTGGTGTATATTCATTATGAAACATATATATACATATATTTTGATCTATACGTTTTTATATAGATGTTATAGTAAGAAGTATATATGTTGCAGTATACTATGCTAGAAAAGAAATTATATATATAGTTGTAAAACAATAGTTTGCAGTTTATATTAATGCATAAAGGCTAGTTATATATATATATATTAGTATATATGAGTTTATAAAGCCTTGTTGTAGTTTTCTTTTATAGTTAGTATATACTGATGTATGTTATAATATCAGTGTATGTTATATATATATATCTTAGCTTTACTTGTCTGTTACAGTAATGTATGTTAGTTACGAATAAATTATTTATATATACAGGTTGCAGACTTCTTTTATATGCAGTTGGTTATATATATGCTGCTAGTATGTAAGCTATAGAGTATATATATATATACATAGATTTTAAAATTTTCAATTACGGTTTAGTTATATTTTTATATGTAAGTTGTAAATAACTTGTTTGTAAGTGTGTATATATATATATATATAGATTCTAAATTCTAGTCAAATGATTTTTGATCTGTTTGGGTTATGTTGGAACTGTATATATATAGATATTTTCAAAATGAATAAACAATAGATGTAAGTATTTTGCATTTTTTTAGTATACATATATGTGTATTCATTTCAAATTACATTATGTAGATATGTTAGTTTTATTTTATGTGTTTATTTAAAACAATGATTTTGAAATACATATATATATATTTAAAATTTAATATGTGTTTGAATTTAGATTATGATTAATAGTTATACATAGTCATATATATCAGTTCACTTATACCATTTATCATTATCGATCCAATTCTAATTTGATTTCGTCAATTCCTATTTATCAGCTTCCTTCGTCGAATCTTGTCCATCTAGCGTTGCTTTGGAATTCGTAGCTCATTTCTTTGTCAAATCTATCTAGCCTAGAAAGGTGAGCAATCACTCACGATTAACGTTCTTATATTTATTAAATTTAATTTCAATTGAAACGACAATTGAAATATGCCGCTGTTAGTTATTTACATTGCTATATATATGCTATTATCTGTATCTGTTCACCTGTGATATCTGACACCATTATCTGTTATATATATTGATGATATATTCCTGTTATATTATTATCATATTTGTTATCACTCTACAAGTTCCCTGTTAGTATAGAATTCCCTATGGGTTGAAATGATACATACCTGAACGATCTATAGAATATGAGAAAATCGTTATGGGTTGAAATGATAAACCCAAGCGATTTTCATTGAATTGAATTTTGAATTGCGGGTTGAAATGATATATACCCGTATATATTTAAATTACGGGTTGAAATGATAAATATCCGTATCACTTGACCATAAGATAGAGAATTATATACAGACACCGTTGGTCTATATATAAGTATTTTGAAAATGATTTCTATGTTTTTGGAAAAGAAATTTATGGTAAATAAATATTGATTTTAATATATTATATATAAATGTATTTTATAAAGTTTTAAAATTTAGATTTTAAATTTATATGTTCTGAAAATTGTATAGTTATAAGTTATTTTTGAAATTATAAATTTTAAGAATTTGTTTATAAATTTACTATTTTCAGAATATATAAATATATTTAATATATAAATAAATTTAATAAGATGTTTAAGTATTTATTTAAGATTATATTATAAAATAGATTTTTAAAATGATTTTTTTATAAGTTAAGATTGGATTGATAAATTTGAGTTTATTTGAAATTGTGTTTAATTAAGAATTATATTAAATTAAAATCAATTTTGAAACTTATTGAATTTGAGATTTTTGAAAGGATATGATTTTATAACTTAATTTTGGTTTAAAGTGATAAATAAATTGAAGGAAATATTTAGTTTATTTGTAATTTGGGGTTTTATTAAATGATATTGGATTTTTATTAAGTGGATATTTCAAAACTAAATAATAGTAAAGTGAATTTGAGATATAAATGAGATTATCAAATTTAGTTTTGAAAATGTTGAATACTTAAAACTTTGAAATATATTGAAATTGGAATGGTTTATTTTATGGTTCAAATCTGTATTTGAAATCGATAAAATTTGAAATGGTTTATTCTGAAACTGAATTGGATTGAAATTTATGATTTGAGATTGAATCAAATTGAATTTTGGCATTTGAGTTGATTTGTATCGATTTGTGAAATTTGGGCAAGCTATTTTTGATATAAAGTATTTTAAAAATTTATTTTAAACTATTTATATATATTAATTTATAAATTATTTTAATATAAACTATTTTAACTTGTAACTATTTTTATATAAACTATTTTATTTTATAAACTATTTTATTATATATATACTAGTATTAATATCTAAACTGTTCAAGCGGAAAGTTATGATTTCAAAGTTATAAATTTCAAAGTTATGTTTTTAAAGTGTTATGATTTCCAAAGTATTACAAAATTCTAAGTTTAAAATGTCGAAAGTATTATAACTTTGAAAGTGTTATTGATTTGGAAATAGATAAATTTGAAGTGAAGAATGATATTGTTTTGATATGGTTTTGAAATGGATATGATATTTTGGTTTGAAGTATGGATTATTTTAAAATGACCACGGTGTTTTAATGACGTTTGGTTGTTGATAGCATATATTACTACATAATAGATAGTTCCATAGATCCTTAGAGGATGGGTATCCCAAACATCCTTTAAGTTACCTGTATTTAGGTTACTTGTATTTCAGTTGATATTTCACTTGAGTTGGATTTATTGGTATAAGAACGTTAATCCTGACTCGAGTGTTTTGTGTTTTGCTTTACGCTCGGGTCAGACTGAGTGTCATAGCATTTGAGACTCGCCTTTGGAGATCCAACTATTGATTCAGCTTTCAGATATTAAGTTGATTCCAGTGATGTATTCAAATTTGTTATTTGACTATTGTATCGAGACTCCTGTGTATTCGCGACTTCTATTGTATTTTGTTTTAACTCTATTATTATATATAAATGGTAGCTTCATGAACTACTATTCATTTGTTTCCGCTACTTATTATTGAAATACTCTGTATCCGTGATTAGTTTATTTACTGTATATGTTGAGTTTTGCCAAATAAAAATTAACAATATGATATTTTGAGCAATTCAAGTCCGAAATGTGTGGATGCGAATGGTTGAAAATATCAGGTCGTTACATGATATAAATAGTTGCGGTAATAAAATAAGCGGCATAAAATAGGCAGAATTGGATACATGTGGCATTATTAAAGTCGACATAGGTAATTGCAGTATAGGGAATATATGCAGCATCATTGACGTCGTATGCATGCATGCCGACATTGACTCTGACCTAAATGAATTCATTTTACATCACTTGGGAGTGAAATCATATGCATTTACTATGGTCGACATCATATAACTGCGGCATTAATGCCTTCGACGTCAATGACCTCGGCGTAGCAAAACCATAATTAATATAAAAACTGCTATTTTGCTATATAAAGTATTATCTTTTCAACCACTTCTATTCTTTATCAAATTCTTGTTGGTTAATAAATAATTTACAAATTTTCTTTTCAGAAACATGCTAAGGATCTGATTTCCATCTCCAAAATAATATTGCAACCCTTAACTTTATATTATTATTTTAATATAATTATTAAGCTTTTTTAGCCTAACAAGTTTATAATAACCATAAAAACATGGGAAAAATCCCAACAATCGCAATAAATTAGATTAATCATACTCTTCATATAAAAGTTTCAAAACTGAAAACATTATTTAACCTTTTTTTATAATTAAAACTTGGAAAAACCATTTTCTTCCCTTAGAAAATTCATGAATATTCATATTTAATTCGAAAATTATGAAATTAAAAACACGCTTCTAAAATAATCTTTCCAACATCATATCAAAATTTCAAGTCATTGGGTGTTATATGATAGGTTTTCACATTTAAACCTACTGATATATTTTATAAATAAATCCAATAAATCATCTATAAGCATATAATCATTCAAACATTCAAATATGGCATAATCACACATATAAATTTGGGATTTAATCATAAAACTGAAATGAAACAATCATATATGGGATGAGTATCATTTTTCACCTTGATTTGATAAAGGAACTTGAGATTTGAATGTTGATTAGGTTTCCTTAAGCTTTCTCTTTGATTTCCTAGCTTTTCTTCCTCCTAAAGCTTTTGGTAATGGCAGGATTATATTCTTTTTTAATTTGTTTGTATGAATGAAGCGAGGGAGGAATGAGAATAGAAAGGTGTATGTTAAGGAAATGTTGCCTTTTCCTATTTTGCCCTTCACATAATCCCCCTTTTTATTTAAGTTATAACCACCCTTATTAACTTATTAATTAAGGCACGGCCTATTATTAATTATCAATTCTCCATCTCCTTATCATCCTACATTATTTTATTTAATTTACCATATTAAATATCCTAAAAAATAATAATCAAAATTAGGGGTGTTACAGACTCCCCTCATTCAAGAATTTCGTCCTCGAAATTATGGTAAGGTACATAACAAATATATAACATAGGCATAAAACATACCATAAAAAAATCAAGATAAGTGTCTCTAATCCTGTATTTTGTCCCCCAAGTACAGTCATTTCCGTTGTCACTTCACTGGACCTTTACTAATCTGACTGTCTTGTTCCTTAGCTTCTTTCATCCCTAGCCACAATACGAACTATTTGCCTAATAATAGTCATGTATATTGCACTACTAAATCTTTCAGTGCAAACAGAGTGATAGTAGCCTCTGGATCATGAACATACTTCCTAAGATGAGAAATATGAAAAACATTGTGGACTACTTCTAAACTACTTGGTAAATCTATCATGTAAGCGAGTTTTTCGATCCTTTGTATAATAGAAATGGTCCAATAAACTTAGGTGCAATTTCCTTGACTTTTCAAATCTTACTACGCCCTTCATCAGCGATACTTTAACAAAAACATGATCTCCCACTGAGAATTCTATATCTTTTGGTCTCTTATCTGCATAACTTTTACCTAGACCGAACTTTCCTCATCCTATCCCAGATGAACTCAATCTTTTCTATTCCTTCTCTTACTAAATCTGGACCAAGAATCAATCTATCTGCGGTCCCTACCTAACATATGTGTGATTTACACGGTCTTCCATATAAAGCTTCAAAAGGTGTCATTCCTATACTAGTTTGATAACTATTGTTATAGGAAAATTCAACTAAGTGCAAATGGTCTTCCCATGACCCACCAAAATCTAGTATATAGCTCTTAACAAATCCTCCAAGACTTTGTTAACTCTTTTCATTCACCCATTTGTTTATGGATGGTAAGCGGTACTCATCTTGAACTTGGTACTTAAAACCTCTTGTATACTTTTCTAGAATTCGCTCGTGAATAAAGAATCTCTACCACTTACTATACTATTAGGAATCCTATGTAGTTTAAAAATATTCTTCATAAATAACTTAGCTAAAATAGGTGCCGTCCTTGTCGACCTAACATGAATGAAATGTGCACTCTTTGTTAATCTATCCACTATAACCCAAATACTTTCATCTCACTTACTTGACCTTGGCAATTCGTTAATGAAATCCATAGATAAAGAATTCCATTTCCATATTGGTATATCTAAAGGCTGAAGCAATTCACTTGACTTCTGGTGTTCGACTTTCACTTGTTGGCAATTTAACCATTCCTTTACCCATAAACCTACATACCTTTTCATTCCTTCTAAGAATAAACTCCTTTTCATATCCTGTTACATCTTAATTCCTCCAGGATGAATAGTAAACTTTGATCGATGACATTCCCCAAGTACTTCCTTTCTTAGTCTCCAACATCTGAAACACACAATCATCCTTTCTTTCTCAACTATCCATTTTGATCAAGATAGAATCCTTCAAGTCATCAATCTCGGTTCCACTTTAAATTCTTCTAACTCGTTAAGCTAACAATTGATCATCTCTTTGCTTAGAAGCAATCCTTTCAATCTATTCTAATTGAACTTTGAAGCCAAATAACATTGCGGTATACTGACTGGAACTAGCTATTGATCTTAACTGCATACTGCAAGTAGTCAATGCTTCCAAATCTTTCTACTCAGCTAACATTGCCAATACTGCATTCTGGTGATTCTTACCAAGTGTGTCTACTACCTTGTTTCCTTTCCCTAGTGTGTACTATATTCCAAAATCATAAGCTACTACAAAATCCAACTACCTCTGTTGTCTCATATTCAACTCCTTTTGAGAGAATAAATACCTCAAAGACTCTCGAATCTTTCTTTTAAAAGGTAGTGTCTTCATAGTTTCAATGTGAAGATTACTGCTGCCAACTCCAAATCATGAGTTGGATATCTAACTTCATGTGGTCAAAGCTGTCGAAAAGCATAGGCAATCACTTTACCTCTCTGCATCAACACATATCCCAATCCTGTTCCGCATGCATCTGCATACACCAAAAAATTTTGATTACCATCTGGCACAACTAACATGGGTGCATTGGTTAACAAAAGCTTTAAAATTAAGGAATGCTTTCTCATATTTATCAGACCAAACAAACTTTACGTTCTTCCTGGTGAGTTTGGTCAGGGGTGCTGCTATCCATGAGAAATCCTTGATAAATCTCCGATAATAGCCAGCTAATCCAAGAAAAACTCCTTATCTCGGTCACCATCTCGGGTCTCTTCCAACCGTTTACAGCTTCGATCTTAGTTGGATCCACTGAAAAATTTTTTCGGAACAACATGAGTAAAAAACTTCACTTCTTTCTTCCAAAAGTGACACTTTGAAAACTTCGCTTTAAACCGATGTTACCTCAACGTCTCAAGCACTATTCTAAGATCAATCTCATGATCTCTTTCATCCTTAGAATATATCAAAATGTCATTAATGAACACCAACATGAACCTATCCAAATACTCTTGGAAAATTCGATTCATCGAGTTCGCAAAGAAAGCAAGCGCTTTAGTCAATCTGAATGGCATTACTAACCATTCATATGAACCATATCTTATTCGAAATGCCGTCAATGAAATGCTAGTCTCCACTACCCTTAATTGATGGAACCCTGTCGCCGAATCCAACTGATAAAATACCTTGGCTCCACTCAATTGATCGAACAAATCATCTATCCTTGGTAACAGATATCTATTCTTCATCTTTTCTGCGTTTAACTTACAATAATTGATATGCAACCTCAACGACTCGTCCGGTTTCTTTACGAACACCATGGCCGCTCCCCAAGTTGAACTGCTTGTCCTAATAAAACCTTTTCCTTCTAAGTCCACTGGCTGCACCTTAAACTCTTTCATCTCTGTAGGCGTCATTCTGCTACGCGGTCTACTAACGGGTTTAGATCTAGGTACAAGATCTATTCGAAACTCAATAGCTTGTTTCGACGGTTGTCTTGTAACCGACTCAAAGACATCTGCAAATTCTCTAATGACAAAAATTCGATTTCTCTATTGAGTATATAATTATGTTTCTACTACTAGGGTATCTTAGTGATATCTCCCTATCTTGGCAAAATATCCTAGCGTCATATATTTGCTTAACCAATTCATACCCAATATAATCCCAAAGCCCAAAAAATCAGACGCATGCAAACTATAGGCAAATATATGGCCTAGCAATTCAAACTCTAAATGATCATATCTCATCTGTAGAGTTGTATACCCTCATATCAGATTCACAACCCTTAAGGAAGTAACTAGGTATAATGATTCTAAACGCATCTTATTTAGCAAACAATTAGAGATAAATGAATGTAATGCACCGGTATCAAATAGTACTCTAACAGGTATACCATGAATCAAAAACGTACCTCCCAACATTGCTTTTCCTTTCTCCTCTGCTTTGGTCTCGAGGTAGCTGGTTCCAAAGCAAACACTTTTCCTTTATCAATCTTAGCTGGATCCTTGCACTAATTATTGTAATGTCCTATCTAGTCACAATTGAAGCACTTGATGTTCTTCCTCCCAATGACATTCTTTCCATCTTCTGAACGACAGTCATTGGCAAAGTTCCCTTTCTTGTTACACTTGTAGCATATAACATCCACTTTTCATTTCTTGGTAGCTCCGCCTTCCAAGCTCCCTTCTTATGAAAGAACTTCCTTTTCTGTCTCTGCCCACTCCGAGTCTCCACTACTTTTTTACCACCAAAGAAAGCAAGCATTTCTTCATTTCTCAAAGCTATCTCTATTACTATGCCACATGAATCCTTGAGATATGACAAGGTTGTCCTTGAAAGCTCTAGTTTTAATCCATGGATGAGCTTTTCGTTTCTCTTAATCACTATGTCAACCGTAGCATACCCATACTTGGATAACTCCTTAAATCTTGTTGCATAATCCAACAAAGTCATGTCTCCTTGCACTAACTCAGTGAACTTCCTAATCATAGCCGACTTGGCAATTTCCGACATGCACCTCTCATCGAACCACCTCTCGAACTCGGCCCAAGTCAAAGTTTCCTCCGGCACTCCAACAATAACACTATTCCACCAGTATAGTGCAACTCCTTGTAATTTCCTAGATGCAAACCTCCTTTTTGCTCATCGTTTAGTCCTAAATCATCAAAGACCCTTTCACAATGAAGCAGCCAATTCTCTACTTGGTAGCATCCTCAATTCTAATGAATGGCTTTCATCCAAGTCTTGCATAATCTCTACTCAAAACAGCATAGTTGTTGACAACATGAACTTCATAATTTGCTCCTGCAACATTATCACCAACTAATCCAACTACAGCTCCTGCATGCATCATGTTGACAAAGAACTGATACATAGCTCGCATATCCACCAGCGGTGTTCCAGCACCCACATTAGAAGCTGTTTGTCGACCCTGATTCCACTTTGTATTAGGCCTGACATTTCCATTGGTTGTGATGCTTCCTCCACCAAGATTCACTCTTCTGTTTCCCGCCTCCATATCTACTTCCCTTAAATCTGCATTCGAACCTTAGCTAGATATGGAAGAACGACCTAAGAGAGATAAGAAGAATAGCAATAAGATATATACTTATGTATAGCAAATACAAATACGTTACTATAATGTTGTCCCATACCCTAATCTTATTTTCTAATTCATTTGGATTATGTTTTCAAAACTCTTTTATGTTCACAATTCTCTTAGTTTTTACATAAACCTATGTTCCGATACCAAGTTATAACTCCCTCATTTTGAGCTTCGAAATTAGCCGCTACAGATTTTGCAGTCATCTATAGTATTGATTTCCAGTGATAAAATGCGGTAATGTTAATCGTATCAATAACATTAAGACACAAGAACATGAAATTTTCTTAAACATAATTTCAAAACAAACTTTTACATTTCATTTCAGAGTTAATATTTCATATTCATTACATAATCCCAAGCATTGCCCAGTTCAGATAAAATATAATTATTACAAAATACTCCAAGAGCGACATATGGAGATGCCCCCTTGGTTGATCAGAGTTTACTACTAGATAGTTATAACATCTGTCATTACATAAATTCCAACAAAATGAAATTTCAACACAGCGGGTAATATATATATATATATATTATTCATCTAACCTAAATAACATGTGAACCTTACTCTCAAACTACTCAATTAAGTACCCAAGAGTTAAAGGTAAAAAACTTTGGATCAGACAAAAAGTCTGGTGTGAATAATAATATGCCATCTCGATTAATGGATATCTAATGAGACCATGCCGCTGAGAAAAATGGGTTTCCCCTCACTAATATCCTCAAAATATGTCTTTTATAAATCAAGCTCCTGCTACTACAAGGGTTAAACTAGACAATATAAACAATCATTTTCATTCATGCAACATGGGTAATCATGAACAATCTATCTAAATAAATGGACATCTGTCCCACATTATAGTTTTCTAGGGTAAATACAAACTTATATGGCTAACTCGGGTCTATCCGATGTATCAAATTATCTAACCTACTGTTAGAAGGAAACTGGACGATCTGTCCAAAACCTGCTATTCCTAGGGTCACTCTGATCCTAATGGTTTTGTAGGCCAACCAATAACCTACCACATCTTTATACATTTCTTTCTGTTCATAAACATACTTTTAGTCTTACCCATGATAAAACCCTACGCATTGGAATATTTAGACTAATATCAGAAAAGCCATGCTTCGATACTGGAAAATTGGATTTCTAAGTAAGCATCAATTCAAGAAGTCAATGGAGTGGATCTTCACATGTGATATCAGAGCTTAGGGGGATAAAGTGAGTAAAGAGTCTGACTAAAGTGTACATTAAGAAGCAAAATGTAGGAAAGTTTCGTTTAGTAAAATTCATTATGGATTCTTGAAGGAATAAAATAAACATAAGAGTTGAGGTGCTTGGTAAGAAAAAGGACTTACAAGGCCAAATGTATGAGGGAACTTATTTGTACTTTTAATACTACATGGTATGTTCACACACATTTGCCACATGATATTATTTCTAGTTTCTCTTATGGTTGCTAATTGGCTTTGCCTATAGATTAGTAGCATGAGAATAAGAAGAGGAAGATGACAGGTTGGGGAAAGATCCAAGGCAGTGAACAACATAAAAGTCCTTACTTGGTTTATGAAGTTTTTACAAACCATTCCCCAAGTGACCCCTGAATGGACTATACGTGAAACTTCTGAAGTTATGGTAGTGCAAATATGGTGGAAGCCATAGTCGTTCCAGCTGCTAGGGTTGAATTAAAATATGCAAGATTTATGTCAATCTAGGTGGTGAACTATATATATAGGCTAAATTGTATGTAGAGACTCGGACTTGGCTATGCTTGTGCAATTGGATCATTAACAAGATGAATCTTGATGATATGATAAAGAGGAAGCTTGCATCTCGTCAACATTGTGATAAAGCCTGAATTAGTGGGATCTAATGGTGGATGAAGTTGATGAAAATGTTTTGCCTAGGCAAGAGTTCAAATGATTATCTGATACTTTTCACCTCTACCACAAAAAGAGATTTGTAGCTAGCTAAGTTCGTTAACTTAAAATAAGGAGAGATGGTTATGAAAGAATGTGTTGCCCAATTTTACTCTTTAGCGAGATTTGGCTTGAGATTTATAGATATACCCTCAGTGAAGGCTAAGATATTTTCTAATGGCCTAGATCCCTTTATATGTGACCATATGCTTAGCCATATCTCTCTAGATGTTCCTTTTGAGAGGATTGTCAATATGCAAATTAGGCATGAAAGTTCTCAAGTTAGCTCAAAGGAGTTCAACCCATAGATTAAAGTTTAAAGCAAGCTAAAATAGTCTAGAAAGCAAAAGGATCATGGCTAAAAGAATTAATAAAATGAAGAAGAGGGCAGAGTTTATCTGCAAATCTTGTTGCCTCAAGGAACACTTCACTAGCTAGTGTAGAGCTTCGAAAGATAAAAGAACGTGTTTCATTTTCAATTAGAAGAGTCACATGAAAAAAGATTGCCTATGTAACAACCTGCCTTTTTACCCTCAAGTTCAACGCCTAAATTGATATTAACACCTCGAAAACTGAAAAGGATGAGTTGTTAGGATATGATAACAAGAAAGAAACACATTTCTAATTATGACATTTTGGTCTTGCAGCAGAAGGAAATGAAATATAATACCAAACAACAATCGTTTATTCAATAATCATACTATGTCAACTAACATTACTCGTGACCATTCTATTGAGATGACATATAATACCAAACAACAATCATCTTGGGAGCAGAACATCACTCTCTAGGATCCCATGTTGGAGGCATATCATGCAGAGTGAGCTAGCAGCAACATGGACGATACTGACTCTGGGGGCTCGTTCAAAACCCTTAGACTAGGATCTTCTTTCAGTGGGGATGTAGATTTTGGAATAGAGCCATTAGTACTATTGCTTACTCAGTTGTAATCGAGCATCTAGCTCCAGTTGGCGTAGATGTCATTGTTTGAGCCATAGATAACTAGGCTTTAGGAGGAGTTGATGGCCCAACGCCAATGTTGAAATGAGGTGAACTACAAATCATTCTGGAAAACTTGATATTGAACACGATCAGGTACGTTCTGTCTTGAAGTTTTATTTTAACATGAACCATTATGAACAATGCTCAAAATCAAATAGATGTCGATGTTTGTTGGCCAATTGGATTCTGAATGTCAACCGGGGCAATTTAAAGTGTCAATCTATGTAGTGTGTTTCATGTATCTAGTACACGATGAATGTGACATTCTGTGCAGATAGCCCGATCATGCTAGCAAATGAGCTTCGTCATAGGATGGAACTATGTGTCAGTCTTTACCAATTATCGTTAAATAATCGATAACCAAACCGCTGCCTAGAGCAATAAAGAGCTTTCTTGTGGGAACATAGGAGTAAGCAGCGATTCGAATGCCAGGATATGTTCTACGTGACCGTTCATCAAAACCGATTCATCGGAGTTCAAAGACGATTCGTGATCGGCCAAGTTTGGACATATTGACCCAAGCACTATGAAGTGCAATGGGATGGAATTAAGGCAAGTCAAGGATATCTATTGAAAGACTCGAAGTAAAAGAGGCAAAACACTCGAGTCAGGACTAAAATATCCTTATGCGAGTCAAATCGATATCGCATATAACATGAGTGCAGTGGCGTCAGAGATGTTTACGAGGTTTCACATCTCCTATCCAGTGTATAACGTGCATGCAATAACTCAAGAGATGTTACAGGATTTTCCATCTCTTAAGGATACGTCAGATTATTTATATGTAGTAGAATACGCCACATATATAATGTCTAATCAGTAAAATAAATATTTTTCTTAGCGTTAAGGCTTTACATTAATCCCCCTTAATGCGTTTTGAAGCACTGTCGTATAGTTTGCATCTAACGCCTCAGTAGAACGTTGGGGGATAGGGATGCGCCGTGATATGACAACACTAAACCAAAATCGTAGGGGTCTCGTATAGGGATAAAAGTATGACAAGGCACATGAGGTAATGCCTAAGGTAGGATACTACCAGTTCGGGTCGCAGGGCTGGTGGTAACGCATCGTAGCCACGACCGCCCACCACATCCATCCATCCCATATCGAGTCAAAGGGAGACTATCCCAAATCAAGGTGCATCAATCGAAACCAACAAAAAGAGGAATAATATGGACCGAGTCCAAGAAAATCGAAGAACGGATGTCCGCTAGGGGTAGCAAGCCCGCATGGCCATGTCAAGCCATCATGTTTTAGTCATTTCAAATTGGCACAAGTGCCGGGGTCTATCCATCATCGTTCTCTTTCTTCAAATCTAGCAAATGACGCTAAATCCAACCACTTCGTTCTGGAGTCTCCTCCGCGTACACAGTTGTTAAAGTGGTTCCGATATTGACAAAGAGTATGCCAATAAGAGGCCCCGGTCTCTTTAACAACCAAACATTGTTTTACATACCGGTTGGTACTTTTATATTTTGAAAATGATTCGTACTTGATATCAAAATATCATATTCGCTTCAAAATTAAATTCATTCGAAATCATCATATTTACTCAAAATATACTATTTCAATTAAAAATCATTTTCGTCTTAATATCTTGATTTCAGTTCCAATTCAAAATTGCTTCGAATTTTTATTTGGGTTATAACTTCAATTTAACCCAATTCTTATTTAGATCCATGATTTAAATATAATATTCCACTCTTTGACTAGTTTGAATTATTTAGAAAATAGTTTGAAATTTTTTAAATAGTTTTAAAAGTTAAATTAGTTTGATAGAAAATAGTTTAATAAAATGGTTTATATATTAAAAATGGTTTATAAAGGAAATAGTTGGAAAATCAGAATAATTTGAATATTTAAAAGATAGATTTTTAAATAGTTTATATTAAAATAATTTATTTAAAAATAGTTTCAAAGTCAAACTGATTCAATTCCAAACCTTCCAATTCAAATCATCTTCAATTTCAATTCCATTCAAATCGACTTAATTTCGATTTCCATTTTAAATCGATTCCGTTTCGATTTCAATTCAAACTAACTTCGATTCCAATTTCAATCCAAATCAATTTCAATTTCGATTTTTATTTTTAACTTCAAATTCGATTCAACAATTCGAGTCAATGGTTTAAATTTCAATTCAATTTTAATTTTAATCCATTCAATTTATATCAATTTCAAGTTCAATTTCAAAATATCGCTTTAAATCAAATTTAATTTCAGTATTCAATTTAAGATTCAAATCTTCAAAATAATTCAATTCCGAGCTCAGTTTTGAAATATCGATTTAAATTACGTTTACTTAGCAATATTTCAAAGTTCGAATAAAATCCAAATCCTTTAAAACAAATCAATTTCTGAAACTCTAATCATATTTCAATTATAACTTCAAAATCTCAAATTTCATTTTTAAACAATTCTGTTTAACACATTTTAATTTCACAATTTGAGCTCAAGTTCGATAATAATTCGATTTCCATAGATATTATTTTTTATTTCTTTAAATAAAATCATTTAAATAATTTCAAATCACAAATTTCAAAATCATTTAATTTAACCAATCCGATGTCCGTATATAATTTTCTATCCTATGGCCAAGTGAATAGTTATTTCAATTTAATTCAGGGATGGATATATATCATTTCAATCCAAAATAATTGTCATAGGTATATATCATTTCAACCTATTCCTTAGTTTATTCGAAATAGTTTAATTTATAGTTTTATATACTGTAAATAATTTGCAAGGCGATAACAGGATATATATAAAAATAATAACATCCAAAATATCAACCAATAGCATCCATTACAATCAATCATCTAAACGGTCAATATAATTCACAACAATCACATAGTTATCAATATCGGGTATTTTACTAGCAATTAAATTCCAATTCAATTTAACTGTCAATTCAAATTTCTATCAGTTAATTCAGATGTCAATTTAAACGTCAATTAAATTGTCAATTACATTTATCAAACAACAATCAATAAATTCAAATCACTTCATAATTCCATATTTGACTAACATAAAAAAAATATTCTAGTACCACGTGAGTGTATAAAACACTCACCTTTATTTGAAACTGAAAATATTTTCAGCTTCAAATAAATGCCAATCTAATGCCAGGTTGTAGACGACATCGATACGATTCCAACGACACTCGTTTCGTCCGAAACGGACCTCGTATGGAGAATTTACGATTAAATTAGCGTTAACGATGTAATTAAAACTAAATTAACTAAAATAATAATAAAAAACCAAACCTTTACAGTACACTATCTCCCTCTCACGACACGCGTACAGGAACTCGGCCTAACCCATACAAACGCGACAACCTCTCATCCACGCATACGCAAGACGACATCGGTCAATGATCCCCCATCACCACAGCGTGCGCCACACGCCGCTCCACTACGACGCCAATTGCGGTGCCTTCCGCCACCTCCGTTCTCGAGCAAAACTCCAAAAACGCGCGTGACTTCCCAGCTCGATTTTGGCGAATCCGAGAGGTTACGCCATAATTCCACCGTTGGATTTGTAGAGCTCGTCGAACTCTACAACTTTGCTTTTGAAAGTTTTTGAATCCGATGAACGGATTGAGAGAAATCAAGGAGTGAAATTTGGAAGAATTTCGGCCATCAATTCGTTTTGAACGGCGGCTGAAGCTAGGGTTTTATAAAGAAGGAAATGAACGGCTTATTATATAAGTTTCAGACCCAGTTGACCCACGAAAATTCCGAACTCCATACGACTTGTGCCGCTTGGCGATCATAATGTTTTACCCCTATTCCGAGCACAATGGAACTAGTATCGAGGCCTGATTCGATCATATTCAGAAGATAGCTTTTCAAAATCAATTAATTTTAATCGAATTCCTTAAATTAATTTCTACGCGTTTCAAGCTCGCACGGCCAAACGACAAGTCCGATCATTACGAAACTTGAAATCCTACAATAATTCACTATTATGAATCCGATGAAACTGGTTTCGTTGAAATACGAGATAGTGGCCAAAATAGCCATTTTTACTCGTCAATCAAAATATAAAATTTCCAATTTCTAATTATTTACTTTTAAACCCAATTTTAAATGTCAACAATCTTCATTCATATTTAAATAAAATTTAAATCAACTTTTGACCTCATTTTCATTCACATTAAATTCAGAATTCAATTATTTACATAATTTTCAATATTAAGTTTTAAACAATTTGGTTATCCAATAAATTGCATTATTTCAAATATAAGTTATTTAACTTATAAAATTAAATTTTAAACGAATTCAAATAATAAAACAACTACTTCATTTTATAGTAATTCAATATTTATTATTCAATTCCAACTATTGATTATAAACACGTTCAATATATAGAATTTCATTTCAATATTTGTTATCGCCAATTTCTTCGGAATTGTTTATTCCAAAATTTGTATTCAAGTTCATATTCAAATAAATTACATAAATAATTCATTAAATTTTTATTTCTAACCATTTTTATTCAATAATCATATTAAATTTAATAATTTAAAATAGTTAAAAATACGGGTCGTTACAGATACGAATTACCCAGATCCGACCCCGGTTCCTTCAAAATCCAATCATCGATAAAAAGATGTGAAGCTCATAGGTGATTATCATTCAATTTAATTCATATTTTTATTCATTCAAAAATAACTCAGAGAGACATATTATTTTAAATTGTTCCATTTATCTTTTTAACAGTATATGGAATCATTAAGCCTCATTTGTCAAATGCTTTGGTTAATTAAAATCCCTTTTTAAATCTTACAATAATCCCAAATCATTTCACCTTTTACATAGGAAAATTTTTCCAACTTATTTCTTTAATCTTAATCAAAGATTTCATAACTTTTAAATGGGTCAAAACAGTATTATTTAAGACATCGTTTACTATAAACTCCAATCCAATTAATATTGAGTAGAAAAAGGACATTATTTAAGACATCTTATTTCCAAAACATTTATTTAAATTTTTAAAAAAGATTTCTTATATTCCAAATCATATCCTTTTTAATAAGTTGAAACCATGCTGCCTAACTTGGTGAATTCAAATTAGTTAGTATTCGAGTTAAATGGATTCACAAAATTATATAAAATTATACTCAATACTAATTTCCATATTCAACCAGTGCTATGGGCAGGATAACAGTGAAATCGCCTTTTAAATTCACGCGGATAATACAAGTTTTCTCCTTGGACCTTAATATAGAGTTTGACCAGAGTATTCCTTATACTACTAAAAATCGGGTTTAGTTAACTCCTTTGAAAATTCCTTATTTTTGGAAAACTTAAATGAAATATTTTTAGAGCATCCAGGCTTTCCCTTCGATCTGTTCCACCCCTCGCCTAGAAAGAAAAAATAGAGGTCAGGAAAGTTTAGGGCATTGGTTGCTCTATTCTCTACTTTAGTTACACACCTTGTTTTATCTTTCCATATCTCATAGGGGGACAATTGTACTAGTCATTTCTACATACTCAGTTTGTTATTACGTTCAATACCTTTTAAGGAAAAATTCCAGTTAATTTTTTTAAAGGCAAACAAGGTTTTATACTGGTCCTCTACCATATCTTAATTAAAATGAGAAACATATGTACAATATAGGAACTAGAAAGAAGAAAAACATAAAAGAAACAACCATATAATTAAATAAGGATTCAAGCCCAATTAGCCCAAATACCTATCTAATTAATACGCCAAGTAAAGCCTGATCCAACAGTCTGCAAGCATTTCATTCTTGTATTAATAGTTCCTTTAACTTCTGCAATAATATCTTGCCTGTTCTTATGCTTATCATGAAAAATTCTATTATTTCTCTCCTGCCACAAAATAGTGATGAAACTTTTCAAAACCACCAGCATTCGACTACCCAGTTCATCTCGCCACCTCGATCTCTTGAAAATTTCAAACCATTGGTGGTTGCGGTCAGTATTCCCATAGTATATTACCGTAGCCATAAGCACCGACTTCTAGATATGATAACTCGCCGCGCATTGGAAAAACAAGTGATCTCTACTCTCAGGATGTTCGGTACAGAATATACAGATATTACTATCAATGAATCCCCTCTCGAATAACTTGTCTCTAGTTAGTAAGGAATTATGTATAGTTTCCAAAGTATTAAATTATCTTTTTTTGATCCCAGGCAATTCCATATTCTATGGTACCACGGCGAATTAGGCCTAATATGATTTGGAAGTAATTGTTTGTATGTAGAAGCAATGGAGTGAGCACCATGTTTACCCATCCATTAGATCTTGTGTGGAGTATTAATATGTTGTTCGCTCATGATCATATTCCATATTCATGTTACCACCACCGAGCTCACAGTAGGCATAATAACCTTGTCTTAGATGAAATGTTGAATATTAGCATTGTCAACAATGCCAGTGGAGTTCTTCTGCATATTGTATAATACATCATTGAGTATCACACCAGTGGAAGCCCATATGGAGTGCCAAAAAGAAGTCTGGGTATTAGAGCAAATATTGTATTTAACAAGAGGAAGAATAATATGTCTCGTGTTAAGTATGCTCCTCCAGAACCAGCTAGCAGTGGATGGTGGTGTCATAGTCCAGAAGTTTTTGCCATATAAGCAATTCTTTCCGATCCAATTAACCCATAAATTAGGTTTATCACACAGGATGTCATTGATATGTTTCGTTGCAGCAGCTATGTTCCAGTATTGTAGGTTAATAATACCCAAACCACCCTTTTTTCTCGGTCTGCAAATTTTGTTAAAAGCCACAGGGATAGGTTTACATGAATGGCAGTCACCATGCCATAAGAAATGGTTCATTGCTGCCTTGAACATAGAATGTAATTTCTTAGGTAATATAAAGAGACGAGACCAGTATGATGTCATTCCAAAAATGATGGACTTCACAATAGTTCTCCTAGCCTGTGACAGCATATGTGTAGGCCAATAACAAAGCTTAGATATAATCTTTTCATATAGGGATGCACTGAGTAGTCGTAATTCTTAAAGTGGTGATAGGGATACCAAGGTAAATAGAGTTCTCTGGCATAGCAAGAGGACCAACCTGATTGGTAATGCTTAATTTTGCACTAGTAAGAAGACTAGAAATAATGATGTGTGATTTGTTCTTGTTGATATGTAGTCCAGTTAAGTCATGAAATTGTTGAAGTGCTGCGTTGGTAGTGGAAATGGTGTTAGGATATGGTTTAGCAAAGATCACAATATCATCCGCAAACATAAGCGATGCGATAAGTGGGTGCTTGCATTTAGGATGTGTCTTCAGATTTTTGGTAAGTGCACGGCTGGTGAGGATAGAGTTAAGTAGCTCCATCACTATGATGAACAAATATGGGGAGACATGATCTCCCTGCCTGATCCCACGTGAAGATTTGAAATAGCCAGTCAAGTGGCCATTAACTTTAACTGTGTATGTAACAGTGGATATACAAGTCTATATTCATGCTATATAAGTCTCAGGGAAACCCATTCTAGTCATTATAGCCACAATAGATATCCATTCAATCGAATCGAATGCCTTCTGCATATTTAACTTCACCATGCATCTAGGTGAATAGTTCTTTTGATTGTAGCCTCGCAGTAATTCATGCGTCAATAGAACATTATCAGTGATATTTCTGTTCTTTAGAAATGTTGTTTGATTGGGGGAGATAATATTGCTAAGGATAGGTTTGATCTCTTAGCTAGGATCTTAGTGATGCATCTGTATATTACATTGCAGCAAGATATAGGGCGGTAATGTGTCACTGAAGTAGGTGCATCAATTTTGGGTATTAAAGCAATATTTGTAGCGTTTATACCCCCTAGAATTGTATTGGTACTGAAGAAATATTGTATAGCCTTAACAAATGTGACATCAATAACAACCCATGTTGTTTTAAAAAAGTGAGTATTGAAACTATCAGGACCACCTACACTGCTTAGATTCAGATCGAATATGGCTTCTTTGATTTCTTCGTAAGCGACCATATTGATCAGGCTCATGGCATCAACTTCAGTGATCTTGGGTAATATGATATGAGAAAAGTCAGTGAGGCTTGGTTATGGAAATAGTCTATAAATGCCTTGTCAATTTGCAACTCATCAGTGTGTAGGGAGTCTTCCTGATCCATGATAGCTTTAATATTGCATTTGGATCTCTTAATATCTAGGGCATTGTGGAAAAAAGATGTGTTTCTGTCGCCATGGCAGAAAAATTATTTTCCTAGCTTTTCTTTGATCATATCCATTTCATGTTGCAGAGTTTCCAGAAGCTGTTGGTTTAATCCATGTTCCACAGCTGATAGTTCTTCATTTCCAGGTGTATCAAGCATGTCATTTTAAGCTTTGTATAGTTCTTCACGTAGTTGATTAGATTTGAATGTACCATTGCCAAAAGTGGTTTTAGCCCATACTTTCAAACAATTTTTGAAATTTCAGTTTCTTCTGTAATATATACATAGGATTGTCGTATGTATGAGTGTTTCATCCCTGCAAGAAAATAGCATGAAATGGTATGTGTTTAGTCCAGAAATTAAAAAATTTAAAAGAGGCTTCATACTTAAATGGTTTCGCACTCCAGGAAAGGATTAGACGGCTGTGGTCAGAAATTCCTGGTTGAAGGACAGTGGATGAAAGATTTGGCCAGGAGGAAAGTGCATGAAGGTTGAATAGAGAGTGGTCTAAAGTACAAAAAGTTCGTTTGCCATTTCTTCGATTATTCCATGTATATATTGGGCCAATGGAAGGAATTTTGTGAATGGCCGCAATTTGAATAGATTGGGAAAGTGGATTAATGTCATGAATGGTAAGGGGATTGCCTCCAAATTTTTGTGATGATGCATACATGCAATTGAAATCACCCACAAGGATCCATGGGATAGTGATATTATTCTGAGACTGTATAAAGGTGTGCATCATGTTTCTGGAGTCTTTGTTACAAGAAGCATAAATAAAAGTGATATTGAATACAGAGGAGGATGATATGTGGGTAACAAGAAAATGGATGAATTGGTCAGATGATGTAATGGTGATGGCATTGTATATATGAGGGTTCCATAACACAACAATACGACCATATTCAGCATGTGTCAAGTTATGAGCATAATCCCATAGAGGGTTGATAAAAAAGCACATTTTTTGGTATATTTTTCATTAAGTTTTGTCTTAAGAATTCCAATCATTTGCAATTTGTGTTGATAAATTAGTCTTTTGACCTCCTGTTGTTTTAAGGGGAGGTGAGCACCCCTTAAATTCCATGCTCCAATGTTGTCAAGCATCAGAAAGGAAATGTTTTTTCTTCATACCCAATTTCCTTGGTCCTATGATTGCATGCTGTGTGTTTTCTTCATCATCATCAGTGTTCATATTGTGCAGCTGTATTTCTACTGTTGAGTAGTCATGACCATTATCATAGTCCTCAAGCTCCTTGCCTTTTTTTATAATTCTTTTTCTTCTTCTTTTCCTTTGTCTGCTGTTTATGTAGGGATATGCAAGCTTGGGTGGTTGGGAGGAGGAATGATGATTGTGGAAGATGTCTGGGTTGGTATTTGTAGGAGAAACATGTTGAAATAGGAGTTGTAATCCAGTGTTTTTATCATCAAATGAATCATTCTGGATGCTATTATGTTCAATGAGTTGTTTATTGATGTTTGGGGGTAGATGGATATGGTTGTATGGTAGAGCATGTGAATTCAAGGATAGTAAATCAGAACTGGGTTTTGTAGCATGGTCTGTAATGGTGAGGGATTCATCGGGGAGTAGGGTATTAATTGTGGAAGTTGCCATAATGGAAGAAACAGTAGAATGTAAGGAGTTAGGTATATGAGGCAGTGTATGAGCTGAAGTGGAAGGTAAGGTGCAATGGTCGGTGAGAATGTCAAAGCTATTGGATAATGGAATATTGGGAGTAGGTGGTGGAGGGGCAGCAGGGAGGTTATGAGTATGTAAATTGCTCTGGTCAGTGGAATGGAGGTCTGAAGGTAATGGTGTGTGGGTTGAATTGGAGTTATTGTTAAGAGCTACATGTATGTGTCCAGTTCATGTATCTGTGCATGTACTTGAACAGTAGCCTTCATTGCATTGTCAGCTGTGGAGTTTCTCTTAGGTTCTTCATTTGAAACTGTTTTTTTCTTTATCCACGGTTTTTGTGTCTTGGTTCTCCATATTCCAATCTCATCATTTTTTGTTGTTTTATTACATTTCCTTGCATTATCTGCTTCAGTCAAGAGCTGTTCCATCGGAAAGCATTGTGTTTCAAGTACCATTTGTTCTTTACTTAATGTTTCAGTGTGCATGCATTGTATCATATCCGTACATGTAGAAATATCATGGCTGAAGCATTTGCATTGCACACATATCTTCGGTCTCTAGTCATAAAAGACTTCGACATAAACAACATCGTCACCTTCACCACATTTAATCAGATCAGGCAACTCCTTATCGGGAGTTATTTCAATCAAACATTTCGCATATTCAAACCGCTGCATTTTCTCAGTTGCTTCACCGTAACAAACTAGAGTACCCAAACGACAAGCAAGCCAATTAATGCCTAGTAAGCTCCATGCAAGAGTCGATATTTTGTGAAAATGTACCCATATAGGAACCAATTTAATATGAGATTGTGCACTTTTGAAGGTGGGTTTCCATGAAGTGATAATAAACATTTTGCCTCTAATAAATATCGGATCGCTTTCTAGAATTATCTGCTTGTCTGCCTCATTAGAAAATTCAAAATAAAAGTTTGAGTTATCGGATTTAACCTTATATGTTCCTTTAAGTCTTCAAATCTTCTGCAAATGATAGATAATTACATTGTACGGCAGCTTTTCATCTAGGAAAAAACCGACCAAATGTTGGTTCCAAAATTTGATGCCTTCTTGCTGAACTTCTGTAGGCATTTGAAGAGAAGTACCCTCATATGATAAGTCGAAGTGACGCGACGAGTATCTACCTACATTACGAGGCGTGGTCTTGAATAGCGAAACCCAATGCGTCTTGGATGATGAAGGCGGTGATGTGGTGAGAGGTACCTTTGTGGTGGTAGGAAGGTTGGATATGGCTGGAGGAACATGCACATGGATAGAAGGATCATGTAAGGGAAGGATGTGAGGTGGTTTCGGTATGGGCGGAGCAAGTGGTACAGACAGAGGTGATGGAACATCAACGGAGATAAATGAGTTTATAGGTGGAGGTAAGGCAGAGTGGTGGACAGTAATAGAAGGAGGTGGTAAGTCAAAGAGATGGTACCGTGATGTGGTCAAAAGGCGAGGCAGTGGAATGGGTAAGGTGGGTATGGTGTGGCGAAGTGATGGGTGAGGGGAAAGGAACGGAAGGAGTGGAAACCGTGCAAGCACGTGAAAGAAAAAGATGTGCTTGTGAACTTTATTAAAACTTCCAAATCATTTTTAAAATACTAAATTGTCTATTTAAATACATTTATAAAAGATTTGGAAAAGAATAGTTAAGTTTAAATCTATATTTCTAAAGTTTATTAAAACAGCTGTAGAAAAGTGCTGCGAAAAGTGGTTAAAAAGCTTATTCGATTTAAAACAACTTTTCTATTATTTGAAAATCCATATTTTACAATTCAAATTTCGTTAAATATATTTTAAAATATTTATCAAATTTATTTCATTTTTTTAAACATTTAAAATTATCTATTTTTAAAGGATTTTACACTTCAGTCACTTAACTACAAAAGCACGATTTTCCTGAAAATTGATTTGCTCATTTTTTAAAATTTACTTAACGAAATCTCGATTTTCTTTCTTCGTTTGAAAACATAGTTCGGAAAATTCTTATCTCGAAGAATTCCAAGCTATTTATTACATTATATATATTCGTTTGACTTTTACGGCGCGAAGTCGTGAACTACCATTACGCGACGCGCCTATTTTTGACTTAATTTTCAATATTCATGTAAACTTTGCCAAAACACTTTTAAATGTTTATAAAACATTTCTAAATCATATTAAACCATTTTTTAGAGGTTTGAACATTCAATATACACGATTTCATTAAATAAAGGAAAGTGATTTCCTTTGTGCTTATCGACGTGTATTAACGTGACTTGTATATATATTCAACAACCATATTAAACCTCCATATTATCATATTTAAACATGATAAATAACCATCATTAACAATCATATCCAAACATATATATATATCATCCAATAATATATATAACTATAGTTTAGGAGTTTTCCCACTTTGGGTTATATGTTGCTAATTACATTTTCAAACATTCATCAGCCAAACATCCAAACATCATTAGCATCCAAAATTTTATGTTAAGCATTTAAAACTAATTATAATGGTTTAAAGTTAGATTTCTCACCAATATCCAAACCTTTTCACTTCCTACCAACATTCAAACTAATCCACACTTCACTAACTACTTCATACTCCATTTAAACATTACCAAACAACTTCTTCTTCCTTCCAAGTGCTCGGCCAAGGGTTGAGCTGGAGGTTGGCCAAAAGTATAGAGAAGAAGTGGTGGAGTTTTGACATTGAATTCTCAAAATTAGATCCGAAAAATATGTCACCTTCTCTCTAGTTTTTAACCCTCTTACTCTCAATTTGAAAAAGTTGTTAACTAGAAAGTTGTTGAAAATTCTTTTCTCTTGAATTTAAAAAAAAGAATCACTCTATTTCGACTGGTTTGAGGGAGATATGATTGAATGAAGAAGAGGTATTCTCGGATTGACAAAAATGAAGCCCGAAAATGCACTGTAAATAAGTGGAATTTTGACATAGTTAAGCTCAAAACTGGAAAAAGTGCTAAACATGAAAGTTGTAGCTACTATAATTCTACATGGTTTGAATAAAAGAACTACTTCATTTGGATCTATTTTGGAGGAGGTATGCTAAAAAAAGAGGTATTCTCGGCCTAAAAACTATGCTCGAGAATGCACTTGAAAGAATGGAGTTTTGAGTATAGCTAAGCTTGAAATGAGAAGAAGTGGTCAACTAGAAAGTTGTAGCCACTAAAATTTTACATGTTTTTATAGAAATAATTTCCCTATTTGGTTCTATTTTGAGGAAGTTATGACCGGGAGAAGAAGAGGTAAAATATAAAAAATAGTGAATTTGGTTTTGAGGCAAATGGATATCGATTTCATTTTGTATATATTTCGACATTAATTCTTTCTTATTTTTTCTATGGCTTGGATGCCATTAGAGAGGCTTTGGAGAAGAAGAAGAAGTTGAAGAAAGTGAGGAAGAAGTGAAGAATGAGATGTGTAGAAAGTGGATAAATGGTGGTGGTATTTATACATGAAGTTTATAGAAAAAAGACCTTACTACCCTTAACCCAAAACTCATTTCTAACCACATATTTTTTCCTCCATTCCAATACAAGATTATACCCTTAAGTACTAACATTTAATGAGATGAAATGTTTCTTTGTACTTGGTAATGATGTTGTGATAACCCGTATTTTTGGGACATCTGATAATTGGATAATTAACTAATTATTCAATTGAACAGATAAAATTTTGATAATAAAAGATATCTGCATAAATATTCGATAATCTCCTAATATAATTACTTGAAATTTGACAAATTTTTCTTTCTAAACAAATAATAACGATGATTTATATACATTTAGATATAAGTAGATTTAAATAGAAAAATTATTATATTCAAACAAATTGAATTTGTGTTTGTTTAAGTAAATATATTTGTGTGAGTTGATTTCAGTTTGGATTTTGAATTGTATTTGAATTTAAAATTCAAAGGGTAGATATATATATATATATATATATATATACATCTTAAATATATTTTGAGTTTAAAAATATGTATATATGATTTTTGTAGAAATATAGTTTGTTTTATTCTATTTTCTTTTAAAAAGATTTCATTTATATAAATTAAAAGATGTATTTGGTTATTAGGAATTTATTTAAAAAAAACCCTTATTAACATTTAAAAATATTTTCTTTTTGCATGTAGTATTACAAGTGTAAGCTAATAATGTTATCTAAGCATATGTGTTAACAAAATAGATAGGGAGAATGACAAGTGTCTTTAACCTCTTTTTATTTTCAAAATAATTAGTAAATGAGAAAATTAAGTTAAATAAACATCTTCCTATCTATCTCATATTTTCTTTTATCAATTAAATTTCTAAAGCAAAGAAACAATACTCTTTAACAAAATCAAAGGAAAATCAAAACAATCTCCTTCTAAATTCAACCTGAAGCTAAGCAAGCACCAGATATAAGCAAATCAAAATCAACTCAAGCAACAAAGATCAGTTTGGATTCAAATTTACAAACGAGCTTCAAGGTCAAATCAAAATTCCAGATTTCTCAAAGGGCTTCCTCTGTTCAAACTGGAAACTGTGAGTAAACAACCCCTTTTAAAAAGTTTAAAATCTGATTTAAAATCTGGATGTATGCAATTAATGTCTGAAGTATAGTGTGATAAATGTTTTGCATGATGGTTCAATATAAATTGTAGGTATATTTATCTGAACATATTGGATGTGCATGTCTGAAAATTGATTATTGGCTCTGTTATAGTTGTACATGCTATAAAACCTTGATAAAAATTCAAGATCTTCTTCCTTGATTCTTTTTAGACCTAAAAGTTCAAATAAAACTTGATTGTAAAGACAAATTATTTAATCTAAAGATAATTCTTCTTCAACAAAAAGAAGAAATACACTGAAATCATTTTAAGTCAGAAAATCAATCATCTAAATTTCATGTTTTGATTTCATAACAAGATTCGTACTTAGGAATAATGAATTTTGATAATAATTTCATGATTTTTAAGTTTGGGATTGTTGAGATTTTGCGAGATGATCGATATTGGGTTTTCTGTCGATTCTCGACGATCGGCGGAGAGTTAAGCGTTGTGCTCATGGCTGATGGTAGCTTGAAGGATGGGGATCGGGGAAAAAATACTCCGAGAATTTTTAGATCGACGAGGTGGCTCGTCTACGTCGTTGTAGGGTTTTAAGCCCTGTTGGGTTAAACGATGTTCTCGGGTTCATTGTGATGGTGTGGCGGCATCGGAGTTGATTGCGAGTAGGGGAATCGATGCTCGGAATCGAGATGTTGCTCTAAGTTGGTCGGCGTGGGTGCCGGTGTTGGTGGCGAAGGCTAGAGGTGGATTTCCGATGGGGTTTGAGTTCCAGTTTTTGATCGATGGGCTCGTTTTTGTCTTGCTGTCGGAATCGTTGATTTGGAAGGTCGAGGGGAATGGCAAGGTCATCGACGACTTGCTGGAGATCGTAGTGATGGTCGGAATAGGGTGGGCGCGGTGTACACCTGCACGCGTGTACACTTGTATCTGGTTTGGGTTTTGTTAGGATAGGGAAGAAGATTGGATCGGGTTTTCTCGAAATTTCCTCGTAATCATCTCGAGGAAGGGACGTACGCGAGCGAATCAAGGATGTGCTCGGGAGTTTTTGCTTTAGGTCCCGGTGTTGTTAGTGTATAATGAGTTCAAAATGCAGTAAGGGTAATTAAAATAATTTAAGATTTGTTTAACTTTAATTTATCAAAGATAAATTCTTAAATTATTTTTAAACTAAATTTTAAATCAAATTAAGTAATTGATAGAAAAAAAATAAGTAAAGTGTTTAAAATTTATGTGTAAATTAGGTAATTAATAAAGATAAATGGTTGATCTTAAAGTTAATTAAGGTCTTGGATAATTAATGAGTAATTTAAATTAATGAAGTAATTAAAGAGAAATTAGTTAATAAATGATTAAGGATTAAGTAATTAATAATTAAGGTTTATAAATTAATTAATTTAAAAGATTAATTAATTGGTAATTAGAGATTAATTAATTAAGGATTATTACTTTATGTAAGCCATTAAGGATTAATCATTTAGTATAATTAATTAAAGGAATTAATTAAGGGTTAGGTTAATTAATAATGTAATCAATTACTTATTAAACATAATTAATTAAAGAGTAATTAATTTATGGAAGTAATTAGAGGATCATTTATTTATTTATTTTTAATTAATTAATTTATGAGATTGATTAAAAGTTAATTATTGTAAATGATTAAGGTTAATTTATTTATGTAATAAATTAAAGGCTAATTACTTAATGTGGTTAAAGAATAATTAATCAAGGATGATTAATTTAGATGGGTAATTAAAGAATGATTAATTAATTTATTTGAAATTGATCAATGTTAAGTAAACAGGATTTAAAGGTAATTTAAGTGATTAAAGTTGATGATTTATTTAATTGGAAGTAAGTTAAATTAATTAAGCATTTTATATCTAATAAATCTTGGGTTATGGATGATTGAATGATATTGATGACTTGGATTGTTGATATCTCTAATAGAAAATTGGGATGTAATGAGATGTGATATGAGTAGGTTGAACTGAGATAATGTATGATTACCTATCTGAATTAAATTATAATGTGGTATGATATCCTGGATATAAATTGTGTTGCTTTAAAACTAAACAACTTGGTTTGAATATGACATTGGATTCGAAGAGACCGGGGTCGGGTATCAGTAAATACCCGAAACCACTTCGATCCTTTATAAATTTGAGTTTAAAAGAAAACAGGCTGGAATGAAATAAGTTAAGTAACCTGGACATTTAATCCTGAGAATTGTTGTGTGTGATAAATGATTGGCTATAATAAGTATGAACTCGTAAAAGGTACGAGTTACCATGGTTTCAAATATGTTTATAACTTAGTATTTTCAAGTTATATGGGTTTACTCACGCTGGTTTCCAGCCTGACTCGGGTGTTACTTTGTGGTAATGTTCGGGTCAGACCGAGTATTACATATTTTCAGGTAAGGACGTTCTAGAGCTCAGGTGGCGAGCTGCATGGCAGGAACGTATGGAGTATTCCGCTGTGTATATGAGACTGTGTAGTCTGTATAGATTGTAGTCTGGAACAAGTTGTACAACTGTCCAGTTCATGTATAAATGATTGTAACTCTGATGTATTAAAATGTAATTGATTGATACAGCTTTCTTTGTGTAAAGAATATTATTTGATATTATATTTTATCCACTGCGAATGTGAGAATATGTGATTCTGAGTTTTGTTTTCTATTCTTCTTCTACCTCTTTCTTTTTCTTTTCCCTAACTATTTGGAATTTTCAAAGTCGAAATTTCCGGGTCGTTACATTTGGTATCAGAGCAGAAGGTTAAGCGAGAACCTTGGCTCTGTTGGGATTACTCGTAAAGGATAGGGTCAATGGTACCCTAGAACGAGTTGAGTGTATATATATATATATGAGAGCGTAATTGTTATTTTCTTATATAAAGATTTTAAAATGGTTTTAAAAATAAATGATTTTTATCTTTTGATATACAAGGAAATAATTTTTCTAATTATTAAATATATTAAAAAAAATTTGGTTGTTGAATCATTGGAATAAAATAAAATAATAAGAATTAAGTGGTAATAGTAATACAACCAAATTGAAATTTAATGAAGATAAGTTTGAAATGGATCTAAACTGAAATTAAAATCCTGAATTTGTAGAAGTGTTTTCAGAATAAAGATAAAAATGAATTGGTTTCCAAATATGATAATCTTGGTTATTATCATAAATGGTTGTTGTATTTAATAATGAAATGATTTAGGGAAATAAAACTTTTGGGTGAGTATGACTTATTAATTGGAATTGAAGGTAATTTAAAATTGTAAAATTTTAAATCTAAATCCAGAAAACTTGAAATTGTTTTAAAGAAATTTGTTTTGAATTAAAACCAAGGGTGGTTTAAAAATTTAAGGATAACTTGGTGTGTCAAGGAAATAAATATGTATAGATGAGGGATATATATATAGTATCAAAGATAATTTGAAATAAACTCTAGAGTGATGAGTTTTAATTTTCCCTGAAGTGTGATGTAAAAACTTAAAATGAAATAAGTTTAGAACTTTTAAGAAAGAATATTGATAGAAATTTAAAATTTGAAATGGGGATTCAAATTGAGTAAGGTTAATGGGATTAAATTGAATTTAACTTAGAAGAAGTTAAATAAGTTTGGAATGAACAACCTGATTTGAAAATTTCAAGTTGAAATTGGAATTTAACTTGAGAAGTTAAATGGTTGATTTTAAATGGGAGTTATGAGTGATCTCAAAATGGGTTTGAGATCTGGAAATTGAAAAATGAATGCTGTTAATTGGTGTTTGGATAAATTTGAATGTTTATTTATCCTGATACCATTCTATTGTTATAAATAATCTATGAAACTGAGAATTGGTTTTAAAATTAGAAATGGATAATAAATTAGAATCTGAAGATTAAATTGTTTTTGAATTCTTATTTGAACTTTGTAATAAGTTAAGTAAAGATAATTTTAAAGTGGAATTTTGGAATTTGGATTTAGAATTAAATGGTTTAAAGATTTAAGTTGTTAAATAAATAAAATAAAATAAAAAGTTGATTTGATTTGAAGGATTAAATTAACTTTTAAAATATTTAACTCGAATTTATATAATTCGAGATTGTTTTAAGTTGAGATTTGAATAGAATTAGTTCAAATTGAATTTGATTTGAATTAATTAGAATTGTGATTAAAGATGTATAAGTTTAAAAATTCAAATGTGAATTAGAATTGAAATGATTTGAAATTGAAGCTGGTTCAATTTGAAATTAATCCAAATTGATTTGAAATAATTTGGAATTGTGATTAAAGTTGAATAAGTTTAAAAATCAAATGGAATTTGATTTGAATTTGGAAAGGAATTAAGGTTAATTCAACTTGAATTGGGATTAAATCAATTTCAATGGAAATTGAAGTATTAAGTCAATTTAAATGGAAGTGGAAATTTAAATTGAATTGATGGGAAATTAATTGGAAATGGAGATTGGGAAATTAAACAGTTTGGCTCTAGATTATTTTCAAAATAAATTGTTTTAATACAAATATATTTTTCCAAACTATTTACTATACAATCTTTCTTCTTAAACCCCAGACTATTTTATACTTATTTTACAATTATTTTGGAACTATTTAACTATTTTGAAATTGTCTTATAAACTAATTACTATTTTTTAGTTACTTATATGTAACACTATTTTAAAAACTATTTTGCAATTATCTAACTATTTTATACCTACTTAACTATTTTACAGCTATTTTACAAACTAATAACTATTTTTCAACTACTTATCTAGTTTAAACTTTTTCAAGCTATTTTTAAAATTTAAATAGGTCAGAGTTCAAACTGTTTGTAATTGAAGTAATAACTTAATTGGAAATGGAAGCAATTGAGAATAAGTGAATCGAATTCAAGGAAATGTGAATAGAAAAGAGAATTGATTTGGCTAATAACTAATAAAGATAAATACGTAGGATATGTATATTATTCTATTCGCATAATGATTTAATCCAGATTCGAACATAAAATTTCGAGATAGTATTATCGATCCGAGTTGGTATTTTTCGCTTGATTTTCGACAGCGAACCTGGATATGGGTTTTAGATTGGTTCTGGATATTCTCTATCATAGCTACGACTATGCAAGGAGAATGATGGTTTCTGATCAAGAAACCATATCTAAGTCCGCACCAGGAAGTCGGGTGGACGATACTAGTTCGGAAGTGAAATTGTGTGATCGATTGAGCGATCAGATTGATATTGCGTACGGATGATATGTGTACATCGTACGGATTTGAATAAAATTGATATTAAATTTTGTGGATAAAAACTGTAAAATGATTTTGAAATGGAAGGGTATATTTTGAAAAATAAATGATGAAATAAAATGGGAGTTGAATATTTCTGTGATTAGAACTCATTTTATAGAAAAGTGATATGGTTAATAACTTTATAAAAGAATAATCAAATTTGAATATTTGATTTGGAATAAACAAAGTTATATATATATATATATATTTGTAATATGATAAACTTCCCTTGTTGAATCTATAGCCAGAAGAAAGGGTTTTGAAATATTAGAAGTATAAAAGAGGTTTTATACAAGTTTGAAATGATCCAAAGATTTTCAAAGTTATATATATCTATATATATATATATAAAGGATCTTATGAGAATGATTTTGGAAAAGGTTTTGGGAACCTATGGATTTTGGAAAGGCTTTTGATTTTTGAGAAAAATCAGTTTTGGAAATTTGGAAAGCCAAGTTTGGAACTATCGATTTTGGATATCGATTTTGTGTAAAGGAGATTTTGATATAAATCATAAAGGATATGATTTGAAGATACTATAAGTGTATAGTATAAAGTGTTTTGAGAATAGCTCTGGGGAAAAAGGTGCTCCTTTGAAATGAACTTCTTAGGAGTACCACAGGGTGGTACTGCCTTGAGCCCCAAGGGGGGATTCTAAAGTTGATCCTGTGAGGAGTCCGGACAAAACTAGTTCTTGAGGATTATTTGTGTAGCGAAAGTCGAGGGGCTGGTGCCCACAGAGGCATTTGGGTTATGCTGTGACGACAGTTTAACTCAATGTCATTGCGATCCACTGCAGACCATAACGAAAGTCGTGTGTGCCGCTGAGAGCCAACAGTCTACGTTTGATTTTATATCGGTAGACTGCGACACTATGGTAACATAGCGAAATTCATGTGTGCCGCTGAGAGCCAACAGTCTATGTTTGATTTTATATCGGTAGACTGCGACCTATGTAGAGTGGAGAAGTTTCATTTTGACAGCGAAATCGTGTGTGCCGTTGAGAGCCAACAGTTACATGGACTTTTGCTGCGATGGCAACCGTAACCCTGGAATGTAACTGCGATCTGTTGTGGGTTCCATGGTGTAATCAGTTACATGGACTTTTGCTGCGATGGCAACGTAACCCGTGATGTAACTGTGACCATGGATGGGGGTGATGATTTCCAGAGCATTCTCACCAAAAATGTTTCCTCTATTTTCAAAAATGTTTTCTATATTTTCAATAAATTATTTTCCAAGTATTTTCACTGAGTGTTGAAAACGGGTTTGCTAAGTCCTTATAGATTTTCAGTCCTACGTCTGATCAACGTATGACTGAATTTCTGTGAGAACAAGGATGGACTTGTTGAGACATTGAGTTATAAAAGTATTTTTTTATATAAAAAAACTATTTTTGTAATATTATATAGATTTTAAAGTATTTTAAATTTTTTAAATAAAATAAATTTATAGATAAAAATGTTCAAAGAGTAATTTAAATGATAATGAACATTTTAAGTATTAAATAAATTCTGACTTCGTTCCTTTTCGAGGACGAAAAGATTCTAAGGGGCGAGAAATGTGATAACCCGTATTTTTGGAACATCTGATAATTGGATAATTAACTAATTATTCAATTGAACAGATAAAATTTTGATAATAAAAGATATCTGGATAAATATTCGATAATCTCCTAATATAATTACCTGAAATTTGACAAAATTTTCTTTCTAAACAAATAATAATGATGATTTATATACATATAGATATAAGTAGATTTAAATAGAAAAATTATTATATTCAAACAAATTGAATTTGTGTTTGTTTAAGTAAATATATTTGTGTGAGTTGATTTCAGTTTGGATTTTGAATTGTATTTGACTTTGAATTTAAAATTCAAAGGGTAGATATATATATATATATATATATATATATATCTTAAATATAATTTGAGTTTAAAAATATGTATATATGATTTTTGTAGAAATATAGTTTGTTTTATTCTATTTTCTTTTAAAAAGATTTCATTTATATAAATTAAAAGATGTATTTGGTTATTAGGAATTTATTTAAAAAAAACCCTTATTAACATTTAAAAATATTTTTTTTGCATGTAGTATTACAAGTGTAAGCTAATAATGTTATCTAAGCATATGTGTTAACAAAATAGATAGTGAGAATGACAAGTGTCTTTAACCTCTTTTTTTTCAAAATAATTAGTAAATGAGAAAATTAAGTTAAATAAACATCTTCTTATCTATCTCATATTTTCTTTTATCAATTAAATTTCTAAAGCAAAGAAACAATACTCTCTAACAAAATCAAAGGAAAATCAAAACAATCTCCTTCTAAATTCAACCTGAAGCTAAGCAAGCACCAGATATAAGCAAATCAAAATCAACACAAGCAACAAAGATCAGTTCGGATTCAAATTTACAAACGAGCTTCAAGATCAAATCAAAATTCCAGATTTCTCAAAGGCCTTCCTCTGTTCAAACTGGAAACTGTGAGTAAACAACCCCTTTTAAAAAGTTTAAAATCTGATTTAAAATCTGGATGTATGCAATTAATGTCTAAAGTATAGTGTGATAAATGTTTTGCATGATGGTTCAATATAAATTGTAGGTATATTTATCTGAACATACTGGATGTGCATGTTTGAAAATTGATTATTGGCTCTGTTATAGTTGTACAGGCTATAAAACCTTGATAAAATTCAAGATCTTCTTCCTTGATTCTTTTTAGACCTAAAAGTTCAAATAAAACTTGATTGTAAAGACAAATTATTTAATCTAAAGATAATTCCAGGAAAAAATTAAAGATGGTTCTTCAACAAAAAGAAGAAATACAGTGAAATCATTTTAAGTCAGAAAATCAATCATCTAAATTTCATGTTTTGATTTCATAACAAGATTCGTACTTAGGAATAATGAATTTTGATAATAATTTCATGATTTTTAAGATTGGGATTGTTGAGATTTTGCGAGATGATCGATATTGGGTTTTTTGTCGATTCTCGACGATCGGCGGAGAGTTAAGCGTTGTGCTCATGGCTGATGGTAGCTTGAAGGATGGGGATCGGGGGAAAAATACTCCAAGAATTTTTAGATCGACGAGGTGGCTCGTCTACGTCGTTGTAGGGTTTTAAGCCCTGTTGGGTTAAACGATGTTCTCGGGTTCATTGTGATGGCGTGGCGGCATCGGAGTTGATTGCGAGTAGGGGAATCGATGCTGGGAATCGAGATGTTGCTCTAAGTTGGTCGGCGTGGGTGCCGGTGTTGGTGGCGAAGGCTAGAGATGGATTTCCGATGGGGTTTGAGTTCCAGTTTTTGATCGATGGGCTCGTTTTTGTCTTGCTGTCGGAATCGTTGATTTGGAAGGTCGAGGGGAATGGCAAGGTCATCGACGACTTGCCGGAGATCGTAGTGATGGTCGGAATAGGGTGGGCGCGGTGTACACGTGCACGCGTGTACACTTGTATCTGGTTTGGGTTTTGTTAGGATGGGGAAGAAGATTGGATCGGGTTTTCTCGAAATTTCCTCGTAATCATCTCGAGGAAGGGACGTACGCGAGCGAATCAAGGATGTGCTCGGGAGTTTTTGCTTTAGATCCCGGTGTTGTAAGTGTATAATGAGTTCAAAATGCAGTAAAGGGTAATTCAAATAATTTAAGATTTGTTTAACTTAAATTTATCAAAGATAAATTCTTAAATTATTTTTAAACTAAATTTTAAATCAAATTAAGTAATTGATAGAAAAAAAATAAGTAAAGTGTTTAAAATTTATGTGTAAATTAGGTAATTAATAAAGATAAATGGTTGATCTTAAAGTTAATTAAGGTCTTGGATAATTAATGAGTAATTTAAATTAATGAAGTAATTAAAGAGAAATTAGTTAATAAATGATTAAGGATTAAGTAATTAATAATTAAGGTTTATAAATTAGTTAATTTAAAAGATTAATTAATTGGTAATTAGAGATTAATTAATTAAGGATTATTACTTTATGTAAGCCATTAAGGATTAATCATTTAGTATAATTAATTAAAGGAATTAATTAAGGGTTAGGTTAATTAATAATGTAATTAATTACTTATTAAACATAATTAATTAAAGAGTAATTAATTTATGGAAGTAATTAGAGGATCATTTATTTATTTATTTTTAATTAATTAATTTATGAGATTGATTAAAAGTTAATTATTGTAAATGATTAAGGTTAATTTATTTATGTAATAAATTAAAGGCTAATTACTTAATGTGATTAAAGAATAATTAATCAAGGATGATTAATTAAGATGGGTAATTAAAGAATGATTAATTAATTTATTTGAAATTGATCAATGTTAAGTAAACATGATTTAAAGGTAATTTAAGTGATTAAAGTTGATGATTTATTTAATTGGAAGTTAATTAAATTAATTAAGCATTTTATATCTAATAAATCTTGGGTTATGGATGATTGAATGATATTGATGACTTGGATTGTTGATATCTCTAATAGAAAATTGGGATGTAATGAGATGTGATATGAGTAGGTTGAACTGAGATAATGTATGATTACCTATCTGAGTTAAATTATAATGTGGTATGATATCCTGGATATAAATTGTGTTGCTTTAAAACTAAACAACTTGGTTTGAATATGACATTGGATTCGAAGAGACTGGGGTCGGGTATCAGTAAATACCCGAAACCACTTCGATCCTTTATAAATTTGAGTTTAAAAGCAAACAGGCTGGAATGAAATAAGTTAAGTAACCTAGACATTTAATCCTGAGAATTGTTGTGTGTGATAAATGATTGGCTATAATAAGTATGAACTCATAAAAGGTACGAGTTACCATGGTTTCAAATATGTTTATAACTTAGTATTTTCAAGTTATATGGGTTTACTCACGCTGGTTTCCAGCCTGACTCGAGTGTTACTTTGTGGTAATGCTCGGGTCAGACCGAGTATTACATATTTTCAGGTAAGGACGTTCTAGAGCTCAGGTGGCAAGTTGGATGGCAAGAACGTATGGAGTATTCCGCTGTGTATATGAGACTGTGTAGTCTGTATAGATTGTAGTCTGGAACAAGTTGTACAACTGTCCAGTTCATGTATAAATGATTGTAACTCTGATGTATTAAAATGTAATTGACTGATACAGCTTTCTTTGTGTAAAGAATATTATTTGATATTATATTTTATCCGCTGCGAATGTGAGAATATGTGATTCTGAGTTTTGTTTTCTATTCTTCTTCTACCTCTTTCTTTTTCTTTTCCCTAACTATCTGGAATTTTCGGAGTCGAAATTTCCGGGTCGTTACAGATGTTGTTTACTAAAGTATCTTTATTAAAAAGTAAAAATCAAATCAAAAGATTTTACTTACTTTATAAGTTTTAAAAAGTAAACTCACTTTGTCTTTAGTGCTAAATGTTCATGTTTTCAAAATGTGTATTAATATATGTTAAAATCATGTTAAAAACATATCAATGATTCAAAAACAACTTCCGTTCGACGAACGGTCGAAAATATGAAAAAATGATCATTGGTCACATTTTCAGTTTTTAGTTAAACTATTTATTTATGTAAACAAAACTTGAAAATAAGTTTCTTATCATCTTGAAAAAAATTAAAACAACTTTATTTTATTTATAAAACTATATTTAAAAATATAAAAATCCAGTTATAAAAATACGACGTCGATCTGCCAAAATGCGATGAAGTTTGTATATCTTTATAAAACAAGTTTATAATTAATAAAATCATTACAAATTTAATTAATATTATTATCAAATGAATTTGAGATGGATTATTCATCAAAAAGGTTTTAAAAAGATTATTTAAATATATACTTTACTTTATCGGAAACCGTCTTTAGTCAAATTTTACGATGAAAATCTAATATCTCTATTTTTTAAATTCGAAAATAAGTTCACCATTCTTATTTATCACATAAAACGTGATTATTTAAGTTTGAAAATTCTATATTTGAATATTAAATAAATTAAATATTCCATTTTCAAAGTGGTAAAATTACGGGTCATTACATTAAGTGCATCAGATTAAAACTGGATTGGAACTAAATGATTTGCACTCATCTGCGGCAAGACAGTGGGTTATGGTTCTTAGCAGACAAACTCGGTGTACTCTTGTTTATTATGTTAAGTGTGCAAAAGTGGGACATCGAGGGTCTCTCGAATGATGCGTTGATGACCCAGACCATACACTAGTAGTTAATGAATGAAGGGGAAGTGTGCATCAATGGATGGCCATTGAAGGATATACCTAGCAACATATTAACGGTGAAAATGGCTATTGAAGGTAAACCATACCAGATTATGCATTGACGGTGAAAACAACACATGGACACATTCGCCCTAAAGTATAGAGTTCCACTATAGTCGATATGATTGGATAACCATGGGGTAATGATTAGATGCACGAAATGTGGGATTATCGAGTTAATACTTGACGCAGCGGATAATTCAAAACAATCTTCAATTGGTGAAAGTAGTAATCGGTGGATTGGAAGATACTGAAATGCCCAAATTCGTTGATCCAAAGATACCGAATTCTAGCTATCCCGAACTCGTTGATCGCGCACGATACCGGGTTCAAAGATCTTCAATTCTTCAAGCGTTGATCAAGCGCACTTGATTCCGCGATTCGGCTTCTACAATCGTTGAATCGAGCGCACTTGATTAACCGAAAGAGGAGATAGGAGATTACACTCAACTACTAATTTGAATGAAAGCACAAAGCTAACAAAGAGAATTTTATTCAAAAATCAACAACCCTTACAAATGTGACACTCGGCCTATTTATAGGCGTTTAATTTTACAACAGAAATTTCATCATCTCCTAAGTCGGTTCCGACTTATAGCCTCCGACTTACGACTCAAAAGTAACGACTTAAGACACAGTTACAACACAGAAACACAACGCTACGACTTACGACTTAAGTACATACGACATACGACTTATAGAAATACAACATAATATCATACGACTCAACATTTAAGTACACGACTTAAGAACAAACAACTTATCCCAGCTCACGACTTAAGAAACCAGACGACTCATCTTAAGTCTTAACTCGGCAGCGACTCATCCCTTCTCTTAAGTCGTAGACGACTTAACTCTTGTGAATTTCCAGCTTGTGCAGTTCCTCCTGTATCCTTCTTCTTAAGTCTTGGACGACTTATGCCAGCCTCTCCCTTGAGTCGTGGATGACTCGTGCCTTCCGATTCAAAAAGTCGTGGATGACTTATCTCCTCGCCTTTGTTAAGTCGGTCACGACTTATGCCTTCTCCCCAGTTAAGTCGGTCACGACTTAGACCTTCAATTTCTTTAAGTCGGTCACGACTTAGTACTTGGCCTACATCATCTTCTCCCCAGTTAAGTCAGTCACGACTTAGACAGTTAAGTCGGTCACGACCTATGCCTTGGAACATTTGAGCCTGACTTGCATCATCCTCCCCTGGTTGAAAGAAATTCGTCCTTGAATTTGCACTTTCATCTTCCACAACGAACTCATCCCCATGACATGGTACGAGATGCTTAAGATTGAATACGTCAGACGTATACACATCATCTGACAGCTTCAATTTATAAGCATTTTCATTGATTTTCTTCAAAATTTCCACTGGACCAATCTTTCGTGCTTTCAATTTATTGTACGTTCCCACCGAAAAACGATCTTTTGTTAACACTGCATAAACCAAATCACCTTCATGAAATTCAACACTCCTTCGTTTCAAATCTGCAGATCGTTTATATTTCTCATTTGCTTTCTCCAATCGTTCCTGAACGATTTTATGACATTCCACCAATCCATCAACAAAATCAGCAGCTTTCTTAACTGTCTTCTTTGATTGTGGCACTACCGTCAAGTCCAACGGTCCCTTCGGTAAGCTTGAATATACTATCTGGAATGGACTGAACCCTATACTACGATTCACCGCATGATTATGAGCAAACTCTGCCTGGCATAACTTCATGTCCCAACTCTTCAGGTTATCTTTCACAAGGCATCGCAACAAGTTTCCCAGCGATCGGTTAACCACTTCCGTTTGTCCATCTGTTTGCGGATGATAAGCACTACTAAACTTCAACTTCGTTCCGACCATCTTCCATAAACTTAGCCAAAAGTGACTCAAAAATCTGGTATCCCGATCAGAAACAATGGATTCCGGTAAACCATGTAAACGATATACCTCTTTGAAGAACAACTCAGCAATCCGTACAGCATCAACTGTCTTCTTACAAACGATGAAATGTGCCATCTTCGAAAATCTGTCCACTACAACATATATCGAATCATTCCCCCTCTGAGTTCTTGGCAACCCCATAACAAAATCCATACTGATATCAACCCATGGTTTAACTGGTACATGCAACGGCATATATAATCCAGCATTAGTCGCAGTTCCTTTCGAGACCTGACAAATATGACAACGTTCCACAAACCTCTCCACTTCTTTCCTCATCGATGGCCAAAAGTAAGATTGTGAAATCAACTATAAGGTACGGTCTCTACCCACGTGTCCTTCTTCGTGTAGCTCTTTTACGATCTTCATTCTCAAACTACCCTCCGGTATGCACAATCGACTTCCTTTGAACAGAAAACCATCTATCATTATAAACTCATCCGTCTCCCCATCCTTGACTTTATCAACAAACTTTGCAAAGTAAGGATCATTGTCAAGTAATTTTGGTAACATTTCAAACCCCGTCACTTCAACCTTTAGTGTAGTCAACAAATGACTCCTCCTACTCAAAGCATCAGCCACACGATTCGTCACCCTTGAGTTGTGTTTCACAACAAAAGTAAATTGTTGCAGATATGCAATCCACGATGCATGTCTCGCTGAAATCTTGTCTTGCCCTTGTAAATGCTTTAATGCTTCATGATCAGTGTAAAGAACAAACTCCTTCTGAAATAGATAGTGTCTCCAGTGTTTAATAGATTGCACAACAGCATAAAATTCCACATCATATGTACTGTATCGCATCTTTGCTCCTGACAACTTCTCACTGAAATATGCAATAGGACGTCCCCCCTGACTCAATACTCCTCCAATTCCAACCTTGGATGCATCAGTATGTAGTTCAAACACTAACTGAAAATCTGGTAGCACTAGAATTGGTGCAGACGTCAGCAACTCCTTGATTTTTCCAAAAGCACTCCCTGCTTCCTCTGACCATGAAAATTGTTTACCCTTCATACAATCAGTCACAGGCGCCATCACACTACTAAAGTATGGAATAAACCTTCGATAGAATGAAGCCAACCCGTGAAAACTACGAACTTCCGTTATCGTCTTGGGCTGTGGCCAATCTCTGATCGCTTCAACTTTACTTTGGTCAACCTGTATTCCTTCTTTCGATACAACATATCCCAGAAATAAAACACTCCTCGCCATAAAGACACACTTCTTTGTAGCAGCATAGAATTGTTCTTCACGAAGAATAATTAACACTTTCTTCAAATGTTGAACATGCTCTTCTGTACTCGCACTGTAGATTAGAATATCATCAAAGTAAACCACCATAAATTTTCCAATGTATGGTCTGAAAATTTGATTCATCACCCTCATGAATGTACTCGGTGCATTCGATAGACCAAACGGCATTACCAGCCATTCATACAATCCTTCCCTCGTCTTGAATGTTGTCTTCCATTCATCCCCTGGTCTAATGCGAATCTGATGATAACCGCTCTTCAAGTCAATCTTGGAAAAGATTATAGATCCACTGATTTGATCCAGTAAATCATCAAGCCTCGACATCGGAAATCTGTATCTGACTGTGATCTTATTCAATGCTCTACTATCTGTGTACATTCTCCATGAACCATCCTTCTTCGGTACGAGTAATGCTGGTACAACACACGGACTCAAACTTTCCTGAACTCGCCCTTGTTCCAGTAGTTCCTCCACCTGTCTCCTTAACTCTTCATGTTCCCTTGGACTCATCCGATAGTGTGGTCTATGAGGCAATGCAGCACCTGGCACCAAGTCAATCTGATGCTGTATGTCTCTAAGCGGTGGTAACTCTTTAGGCAACTCTTCTGGAAATACATCCTCAAATTCTTTCAATACTGACTTCGCTTCTTCTGGAATTTCAACCTCCTCACAGCTCTCACGCCCAATCAACAAGTATACTTCAGGCTCCTCTTCAACCTCCTTAACAAATTCCTTCAGAGATAATAAAGTTTTCAACTCTTCAATCTCCTCCAACTTACTCTCCTTCTGTTGTTGCTTCTTCGGAACTAGAGTAATCTTCGTCCCTTCAAACATGAAACTATAACTGTTGGTACGTCCATCGTGTTGCACCGCCCTATCATATTGCCACAGTCTCCCCAGCAACAAATGACAGACATCCATATCTACCACATCACACCAAATTTCATCTTTATATTTCTTCCCAATTGAAAACTTCACACAAGCTCTACGTCCAACTTTCACTTCACCACCCTTCCTCAACCAAGCTAACTTGTACGGTTTAGGATGTTTCTCGGTTTTCAACTCCAATTTTGTTACAGCTTCAGTTGAAATGATATTGTCACAGCTTCCCGCGTCAATCACGAATTTACACACCTTCCCTAGTATAGTACATGTTGACTGAAAGATATTACTCCTCAACCAACTAGCTTCTTCTTGCTTCGGTGTCAAACACGATCTCCTCAGCATTAGATTACAACCTTCATCTCCTGATGCAATATCCTGTTCATCCTCCTCAACTGGACTTGAATAACCTTCATCAACATCCTCATTCTCAACTTCTACAATCATGGTTCTCTTCTTTGGCTTTGGACACTCATTGCTTTTATGACCCATCTCTTGACAATTGTAACATTTGAAACCATTGTTAACCTTCGACTTCTCAACCTCCTTCACCACTGGTTTACTGACAGGTTTAGAAACATTAGAACTTTCACTAACACCCTTCACTTGATTATTGGAATTCGTAAACACACCACCTCCTCGTCGTCCTTGCTTCTCCCAAGCCAACGCTTTCTGATGTGCTTCCGCCACAGATCTTGGATCGAACATATTAACCATATCCTGAATCTGCATTCTCAATCCCTCAATGAATCTAGATGTCAGCTGCTCTTCCGTTTCCATAATGTCATTCCTCGCAATAAGCTGGTAAAACTCATCCGCGTAATCATTAATAGTCTTCGTGCCCTGCCTCAAGTTCTGCAAACGTTGATACATCAAAGATTGATAATTGTAAGGTAAGAACGTTGCTTTCATTAATTTCTTCATCTTTTCCCAAGATTCAACTTTTGACTTCCCCATTCGTTCACGTGTAAGTTTGGTTTGCTGCCACCATGCCAAAGCTCTACCCCTCAACCTCGTAGCAACCAATTTCACTCTACGATGTTCTGGAACTTCTTTGAAATCAAAAATTTCTTCAACATTAGCCACCCAATCTAGAAACTCCTCCGCTTGCATTCCTCCCTTGAATTTAGGAATCTCAGTCTTCATTCCCGACTCCCACTTGTGATCATACTCAGAGTAATTTCTTCCTTGTCCTCTTCCTTGAATACTACCACCCTCATACTCCTCTTCAAAATCAGATGTATATCGATGTCGATTCTGACCACCAACATCTCTACTCCCATCACGTCTACCACCATCATCCCTTCTATCTACATTCCTCCGTTCACGATCATTCACGTTCCTCCCACGCCTTTGATCATCATCAACACTTCTGTCTCGATTGGATTGTGGTGAGACTCTACTACCCCCATGGTTAGATTCAGGTGAAACCCTTCTCCGATTTTGATTCATCTCCGTCATAAGCTTCTCTAACCGGCCAATTCCTTCGTTAAGCTTTTCACTAAAGTTTTCATTGATTCTTTGCTCCATCTCATCAGCTTCTTCTCTTCGATACAAAGCTTCTACGTTTTGGTGGCGATTAGCTCTTCTTGGCGGCATACTTGAAATCTTTACAAACACTTCAACATTCAAACACTTTTCGGACTTTGATCCAAAATGAAACGAATCGAAAACGTCCACTTTGTTGCAAATCGCGATGAACACGATGAACACAGCTTCTCCAAATGCTAAGATCCGATCTCCAACTTCAATACAAAGTCGAACACTTCAACTTGATCACGGCTCAACACTTCAAGCTCTCGGCTATCACTTCAACTTCAAAATGAATAGGCTCCAAGTCTCGATTTAGCTATGATTGGCTAAAACAAGCTTTGATACCAAAACTGACGCAGCGGATAATTCAAAACAATCTTCAATTGGTGAAAGTAGTAATCGGTGGATTGGAAGATACTGAAATGCCCAAATTCGTTGATCCGAAGATACCGAATTCTAGCTATCCCGAACTCGTTGATCGCGCACGATACCGGGTTCAAAGATCTTCAATTCTTCAAGCGTTGATCAAGCGCACTTGATTCTGCGAATCGGCTTCTACAATCGTTGAATCGAGCTCACTCGATTAACCGAAAGAGGAGATAGGAGATTACACTCAACTACCAATTTGAATGAAAGCACAAAGCTAACAAAGAGAATTTTATTCAAAAATCAACAACCCTTACAAATGTGACACTCGGCCTATTTATAGGCGTTTAATTTTACAACAGAAATTTCATCATCTCCTAAGTCGGTTCCGACTTATAGCCTCCGACTTACGACTCAAAAGTAATGACTTAAGACACAGTTACAACACAGAAACACAACGCTACGACTTACACTTAAGTACATACGACATACGACTTATAGAAATACAACATAATATCATACGACTCAACATTTAAGTACACGACTTAAGAACAAACGACTTATCCCAGCTCACGACTTAAGAAACCAGACGACTCATCTTAAGTCTTAACTCGGCAGCGACTCATCCCTTCTCTTAAGTCGTAGACGACTTAACTCTTGTGAATTTCCAGCTTGTGCAGTTCCTCCTGTATCCTTCTTCTTAAGTCTTGGACGACTTATGCCAGCCTCTCCCTTGAGTCGTGGATGACTCGTGCCTTCCGATTCAATAAGTCGTGGATGACTTATCTCCTCGCCTTCGTTAAGTCGGTCACGACTTATGCCTTCTCCCCAGTTAAGTCGGTCACGACTTAGACCTTCAATTTCTTTAAGTCGGTCACGACTTAGTACTTGGCCTACATCATCTTCTCCCCAGTTAAGTCGGTCACGACCTATGCCTTGGAACATTTGAGAATGACTTGCATCAATACTCTTCACACATAGCATTTGGGATGGATATGCATAGATATAGGTTTCATACACCCATATTAAAGGATTGCAGGTTATCGGATGCCCAAACATACTGACGAGGAATGGATCTTATGGCCATTAATACACTAGAAGGAAAGTGAATAGTATATATTAACTATTTAAAGTTAATTTGTAGTATACTCGGTTAAATAAGAAAATCACAAACAAAGACAGATAATCGGAGAGTAATGTAAAATAAAGTAAAAGTAGTAAAATAAATGACATCAGAAATTGTTTTGCTAGTTCGGACATTCAATCCTGCTCTACTCCTAATCTCCCCGTATAGAGTTTCCACTATCACGTCCTGGCTTTCCACAAGTAGCAAGAACACCTTTATAATCTTTCAATTCCATGGGTGGAAGTTACACCTTTCATCTTGACTTCCGACAGGTGGCAATAATGCCTTTCTCTTAACAAACAACAAAATAGTAGGCAAATAGTAGTATCTTTAATATTGATTCTTGAATATTCAGTACAATGATCCTATAGACCTCCAATAGCAATATTTTTTGAAATATTTGAGGAATAGGATGAGACCAAAGAGAGAATGATTGTGAATTCAAGTAAAAACTCTCTGATCTCTTGTTCTTTGCAAATTTTTGAAGAACTAGAGTAAAAGAGTGTGGATATGCAAAGAGAGTGGAAGTATACTAATGTACCTTTCTCATAAAATTATATAAATGAAAGATGAAGAGAACAATGGAGAGTTCTTGTTAAAAATTCTTTATATAGACCCTTTAAATAAAATATGAAAGGATTTGTCCATTATTGAAAAGACGGTAAAAAAAACCTTTCATTTGAAATTTGAAATTCAATAATTGTTTATATGTTGATATATTCATGATAAGTATGTCAACATACTCAATAAATTTTGCCGTTCTTTTAAAAAAAAATCAATTTTGACTTCCCTGTTTTTTGTACTTAGATTGTATGTTTATATAAAGATATTAAGGATTAAAAATAGAGTTAAACAAAAGAGAAACATTAAGGATATTTGCTATGAGGCATTTAATAGAATTTCTAAGACTCAAATAGATTCATTGAACACTTCAAACATCTCTATCATTGAAGCATTTGTGTTTCATACGTCTAGAGTCAATTATTCTCTTTCATTTTCTCCGATCAATCTTCATATATATATATATATATAACTCATTTTCTTGCACTGAGTTTCTTGCTTATCTCTGTAAAATGTCTCCATAATATATATGAAAATATCGCACAACTCATAGAAACGTTAGTGGTAATATCAATATGTTTGTCGTCATCAAAATCAGTACTCAGGTATTAGCAAGCTCCGCCTTTTCTCTGATGACAACCATATAAATATTTAAGAGATAAAATCTATAATATTTATATTTGACTCCCTTAACTCTATGCACTCTCCTTTTTATTTTGTCTAGTATATTTATACATTTTCTCCCCCTTTGTTATCAACAAAAATAGGCAAAAAATAAATTTTAAGCATGATTAGAGACAATAAGTATATAATTTATATATATAATTCTATATATGAATATGTATAATCAACAAGCATAAGGGGAATAAAATTCAATATAAAGTATGAAAATGAGATGCATATTTTAAAGTACTAAGCATTATACACAAAAATATATAATTTATTAAAACGTTATAACACATATCGCAATAAAATAAAGTATGATTTAATACAATAAATAAAAACATAAGAAAATACTATAGCATATACACAAACACAAACATACTATAAAATCCATGATGATGACACTTCTTTACTATGGGTGACTAATGTGTATGGCAATGAGGGTAAGATGACCAAAAATTTCTCATACGTTTGATGATTTGATCTTGTGCATCATAAATAACATCACTCACACAACGAACATCTTCCTCATCATCAATTGCTATTTCTTTATGTTCTTCCTCCCCTTCATCTTTCTCCACATCATCTCCTACATTCACGGTATTATGAATAACCATGGATAGGTCTAGATCAGTTTCTAAAATGACTGTTAGATCTTCTTGGTTATTTAGAAGATGATTCTGAAGGTTCCTAATCATTCCTCCTTGCTTTCCTTTATTGTTCTCGAACCTAATCTGGAATACCTCTATTTAAGCAATCATATCTAATATATACTTCAGTGAAATATCCATTTTGGCAATTGACTCAAAGGTGAAATCCCTAACGAAGATTGTAGCAAAGAGGATTCATCCCTAGGCCTTTTTGAGTTACTTGGATCCATTAGAGATTAAGTTTTTAAAGTTTTACTAGAGAAGAAGACTAAAATTGTGCCTCAAACCAGTAAATTAATAAGCTATTAAGTGGGAGTTTAAATTAAAAAATAGGTAAAAAACTTAGTTTTGAAAAACCGTTGGTATGTCGACATACTTTCAAGTATATGCCAACACATACTTGTTGAAAAAAATTATTTTTATGTGTTTACCTATATATTTATATATTAATACCATTATTTAATATCTCATTGAAGAGCATATTCCTAATTCTTTTTGTAATTTAATAAATTATTTTGTATTAATGGTTTTGTTAAAATATCTACCACTTGATTTTTAATATCAATTAATTCTAAAGTTATGTTGCCTTTGATAGAATCAGGTTTATGATCTAGGGGTAACTATGTAATTTATTACATATATATAACTCGATAACCAATTTAGTTTGAAATAAAAGGTGTTTTCCTTCTATTATACACTTGACATAATGTGTTATATTTATTAATTAATTTAATTAAAAAAACACAAATGGAATGTTTAGTGATAGTAGTTACAAAGTGTTATATGCATGAGTAATTTATCACAATGAAAATAAATATACCATTTTAAATATTTCTAGTCAAGATGTGTTGAGATTGAATATCAATACATCTATTAAGACAAGAGTATGTAACACTTTCTAAATGTTAGGCAGTGTTTTACTCATGGCTGTTGTGAGCACCAAGGGATTACATACTGATAGTTAATGGATAACTATGGAATGACTCATTCGATAGTTTTTTGTTGGTTAATATAACTAAGGTCAAAGAGTAAATATCGACGAGACAAAATTACATAGTTCTCTTGACTTGAGAATACTGTTGATCTTCAAAGTGGAAGTTCCGCTTTAATTATATTTAAATCTTGGCATAACGTCCATTGAACGACTATAGTTGTGTCTAGTGGAAGCATTAGAAGTGAAACTATTCAAGAGAGGATTCATCTCCTCAGTTATATGAGGTTAGTATCATGGTCAACTGGAGTTAACTCAAAGTCTCTAGCTAAAGCATTTTTGTTGAATATGGATGATATTGGAATTTTGACCATCACCAAATTTCATAAGTCCAAAGTGAGATAGTATTGACGAAGAGAATTGGTGTAAATAATAGTCACAACCGGGTAACGCTTAACAAAGTAAAATTGGATTTACCGAAACCAAGTAGGTGATAAATTTAGCCAAAATATCATACCACTTGCTAAGTGACATGTGAACTTAATATTTGAATGGTTCGATATTAATCATTGACAAATTTACACCTAACGGGTCATACAACTGAAATAATTAATACTGCTTTGACCAAATGATTTAATTAATTTGAAATTATTATAAACTAATTAGATTAATTAATATTTGTGAAATATTATTACAAAATTTTATATTTATTTGATGAACAAATATTATTAAATATATTTATAATAGTTGTAAATATATTAATCGATATACAATATCGATACGAGTTAAATGTTCAGGCTTAAAATGGGTTTGAAGCCCATATGGGAGGTTGAATAGTTCGGCTATAATGGAGCATTGGGGAGCCAAATTATGGGCTAGAAGGGCTATAATTGAGTAGATAAGAGGAAAGAAAGAGTAAGTGAAAACATGGATTTTGATCCTAACTTCTCTCTTCATTCCTCCTCTATATAAACATCTCAACCCACTCTCATTTCATAATTTTAGAGCCTCCATCAATACCTACTTCTGGTCGAATTCTCCACTTCCCCATCTCCCCATTTTCAAAGTCCAATCAAAGTAAATCAAATCCTATTCGATAGTTGGTGGTGATCATTAGTTCAGAACTAGCAATCTATTGGATTGGAAACTGTATCAAGGAGTAGATCTCATCATTACAAGGTGCTCTCATAGGTATTGGACATAAGTTAAATCTATAATGAAGTTATGAATATTAATGTTTATATAATATTTATATAATGTATATTATATTGTTAGTTAGATGACGATTCTAATAAATGAATATATTATCACAATTGGATTGGTTGTATGTTTATGTTCTTTTATATTTATAAAATTAATTTCTATCATTTATATATTGTGCACAGCTCAAATAGAAAACAATTTTGTTATTTTATTAATTTAATATCAATATTTGATTATACATATAATTTTTATAAATTTAATATTACATCTTAATATATGCAAAATATAATTTTATATCAATATATATGTATATTATTTTTAAATATTGTTTTAAATTGATTAATATGTAAATTAATTATATTAAGATATATACATTATATAAAATATATTTTATATTTTATAAAATAAAATTAGTATTAGATAGACTTTCGGTAGAGGAAATTTGTTTATTTATTTTAAATATTTTAAATATCCACAGAAAATTAAAATATATTTTTAAATAGATTTTTAAATTATAAAATTAAGTAATAAATATTCTAACAACAAAATGTCACTCGGAATTTTTCTAAAAATTCAAAATTCAAAATTTGTTTCAAAAATAATAATTTCATATTAATTTAAACAATATCCGTACAGATATTTTATTTGAAATATATTTAAAATTACAAAATAAATTCTACTGTGCGCATTATATGGTATAAGTATATATATATAATATGTATATTTTATATATTTTAAAATATTAATATCTATATTTATTATTATATTATTTTTTTATATATATGAAGTATATATTTAATATATATTTGAACATATTTATATGTATGTATATTTCTTTCAAATTTATAACAAAAAATAATATTTAAATTTAAGTTAATTTATAAATATCTTAAAATATACTTATATATGATTATATATTTATAATGTTAAAATCCCATGTATATGTTTATAGATATATAATAAAATTATTTAAATAAAATCTATTTTATATGTTTACATATATATATATATATATTTATAATTGCATGTATCTATAATTGGAATATTTTGTATATATAACCTAAAGTATATAAACATACATTTGAAAAATATATTATATACCAGATGAGCTAACATGTCCGTTGTAGTGTATTCCTAGCATTTATATATATAGTCATGTTATAACTTGCATGGATTGCTATGTTAGACATGCACACACAGATATATATATATATATATATATATGATACACGTATATATATAATGTAATATTAATTAAATAAATTAAAACTGAATCATAAATTTAAATAAAATAATGATTTTATTTAAAATTAAATTTAGAAATATTCTAAATAAATTAGACTTCATAGGCGCAATAAAGATTCAGAATGGTAAAAAATTTAAAATTCACTCATTACTTCCATTGCGGGTTGGCCTAGTTCCAATAATGGTATCATAGTCAAATAGCCTACGATGTCTAAATTAGTCATGTTAGGATTAACTAATTAAGCTTACAGCCCAAATGATAGGGTATCTAGAAAAGAGTAACGAAGGATTGGGTTTGGGTAATCAAGAACTCTGCCCTATCTGGCTACCGGCCTGGCCCGAACAGATATGTAAGCCCAAAGGTTACTCATAACAAAAAAGACCTAATTTGAATTGGGCCTTGGGCTAATTTTCAAAACTATTTGAAAATTAAAAATATAATATTTTAAATTAATAGTTAACTTTAAAATAAAATTTATACATATTATAAATGATATAATATAACAAAATTTTCAAAATTTATAAAATTTATTAATAAGGTTAATATATAAAATATATTAATTAACTAAATAAATTAATATATATATATATGTATGTATGTATTATATATTATGATATATGTTATGCTATTTTAAAATGTTAAATTAACTGTCAAGGCCCGCAAATCTGTACCTCTTGATTAACCACTAATCTCCATTGATTAACTCAAAATGAACGGGAATACGAACTATGATGGTTTAAGAAGAAGAAAAAGGTAGAAGAAGAAGAAAAAGATGGAAGAAGAAGAGAAGAACAACAGAACAACAATAGAAACAGAAACAATATCAGAATCTCACATATCGCAGCGGAACAATATATAATAGATAAATGAATAATCTTTAAAACAAAGAACTATATCATTTTATACATACATCAATCATCAGAGTCAATATACAACAATGGACAGTTATATAAACTTGTCCTCATACAGAATACACAGCGGAATAAATAATATCAGATACAAATACTACGTCTCGTCCTCCAGCTTGCTTCCAAAGCTCCAGAATATCCAGAATATCCTAATACATAACTCTAGGCTGCCCGTGTGGAAATTGGTGGGCACCCAGAGTTTAGAAGGGAACAATAAACTCCGAGTCAGTCATGGTGACTGGTGTGAGATCGTAAAACAGTTATTCTTTATAACAACAAAATAATTTTAAAGTCAATTCGAAATGCTTTTGGAAAATGAAACTACCATAAGACCTCCCGCCACACACACAATGCAAACGCAGAATTGGAGGAGATTTCTTCTTATGATAGTCAAAGATGCTTACTACGCAAAATCAAATCCTTTTTGATATTATTATTAGTGCATAGTGTAGAAAACATTTCGAAAATATAATATTAATCTTAGCCAACATACGACCAGTATCGTATGCCTACTATAGCTACTATGTTCAATAGCAGGTTACCGCCACATTCCATAGCAGGTAATACAACTAAAACCGTACAAGTCACGTATTGTTTCTTTGGATTTCCAACAAATGGTCAGGCTAAGGAACTTCCTATGCCACGATGGGTACGTCCCTGGAATAGACGACCCGAGAACCTAACGTTACGGTTAGATCTCTGCCAACACAAGGCCGGGTTACCTCTGCAAAAATAGGTAACTACTGACACGCGTATGTCATCCCCCGATCGTAATCGATCTTCCCGAGGATCCCCGATTTCCAACAAACCACATAGTAAAAATGCAGCAACCACATAGGTTAAGTATCTGGGCTCCATACCATGATACCACCTCTATCCAGAAGGAATGACATACACTAAGGGGCGCTACTCCCTAGAACCTTGCCGCATTCTTCCTGTTTTGACCATTTCCGAGGTGTGAGGCTCGACGAAGTCTCGTCCATAAAGCTACGCTTTCTACAAAGCCCTGCTTCGGGTCAAACAAATGATCAACCTATGATCACAAAGATATAAGATCAAACAAATGATCATATCACAAATGATCAAACACTGATCATTTCAAAGCAACACTCAGTATGCCACGTTACCAAATTGGGAGTATATCGCTGATAAATTTCAACTACATAACCTCTGAGCTCGTACGTCTCAGAGAAGGGTGTTAAGCTAAGAGAATAAATTCTCTGCCACCAACAGAAATGTATTTGAAAGAGATCAGCTTTATATCTCAAATTGTAACGTCAGACACACAATCCATACAAGTCTGTTCCGGGATCGAACAGAACCGAAGGCACTTCTCACGAAGCCCTTGCACATCCGGATAATTTTCTAATCACGTCCGGACTTCCCGTCACTAAGGGTGATAAAACCTCTAAATCGAAGATCAGTCGATGTAGAGTAACTCGACGGTAATCCTTCCGTTTTCAAAAATATCCGGTCTTCAACACCGGTCTTCAAATGCGATTCATAACGACGTATCACATATTCGGAATGGGTTATACGACCCCATGGTCCTTTCCCGGCTAACCCGAATAGTGAGCGCTTATTCAAAAATAAGTGTGGCATTCAAATTCATCCAATTCACAACAAATACCTACTCAAGGTAATTATTGATAGTCGGTTATTTAACTATCAATAAAGATGCGCAACATCACCAGATTCCAAATAATTTTCCAAATTATTTCACCTTCAAAAATATCTTTACTAGATATAAAATTTCCACACTTCAAAAATAAATCGACGTTTATTTTTCTAAAACGATTCCCCTTTCTTTTATAAATTCCATAGTGAATTTATATTTTCAAAATATCTACTGATATACGATTTTCAATCGTTTTCAAATATTCAATTTCATTTTATCTTTAAGAAGATAAAATCTCAAAACGTTTCATTTCATTTTGGGAATGCATTTCCCTACTTATTTAATAATAAGTATTTCACAAATCATTTATTTTCAACACTTGGAAAATATTCGATATACTTAAATCAAATTAAGTATATATTTCATTCTTTAAGGAAATCTATTTTCTATAACAACATCAATTTGAGTCAAAACGAATGTTACGTAAAACATCGTTACGACGACTCAAAAATCACTAGTATAGGGATTCGAAATTTAGATAGATATATAAATCCCAATACTATATAAAACATTCCCTTTCGGAAATCATTTACTATAACAACAGTGTTATAGTCCAACATTTCCTTATTTCTCGAAAACGTCTATTCCAACAATAAATGTTGAAATCTATGATTTCGATATTTAACACGTTTTAAAACATCTTTAAAATGTTTAACTTTATTTTTATTATCACTTCTTCAAAAATAAATCCATTTTACTTAACAATATATTCACTGTCCAAAATCGTGAATATAATTCACTTAACCCAATTTCAATCTTTTCCACACATTTAATTCAAGAATAATTCGCTATCCAAAATCGCGAATATATTTCCTTTAATAACCTTCTACACTTAATTTATCAAATTCAATTGATTTTGAATTTATAAACACGTTTATAAATTCTATTTCTATTTTCTAACAACTTCAATTTAATAAATCTCCTTTATTAACAATTTGATTCACAACTCAAACCTTATACCAACAATCCATATTATAAGTTAAATACTTATAATTCCTTTATTTTACAAAATCATTTCCATTTATAAGTTCACAATTTATAAATTTCTTTCACTTATAAATTCTTACAAATTCATTTTAACGCTTATAAAAACTCGTTTTATAATACCAACATTTTAAAGTTTAAAATATCAATCTTGTGCATCTTTTACATACATCGTTTTTAATAATTCAAAAATTCCAATTAAAACCATTTTATAAATTTCTTAACTATTTATTTCAAAAGAAATTACCTTTCAGTTATATTTCACAAAAATCTAAATTTATATAACTTTAAAATCTTAACGTTTATAAATCAATTCAAAAATTCCATAAAACGTATATTTTCAAAAATCACTTTAAAATCCTTTTAAAGTAAAAGTCGTTATTTTTAAACTTCAAAACTGAATCCGATGATGCAACAGCACCAATTAGTCAATCACAACAACAAACATCATATATCAATATGATAACAGAATATACATCAATATCTGTAAATAAATAACTACTGGTGAGGAATCCAGTTGGATCCCTCCAACCTGTTTCCCTGCATCCACAGATGTTAGCACAATACCAATTCCACTTCGAGGTGGAATATCGCGGTATATGGGTTTTATAAAAATATCCGCTTACTAACGGCACAATAGGGTCTCATCCGCTATACGAGGCGGGAAATCAATCAATCCAATATATACATATACCAATATGTATATATTGCTATATATATAGATATATCCTACTATATCTAATATCACATCCAAATAGTCAATCAATCCATATACTGGCATACAAATATATTTTGAGTGAGAAAAATCTCACCTTAGCTTAAATTTGCAATCCCATTTCCATTCCAGTTTGTTTTCTCCATTTTTAACCTTGTAACAAACATTATAAGGTTTTATTAATATTCGAAATAAATCCGAACAATTAAATTCACCATTTTTAAAATTTTAATTCAACTAAATAAATTTTATTTCAAACTAGTGATTTAATTTTTCTAAACAAATTCCCTTTAACAAAAATCATACTTCACTTTACTGCAAAATTCTTTCTTTTATATTTTTATTAACTAATTTTCCTTTTATAAATAAAATTTTTTTAGTAACTAAAATAATTAACCAATTTAATTACCCTAATACCTTATTTTAAAATAACAAGCAGATTTAAGATGTTTATTTATTTTATTTCCTCAAAACTTCATATATACTTATATTTATAATTTTTTTTTCTAACAGAAACTCTAACTATATATTTCCTGTTTTAATCCTTATATTGAAACAAAATCATCCTGTACTTTACTGTAAAATTATAATAATATTTATTATAAAACAGAAATTAATTTTTTTCTGTTAATATTTTCTAACCTATGTCATACATATCTATTAAATCAAAATTGAAAGTGATAAAATAACTTGCAGAATGTTAACCACCTCGTTGTTAATCTCCTCCCTGTTGACCACAAACTACGACCCTGCCGATGTCGCGCCTTCACCTGTACGCCGTCGTTGATTGCTAAACAACTCCAGGTCATTGCTCGAACAACTCCTCTCGATCGCGAGACATGCCTTGCAGCCCACTAACTGATGATGCGAAATCCCTCCTCGCTTTCCCTTCCTTGCCGTTGACGTGATGAGTCCAAGCTTCCAGTCCATGGCGTCGCTCCCCAATAGCTTCCACCGCAAACCAGAGTGCCACCGAGATCGTGCCAAAATCGCGAGCTCCAGTACGCCTCTATTAGTTGTGAACCACGCGTAAGCAGATGAGTCAACGTCGCAACCACTCCCTTGCTCGATCGAACAACTCTAGATCTCCTTAATCAATAAGCCCAAAGCCATGACCTTCAGGTCGTCTCGCCATTGATTACACGCGGCCACCATTTTTTTCTTTCGAGCTTTCGATTTCCAATTGGAACGAGGGGAGAAAAGATGTAATTTTTTTTATTCGGAAGAGGGATGAATTGATTTTCTGAATAGGAGGGCTCGACCATTAAATGTTTTGAACGAGCAGAGACGAAAAATGTTTTCGTTTGAATTCGTTGAACAGAGGGGTATTTTAAAATTAGAAGGAGGTATGGGCTGCGTGATGAACTGCACGATTCACTTACGTGATTTTGGGCATGTTTTCAGGCGTGAGGTAAGGGAGAGGTACGTGGCTGATGCTTTGACAAATATTAAATTTAAATTTTAAAATTGAATTCAATTTAATCTCTACGCGTTTAACTATCGTGTGTTACAACTCCGATTAACACGAAATTGGAAATCCGGTAATAATACAATATTACGGACCCAATGGAACTGGTTTCGTCGAATTCCGAGACTGTGCCTCGGACGGCTATTTTAAATATCGATTCGAACAATATATTTCAAAACTGAACAAACCATTTTCAAATTCGATTTTGAAGCTTCAATTATCTTCAGTATTTTCAATACGAATTTAAAAGCTTTTGAAATATTTTTCTTCAGCTTAAAATTGAAGATTCAAATTTTTGTTCAACATTCAATAGATTAAATTTTATAATTTAATCGCCAAATTCAAAGTTATATCGGGGATCCAAATTAAATCATCGTTCAAATATTTAAAATTAATTAAATATTTTCAATTTAATTTGTTCAAAATTCTGGGTCGTTACATTAACATAAGATACATGTATGTATATAAATGATTTTAGTTAATATAAATTTAATTTTTTTTTTGAAAATGGGTAAGAAATTTAATATAAATTTAATTAAAATTGTTTAATTATATAAATTAATTAATATGTTAATTAATAATATACAATATACATGATATGTGTGTTAAACTATAAATGTAACAACCCGAATCCCAGTGAGTTCGGATTTTTCGTAAAAATGCTAAAATCCAAGCCCATTGAAACCCGAGTTGGGTATCTGATATCCTGCAAAATAGGCAAAGATAAATATATCAGAGCTTAGATAAATATCTCACAGCGGATCTGACTAAAATATAATAGTAAGTAAATACTCACCAATATAATAACACTTTCTAGACAAGTGCCTCAAAGCTGGAAAGTCTCTGCCATCTACCTAACCTGTAGGATGTTATGAGGAGTGGGTCAGAACTAAAGTTCTGGTGAATGGACAAATTATACACTTCTAAACTTAATTCTACATACACCGTTTTATTTCCATTTACTGTTATATTAGGTTCATTGGGTTTATAATACTCTCGCCATTATGCGTGAATCGTGCCCATCTACTCCCTAGTAGATTAAAACCTAACAACTGATATATATGTAGCTATAAGCCCAATCACCGCATCGGTCCTAGGTACTACCCATAGTACCTTCCGTATCCTCCTCGCAAAGGACTCCATCGTCTCGCTCCTATAGCGTTTTGTGACTACATTTGTAAAGCACTGCCTCGTAAGGTCTACAATACAAATGTTTCGTCGTATACTACGAAAACGTAAAAATGCATCTGCACTAGTCAATACTAATGCTTGGACATCCACAATGTACCATCCAGTGTGTACCTTGAGGACCATACATAATCGTTCTGTCTACTCCCTGAATCCCGCTTAACAAGTTCTGCCTTGTATGGAACTCAGTCGGGGATTTTCTATTCCTGTGAAGAACTGCCCTGTTAGGCCTACAATACATATATTCTTTTTGGTCTGTCTCTTTTCTTATTGTGGCTATGGCCCCACGCAGCCACCCCTTAACTAATCGAAAGACCTCTAAAGAGCTAAGTGGTTGTGCCCTACTACAAACAATCTAAACATCCAATTGGTTGCGCCCCTCATCCAATGTCTCAATAGTGAAAGGTTCATTGGACTGTTGGTTTAACTCTAGTCTTTCCTGAACTCGCTTCTTGGTTTTGATGGTCCGATATCCGCATGCGACTATCCTTTTGGGTCCTGCCCACTAAAACTTACTTGCAAGTACTGGGACATACTTGTATCCTACTCCAAGCATCAACCCCTTTTGACTGCCTACAATGGTCGTGCCATGCAAAAAGCAGTCAAGGCATACTCTTTTGATGGAACACCTACATACATGCCTCCGGGGGACTGCTCTGTTATGCCTACCCTAGAGGGCCATCCTAGAGAACCCTCACGTCTCGTTGAAGTCTCGTACTTCCTCTATCCCAAAATATCTAAGTTGGACGTGCTCCTTCTGTGCTGAAATCTGTGATGAACTGCTTCGTTAGGCTCTTCATCCTTTGGGCTGCTTCAAACGCTTCAAACTAATCTTTTATTTTGCGTTTAGTTTATTTTCTTATTCTATTGGCTACTTATTTACCCTAATTAGCATAATCTTGTCCCAACCTCACCTAACTATTGTGAGACCATCAGTTCCTGACTGAATGGGAATGCTGTTGGTATGGGCCACTTCTATTATCTTTCTTATTAACTTAATTTAAGTCTTAAGTTTATTAAAATAAGCCTCTTATATTATTTCTGCTCTATTTGCTTATTAACTTAATTTAAGTCTTAAATAAGCCTTTTCTGTTCTTTCTACTTAATTATAACCTATGTTATAATTTTACTTGTAATTGTCACTTTTATTTTCTTTTATAATCTGTACATTATAAATTTAATTACAAGCGTCTTTTTTCTATTTTAGTCTGTCTTCTTTTATTATGATATTGAATTCTCTTTAATTCTATTATATTATATGACAATCTTGGCTTGGGACTACGTCCGATTATCACAAATTTACTTATCATAATAACTGCTTTACTTTTATTCTATTATCTGCGCAGTAAATGCAGATCTAGGTACATTTCTATTTATAGCTTCTAGTCTTATCTAATAATTAACTTGATTCCATTAATTATTTACTTTATTTTCTTATATTCTAGGAAGTAGTTATATTCTATTTGGTTGGTTACGAAAACTGTACTAAAAATCCATTTCCATATTTTAATAGTAAATGATGCTATAAAAATAATCTGTAACTGCAAGATATTTCTTTTATTATTTATTTTACTTTTTGGATAGTGCAAAATACAGTAGTTTCTCTATTTTACACTAATTCTCTTTTTCTTTCTTTTATTCTTGTAATTACGTTTATCATTATCTTTTAAATATAAAACTATGGATATGTATTCTCTTTTCTAAGCCAACCAACTAATCTATCACTTACTTCCCTATCAAGTTATTAAATTTTCCCTTTTAATTTATTTTTCCCAGTTTCGGCATAACTTACTGCAAATTTCTATTTTTCTCTTTTTATTTTAGCTTTTCTTATTTACATCTAATTTCTGTAAATCTAGGGTTCTTCTATTTTAGTTCGTATTTGCGAATTCTTCTCTTTACTATTTTATTCGCGTAAAAAGGAATAAAAAGAAGCTAACATTTACAAGCAAAATTTCAACTTTTAAAATAGATGTAAATAACTGTAAATTTCTTATTTTTTAGGCTTATGCCTTTCTCTAACTGTCAAACCTAATATTATTCCTATTTAATTTGATTACTATTTTCCATATAAATAATAATTACGTATAAGCTCTCTTATGCAATTTACAATCTCAGCATAACTAATTAACAGAATTAATTACTGAAATAAATACTAAATAAAATTATTTAACGGGAATCTAACGATAATATATCATAAACGTAAAAGATATATAATTAAATCCACCAACCTGTCGTCCTTAGCTATAAATCTCTATCTTCTAAAATTACTACGTCGTTCTACAACTTCTTCCCTTTAATTTGTTGCAATTTCTCTATTTTGTTCTTATATATTTTATGTGGATTTATTTGGTGAAGATTTGTGAGAAATAGGAGAATATAATGAAGTAAGAAGCCATTGTTTACTGTAAGAGAGGGATGAAGAAAGTGACTGCTGATGGAACGAATTACATTACGTTCTCTCTTAAATAGATGCAGCCCACCAATTATCTAACTAATCCTCTACTTAATTGATCCTTCAATTAATTTTATATGTACACATTCAAATCTAGGTCAACTATTATTTCTTTTCCTTATTAATTGACATTTTCTACTGATTACGTTACAATCCTAATTAATAGCCCCATTAATAGATTAACATGTCACATCTATTAGTTAATTTCCTTAATTAATATTTTACACATCGTAACGTTTCATTAATTGGCTTGTCAATTAATTCCACCATTCAATTAACATATATATATATATTTAATATGCATATATATTTTTTATCCAGATTTGAATTTGAACATTTATTTGTTACATTTATATGTAAACCTCTTTAAATTGAGAGATCTGATATGTATACTGTAACAACCCGGAGTTTTATAACAATTAATTATCGTCAAATGACGATTAAATTGTTGTTAATCGCTGTTTGGAATTTTAATCGGTTGGTATTATTTTGAAAATTTATTAGGAGGTAAGCGGGCTTTAAAATCAAATCTGGCCCATGTTTTATTGTTGTGGCCGTTATAGTTATCAATGCCTGTTCTTTTTCACCGACCCATTCATTTTTCGTTCAAACCCTAAACCAAAAAGCTAAACGTACGAAAGAAAATAAATGGAGACATCGTTCGTTCCTCCTCCTTGCAAAATTTGGGTTTCGATTCGTGAGTTCGGTCTTTTTCCTCATTTGACCCGCCGCTTTGATTGATTTCGTGGTCTCTACGGTGTCGATTTCATTCGCCTTTGCTTCAATCAGAGGGATTTTGCTTGCCAATCGATGGATTTGTGCTCGTCCATAAGGTGAGTGATTTTTATTTCACTGACATCTAATTCAATAGTGCTTCGGTAGTTCGATTTTGTTTGATGTTGATGACTTCTCTGAATTTATCGAGTTCGTATAATTTGATGAATTCCAGCTTTGATGATTTTTTATTTGAGTTTGACGGTGTTGTTTTGTTCGACTTTGGCTATATTGTCTACTGCCTCTGGTAGCACTTCCGTCCTTGTTCGATTTTACTGCTGCTTTATGACTCTGGACATTTTGTCTTTGACTGTGGTATCACTATGTTGATGATGCTCGACTGTTGAACTTGATGGTCTGATGTCATCGAATTACAGTTTTGTACGCATTGCATTTCTCAGTTGCATTGACTTGATATTTCACTGTATATTGCTTCGAGTCAGTTGCATTGTGTGTTTTCATTGTTGCTCGGTGTCTTTTACTGTTGTGTGCTGTGGTGCCATATCTTTGGTGCTCTCACCTTCGTTCTACTGTCTTCACTTTGAACTACATGAGTAGTTGCTGTCCATATTTGTGTCTTGGTTTCCCTGCATTGTGCACTTATATCATTTTGAGATCTCTGATGCACTTTTTGACTTCGATTACGTTGATTATGTGATATTGCACCACTTAATGTTATCCTATTGCCTGACCTTTGTTGCCTCTGTTCATTGTGCTGCACATGGTCTATGGTTATGTGCAGTCTTGTTTGGAGTCGATACTTGAGTACTGAGTTGAGTCAGGGTTCAGGTTGTACATTTGTTTGTCTTTGGTTGTATATTTTGGTCATCTGTTTGGTCTGGCATTTGGATTTTTGCCTCTTTGAGTTTGGTTTATTTTGATTATTGTAGAGGCTTTGCATTTGTTTGTGGTTTGATGTCTTCTTGAATTTTGCAGTCTTGTTGTACCTGATTGCATCTTTGAATCTGGGTATCTTGTCACTGTGTTGCACTTGCTTGACCCAGTTTGGTAGTTGCATACTTGCTGTGCACTTTTCATATCCTTCCCTTGGACATGCGAGCCTTTGTGCTTTGCATTTAAGTTGAGTTGACTTTGCATTTCTTTGTGTTCTTACTTCGGCCAGTATATCTCTGACCTGCAGCTTGAAATTGTAATATGTATATTTTCACATACAAACCAATGTGCTTCAATTGTTCAATGGACTGTTGTTTTACTTGGTGTTGTAGTTTTACCGTTGCATTCATATGTATGCTAAACATTGCTTCTCAGTGACATTTACTTGCATACATATACTTAAATGTTTTAGTTGTTGCGGTGTTGCCTTATCTTGGGCACACATGCTTGTTTCACTTGTAGCTTTTGTGCTTGTTACTGTGTTGCCTTATCTTGGGCCCACATGCTTGTTTCACTTGTAGCCTCTATGCCTTGTTGATATTCCTTTATATGTGATTGCATTGTCACTGTATTGGTTTATGAATATTTGATGTTCAGGTTGCATGCACAATTCATGTGTCTCCAACCTGGGTCATTTGTACCTTGTTGTTCCACTGTAGCACTTCAATTGCTTTTTCTGGTTCATGTATACGTACGTGTCATTGCCCTTGTGCACTGATGCTTACTGTCATGTTGAATTTGAGGACTTTTGTGTTGTTTTGAGTTTGTTGTTGCTTTATATCTGGACTTCCTCTAGTTCATTTCTTTGTAGTTGAGTTAAGCCACGATAGTCGTGACTTGACCTCTGCAGTTTTGATTGCTGTTAGTATTCACTGTTGTGATGATTTCACGTACCGTAGTGGTGAGGCAGTGCACGCGTGCGTGTACTACAGCCCCGCAGAAATTTGATTTGATTGATCATTTTGAGATTGTCTAATTATCTATTTGATAATTAGATTCTGAGTTTCTAATTATTTATTTAATAATTGGATTTTGTTGTTAATTCTGTTTAGGCAATTCTGGAGTTTTCATATTATCTTCATCGATAATCTTTTTATTTATCCTTGTTGATGATTTGGATTTGCTGATTTGTTGTTTAACACTATTCAGTGTTATATGTGCCGTTATCCGATTCCCTTATCGAGGAGATGGATATACGAGATTTCTGTGATTGTCGTCTATTTGATATTTGATTATTATTGCTTCTGTGCATTAATAACTGAGTTTGAATTATAATGACCCGTGTATTATTTTCTTTTGAATTTAATACTCGGGTCAGACCGAGTTATTTCAGGTTGTAGATATCTTGCTTTGGGTTGCTGCTTGAGCTATGAAGTCTTTTCATATCTTTTGAAGTAGTCTTCGTCATGTTGTAGTAGTCAGTGTATCTGACTTTGGTTGATATGTATTCATGTATATTAGTCGATAATGTACTTGTATATATAACTTCCAGAGTCGACAGTTGTAGTTGTATCATATGTATTGTGTCAAATGTATTGTAACTGACATCAATTATATATATATATGAGACTTTTGTTATCCGTGTTCCGCATCTTTAGTATCTGTGTTATTATTATATATATTGTCCTAAACTATTATGAACCATCGTAGTTCGTCTTATACTGGAATTGGGTATGTCGATGAGAGTAAATAAATAAGAGATGAAAAATTAAAAATATATACCACTCCTATCGAGGTAACCAATACTAGTGTAAGGACCAACTACGGATGGCCGCTCCTATCCAGCCTTATTCTTCCTAATAACAGACAATATTCCTTCTAATACTCTTTGTTATTGTGAGCATAGAGGTAGGGCGTCACAGTTGGTATCGGAGCTTGGGGTTTATGGACATAATATAAAACATAACTTAGATGGAACATGTGTTACAACTATTTGTCGATGTTTTTATTTGTGCTTTGAGTCAAAACTAAGTTTTGAAATTATGATGAGATTTTTAAATATCTTTATTTAAAAATAATAGTGAAACTGTGTTTTGATGATTTGATTGATTTGGGTACTGTTTATTAGAGTGCGCAGCGGAAGCAGTGACACCGTCTTTGCTGAGTACAGCTGATAACCTTTTTGATTTAAAAATCAAAATATGAAATTGAAATAAATTTCATTTGTTTTTTACATTGCTGGGTTTATTTTTTTTCTTTGAAAATTTCGAATCCGATTTGAAGATTCGAAGCGATTGCTGTTATGTGATTTTTGTTGAGATTTTTGCTGTTTTGAATTATCTTCGTTGAAGATACATTCGAATGATTTCTTTGTTCATTTTGTAGTACGTGCAAATTTGAGTTACACGTTACTGCATTTATTTTACGTTGAACCGGTGTTTGGTTTAAACGTATTTTGTTGCCGTTATTTTTATAACGGGATTTTTACACCGATGCTAAATTTTTGAAGCACGGTGTTTTGTGACATTTTAATGAATGAAAATTCACCGGTGTTACATTTTGATGTGAATTATTTTGATGAGATTTTGACGTTTAAAAACTACTGTCGCTTTGACTTCAGTAACCGTCAAATTTTAAAGTGGATTTTCAAGCGGTTATCCCGCAATGCCGATTTTGTGATCCGTTTTTACGGTACTTTGAGAAGTACAATCTCCTTATCGAAATTGTTACTGATATTGCTGTTTTAATCATGTGTTCTGAAAATTGTTTTAAAATTTTTACAGTTTACGCTTTCAAAAGAATGAGGAAGCGATTTAAACGATTCAGCAAAATCGAGGACTATGAACCCTTTCTTTTACTGTATCGCTTAATTCCGGACTTGTCCGTTTGAGAACGTAAAATGTTATTCATTTAAAATACAAAATTTTTATAGTTTGCGCTTTCAAAAGAATGAGGAAGCGACTTAAACGATTCAGCAAAATCGAGGACTATGAACCCTTTCTTTTACTGATTCGCTTAATTCCGGACTTGTCCGTTTGAGAATGTAAAATGTTATTTTTACAAAATACACAATTTTGCACTTTCAAGGAAACGATGAAGAGAATCAAACGATTTAGTAAAACACGTGGTATGGGACATGTGCGTTTGCTATTTCGGTTAATTCCGGACTCGTAAATTGAAACATATGTTGTTTGATGATTTGATGATTTCGTGTGCTTTCGAGCAACTTTGTTGGACCTTCGGGTCAATAACAGTACTAGACCTTCGGGTCATTTGTTGGACCTTCGGGTCATTTGTTAGGCGCCAAAAAATATAGTACTTGGTAGGCTTCGGCCATTTGTTGATGCACGTGTGGCGTAGCTAAAACTCACCATTTGTTGGGATCGATTCACCTTTTATGTTGATTTTCTAGTCATCTTAATTGATTTCTAGATATTTGTTGTTTCCAATTATCTGCAGGTAATTGGATATTTGTTGTTTCTGATTATCGTTTTTGATAATCGGATATTTGTTGTTTTTGATTATCGTTTTTGATAATCGGATATTTGTTGTTTCTGATTATCGTTTTTGATAATCGGATATTTGATGTTTTCTAATTATCGGTTTTTGATAATCGGATATTTGTTGATTTGAGATTTCTGATTATCGTTTTTGATAATTAGATATTTGTTGATTTGAGATTTCTGATTATCGTTTTTGATAATTAGATATTTGTTGATTTGAGATTTCTAATTATCGTTTTTGATAATTAGATATTTGTTGATTTGAGATTTCTGATTATCGTTTTTGATAATTAGATATTTGTTGATTTGAGATTTCTGATTATCGTTTTTGATAATTAGATATTTGTTGATTTGAGATTTCTGATTATCGTTTTTGATAATTAGATATCTGTCCATTTGAGATTTCTGATTATCTGATGATATTTGTCGATTTGAGATTTCTAATTATCGTTTTTGATAATTAGATATTTGTTGATTTGAGATTTCTGATTATCATTTTTGATAATTAGATATTTGTTGATTTTAGATTTCTGATTATCGTTTTTGATAATTAGATATTTGTTGATTTGAGATTTCTGATTATCTGATGATTTCTGATTATCGTTTTTGATAATTATATATTTGTTGATTTGAGATTTCTGATTATCTGATGATTTCTGATTATCGTTTTTGATAATTAGATATTTGTTGATTTGAGATTTCTGATTATCGTTTTTGATAATTAGATATTTGTTGATTTGAGATTTCTGATTATCGTTTTTGATAATTAGATATTTGTTTATTTGAGATTTCTGATTATCTGATGTTTTCTGATTATCGTTTTGTTAATTAGATAATTGTGTTTTCTGATTATCGTTTTTGATAATCGGATATTTGCTAGTTTTGCTGATTATGAGATTTTCTAGTCTCTAATTGATTCTAGAGTATGCTGATTTTATTGAATTGCCTATCTCTGTTGATAGTTAGAGTTTGTTGATTATGGAGTTTGTGTTTTCTAGTTATTTGTTGGATAACTAGATATTTGCGGTTTTGCGATTTGTAATTTGCGTTTCTAATTATCTTTGTTGATAATTAGATTTTGCTGTTTTCTAATTATCGTATCGATAATTAGATATTTCTGTTTTGTGATTTCTGTATTCTAATCATCTAATTGAAAATTAGATATTGCTGATAATTGTATTTATTCAGATTTGCTGTTTTCTGATTATCTATTGATAATTAGATTTTTGTTGAGAATTTGTGAATTTCTTTTATGAAATTAAAAGATTTCTTTGGCGTTTGTATTCCCGACTTTTATTTTTCTAGCTTAACCAGTTTATGTTAGAAAAACAATTGTTATAGACGACTTTAATTATGAAAATTGCGGGGACGCAATTTTTATAAGGAGTGGAGTCTGTAACAACCCGGAGTTTTATAACAATTAATTATCGTCAAATGACGATTAAATTGTTGTTAATCGCTGTTTGGAATTTTAATCGGTTGGTATTCTTTTGAAAATTTATTAGGAGGTAAGCAGGCTTTAAAATCGAATCTGGCCCATGTTTTATTGTTGTGGCCGTTATAGTTATCAATGCCTGTTCTTTTTCACCGACCCATTCATTTTTCGTTCAAACCCAAAACCAAAAAGCTAAACGTACGAAAGAAAATAAATGGCGACATCGTTCGTTCCTCCTCCTTGCGAAATTAGGGTTTCGATTTGTGAGTTCGGTCGTTTTCCTCGATTGACCCGCCGCTTTGATTGATTTCGTGGTCTCTACGGTGTCGATTTCGTTCGCCTTTACTTCGATCAGAGGGATTTTGCTTGCCGATCGATGGATTTGTGCTCGTCCATAAGGTGAGTGATTTTTATTTCACTCACATCTAATTCAACAGTGCTTCGGTAGTTCGATTTTGTTTGATGTTGATGACTTCTCTGAATTTATCGAGTTCGTATAATTTGATGAATTCCGGCTTTGATGATTTTGATTTGAGTTTGATGATGTTTTGTTCGACTTTGGCTATATTGTCTACTGCCTTTGGTAGCACTTCCGTCCTTGTTCGATTTTACTGCTGCTTTATGACTCTGGACATTTTGTCTTTGACTGTGGTATCACTATGTTGATGATGCTCGACTGTTGAACTTGATGGTCTGATGTCATCGAATTACAGTTCTGTACGCATTGCATTTCTCAGTTGCATTGACTTGATATTTCACTGTATATTGCTTCGAGTCAGTTGCACTGTGTGTTTTCATTGTTGCTCGGCGTCTTTTACTGTTGTGTGCTGTGGTGCCATATCTTTGGTGCTCTCACCTTCGTTCTACTGTCTTCACTTTGAACTACATGAGTAGTTGCTGTCCATATTTGTGTCTTGGTTTCACTGCATTGTGCACTTATATCATTTTGAGATCTCTGATGCACTTTTTGACTTCGATTACGTTGATTATGTGATATTGCATCACTTAATGTTATCCTGTTGCCTGACCTTTGTTGCCTCTATTCATTGTGCTGCACATGGTCTATGGTTATGTGCAGTCTTGTTTGGAGTCGATACTTGAGTACTGAGTTGAGTCAGGGTTCAGGTTGTACATTTGTTTGTCTTTGGTTGTATATTTTGGTCATCTGTTTGGTCAGGCATTTGGATTTTTGCCTCTTTGAGTTTGGTTTATTTTGATTATGGTAGAGGCTTTGCATTTGTTTGTGGTTTGATGCCTTCTGGAATTTTGCAGTCTTGTTGTACCTGATTGCATCTTTGAATCTGGGTATCTTGTCACTGTGTTGCACTTGCTTGACCCAGTTTGGTAGTTGCATACTTGCTGTGCACTTTTCATATCCTTCCCTTGGACATGCGAGCCTTTGTGCTTTGCATTTGAGTTGAGTTGACTTTGCATTTCTTTGTGTTCTTACTTCGACCAGTATATCTCTGACCTGCAGCTTGAAATTGTAATATGTATATTTTCACATACAAACCAATGTGCTTCAATTGTTCAATGGACTGTTGTTTTACTTGGTGTTGTAGTTTTACTGTTGCATTCATATGTACGCTAAACATTGTTTCTCAATGACATTTACTTGCATACATATACTTAAATGTTTTAGTTGTTGCTGTGTTGCCTTATCTTGGGCACACATGCTTGTTTCACTTGTAGCTTTTGTGCTTGTTACTGTGTTGCCTTATCTTGGGCACACATGCTTGTTTCACTTGTAGCCTCTGTGCCTTGTTGATATTCCTTTATATGTGATTGTATTGTCACTGTATTGGTTTATGAACATTTGATGTTCAGGTTGCGTGCACAATTCATGTGTCTCCAACCTGGGTCCTTTGTACCTTGTTGTTCCACTGTAGCACTTCAATTGCTTCTGCTGGTTCATGTATACGTACGTGTCATTGCCCTTGTTCACTGATGCTTACTGTCATGTTGAATTTGAGGACTTTTGTGTTGTTTTGAGTTTGCTGTTGCTTTATATCTGGACTTCCTCTGGTTCATTTCTTTGTAGTTGAGTTAAGTCACGATAGTCGTGACTTGACCTCTGCAGTTTTGATTGCTGTTAGTATTCACTGTTGTGATGATTTCACGTACTGTAGTGGCGAGGCAGTGCATGCGTGCGTGTACTGCAGCCACGCAGAAATTTGATTTGATTGATCATTTTGAGATTGTCTAATTATCTATTTGATAATTAGATTCTGAGTTTCTAATTATTTATTTAATAATTGGATTTTGTTGTTAATTGTTGTTTAGGCAATTCTGGAGTTTTCATATTATCTTCATCGATAATCTTTTTATTTATCCTTGTTGATGATTTGGATTTGCTGATTTGTTGTTTAACACTATTCAGTGTTATATCTACCGTTATCCGATTCCCTTATCGAGGAGATGGATATACGAGATTTCTGTGACTGTCGTCTATTTGATATTTGATTATTATTGCTTTTGTGCATTAATAACTGAGTTTGAATTAGACTGACCCGTGTATTATTTTCTTTTGAATTTAATACTCGGGTCAGACCGAGTTATTTCAGGTTGTAGATATCTTGCTTTGGGTTGCTGCTTGAGCTATGAAGTCTTTTCATATCTTTTGAAGTAGTCTTCGTCATGTTGTAGTAGTCAGTGTATCTGACTTTGGTTGATATGTATTCATGTATATTAGTCGATAATGTACTTGTATATATAACTTCCAAAGTCGACAGTTGTAGTTGTATCATATGTATTGTGTCAAATGTATTGTAACTGACATAAGTTATATATATATATGAGACTTTTGTTATCTGTGTTCCGCATCTTTAGTATCTGTGTTATTATTATATATATTGTCCTAAACTATTATGAACCATCGTTGTTAGCACCAAAATTGGTCACTAACCTCGTAGAAGAAGATTGTGAAGAGATATAAGTGATGAAATCAAATTAAACAGAGAAGGCAGTGCTTATCTAAATATAGAAAGTAAGAACACCAAATTTATAGTGGTTCAGCGTAATTGCCTACGTCCACTTTGAGGTTAAACTTTATTGATCTTATTTATAGTTGATTACAAATACAATTCATGAATCAAATGCTCGAATGAAGTTGTTAAGTAGAGAAGATGAGTCTTGAAAATGGCAGAGTCTCCCCGGTGTTTTCTCTCCAAAAAAGGATCCCTTTCACTGTGACCCTGCCCCTCTATTTATAGGCAAAAATGGGCTGGACTTCCCAAATGGGCTGGATGGCCGAACACTCTAGCCCCAGTACAGTGGTCGCTGCATGCCGATCCTGGTATGCTGAACGCTCTGATGCCGAGCAGCCCTTCCCATGCCGGATGATGCTTTCCATGCCGAACGGTCCTTGTGAAGTTGTGCATACTGAATGCCTTCTGAATGCCGAGCGCTCTCGTTGCCGAGTTATCCTATCGCCGAGTTCGACTGACGCCGAGTACCTTGGGATGCCGAGTACTCCTGTTGTCGAGTACTACGCCGAGTACCTTTGGATGCCGAGTGCCATGGAATGCTGAACGCTCTTGTAACCGAGTGCCAGTTGATGCCGAACACTACTTGACGCCGAGTACCTTGGGATGCCGAGTACTCCTGTAGCCGAGTGCTAGTCGATGCCGAACACTACTTGACGCCAAATGCTTCGCCGAACACTCCTGGATGCTAAATGCTTCGCCGAACACTCCTGGATGCCGGACACTCTCTGATGCCGAGTGCTACCTGATACCGAGCAGTCTCGATGCCGAGCACCTTTGTATGCCGAACGCTAGCGCCGAGCATTGGTTGTCGCCGAACACTAAATGACGCCGAGTCTCCTGATCGCCGAGCACTACGGATGCCGAATGCTATGGATGCCGAGTCCCACTGGATGCCGAACAGTCCTTCATGCCGAGTAGTGGCCAATGCCGAGCACTCAGTTGCCTGGTCAAATCTCCAGGAAACACTTGCCCCCCAAAGTGTATCGCGTGGCCGAACGTGATGCGCTTTGAATCTGGTACGATTTACCTCGGAGGTACCTTCTCGAGAATGTTAGTGAAGGAGGTGCAAGACGAACGAGATTTAGATGCCGAACGATACGCTCGAAGCCGAACGTACCTCGTGTGCCGAACGTCACTCTGCTACGATGCCGAACCCTTCAGTGTTGACCGGTTCTACCGGGTATAGCCTCTTCAACTTCTACCTCCCTCTATATAACCAGGTCCTTCCCGTCTCTTTTCCTTTTACGCCTTCTTTTCTGTCATTCCTTAGAGACTTGCAATTCTTGCCATCCTACCAGATTTGAGACCTAATTGATCCTTCCTCAACTTCGACTTTCGAACTAGGTATCTATCCTTCTGTGATTAGATTACTTCAACACACAAGACTTAGGTTGTTTTCATGGGAAACGTGACATCTCTATGATCGTATAATATGCGTCGAGCACAAATGGCTCGCATGTTTGGAGTTGTCTAGTTAGGGCTAGCTCCTTCATGCCGAACGAGACTAGAGGGAAAAGAAAGATGGGATGCTGAATGGCGTAGTCTTCGCCGGGCGATCTGTCCCTGACGTTCGGCGCAGATGGAGAAGGTGTAGGGTGGAGTTGAAATCGTGGTGGAGCGCCACTTTTAGCCGAACGATGACCCAAACCGAATAGTCTTGAATGCCGAACGGTATCAATGCTGGACAATTACTAAAATGTAGAGCAATAACTTAGCCGAACGATAACCCAAGCCGAACAATTGACATGCCGAACATTGAATTCAGCCGAACAATTGACATGCCGAACAATACAATTGCCGAACACTCTTTAGACCGAGCAAAACACAGCCGAACACTATACTTAGGACGAATAATCTTGAATGCCGAACAGAACTCTTAACAGGACAATGCCTTAACCGAACGAGACCTTTAGCCAAGCGCTCGACACACCGAGCAAACATTCATGCTGACCTATACTTAGGACGAACAGTACAATTGCCGATCATTACTTAAATGCCGATCAGTATAAATGTCAGACTACACTTAGGCCGGTCACTTTATAGAACATATGCTTTCTGAATCTGGAACCGTAATCGCCTCAAGGCAAGCTTTTTGAGACGGTCAGCGATGACGGTCTTCGAAGGCGATGATTCGAAGCTGATTATTATATCTTTAAAAAACCTTTAGATTCTTATCGCTTGTACACAATTGCCTGCACTAGTTTACACACCACGTGGGGGGAAAACTCGTGTTGCTAATTCTAACGTTCAACGTTTTTTAAGTATAGTTCTCTCAAGCACTTAGTTATTTATTTGAGATGTCGAGAAAATCTAGCTCCGCTACCATATCCGACAGGCCTGGGCCGTCATCGAGGCAGGGAGCCGCAGATACTTCTAACCCGTCAACCTCTCCCGCTCATAACTTGGCGCCTGATGCTCTGGAGTCAACCATCTTACTAGACAATCCGATCGATTCTCAAGCCTCGAAGATCAACGAAGCTGCTCTGCGACGGATATGCTCAATTCACGGGATTCCTTTTGCCGAAGTGTTAGTCCCTTCGAGACACGACCGCCCTCATTTGCCCCCAGTCGGGTACACTGCCTGCAACAAGTTCATGTGTTGGATGGACAGCGTGCCTCCATTCAATTTATTTCTCCGGGATGTGCTGCAGTATATAGACATAGCTCCGTCGCAGCTCCACCCGAATGGCCATGCATTCCTATATGGGACTTATTTACTCTTCATGGCTATCTTCTCCAGACCTCCAACCCCCGGTGATATCAGATACATTTATATGTTCAAGAGACGGAAAGACAGTCCTTCTTTTATGTTCCTCGAGCCATACCACAAATGCCAGATCTTGACAGGGGCATGCAGCAAATTCGCCCTGTACAAACAGGAATGGTTCTATGTGCGCTGCCCGTCTGGTTTTGCTAGGAGATGGGTTGAGGGCAGTAAGTCTCTCTGCTGAATCATTGTTCGTTTTTAATCGGAGTCATGCTTTTCCTAACTCTTCATTTCATCTTTTCAGGTATCAACCCGCGTCCGGAAGGCCGAGGATATTCTGAGGCTGTTGAAGCCATTAGAGCTCTTCCTACTGAGGATCGAGACATCCGGACTATCATTTCAAATGAGTCGCTGTCGGGGTTTGGCTTGCTAGCCCCTGGTCGTCGGATCAGCCTTCCAGAAGGTGTTACAATTCCCAAACCTCCATCTGGTAAAGGGAAAAAACTTGCCGGACCGTCGTCGCGTCGCGCTCCCGACACGCACGAAGAAGGCGAGCGCAAAGAGGATGATGCCCCCGAAACTCAGGGCGAGAACGTGGGTCCCGCTTGGAATTCGGCAATCGAAGTTCAGGATATTGAGACATCATCCTCCCCTTCGAAGGGAAAGAAGAAGTTGAAATATACGGTTCAAAAGGAGAAAGTTGGTGGCACCTCAAAAGTTACACCTATCCCTCCTGAGAAAGAGGCTTCTTCGCAGCACCTGGAAAGTTCTCTGAGGGGTCTGTCCAACCTGTCCATCCCCGATGATTTACTTAATTACGGGTTCGATGATCCTGAAGCTCTCAAATTCTCTTCGCCCGCTAGAGGCAATGTAGGAGTTCAACTCCCGGCTCAAGGGGACAACACTCCTATTAGCAAAGATAAACGAACGGGTCCGTCGGGGGGAACACTAGGACACACACGCACATGCGCATTCCATAATATACTTCAAGTCTTTTTAATTCGTGAATTCCCCTTAACTCGTTGTTATTTCCATTCTTTGCAGGTGATATGGGCCGCTCTCATGGACTTGATCGCCTTCAGGGGTCTTCTATATTCCATCACTCAGGACGGGATTCCGGTTCAGGCAGACGCAGGGACCGAGGTGATTATGAAGATAGGGACAATCGTCCTCGCGAGTCGTCTCACCGCAAGAAAGCACACTCTCAACCTTCCCAGTCCCGCGATCTTCCTCCTCCAACTGAGCCGGATAAAGAGAAGTCTTTGCAGAAGGGTTATCAGTCTGATGCTACTCGAGAACAACATCTAGTTCATCGAGTACGAGGCAAGTTCGAGAGCAACGTAAAAGAACGGAATTCTCAAGGCCTCCTCCTCCTACTCCTGCCGTGGACCCAACTGTTGCGGAAAAGATGGTCGACCTTAAGGCCAAGTTTCCGAAAATCTGTTTTGACGGCTTGAAATTCCTCCCAGCCATCCATCACATTCCTGGGCACGTGAAGCAAAGTGGCATTGCCTGCAACAATGACGTCTATGTTCAACATGACGCATTCGTGCACTTGGTGGAGAAGATCTCGGAAGTATCTGTCGAGCGTCAACACGAGATTGACCGTCTGAATCTGGAGGCTGACAGCGATAAGAAAATCATCAAACTCCAAGACGAAGAGCTCGCTTCGTATAAGTCAAAGCTAGAAGCCGCTGAACAAGGTGCAAAAGATACTGCTGAGGCAGTTACTCGCTTAGAGGTGGCTCACAAAAAGGAGCTTGACGAAGCAGTCCAGCGCAGCGGCGCCCTTGCCCTAGAAAAAGACTCTATCCAAAAAGAAAGGGACGCGCTCGCTACTCAAGTCAAAGAGATGAAAGAACTACTCTCCAAGGAGAAAGAAGACAAAATAGCTGCTCAGGAAGAATCACAGCGATATTGTGATGAGATTGTTGCTACCCGACTCCTGAAGACAAAGCTCGACGATGAACTTGCCGGGGTCGAGAAAATGAAGGATGAGGCCCGTGAGGAGGGCAAAAGAATGGCTGTGGAGGAGCTTGATTCTCGCCTTGAGGCGGCCGCAGAGGCCGGCAGGGAAGAGGTCAAAAGTATGTTTGACCCGTTGATCGCCGAGTACGGAGCCCGCGTCCTTATGCACCGTGACTTAACATTCTTGGGCGACGGCTACCTCGAATCCCTGGCTGAGGCATGGGAAACTCTGATAAAGATCAGGAAAGTCGAGTCAGGCTCCGAAGAGGTCGACGAGGATGCATTGGTGAAGGAGCTCCTGAGGGGGAATGAGCCATCGGATTTATCCACAGCATTGGCTCTTTATGGCAAAGGCTCTTCCCCTTCGAAAGAGAAGAATGACGAAGCCGGCCCGTCAGAGGCCGTCACTACTACTCCTCACATCGCCGCTCCTTATGCTGCTCAATCGGCCGGTCGGTCGACGCTTGATCCATTCGAGCAACATGCCAGTTATGATCCCGAAGATCCCGGGCTTGGCGTTTATGTGCTGTCACCTATCCTGGAGGGTGAAACCCCGCGCGCCACCGATAGCCAACCGGATCCTGGTAGGAAATTCTTCTTTCTCTAGAAGTCGAAGAGATCCCGTCATTTTTCAGCAATGGTTATTCGTTCTAATGTCCATTTCTTATATTTTCATGTAGGTCGTTCTGACGCCGAGCCAACTCCGAGGAGCGATGACGCCAAGGAGGAAGCAGAGAAAACAAGCGACGTTGCTCACGTAGGAGTAACTCCCGGTCCAGACGCTCAAGTGATCGGGGCGCTTGATGATGACAAACTTGATACTTCGTCTCCTGCCGAAGGAAGCAATGAAATTAAAATCACTGGCGCCTCTGAGCATACTTCAGAGATGGGCATGAAGGACCGTCTCGCCGACGAGGAGAAGAAAAAGGTCAAAGTCAAAGTTGAATCTGAAATACTGGAACTCACTGACCCGCGTAACAGACCTTTGAAAATCATTCTCCCGGGCAAGTCCAGACCACTAGATGTTCCGTCCCCTACTCCTGACTCCGTTTCTCTAGCAAGCAAAAAGTCCAAGAGAAAGCGTGAGGGAGAGGAGTCGTCGGAAACACCAAAGGAAGACAAGAAGAAGAAGTCGAAGAAATAATCGATGCACTTGCTCAACAAGTTTCCTGCTTAGGTTTTGTAATTGTTTTTATCTTCCACAATTCGTAGTTTGTATAGGCCTGAATTTTGTAGGAGTGATCGTGTATCCCCATTTTGGACTTATCGAATAAAATTTTAGTTTCTTTTTGTTTGAATGATTCTCTTGTTTTTATTTGGTTTTCTGACACTGTGTTCCAGGAACTTGGAGACTTGAGACTGTTCATACTCTAGTCCGCGCTCTAGGGACTTAGAGTTCTCCGTTCCACACTCTGGGGATTCGGAGATTGGAAATCGTTTATACTCTAGTCCGCGCTCTGGGGACTTAGAGTACTCCGCTCCGCACTCTGGGGATTCAGAGATTGGGAATCGTTTATACTCTAGTCCGCGCTCTGGGGACTTAGAGTACTCCGCTCCGCACTCTGGGGATTCGGAGATTGGAAATCGTTTATACTCTAGTCCGCGCTCTGGGGACTTAGAGTACTCCGCTCCGCACTCTGGGGATTCGGAGATTAGAAATCGTTTATACTCTAGTCCGCGCTCTGGGGACTTAGAGTACTCCGCTCCGCACTCTGGGGATTCGGAGATTGGAAATCGTTTATACTCTAGTCCGCGCTCTGGGGACTTAGAGTACTCCGCTCCGCACTCTGGGGATTCGGAGATTAGAAATCGTTTATACTCTAGTCCGCGCTCTGGGGACTTAGAGTACTCCGCTCCGCACTCTGGGGATTCGGAGATTGGAAATCGTTTATACTCTAGTCCGCGCTCTGGGGACTTAGAGTACTCCGCTCCGCACTCTGGGGATTCGGAGATTGGAAATTGTTTATACTCTAGTCCGCGCTCTGGGGACTTAGAGTACTCCGCTCCGCACTTTGGGGATTCGGAGATTGGAAATCATTTATACTCTAGTCCACGCTCTGGGGACTTAGAGTACTCCGCTCCGCACTCTGGGGATTCGGAGATTGGAAATCGTTTATACTCTAGTCCGCGCTCTGGGGACTTAGAGTACTCCGCTCCGCACTCTGGGGATTCGGAGATTTGAAATCGTTCGTACGAGTCTGCATGTCGTGAATGATAATGTAATTTATCATCCAATTAAGAGATATAGAAACTTCATAGAAAATATGGCTTCAAGCCTTTATTAACGAAAATCAACTAAATTGCTTGATTACAACTTTCACAAGGAAACTAAGTCATTATTGAATGGAAACATGCAGGAAATAACAGTGCCTACAACAAGAAAGGAAAACATGCTAAATGTAATAGTGCCGCAAATGTTCACTGTTCCATGCTCGGGGGAGTGTCGCGCCATCAACGGTCGCTAGCTTGAATGTTCCTTCTCCAAGCTTCCGTTCAATGGCATATGGACCTTCCCAGCTGGGATTCATGCGTGATGGTACCAGGAAGACTCGTTTCAGAACGAGATCACCCACATCAAAGATTCTTGGGCGGACTCTGCCGTCGTAGTAACGCTTGACTCGATGTCTGTGCGCCGCCGCCCTTAATTCAGCTTCTTCACGCTTTTCGTCGATGCAGTCCAGTGATTCCAGCAAGAGGTTTTGGTTCGTCTTGGGATCATAGTATGTCACTCGGTGCGATGGAACTTCAAGTTCCACGGGTATAACGGCTTCAGAGTCGTATGCCAAGGCGAACGGAGTGTGGCCGGTCGCGAACTTGTGGGTAGTTCTATACGCCCATAATGCTGTCGGGAGTTCATCTACCCACTTGCCTCCAACCTTCTCCAGACGCTTCTTTAGTATGGACTTGATTATTTTGTTAACGGCCTCGACTTATCCATTAGCTTTTGGGTGTGCAACGGCGGCGAACTTTTTCTCGATGCCGTACTTTAAACAGAACTCTTTGAACTCTCTACTTTCGAATTGTGTTCCATTGTCTGTAATGATGGTGCGTGGAAGGCCAAAGCGGCATATAATGTTTCGTACAACGAAGTTAATGACCTTCTTAGAGGTGATAGTGGCCAAAGGTTCTACCTCAGCCCATTTCGTGAAATAGTCGACTGCAACTATTGCATATTTTGCACCACCTTTAGATAAAGGCAAAGAGCCGATTATGTCAATTCCCCAGATCGCAAATGGCCAGGGACTGATCATTTGTGTGAGTTCCGTTGATGGAGCCCTCGAGATTTTTGCATATCTTTGACACTTGTTGCATTTTCTTGCGTAGTCCGTGGCATCCCGGTTTACGGTGGGCCAGTAATATCCATAGCGGAGGATCTTCTTTGCTAGCGTTTGCCCCCCAGTATGGTCGCCGCATTCCCCTTCGTGAACTTCTCTCAAGACTCGCTTTGTTTCATCATGAGCGATGCACCGCAATAATGGGACCGAGAATCCTTTTCGATACATGGACCCATCCTGCATTACGTATCGCGCGGCCTTTCGAAGGACCTGCCGTCTTTCGCTTCTTTTTCCTGGTAAAGCCCCGGTCGTCAGGTACAGTTTGAATGGGGTTATCCACGATTCCTTCCCGGTTTCTGTTCCCAACACGCGATCGACTTTCATTTCGTCTATGCTCGGGGCATGCAAGACTTCGACGGGATACAATCCCATTTGTTGCGTATCGTCGGTACTCGCGAACTTAGCCAATAAGTCGGCTTCTTTGTTCTGTTCGCGCGGGATATGTAAGATGTCATAACGCTCAAGATTTGATAGTAGTTCTTGGACCTGAATGAGGTACGGAGCAAGCTTTCGTCCCTTTGCTTGGTAGTCTCCCCGTACTTGGTAAACCACCAACTGCGAGTCACAAAAGATTTCGACTGATTCGATCCCGAGTTCCCTGATGAGCTTTAAGCCAGCGATCAGTGCTTCATATTCGGCTTCGTTATTTGTAGCCGGGAAATCGAGCTTCAGGGCATAACAAATCGATCGGTTTTCCAGAGTTACAAGAACTACGCCCGCGCCGGAGCAACGGTCGTTTGATGCGCCGTCAGTGTATAATTTCCATCGAAGGGGGGAATGATGTCGTGATCGTCCGGTTTGATGGGTATGGTAAATTCAGCGATGAAGTCTGCTAACGCTTGCCCTCGGATGGCTCTCCGTGGTAAGTACGCGATATCGAATTGGCTCAACTCGATGTTCCATTTTAGCAATCTTCCAGAAGTTTCCGGTCGTTGGAGTACCTGCCTCAGGGGTTGATCGGTATAAACACCGATTGAATGCGCTTGAAAGTATGGGCGCAGCTTGCGTGATGCAATCACCAAGCAATAAGCCAATTTCTCGATTTTAGGGTAATTCCTCTCGGCCCCTGTTAAACGTTTGCTAACATAATACACCGGCTTTTGGACTCAATCCTCCTCTCGTACCAAAGCCGCACTTATCGCATGTGGGGATACAGCCAAGTATACGTACAACATCTCATGATCGATTGGCTTTGATAGCATTGGTGGGCTCTCCAGATGCCTCACCAGATTCCGAAATGCTTCCTCACAGCTAGACGTCCATTCAAAATTTCTCTTTCCTTTCTTTATTATGTCAAAGAACGGGATGCACTTGTCAGTTGCCTTGGATATAAATCGACTCAGCGCAGCTACTTTTCCGTTCAAGCTCTGTACCTGCTTTATAGTCCTGGGTGCTTGTACATCTCGAATAGCTTGGATCTTTTCTGGGTTGGCTTCGATTCCCCTAGCGTTGACGATGAATCCCAAAAACTTCCCTGATGCGACGCCGAAAGAACACTTCAACGGGTTGATCTTCATGCCATAAAACCTGAGTATGTCGAACATTTCAGCCAAGTCTTGAATGTGGTCGTTTGACCGTCGTGACTTCACGAGCATGTCATCCACATAGACTTCCATGGTCTTACCCAGCTGGTCCTTGAACATTCGATTCACCAGACGTTGGTAAGTTGATCCAGCATTCTTCAATCCAAAGGGCATCACTACATAGCAATACAGCCCGACATTTGTAACGAAGCTGGTGTGTTCTTGGTCTGGAATATGCATTGGGATTTGGTTGTATCCTGAGTACGCATCCATGAATGACAGTAACTCGTGTCCTGCGGTGGAATCGACCAACTGATCGATCCTAGGCAACGGGAAACTGTCCTTAGGGCATGCTTTGTTCAAGTCGGAATAATCTACGCAAGTCCTCCATTTCCCATTCGCCTTCTTTACTAGCACGGGGTTGGAGACACATTCCGGGTAGAGGGCGTCGCGGACGAACCCATTTTCTTTGAGTTTGTCCACCTCCTCTCCAAGAGCGGCGGATCTCTCCAGGTCCATTCCTCTCCTTTTTTGCTTGACTGGGACGTATTTCGGGTCTATGTTCAACATATGACTCGTGATGGCGGGAGAAATCCCACACATATCAGAATGCGTCCAGGCGAAAACATCAAGGTTCGCCCGGAGGAAGTCGCTAAGGTCTTCAGTCATTGCGGGGCCTAGCTGTGATCCGATCTTCAGTATTCGCGAAGGGTCGTCATGGCTAACTGAAATGTCAACTGTTAATTCAGCCGGTGCCGCCTTCTCTTCCCTGGGTTTCTCATCGTCGTCTCTCGGATCTATATCTCCGTAGATCCGAGAACTATGCCCGAGCCAGGGCTCGGGCACTACTTGTCAATTATCCGCATTGAGGATGCGGACGGGATTGTCCGCAACCTTTCCTTTCTCCCTCCGGTGGGCCTCTCGGAGCTCGGCCACATAACAGGAACGACCAGCTGCTTGATCGCCGTGAACAACGCCTACTCCTTTGTCAGTCGGGAACTTCAAAGTTAAACACCACGGGGCTAACGCAGCCCTAAACTCCGCCAGGGCTGACCGGCCCAAGAAAACGTTATACGGAGAGTCCACATCCAAAACTACAAAGGGTAGAATTCGCACTCTCCGACGCTCGCCTTGTCCCAGTTCAACTGGTAACTCGACATATCCCACTGCATCAGTTGAAGCGTCGTTAAAGCCGTGGATACGAGGTTTGGATGGTTTCAAGTCTTTTGTTTCTAGCTTCATTTGATCGTAGGCCTTCTTGAAGATGATGTTGACTGAAATCCCAGAATCAATCAGAATTCTTTTTACGTATGTTGGTCCGATCGTTGCAGATATGACCATGGGGTCGATGGTCGGAGCCTCTACCTGATCAGCGTCTCTGCTTCTGAACACAATATCGTCTTTCATTACGCGCTGCTGCTTAGCAGGGGCTCCATCCTCCATGTTCGAACAACACTCAAAATCTGCATGCTTCAAGGAACTTGCATATCGCTCCATCTCCTGCCAATTCTTATCCACGGGGTGGGGCCCGCCGATAATTGTATTTATGACCAGTCTACCAACGGTCCGGGCAGGCTCCTCGGGATGACGTGGAGCTGGTGCACGACCTGGGTTGGACGTTCCCTGTCCTCCTTCTTGTGGATCCTTCACAAATTCTTGCAATTTCTTCTGCCTGATCAACTTCTCGATAGCGTCGTGCAAGTGTCTACATTCTTCCGTATTGTGTCCATAAGTCTCATGGAAGCGACAATATTTCCCGGTCTGCTTCTGTTCTTCAGTTGATTCTTTTGGACGTGGTTTTCTGTACTGGAAAGTATTGCATGTGGATAGGTAAATGTTTTCAAGTGGGGCGTTTAGCGGAGTGTACTCGCTGTAGCTTGGAATTCTCGACTTCCACTTTCCTGCTTCTTTTCTTTTCCCTTGACTCCTTCCTCCGGACTCCTTGGGTTGCCCAGGTTTGTTCTGGACGTTGACTTGGACCTTTCCCGAGCTGTCTCCCGATTGCTTCACAGCGATGTTGCTCTTTATTAACTCTTGGACAGGCCCTGGCGCCTTATCTCGTCGTACCCACCTAGCTTCCTCTCTTCTTATGAACTGGTGTGCCTTTGAGTAGAAACGCTCTAGCGTAGCTGGAGGTTTTCCTGCCAGCCAGTCTCCAAACTCAGAGTCTGGATCCACACCTCTCATTACAGCCATCAGAATTGCATGGTCATTGGGATTACTGACTTCAGTTGCTGCCACGTGGAATCTTTGCAAATATTCCTTCAACGATTCGCCAGGATTTTGGGTTACACTTGACAGAGACATCACGTCCTTTGGGCGCGTAGTGTGTATCCTGAACTGCTCAATAAACTTCTTCGCCAACTCCTTGAAATTTGATACGGATCGCGGAGGAAGTCGGGTGAACCACATAGTGGCGATCCCAGATAGAGTAATCGGAAAACACCTACACTTGGTGGCATCATTCGCTCTGGCTGAATCCATCATCCACTCGTACCTCATGACATGTTGTCTAGGGTCAGTCTTTCCTTCATATGCAGGAATAGTAGGCATACTAAACTTCCTGGGGTACGCCGCTTACAACACAACATCCGTGAACGGAGTATGACTTCTTGACACTCCCCAATCATCATTCGATAACCCCTGATTTTCCTTCATCAACTGCCTGATCATGGCTGTCAGATCTGGTATCTGTATGGAAGGCGGAAGGTCGGAGTCTGTTCTACGCACCTGTCCATGCTGATGCCTCCTCTCTTGGCGGTCTGCCAATCATGCATCTTGAGGTTCGACATCGTTAGCATTTTGATGATCTGGGCCTCTATCTTCCATCTATATCCCGGTCTTGAAGCTTCCAGCTCTTGCTTGGTCGTGGTCTCCAGCTGTTCGAACAGCAGCATCTGCTCGCGCAGCATCAGTCTTGCAGCGTCTGCGCTTGGGAGGTTCATCAGATGAAGTAGAGCTGTCAGATGAGGAGTAAGCAGCGGGTTTGCCCCCAGCATTCTGTTGCTGCTGTTGAGTGAGTTGTGCCATCAGGTTGGCATTAGCTTGCATCTGTTCTCCCAGTTGTCTCCTGCTTTCCCTAAGTTCTCTCATCAAGTCATTGAACTCTACTCTGGTGACAACTGGAGTCTGTTCTTGAGCGGCAATCCCTGCACTCGGGATCGCTGGTTGATTGCTAGGTCCTGCTTGTTGCACGCTAGCAGTCTCGTGGGCATCCGCATTATGAGAAGCTGACCTGGTCCGTGGTCTTGCCATTGTAGAGTTATTGGTATGAACTCTGAGTAGAATCAACGGATGTCCTATCAGTGAGTCGGATCTTCTTTGGGGGATTTGTTCAATCCAGTAGCTTCAAAGCAGATCCTTGAGGTCTGAGAATTCGATTCTCGGTGAAAGCACCAAAGTGTTAGCACCAAAATTGGTCACTAACCTCGTAGAAGAAGATTGTGAAGAGATATAAGTGATGAAATCAAATTAAACAGAGAAGGCAGTGCTTATCTAAATACAGAAAGTAAGAACACCAAATTTATAGTGGTTCAGCGTAATTGCCTACGTCCACTTTGAGGTTAAACTTTATTGATCTTCTTTATAGTTGATTACAAATACAATTCGTGAATCAAATGCTCGAATGAAGTTATTAAGTAGAGAAGATGAGTCTTGAAAATGGCAGAGTCTCCCCGGTGTTTTCTCTCCAAAAAAGGATCCCTTTCACTGTGACCCTGCCCCTCTATTTATAGGCAAAAATGGGCTGGACTTCACAAATGGGCTGGATGGCCGAACACTCTAGCCCCAGTACAGTGGTCGCTGCATGCCGATCCTGGTATGTCGAACGCTCTGATGCCGAGCAGCCCTTCCCATGCCGGATGATGCTTTCCATGCCGAACGGTCCTTGTGAAGTTGTGCATAGTGAATGCCTTCTGAATGCCGAGTGCTCTCGTTGCCGAGTTATCCTATCGCCGAGTTCTACTGACGCCGAGTACCTTGGGATGCCGAGTACTACGCCGAGTACCTTTGGATCCCGAGTGCCATGGGATGTCGAACGCTCTTGTAGCCGAGTGCCAGTTGATGCCGAACACTACTTGACGCCGAGTACCTTGGGATGCCAAGTACTCCTGTAGCCGAGTGCTAGTCGATGCCGAACACTACTTGACGCCAAATGCTTCGCCGAACACTCCTGGATGCTAAATGCTTCGCCGAACACTCCTGGATGCCGGACACTCTCTGATGCCGAGTGCTACCTGATACCGAGTAGTCTCGATGCCGAGCACCTTTGTATGCCGAACGCTAGCGCCGAGCATTGGTTGTCGCCGAACACTAAATGACGCTGAGTCTCCTGATCGCCGAGCACTACGGATGCCGAACGCTATGGATGCCGAGTCCCACTGGATGCCGAACAATCCTTCATGCCGAGTAGTGGCCAATGCCGAGCACTCAGTTGCCTGGTCAAATCTCCAGGAAACAATCGTAGTTTGTCTTATACTGGAATTGGGTATGTCGATGGGAGTAAATAAATAAGAGATGAAAAATTAAAAATATATACCATTCCTATCGAGGTAACCAATACTAGTGTAAGGCCCAACTACGGATGGCCGCTCCTATCCAGCCTTATTCTTCGTAATAACAGATAGTATTCCTTCTAATACTCTTTGTTATTGTGAGCATAGAGGTGGGGCGTCACATATACACACGTTATATATTAATCTCCAATATTAATTCTCCTATTATTAATTGTACTTTTTAACTGATTTTGTTTGCAATGTTAATTATTCCCTTTTTTTTCCTCTTACATCTAATTCTCTTAATAATTTACATGCATTACAAATATAATAAATTTGTTACTACTTTTATAAATATCCTATGAATTAATTGCAAATGTTTATAATTGATAAAATTTCCATGTTTGCATATGTAATTGTTTCTGATGCTAAAACTTCAAATGGCTATAACTTCTCCGATTGAATCATTCAGAAAACATTGTATATGGAAGTTGATCAGAAAATTGCCACGAACACAATGGTTTAAGTTTCGTGGTCAAATTCCAACATTAGCAAAAATTCATTTTTCACTATTTTTATAGTTATCAATTAAATTTATTTTAATTTAACTGTCAATAAAATTTGGGGTGTTACATTCTCCCACCCTTTAGGAAATTTCGTCCTCGAAATTCGAAAAGGGTAAAATTATGTAATTTCTCGCATCAATCACAAGATTCACAACCATTTTGCGTACATCAAAATTTGCAACCATCGGTGTTCTTGTGCAAAAGTGTTATTCAATACAAAGTATATGCATGTACATGAATTTCTAAGCGATACTTCCTATATGAATGCTTTTCTTCTTTAAAAAATTATTTTAAAATATGATGCACACATCCTAAATATACTTGCAATTTCTATATGAATGCAATTTTTTGAAACTCAAAACATTTTTCATTCAATTTTTCCCACACTCCTACTGAATAGGGGTGTAGTTCAATGAATTTTTCATCCAAATCCTACCACACAACTTTTGATATTCGAATTTCAGAAAAATCTAATTTTCCGAACTCAATTTCTTATGTTAGAAAGAAGGTAGAAAACGAAAAAACTTCACATTTCTCCGTTTTACTTTTGCGTACCTCTCTCTTCGTACTGGGAACTTATGCCACTATCCTATAAAATCTCTATTTTCTTTCCCAAACACGGTTTACGTACGAAAGATTTTTCTTTTCAAACTTTTTTCCAAACTTATTTTATGGGAAAGATGTGTTTTTCTTTTGCAATTCTCATTTATTTCTATTGACGTCTCTGTTGCTTTCTTTAGATCTTATTGTTTTTATTTTAGTTACCTTACATCTGCTTTTACTTTTCTTTTAATATAGCAACTAAACACAGCTATCATCTGGGGCTAGAAGGTTTAGGAGCATGTCCACTCTGACACAGAAAAGTCCTATTCTAGGTATCCAAGTAACTCATATGCTCCTCCTACCGCCTATTACTTGTTACCAACTTACGCTGTGTTACTCATGACGAATAAGATTTATTCATCTCTTCTATTTCATGCTAAAAAAGGAATAACTAAGTCTCATTTACTGCAATGGATAAGGGTTTCAATATATGCAGTCTCTATCTAAAAAGGCAACTAAGCTTGGGGAAATTTTCTCTTTACCTTTCATTTTCCCCCAACTAAGGTCTACTTTTCCCAACCATGTGTGTCTTATTGTCTTACTAATACCACTTCACTATTCTTCTATAGTCTACACACATGAAGCAACATTTCTAGGTTTTCAGTAGTGTCCTATACACCTTACAGGGACTTTTATTATTACTACTAGGAGTAAATACTGCCATAGCCTTACACTTTTCCCGTTACACCTAGGAAATGATTCCTATCTATTCCATATTTAAAAGTCTAGTTTGGTTTGGTGTTTATCATTTTACTTCAAAAATTAAAGCTTCTAAATTTTTGAAACATCAAATCCCAAAACTCTTTCCTTTGAAAGTGTTATTTTGAAGTTTTCTGTTAAATTCAAAGTTACTTTACTTAAAATTTTATCTTTCCAAAAACTTGTTTACTTTTTCACCAGACCATTTTTCTTTAGAACATGTCTTACTTGTTCTTAAAACAATTTTCTTTTTTCTTGACTTTTAAAAAAAAATCCTTACATGTTTTCAAAATATCTTATTTTCATAGATTTTCAAATTTTCTAAAACTGGAGTAGATAAGAATAATTATTTTATCAAAAATTCCTTAAATTTTCTACTCTTCCAATTACTTAACCTCGGAGGATTTTTTTTACTACACTTAATGGTTTTATACCTTAATTTATTGGAATTACTTTCTCTTATGAGAAACTATTAACGCTAAAACCTTCTATGAATCTTTTAAAGGAGGATTTCATGTTTATGTGAAATTATAAGGAATTTATTTTATATTTTATCGAAATAGGCTATACATAATATGGTGCTTTCCATACCTTGTACATCTCTTTCACATATTCCTTATAACTTGCACAAAACATCTTTATTTGTGATTCATAGAAAACTATATCATTATTCTTTTCATTCAAATAGATTAAAGTATGTTTACTCTATATTCACTTACATAAGATATTTCCTACTAAATTCGTTAATTTAATGTACATTATTTTTCAAAAGAACTCATTTTTCAAAACTGCTTTAATATTTTCATAACTAGAAAATACTCTCATATACTTATTTAAATAATAAGTGTACATACAAACTACTTTAGAAATTATCTTCAAAACTCATATGGGTCAAAACAGATGTGGCGTAAAACACCGTTGCTACAAACAAAAAATACTAGTTTATGGATTCAATTAAAATAAATATTAATAAATCTCATATGCTATGCAAATACATTTCCTTTGGAAGTCACCTACTATAACAATAATGCCATAGTCTACGCTTCTTTTGTTTTTACCGAAAACATCTATTACAATAATAAATGTTGTAACTTACGTTTTCGATACTTAACACACTCTAGGTTTTTATATTTAAAATCTTTATTTACCTACAAAGAAACTAGCAAGCTATACGTGCTCTATAATTCTTCAAAAAGAATTTTACTTTTAATAAAATTTACATCATATAAAAACCTATTTAAATTTCGTACCACTTATTTTTTTTTTCAAAAATCCAATATTTACTTCCTCAAATATATTAACAATTATATATATATATATATATATATATATTTCAACTTTTCAATTCCAAAAGTTTCATTTTATTGGGCTAGACATAAAGTGGATTTTCTTCTTACTAAAACCTCTTATTCCTTCCAAAATAAAAACACTCTCCCTACTATCCCTAGAGAATTCCCCACTTCCTATAACATATGGATACCAATCTTCTCTCGAAACATGGCTTATTGTACATTATAAATCGGTAATAACATAGGGCTCAATGTACTTGGGTCATCCCAAACCCAACTAGCAAACTATGCACAAATATACTTCTTAAAAACTTTCATATGTTAAAATCTATAATTGCGGACTATTTCTATTTTAGTACATAATATATTTATATTTTATTCAAAAATAAAAATACGTTCAGTCACTATCTGCCTAGGAATCCTAAACCTAGGCTCTGATACCAAATGTAACAACCCGAATCCCAATGAGTCCGTATTTTTCTCAAAAATGCTAAAATTCAAGCCCACTGAAACCCGAGTTGGGTTTTTGGTATCTTGCAAAATAGGCAAAGATAAATATATTAGAGCTCAGATAAATATCTCACAGCGGAACTGACTAAAATATGATAGTAAGTAAATACTCACCAATATAATAACACTTTCTAAACAAGTGCTTCAAAGCTGGAAAGTCTCTACCATCTACCTAACCTGTAGGATGTTATGAGGAGGGGGTCAGAACTAAAGTTCTAGTGAATGGACAAATTATACACTTCTAAGCTTAATTCTACATACACCATTTTATTTCCATTTACTGTTATATTAGGTTCATTGGTTTTATAATACTTTCGCCTCTATGCGTGAATCGTGCCCATCTACTCAACCGATATATATGTAGCTATAAGCCCAATGACCGCATCGGTCCTAGGTACTACCCATAGTACCTTCCGTATCCTCCTCGCAAAGGACTCCATCGTCTCGCTCATATAGCGTTCTGTGACAACATCTATAAAGGACCACCTCGTAAGGCCTACAATACAGATGTTTTGTCGTCTACTATGAAAACGTAAAACTGCATCCGCAGTAGTCTATACTAATGCTCGGACATCCACAATGTACCACCCAGTGCGTACCTTGAGGACTATACGTAATCGTTCTGTCTACTCCCTGAATCCCGCTTAACAAGGTCTACCTTGAATGGAACTCAGTCGGAAATTTTCTATTTCTGTAAAGGACTGCCCTGTTAAGCCTACAATATAGATATTCTATTTGGTGTGTCTCTTTTCTGATCGTGGCTATGGCCTCACGCAGTCACCCCTCAACTAATCGAAAGACCTCTAAAGAGCTAAGTGGTTGTGCCCTACTACAAACAATCTAAACATCCAATTGGTTGCGCCCTTCATTCAATGTCTCAATAGTGAAAGGTTCATTGGACTGTTGGTTTAACTCTAGTCTTTCCCGAACTCGCTTCTTGGTTTTGATGCTGGCCTGATATCCGCATGCGACTATCCTTTTGGGTCATGCCCACTAAAACTAACTTGCAAGTACTGGAACATACGAATATCCTACTCCAAACTTCAACCCATTTTGACTGCCTACAATGGTCCTGCCATGCAAAAAGCAGTCAAGGCATACTCTTTTGAATACTACACTTACATACCTGCCTCCAGGGGACTGCTCCATTATGCCTAGCCCAGAGGGCCATCCTAGAGTACCCTCACGTCCCGTTGAAGTATCGTACTTCCTCTAGCCCAAAATATCTAAGTTGGACATGCTCCTTCTGTGCTGAAATCTATGATGAACTGCTTCGTTAGGCTCTTCATCTTTTGGGCTGTTTCAAACGCATCTCACTCTTTTATTAGACCCTAAGTCTAATATTTTATTTTGCATTTAGTTTACTTTTCTTATTCCGTTGGCTACTTATTTACCCTAATTAGCATAATCTTGTCCCAGCCTCGCCTAACTATTGTGAGACCATCAGTTCCTGACTGAAAGGGAATGCTGTTGGTATGAGCCACTTCTATTATCTTGCTTATTAACTTAATTTAAGTGTTAAGTTTTTTAAAATAAGCCTCTTCTATTATTTCTTCTCTATTTGCTTATTAACTTAATTTAAATCTTAAATAAGCCTTTTCTGTTCTTTCTACTTAATTATAACCTATGTTATAATTTTACTTATAATTGTCACTTTTATTTTCTTTTATAATAACTGCTTTACTTTTATTCTATTATCTGCGCAGTAAATGCAGACTATGTACATTTCTACTTATAGCTTTTAGTCTTATCTAATAATTAACTTGATTCCTTCAATTCTTTACTTTATTTTCTTATATTCTAAGAAGTAGTTCTATTCTATTTGGTTGGTTACGAAAACTGTACTAAAAATCCATTTCCATATTTTAATACTAAATGATGCTATAAACAATAATCCGTAACTGCAAGATTTTTCTTTTATTATTTTTTTTACTTTTTGGATAGTGCAAAATACAGCAGTTTCTCTATTTTACACTAATTCCCTTTTGCTTTCTTTTATTCTTGCAATTACGTTTATGGTTATCTTTTAAATATTAAACTATGGATATGTATTCTCTTTTCTAAGCCAACCAACTAATCTATCACTTACTTCCCTATCAAGTTATTAAAATTTTCCTTTTAATTTATTTTTCCCGGTTTTGGCATAATTTACTGCAAATTTCTATTTTTCTCTTTTTATTTCAGCTTTTCTTATTTACATCTAATTTCTGTAAATCTAGGGTTCTTTTATTTTAGTCCGTATTTGGGAATTCTTCTCTTTACTATTTTATTCGCGTAAAAAGGAATAAAAAGAAACTAACATTTACAGGCTAAATTTTAACTTTTAAAATAGATGTAAATAACTTTAAATTTCTTTTTTTTAGGCTTATGCCTTTCTCTAACTGTCAAGCCTAATATTATTCATATTTAATTTGATTACTATTTTCCATATAAATAATAATTACGTATAAGCTCTCTTATACAATTTGCAGTCTCAGCATAACTAATTAACAGAATTACTTACTGAAATCAATACTGAATAAATTATTTAACGAGAATCCAACGATAATATATCATAAACGTAAAAGATATATAATTAAATCCATTCACCTATTGTCCTTAGCTTTAAATCTCTATCTTCTAAAATTACTACGCCGTTCTACAACTTCTCTCCTTTAGTTTGCTGCAATTTCTCTATTTTGTTCAAATATATTTTATTTGGATTTATTTAGTGAAGATTTGTGAGAAATAGGAGAAAAGAATGAAGAAAGATGCCATTGTTTACTGTAGGAGAGGGATGAAAAAATTGACGGCTGATAGAACGAAATACATTACGTTCTCTCTTAAATAGATGCAGCCCACCAGTTATCTAATTAATCCTCTACTGAATTGATCCTTCAATTAATTTTTATGTGCAGCAATATACAGCCTATATGTACACATTTAAATCTAGGTCAACTAATATTTCTTTTCCTTATTAATTGACATTTTCTACTGATTACGTTACAATCCTAATTAATAGCCCCATTAATAGATTAACATGTCACCTCTATTAGTTAATTTCCTTAATTAATATTTTACACATCGTAACGTTTCATTAATTGGCATGTTAATTAATTTCACCATTCAATTAACATATATATATATATATATATATTTAATATGCATATATATTTTTTATCCAGATTTGAGTTTGAACATTTATTTGTTACATTTATATGTAAACCTCTTTAAATTGAGGGATCTGATATATATACACACACGTTATATATTAATCTCCAATATTAATTCACATATTAATTAGTTGCACTTTTTAGCTGATTATGTTTGCAATGTTAATTATTCCCCTTATTTTTTTCCTCTTACATCTAATTCTCTTAATAATATACATTCATTACAAACATAATAAATTTGTTACTACTTTTAAATATCCTATGAATTACTTGCAAATGTTTTCACAGTTATCAATTAAATTTATTTTAATTTAACTGTCAATAAAATGTGGGGTGTTACAATAAAGCTTACAGTATATAATAAATATTTGATATAAATGTTATTATTAAGATAATGTAAAATTAATTAAAAGTTAAATAATAAATTAAAATACATACATATAAGATATATGTGAATTACTATAAAAGTTATAGTGTGTGTGTATATTTAATATAATATGTTATGATCGAATAATATATTAATTAATTAAAGAATTAATTAAATAGGTTTCAATTAATACAATGTTACACATTAAATATTGTAACGACCCGCTATTTTGGACCATTCACATCCGCACATGTCGGACTTGAATAATTCAAAATACCGAATTGTTAATTTAAATTTTGCAAAACTCAGCATATATAGTAAATAAATAATCACAGAATCATAGACACAGAGTAATAAATGCAGCGGAAACAAAAGATAGTAGTTCATGAAGCTACTATATACATATCAGAGTTAAATAAGGTACAACAAATGTCTCGAATACAATAGTCAAATACAATATCAGAATACATCACTGGAATCAACTGAATATATGAAAGCTGGATAGATAGCTGGATTTCCAAGCGAAGCTCCAACTCCAACTCCAAAGGTGAGTCTCGAATACTGGTACACTCAGTCTGACCCGAGCGTAAAGCAAAACACAAAACACGCGAGACAGGATTAACATTATTATATCAATAAATCCAACTCAAGTGAAATAACAACCGAAATACAAGTAACTCAAAGGATGTTTGGAATAACCATCCTTTAAGGATCCGTTAAACTATCTACTATGTAGTAGTGTACGGTAAATAGATAATGCCTATCAGTAATATAAAGTATCAAGATAGTGTTAAGGCGTTACCATTATCCCCCTTAACACATTTTATATAAGCGTTATATTCTATACAGCACTGTAAACTCCACCGTAAACTAGTGGGATATCAGGGAGTACTCCATGGTTATAACACAAAACAAATCGTAGTGGTCGCGTATAGGGATACAAGTATGACAAGGCACATGAGGCAATACCCAAGGTAGTGAAACTACCGTTTGCCTGATCCGGACTGGTGAGAACGCATCGTTGCAACGATCGCAACACCGTGAAACAACACTCCCAAAATTTCGAGGATGAACCAATCGATAACAAGTAATGAGTAGTTTATGAAGAAGTGTGTTCGCTCGAGGAAGCTAACCCCATTTGGCCCGGCACGGCTCCTGTTTTAGTCATTTCCAATTTGACACAAGTGTCAAGGCTATCCATTATCGTTCTCTTTCTTCAGTCATCACGTACATCATTCCAACCACTTCATTCTAGATCACACTTTGCGTATAGTTATTAAAGTGGTTTTCGATTTAGACGGAGAGTATGTCCCTAACCGATTCCGGTCTCTTTAATAACTTTCGTAATTATTACACCGATTGGTCGTTTAATATATTTCAAACCAAATCAAATTCAATTTCAATTAGAATTTTATAAACAAATATTTCATTTGTCTTTATATATCAATTTCCAAAATTTTACGTTTCAAAACTTCCAAATTACCATTTCAAAATCTTATAATTCAATTTCAATTTTTATTTAAAACAATTCAAATATTGATTCAAGTTCGTATATACGTTTCATTACGAAATCATTTAAATTAATTTAATTTAACATTCAAATTAATTTAAATTCCTTGATCGATTTCATTAAATATTCGTTAAGTAAATTTGTCATTCAAACAAGTTCTATTAAATTTCCAATTAATTAAATCAATTACTTAAGTTCAACTTCATTATATCAAAACTTCAAATTGAATTATATTAGATTCGTCAAATCAACCCTTTAAATTACAAATCTAACAATAATTTCAATAAATCACATTTTTATTTCTTGTTAAAGAAAATTCAATTTCACTTATTTATTTACTTAGTTACAATTTCAAAGCTCAATTAATAAAGAAACTAAATTTCACTTATTTAAGAAGTTCAATTCCACTTATTAAAGTATTCTATTTATTTAATTATTAAATAATTCAATCTTATTTAATTATTAAATAATTTCAAAACTTAATTATTAAATAATTTCAAACTTAATTATTAAGAATTCCAAATTTTAAAACTACGTTCTTTCATCTACTATGTTAATATTTTGATTCAGATTATTAAATATTAACATTTCCTTTCATTAAAATTCAAATTCCAACTTCGTTTCAAAACCATTTTATTTATTCAAATAAAATCTTCATTTTATTTTTAAATCAAATTATTGACCAATCGATTTTTATTTAATTCTCTATCCTAGGTCAAAGTTTAATTTGGGTATTTATCATTTCAACCCGATTTCATTTCAATTCACAAATCCAAGCATAGCAAAGGGAACTTGCAGTGTGATAACTGGGATGGTGTCAAAGTAAATAGACAAGCAATAACAATAATTAATAACAATCCAATAATCAATTCAAATAATCCCGAAGTAATCGTATTAATTCACATTGTTGTTTGCGCAAATTAATATAATTATTTCTAGAATCTACACTATCATTTCATGTAGATTAGAGATTATTACACTAATATTGATACGGTTCTTCAATTTATATCAATTATTCAATTTCCTACTACGTCGATTTAAACAACATACCTTTAAATGGTTTAAGTACAATTAACCATATTTATACGTGTCAATTTATTTAAACATTTAAAGGGGTCATATTATGCAAATGTCATCTAATCAAATTTACCACATATCAAATCTAACTATTCTACGTGAATTTCAATTTCAAATTATTTATCACTTACAACATTAACAATTTAACGTCCAATGTCAACATCAACCAATCAATCATTTAACAACCAAACTGGAATATCATTGTATAAATAACAGACAATGGTATCAGATGTCACAGGTGAACTGATACAGGTAAAACATATATATAACAGTGTGAATAACTAACATCAGCATATTTCAATTGGAAGATAATGGTGTCAGATGTCACAGGTGAACTGATACAGGTAATAGCATATATATAACAATGTAAATAACTAACATCAGCATACTTCAATTGTCGTTTCAATTGAAATCAAATTTAATAAACAAAAGAACATTAATCAAGAATGATTGCTCACCTTTCGAGGCTAGAGGAATTTTATAATGAAATGAGCTACGAATCCAAGCACGAGTTTCGAAGTAAAGCACGATGGACATGGAATCAACGATTAAAGCAAGGCTGGAATTGATGAGGACAATTAATCAGTTTGATAGAAATAGAAAATATATATATAATTATTATTCCCTTGAAATCAATATTTTAATTTAAGACAGCTATAAAATAAAATAAACATATATGTAAATAAAACCATTGTTTTAAACCAAACACGTATACTCTTCTTTCCAAAATCAATTATGTGTGTGTATATATATATACATAACAATTTAAATATCAATACCTAAAACTTAATATGCATAACCAATTTGAAAACTCTAGGATATACATAAAACTGTAAATAATATGAATTAAGGAATCAAATAGCTTAACCATATTATTGCTAAATAATGAATTGTAAACATAACTTTGAAATATTCTTCTATATGATATCCACTCTATATACTTATACAAATTTAATTAACATAAATAAATTAACACATACAACTAACATCTATACCCTGACATACTTCCTTACTGTTCGTAAACATAAGTCAACAAAACACAAATAACTATCCTATATATACTGATAACATATGCCGAAATATACTAATATATCAACAATAAAATAAACAACTTATACAACATTACTATATATATGTGGCAACAGAGGCTGCAGCAAATATAACTATGCACATGGTACTATACTGTAAATTTATTTTATAAATACGTATATTTATGAACAAATATTTATTAATACAACCGACATATAAATATAAACACACACACACTAACTATGGAAGAAAACTACAAACAAAACTTATATAGCCTTACGTATCATAAAATAGCAAAATAAAATATACTACCGATTGTAAACAATAACATATGAAATATATGTACAGAAGTATGTACTCCCAGATCCTACATACTGACAACTATATGTATATAGTTCATTTTTCTCAAACCCCAATAAATAATTACCAACGGCTGATATACATAAATAACTTTATATAAAATATATATATCAACCAAAGTATGCAAAGTCACAAAACTATACCACGCGGAACTGCACTAGAGGAGCAGGGCGGGTTGAGGCTAAGGTGGCTCGGGAAGGCTGGATTTAGCTTGGAGAGCGAAGGGAAGAGGGGACTCGGTTGAGGGTATGGTGGATTGAAGGGGAAGTTCGGTGGATAATGGTTGTCCGCGCTGAGTTCGAGGAGCAGGGGAAATAGTGGACGGAGGGAGGCCGAAGGTGAGGTGAATGCATGGGAAGAGGAGCATAGGACAGAGGAGGGGTTGTGCTCGGCTTCATGGCTGGAGAGAAAAGGCGGATTTTTTCGGTGTTAGGCACGTGGGAATGGCATGGAGATCAGGTGGTTCGTGGAGTTGCAGGAGGGAGAAGGGACGGCTGGCAATGATGTGGTGACTCAAAGCATGCAGGCCTCACAGGAAAAAAATAGACAAAGGCAACATTCCTTCTTCCTACTTCATTTAGTTTTATATTTTTTTTCTTTTCTTTGGAAATGAAGTAAAGGGGAAGGGACGACACATGGAAAAATAATGAGCATGCTTTACGAAAGAAATAAGTAACCGAGAAAATGGCCAGTCAATGTTATATTTATATATTCTATTCAAAACGAAAACCTCAAGAAGGGAAAGTGCCAGCTAGAAATGAACAAGCTATATTGGAAAACGGTAGAATATTGAAAGTCACGCACACAAATTGAGGAAGTAATAAAGCAATTGACTGATGGGTTTGAGCGGTTGATAATAAAAAGACACAAAGAAACCAAAAGTTAGAATTGGATACCGGTACGATTAATCGTTTTGCAGATTTCGATGCATACTGGATCCCGAAATGCACAAATTAATACACTGTTGAGATTAGCACGACGAGACGATCAAAACGGTATACAGATATTAGTGGTACGATCAGCCCATCAAAAGTCGATAATCGGTACCGATAAACGCTGCTATTCCGTACGGAAAAATCCAAATGGAGCTTGGAACGTCCGAAATTTGCTAAACGAATTATGCAGCCTTATTCCGAGTGTTCTAAATAAATTTTCTCATGTTGACATATTTAGGTTTCGGAACACTTTTAAATTCAATTGTTATTTCATCGAAAATAAGATCGACGGAGCAATAACAGTCAAAATTTTGAGAAACGAAATGTGACGTCTTGCTCAGAAGATGACTTACAATTTTGCTATTGAAATATATTCAGGTTTGGAAAACATTTAATCATCATCAAATATTAACTGATATAGATTTAAATAAAATAACACTAGAAAATAAATTTCCAAATTATCTGATGAAAATTTACCAGTTGCTATGATTAATTAGACTCATTCCAAATATCAAATTTTTATTTCAAAATTTTATCGTTTAAAATTTCACAAAATTTCAACTAATTACGTTAAAACAGTTAAAATTTATGGGTCGTTACACTCTCCCCCACTCAAAACTTTTCATCCCCGAAAAGGAAGGAGGTAGGAGAATAGAAACAATCAGAAAGAAAATAGATTAGAATACAAGAAAAACAATTAATTTAACCATGTAAATTTAAATTTAAATTAATTCATATTTAACAATTTGGTTAAATCCCTTTGAGTTCACTTAAGTTAAATCAATCTATCTATTTCTAAATTCATTATCTTATTATCTAGTCATCTTCAATTAACAATTTCTAGATCATCAATTTGTATAATCATTTATTGTACTCATATTTTTTCAACAAATTTAATTCTTTTATTCCAAATTATTATTAAGTTTATTCCACTTAATATTTCTTATTATATATATTTAAACCATATAAATTTCAATTTAAATTAATTTATATTCAATAATTGGTTTAAATTTAAGGTATTTCCATAAGTTGATCTAATTTCAATTTGTTAATTCTTTCAGAACAAAATTTATTATATTCATCTCATTCAATTAACTTATTATTCTATCATCTTTATTAGCATTTTTTTATTTTTAAAATCTAAGTGTATAACATTTATTATAAACACTCAAATTTTATTTATAAAAATCATTTTATATTGTATACTAACCAATTACATTTTAACTTCTGAATAATTTAGGTAAGTTATATTGAAATGCAATTTAGTACTATACAAATAAAATTTTCAAATTCAATTATTTCAAGTTTAAATATTTATCCAAAATTTAGCTTTATTTATAATTGAAAACATCCTTTAACATAATTTTAAGAATTAAATTTCCATTTAATTTCAACCCTTTAGAGATAATTATGTATATACTATATATATTAAATCAAATTAAATTTAAAATAATATACCCATATATATATATATAAATCAAGTCATATTTAAGAAATTCAAATTAAAATATTTTTCCAAACAAAACCGTAGCAAAGCTACAGAATGGTTTCTCCACTTCGAAACTCGAAAATGAATGTCGATGATGCGACCGCCATCACCGAAATTATTTTCCAACGACAAAGAGAAGAGCATTGATTTAAACATTTAAAATTCTTTAGTAATGATTTCTATTTTGAAAATATTTAAATACTATCTATACACATTAAAACTTTCAAATCAAAGTTTGAAATTACTAGAAATTAATTCTCAAATTCTAATTTAAATACATTCCAATTCCTAATTAAAATTTAAACCATGTTTTATGATTTCATTTATTTATCATATTGGAATAGTCAATGGTTTACAAAACAAAAAAAATCAAATATTACCATTTTGTTGACCCAATCATTTAACAATTTAGAAAATTTATTTATATATAATATAATCACACAAAATTTATTTTATTTACCAAATTTGAAAACAATATTGTGTCAGTTTGCTCTGCTCAGGTGTTTTGGAAATCCTATCGATAGCGTTGATCAGATGAATCGATCGAAAACCCAAATCAACATCAACAACTCAAACAACACACTATAAACATAAAATATTTTATATGAATTACAAATACACTCCCTCACTTGGATATCCTCGAATGGATTTCAAAACAAAGATAGAGATTTAGATTAGAGAAACTCTAACTAAAAGAATTCAACTAAAAGGTAGACTCGATAGGGAGATAAGATAAATGAGTTTTCAAACAGAAGATGGACAAACTTATGTAAATCGCGGGTAACCTTAACCGGGTCAACCGTGATTCTAAGAATAAATTCGATGTAGAATTCTGCGACAAACCGACATTCGATCGCCAGAGATAGAATTCAGGTATAGAAAAAGATAACAGCATTTTAAACGAGGATACAATAATCTTCGGTGAATCAATGCTGGTTGTACAGGAGTTTCACTCTTTTACAAATTATTCAGATATTGGAGAGACCGCCGATTTATTATAGAGATCATTCGAAGTTGAGTTATGGGATATTCCCGAATTAAAAAGACACGAATGGACTTTGGAACCGAAGGGAACGTTCCAAAATTCAAAGAAACCGAGTCAAAGAAGAAGGAATTCAAGCTCGAACGAACATGATTCTGTAATTGAATTTACTCTATATGCTGAGTTTTGCCTAAAACCAGAGCTCTAATACCAACTGTAACGACCCGCTATTTTGGACCATTCGCATCCGCACATGTCGGACTTGAATAATTCAAAATACCGAATTGTTAATTTAAATTTTGCAAAACTCAGCGTGTAATGTAAATAAATAATCACAGGATCATAGACACAGAGTAATAAATGCAGCGGAAACAAAAGATAGTAGTTCATGAAGCTACTATATACATATCAGAGTTAAATAAGGTACAACAGATGTCTCGAATACAATAGTCAAATACAATATCAGAATACATCACTGGAATCAACTGAATATCTAAAAGTTGGATAGATAGCTGGATCTCCAAGCGAAGCTCCAACTCCAAAGGTGTCTCGAATACTGGTACACTCAGTCTGACCTGAGCGTAAAGCAAAACACAAAACACTCGAGTCAGGATTAACATTCTTATATCAATAAATCCAATTCAAGTGAAATAACAACTGAAATACAAGTAACTCAAAGGATGTTTGGAATAACCATCCTTTAAGGATCCGTTAAACTATCTACTATGTAGTAGTGTACGGTAAATAGATAATGCCTATCAGTAATATAAAGTATCAAGATAGTGTTAAGGCGTTACCATTATCCCCCTTAACACATTTTATATAAGCGTTATATTCTATACAGCACTGTAAACTCCACCGTAAACTAGTGGGATATCAGGGAGTACTCCATGGTTATAACACAAAACAAATCGTAGTGGTCGCGTATAGAGATACAAGTATGACAAGGCACATGAGGCAATACCCAAGGTAGTGAAACTACTGTTTGCCTGATCCGGACTGGTGAGAACGCATCGTCGCAACGATCGCAACACCGCGAAACAACACTTCCAAAATTTCGAGGGTGAACCAATCGATAACAAGTAATGAGTAGTTTACGAAGAAGTGTGTTCGCTCGAGGTAGCTAACCCCATTTGGCCCGGCACGGCTCCTGTTTTAGTCATTTCCAATTTGACACAAGTGTCAAGGCTATCCATTATCGTTCTCTTTCTTCAGTCATCACGTACATCATTCCAACCACTTCATTCTGGATCACACTCCGCGTATAGTTATTAAAGTGGTTTTCGGTTTAGACAAAGAGTATGTCCCTAACCGATTCCGGTCTCTTTAATAACTTTCATAATTATTACACCGATTGGTCGTTTAATATATTTCAAACCAAATCAAATTCAATTTCAATTAGAATTTTATAAACAAATATTTCATTTGTCTTTATATATCAATTTCCAAAATTTTACGTTTCAAAACTTCCAAATTACCATTTCAAAATCTTATAATTCAATTTCAATTTTTATTTAAAACAATTCAAATATTGATTCAAGTTCGTATATACGTTTCATTCCGAAATCATTTAAATTAATTTAATTTAACATTCAAATCAATTTAAATTCCTTGATCGATTTCATTAAATATTCGTTAAGTAAATTTGTCATTCAAACAATTTCTATTAAATTTCCAATTCATTAAATCAATTACTTAAGTTCAACTTCATTATATCAAAACTTTAAATTGAATTAAATTAGTTTCGTCAAATCAACCCTTTAAATTACAAATCTTACAATAATTTCAATATATCACATTTTTATTTCTTGTTAAAGAAAATTCAATTTCACTTATTTATTTACTTAGTTACAATTTCAAAGCTCAAATAATAAAGAAACTAAATTTCACTTATTCAAGAAGTTCAATTCCACTTATTAAAGAATTCAATTTATTTAATTATTAAACACTTCAATCTTATTTAATTATTAAATAATTTCAAAACTTAATTATTAAATAATTTCAAACTTAATTATTAATAATTCCAAATTTTAAAACAACGTTCTTTCATTAACTACTATGTTAATATTTTGATTTAGATTATTAAATATTAACATTTCCTTTCGTTAAAATTCAAATTCCAACTTCGTTTCAAAACCATATTATTTATTCAAATAAAATCTTCATTTTATTTTTAAATCAAATTATTGACCAATCGATTTTTATTTAATTCTCTATCCTAGGTAAAAATTTAATTTGTGTATTTATCATTTCAACTCGATTCCATTTCAATTCACAAATCCAAGCATAGCAAACGGAACTTGCAGTGTGATAACTGGGATGGTGTCAAAGTAAATAGACAAGCAATAACAATAATTAATAACAATCCAATAATCAATTCAAATAATCCCGAAATAATCGTATTAATTCACATTGTTGTTTGTGCAAATTAATATAATTATTTCTAGAATCTACACTATCATTTCATGTAGATTAAAGATTATTACACTAATATTGATACGATTCTTCAATCTATATCAATTATTCAATTTCCTACTACGTCGATTTAAACAACATACCTTTAAATGGTTTAAGTACAATTAACCATATTTCTACGTGTCAATTTATTTAAACATTTAAAGGGGTCATATTATGCAAATGTCATCTAATCAAATTTACCACATATATCAAATCTAACTATTCTACGTGAATTTCAATTTCAAATTATTTATCACTTACAACATTAACAATTTAACGTCCAATGTCAACATCAACCAATCCATCATTTAACAACCAAACTGGATTATCATTGTATAAATAACAGACAATGGTATCAGATGTCACAGGTGAACTGATACAGGTAAAACATATATATAACAGTGCGAATAACTAACATCAGCATATTTCAATTGGCAGATAATGGTGTCAGATGTCACAGGTGAACTGATACAGGTAATAGCATATATTTAACAATGTAAATAACTAACATCAGTATATTTCAATTGTCGTTACAATTGAAACCAAATTTAATAAACAAAAGAACATTAATCAAGAGTGATTGCTCACCTTTCGAGGCTAGAGGAATTTGATAATGAAATGAGCTACGAATCCAAGCATGAGTTTCGAAGCAAAGCACGATGGACACGAAATCAACGATTAAAGCAAGGCTGGAATTGATGAGGACAATCAATCAGTTTGATAGAAATAGAAAATATATATATAATTATTATTCCCTTGAAATCAATATTTTAATTTAAGACAGCTATAAAATAAAATAAACATATATGTAAATAAAACCATTGTTTTAAACCAAACACGTATACTCTTCTTTCCAAAATCAATTATGTGTGTGTATATATATATATATATATACATAACAATTTAAATATCAATACCTAAAACTTAATACGCATAACACAATTTGAAAACTCTAGGATATACATAAAACTATAAATAATATGAATTAAGGAATCAAATAGCTTAACCATATTATTGCTAAATAATGAATTGTAAACATAACTTTGAAATATTCTTCTATATGATATCCACTCTATATACTTATACAAATTTAATTAACATAAATAAATTAACACATACAACTAACATCTATACCCTAACATACTTCCTTACTGTTCGTAAACATAAGTCAACAAAACACAAATAACTATCCTATATATACTGATAACATATGCCGAAATATACTAATATATCAACAATAAAATAAACAACTTATACAACATTACTAAATATATATGGCAACAGAGGCTGCAACAAATATAACTTTGCACATGGTACTATACTGTAAATTTATTTTATAAATACGTATATTTATGAACAAATATTTATTAATACAACCGACATATAAATATAAACACACACACACACTAACTATGGAAGAAAACTACAAACAAAACTTATATAGCCGTACGTATCATAAAATAGCAAAATAAAATATACTACCGATTGTAAACAATAACATATGAAATATATGTACAGAAGTATGTACTCCCAGATCCTACATACTGACAACTATATGTATATAGTTCATTTTTCTCAAACCCCAATAAATAATTACCAACGGTTGATATACATAAAGAACTTTATACAAAATATATATATCAACCAAAGTATGCAAAGTCACAAAACTATACCACGCGGAGCTGCACTAGAGGAGCAGGGCGGGTTGAGGCTAAGGTGGCTCGGGAAGGCTGGATTTAGCTTGGAGAGCGAAGGGAAGAGGGGACTCGGTTGAGGGTATGGTGGATGGAAGGGGAAGTTCGGTGGATAATGGTTGTCCGCGCTGAGTTCGAGGAGTATGGGAAACAGTGGACGGAGGAAGGCCGAAGGTGAGGTGAATGCATGGGAAGAGGAGCATAGGACAGAGGAGGGGCTGTGCTCGGCTTCACGGCTGGAGAGAAAAGGCGGATTTTTTTGGTGTTAGGTGCGTGGGAATGGCATGGAGATCAGGTGGTTCGTGGAGTTGCAGGAGGGAGATGGGACGGCTGGCAATGATGTGGTGACTCAAAGCATGCAGGCCTCAAAGGAAAAAAATAAACAAAGGCAACATGCCTTCTTCCTACTTCATTTAGTTTTATATTTTTTTTTCTTTTCTTTGGAAATGAAGTAAAGGGGAAGGGACGGCACAAGGAAAAAGAATGAGCAGGCTTTACGAAAGAAATAAGTAACCGAGAAAATGACCAGTCAATGTTATATTTATATATTCTATTCAAAACGAAAACCTCAAGAAGGGAAAGCGCCAGCTAGAAACGAACAAGCTATATTGGAAAACGGTAGAATATTGAAAGTCATGCACACAAATTGAGGAAGTAATAAAGCAATTGACTGATGGGTTTGAGTGGTTGATAATAAAAAGACACAAAGAAACCAAAAGTTAGAATTGGATACCGGTACGATTAATCGTTTTGCAGATTTCGATGCGTACCGGATCCCGAAATGCACAAATTAATACACTGTTGAAATCAGCATGACGAGACGATCAAAACGGTATACAGATATTAGTGGTACGGTCATCCCATCAAAAGTGGATAATCGGTACCAATAAACGCTGCTATTCCGTACGGAAAAATCCAAACGGAGCTAGGAACGTCCGAAATTTGCGAAACGAATTACGCAGTCTTATTCCGAGTGTTCTAAATAAATTTTCTCATGTTGACATATTTAGATTTCGGAACACTTTTAAATTATACTGTTATTTCGTCGAAAATAAGATCGACGGAGCAATAACAGTCAAAATTTTGAGAAACGAAATGTGACGTCTTGCTCAGAAGATGACTTACAATTTTTCTATTGAAAAATATTCAAGTTTGGAAAACATTTAATCATCATCAAATATTAACTGATATAGATTTAAATAAAATAACACTAGAAAATAAACTTCCAAATTATCTGATGAAAATTTACCAGTTGCTATAATTAATTAGACGCATTCCAAATATCAAATTTTTATTTCAAAAATTTATCGTTTAAATTTCCCAAAATTTCAACTAATTACGTTAAAACAGTTAAAATTTACGGGTCGTTACAAATATTGTACAAGTTAAATAAAATATAAAAGCTATATAATAATTAAAGTTATATAATATAAATGTATAAACTAAAGGTGGAACAGTAAGAAACTCAATTAGACTTATGGAAAAAATACGTACATAAAAGTACATATACCATCATTTCTGATGTGTCTGACAGTTGAATCATAATGATATTTCATAAGAAATACATTATTCCATAAGTTGATATCACTCAAATAGATATATTAAAGATTATGAATTTTTAGTATAAATATTGTCATCTACCATTAATATATTAATAAATTACTTGCATACTCTCTAGTTGTTGAGTTAATTCAAGCTAGAGATGTTATGTGTAGTATAATTAATATATTACATAGATGAGGTAAGAAAACTATATGTATTTGTTGAGCTAACTCAAGGTACATATACTATACTTAGGCCATCGCAAAATGGTAGGCATGAGTAGTTAATCTCTTTAGATTTGTTAAGCAAACTTAAGGTGGAAATGAGATTAGGACAAGGTACCATGGATTAGAACTTGTATATGATACATCGAATAAGGAGTTATCCATGACCGGTAGAGCTATGACTTGTTGGCCAAACCCAAGGTCTAAATTCCAAGATGGATGAGTCCTAACACCCATTTGTGAAGTCAAAGGACTTCTATATTTTGACTTAGGATTTGGTGAAACACAAAAGACTAGTAGGAGCCTTATTAGAAAAATGAAATAATAATATTTAACCTTTCTAATATTGTAAGAACATATGTTACATAATGTTATAATAATATACATTAATAAATTTGTGCATTTAATATGATTGATAAAAATTTTATCAATTAAGATATACAAAAGAATTGAATTGAAGATTTACAAATAGAAATATAATATATTCTTACTATTAAATACTTCTTGCATGTTAACGTTTTCTATACCCATGCAAGTGCCTAAATTTACAATTACTTAATATGTTCGTAAATTTTGTCACTCATGTGTTTATTTGGTAGAGAATATGTGTTGCATTTAATGAATTTCGAACTCAAAAGCAATTAAAGACTATGGATATTTGATCTATATACTATCACACATAAGTGTTATATGGTGAATGACCGTAGTTCGTAATGTACAATACTTTGATGAAATTAGTTCTATTGAAGCAAACATATAAACTTTACTGTGAGTTCGAGTATTCAAGTTGATTGATTAGAATAAAAGATCATATTGTGTTAAATGTAATATAAGACCAAAACTACAATATAGATCTAAGAACTCAATTGCTGAAATGTCAGTTTGAACAATTTACACAACGTGCAACAAATTTGATGTCCTTAAATATTAAGGATGATCGAGTGCGCTTTTGTAAAGAGTTTGTTATGATGTTATAGTAAGGGTATTCTTTCGAATGGTTTGACCACTTAGAAAGAAAAAGGAGTGTACAAAAGTAATATGATTTAAGGTACAGTTGGGATGAATAGAGTGAATAGTCACTTATGCTTCATAAAGAAACATCGAAAATGAGAACTGTAATAAGAATAATTGATGCTTAACATTGGAATGAGAAATACGATTTCTTTCATATAGAAAATTATTTTCTATGAGATTTATTTCTTTGAGTTCAAGGTACTTGATCAAAGAATTCTCCGTTGTAAACTAGTTGCAATATATGGAATAAATAATCTATATTAAGTGAATGATGGACCTCCAAATTTAGTATACTATTATAGTAATGGAAGAAATAATGGTAACATGTCATATAACACTTATTAATTACATCAAATTATGAAAATTGTTTTCGTAAAACATACCAACATTATTTACGAAATAATGACTATTTTCGGTGTCAGCTAAAAAATAGACATAGTTATATTTCAATACGGATATTATGAATATTCGTTATGAAATAAAACTATAATGTAGTATTTGCTTTCACAACAAAAGCGATGCACTGGAAAATATTAAAGTATCTAAAATTTTTTACAATTATTTTAGAATTATAGACTAAGCTGTAGTTTTGAGAAATAATTTTTATTATATGATTATGAATCACACCATACTAGTTAATTATATCTCAAACAATTAAGGGTTGTGCACCCATTTAGTGGGAGCATCATAAGAGTTGATGAATTCTTCAGATTGATACACATAGATGTATGTAATCATAAGTCTATTCATACCAAAACGGTTCCACTTCGTCATATTCACCAATGAGTTATCACAAACATAGGCATGTGTATTTGACGCATGTATAAGCCTATGATAAGCTCATAGAATATAAAACGAAAGTTAATAAAGTAACAGGTGACAAAAATGATTTTATTTTATCAAATGAGTGAGTATATTGGAAAGAGTTCCATATGGATCTAAGATGAATAAAGATCCAGTCTCAAAGGTGACTCCTCCTTATAATGCATAATGAAGTATTGATAAAGAGTAATTGAACTTTGTTGGATAAAGTAAGATTAACGATGAGTGAAGTTGAGTTAAATTTTTTATATAAGGTGTGTACTTATGAATAGTACACAAGGTTAAAATTAATAACATCCAAAGTCTAGTTTACAAAACCATACAAGATAAGGTTTTATAAGAAACCCCTACATATCCTGGGCCAAGGAGTTGGCAGGTTGTGCAGGTCGAAAAACTGCACATAATTATTGTAGTAAGGGATCTTGTACGAATCGTCCTAAGAGGATTTTGGGAACGATGGTCATTAGATGACTAACTTATGTTGTGAACATAAATATTTTGTGAACTAATGCAAAACAAATTCTACATAAGGCAATCCATAAAATGTTTATGAATGTCGTTCCACTGCACTAAGAAAAAAAATTTGTTTTAAGAAATACCAACTTTACAGTGAAGGAATTTCTTTAAGAAATTATTGATATAAAATGAATTTCGATACAATACAAGGAAAAACCTGATTACAAGGGATGAAATAAAATTGACCAAACCTAAGTGAACATAATACATTAGAACATCTAAAGAGTATTCTTGTACATTAAAGTGAAACTATGAGTTTCTTGTTGGTGCCAAGAGTAAATAATCCTTAGTTGTTTAATTAAACCATTAAGAGTATCGACTCTAAGATATAGTATGATGCATAGATCCGAAATGAATTCCATGTACATTATCAAAATATGATTTTGATAGTTGTACTCGAATGGATATGATCCATTAGCCGCAAATGTGTCTTTAAGAGAAGGACAAATGCTGTTGGAATATAGTGAGTCACATTGATAAGAATATTACCATAAATTACAATTGTTGAAATTAATGTAACAGATTCATCATTCGATGTACTCAAGTTGGTTTGAGTTTTACTCACAAAATTGTCGCCTAGTATGACTGTATGTATGTGTATATATGTGTTGAAGTGGAGAGTTTTAAATATAGATTTAGACTAATCTGTTTGCACACAACAACCGAATGGTCTCAAAGTCAGTAGGAGCAATATTGAGTTTGTGGGTTTTCATATACAATTTGAGAATACGAAAGTATCATTCTAAAAAATATCAAAATTTAAAAGTGTTTTGCTAGAAATATCAAATAGTTTGATTATCAGTCAAAATGCAGAGGAAGCGTGTGTTCATAAGAAAGAACCTTGAAAGGTACATAAATATTTCTGAATAAGTAAACAACACACTGTTGATCATTAATGGTGTATTTATGTTAGAATCATTTTTAGTAATTTTAGTTCTCAACGTGGATTTGTAAAAGATGTCTTTTATAGTATAAAAAGATATTGGAAATGTCCTAAAATGCTATGCAAGGATACCTTATTAAAATATTTAATATGGAATATGTAAGATGGATTCCTTCTACACTAGCAATAGGAATTATCATACATGTTATGTGAAGACCATTTTTTTAACTCTCGGAAATCGACACTAATACTTCCTTTATATTCAAATCCATTTGCCGGAGAGGTTGATTCTCGAGGGTAAGAAAGAAAATAAAGACGGAACAGAATCTCACATGGATGGAATAACATATATTATTTCAACATATAATCTTTACAGTGGAAATTCAAATACATTTATTGGAGTTAAACATGGACGGTTATAAATATCTATCCCTTCCAATGCGGAATACTATAGCACATGAGTGTGATGGAAATGGATAACAATCTTCAAAAGCATATTCTAACTCTTTGCTCCGAGCTCTTCAAGATTTCTTCGAACTAAACCCTACAACTAGGCTGGCCGGGGAAAATTAAGGCACCCAAAGTTTAAGGGAAAAGAAAATTAAACTCTGGGTCAGTCATGGGACTAGTGTGAGAAACTCAAAAGATGCAGATTGAAAAGAAAAGGTATCTCATAAGACCATGCCCACACATAAATGTGGACAGGTTTTTACGTTATGATAACCAAAACATTTGATACGCAAAATCATTTGATATTATTTTTAACGACATTCCTTTGAAAACATTTGCAAGTAAACTTATTAATCTTAGAGGAAATTGTTACCATATTAAATTCTGGTATGTTAGGCCCTACAAACAAAACTCTTACAAGCTTATTCGGGGAATGGATTTCCATACAATAGCAGGTAAGGAACTACCTTTCGTACAATACATCTCTAGAGGAATGTACCGAGGATGCACAAACAATCCTTCGCATTTGGCAAGACCAGCCTATCACTATTTGGCACTCATTCATGGACCGGATATAACTGAATATGACATCACCCCGGTCGTAACGGACCTATTCGAGTCCCCATAACATACACCACATACTCGACATATAGAGAGTAATCTAGAAAGGTGATGACCATACCCTAATGGTTGCGAACCACATAGCCTTGTCGCGTACCCTGTTTAAGCCATTACCGGATGATGAGGCATAAGTAGCGATTACCTTTCACATAGCACATCCCACTTTGAATGCACAGCCATCCCATGGTCACACAACTGATTTCTACAAATGTATAACTCCTAAGCTCGTACGTCTTGAGAAAGGGTGTTAAGCTAAGAGAAGTTGCCTTCTCCGCCACCAAACATATGATACATTCATAGAGACCAATTTATGTTACTAGAAATGCAACGTTAGACATTCGTCCATACAAGTTGTCTAGGAACAGGACAAACCTAAGGCACCCTCTTACCATATCCTATCGGGAGTTCCCCTAGGATTAGTAGCAAGAAATCCTTGCGTCGAAAATTTTAAATATAGAACTACTGCCACAAAATATGATATAGGAAATTTCCCCCAAGGGTCAGTGACAAGTAGCCCTACATTCCATCTCACATATCATATCCATGTCTTTACTTTGAATACGTAAATTGGTTCGAAGTGGTTTTCGGATAGGGACTACCCCAAATCCGACCCTGGTTCCTTCGAACCAATCATCGATTAAAAGATTCTATGAATAGGGAATCATTCTTTAATCGATTAATTTCTTTTTATCAAAATATCTTCTGGAGATATATATTTCTAAAACATTATTTCCGGTATATATGGAACGTTAAACCTCTCATATCAAATCCTTTGATATTTAAAACCTTTTTAAACATGGAATAATTTGAAATCATTTCATTTTTTACTTAGAAAAATATTTCCAAATCATTTCATTTAAGTATTAACATAGATTTCTTAATTCAAAACCCAAAATTTCTATTAAGTTAAAACCATGTTATCTAGGATGTCAATTCAAAACCAATAAATATTTACTATGCAGAATTTATAGAAATCATCTAATTCTACTCAATGTCAATTACCGTATTCAATAAGTACTATGGGTGGAATAACGGTGAAATCACCTATTAAATTCCACGAATAGTATGAGTTCCCTCTTCGGGCTTTAACAGCGAGTTCAAAAAGTTTATCTCCATAAAATCCAAATTATATATATTCGGAAAAATCATATCCTTTATTCTTTGGAAAATTTTGGTCCGAGTAAATAAAATTTACTATCCCATCCATCGGGCCAGTCCGGATAGCCAGGAAGAGCAGGCAACTGGATTTCCAAACTCAAGCCTACACACTATCTCTTAGACACCCATAAGGCGGTTAAGATATTTGATCGACTCTAAATCATTTAACATTTAACCATTACATAAATCCTTTAAATCATTTTTAAAATAATTCATTCATCATTTTAAAACATTTACAAAAGATTTGGAAAAGAACAGTTGCGTTTAAAACTATATTTCAAAAGTTATAGAAAAGTGCTGCGAAAAATGCCTTTTAAGCTATATTGATCAAAATGACTTTTTGTCATTTGGAAATTCATTTTTACAACTAAAATTACTTTTAAAACATTTTAAATTATTTTTAGAATTTATTGCATAATTTTAAACAATTTTAAAATATAATTTTCAAAAAAAAAATCCTTTTATGGATTCCGAACTGCAAAACCGCGATATTTCTAAAAACTTGTTTTACTCATATTTCAAAATCTACTTGTCAAAATCTCGATTTTCTTTCTTCGTTTGATTACTATGGATATTTTAGTTTGGAAAATTCTTATCTCAAATAATTCCGAGTTTTATTCCATTCTATATACTCGTTTGACTTTTATGTCGCAAAATCACGAACTATTGTTACGCGACGCGCCTATTTTTGACTAAATTTTCAATATTCTTTTAAACTTCACCAAAACACTTTCATATGTTTATAAAACATTTCAAACTCACTTTTACACCTTTTTAAAGAGATTTAACATTCCATATACACCAATTCATCATTCAATAAAGGAAAGTGATTTCCTTTGTGCTTATCGACTTGTATCTCTATGACTTGCATATATATATATATATATATATATATATATATTCAACATTCATATTAAACAACCAAACTTGATGATCAAAGCATATTAAACATCCATTGCAAAAATCATATCATCATCCAAAAATATAATATAAGTAAGAGTTTCTCACATTGATTTTCTATCGGAAAAAGGCTATAACTACACTAACTCGCAATCCGAGCTCACTAACCCTAACACCTTGCCTCCTAGTGTGCTCTGCCATTCCATGCCAAAAGTGGTGCTTGACCAAGCATGGGGAACGAGGAGTTTGGATTATTATTGAATTTACTACAAACTAGACCTAAAAATAGGTCATTTTCTCTTGGGCTTTTGGACATTCTACTCTTTGAATTTGGCAATGTAGTCAACATGAAAGTTGTAGAAAATTCTTTTCTCTACAGTTTCAGAAAAAGAATCATCCAGTTTGTATTAGGTTTGAATGAGATATGGTCAAATGAAGAAGAGCATTCTCGGATTTACAAAAATCACACCCGAAAATGGGTCAACTTCTAAATGAATTTTGGACATGTTACTCAAACAAATATGGAAAACGGTCAAATGGAAATTTCTTGAAAATTCTTTTCTCTACAATTTGAAAAAAAGAAACACTCAATTTAAATTTGTTACAAGGATGATATGATTAAAAGAAGAGAGGGCATTCTCGGAACTAAAATTCTGGGCCCGAAAATGCAATGGAAAGAAGTGGGTTTTGAGCATCTAAGCTTAGAATGGGAAGAAGTGATCAACTAGAAAGTTGTAGCCACTAAATTTTTTAATGGTTTGAAGAAAACAAATTGCACCATTTAATTCGGTTTTGAGAGGTTATGGAGGAATGAAGAAGAGGCAACATGGGTGGGTATATATAAGCAAGTGGAGAGGTAGAAAATATCTCCACCTTGCATCATCCATCATTACCAAACATTCTTACATCCACCCCCTCCCTACATCACCCTATGATGGGCTGAAGTGATCTTCACATGGGTGCATCCATGTGCTTGTCCATGTGTGTGTGTACTTGTGTGTTCTTAGTTGACTTTGAGTTTGCTTAAGGCTTAAGAAATATCTTATATATTTTTTGTTTTTTTATATAAACATGTATATGTGTATATATATGTGTATCCATGTGCATGTGAATGTCTTCATGTATGTGTACATGTATATGTGCTTATGTATGTCACATATACTTCACAACGTTGCACAACTTCTACACGTTGAATCGTTATGAATTTCTATTTTGATTTCCGGCCATATTTTCACTTATTAATTAACGTACATATATTTGTAAACAAAATTTGAAACCATTTTCTTATCATTATTAACAAAATAAAATGATCATATTTGAATTATAAACCATATAAATTAATATTAAAAATTATTTGCAATAATTGCTACTATACCGATAAAGCGATATCGATTTTTTCCTTATATTTTCAAATCAAATATATTTCTTTATAAAACTATTATAAATGAATTATTATCACTTTATAACTATTCAAAATGAATTATCATCGTTTAAAATAATTATTAGAATAATTATAATAATTATTAAATCATCGAATCTCAATTTAAATTCATAAATCTATATTAAATACGATGCCATTATTGGTAATGACATAAATACATTTAATTTCCAAAATACAATAAATTATTTTATTTCATATTCTTGTTTAATTATTAAAATAAGTGTAAATATCTTGTTCCATACGTATCGTTTTACGATTATAGAGCTAGTTATCGATAAAACATTTTTCGCCATTTTATCGATTTAAATCCCGAGAAAAATATTTTTGTAAAATCTATTAAAAATAAGATTATTATTATATATTATCACTAAAAACAATATTATTTGTATTATTAATCTTTTATTTGAATAATTTTAAAAATAAGTATAATTTGTCAAAGTGATAAATTTGTGGGTCGTTACAGACTTCACCCCTTAAAAGAATTTCATCCTCGAAATTAACCAAAACAAAAGCCCAAAGGTTTTGCCTAAAAAATTTATTTTTAAACTTACATCCCTAAGATGTATATAGATCATCTATACGCAATATCATTTTTGATCTTCTATTCGAATTCACAACTTTACTTCTGAAATAGCCTTGATCCACCGATCCTTTAGTGCGAACTTTAACCAGGATTTCTGATCAAAACTTTAGTTTCCTTGCATAGCTCTCAACTATGATAGAAAACTCAAGTATGCAACCACAAACCCTCATCAATGTTCGTTGTCTAGAATCGAGTGATAAATCCTTTATCGGATCGGAATAAACACCTCAAAGCTCCGCACTTGAATCTTAGATTAAATCGAGTAACGAAATAATCCACATACTTCATATGTATATATTAACCTTTCCAAAATTCTTATGGAAATACTGTAACGACCCGATATTTTCAACCATTCGCATCCATTATAAGTGCATAGGTAGACACACATGCCAGAGTTGAATTACTCAAAATACCGCGTTGTAATTAAAATTTGGCAAATCTCAGAATATACAGTAAATAAATATAATCACAGATCACAGACACAGAGTAAAATAATGCAGCGGAAGTAAAAGAAATAGTAGTTCATGAAGCTACTATCTAAATATGTCAGAGTTACATAGGATACAACAGAAGAAATAGAGTACAACAAAAGTCTCAATAAAATAACCAAGTACAAGCTGAGTAGAACAACGGAACTGAAATAGATAGGACAAGACAAGCAGATAATCTCTAGCGATTCAAATCTCCAAGCGAGTGGAAATCCAAATCTGTGAATAACTCAGGCTGACCCGAGCGTAAAGCAAAACACAAAACACTCGAGTCAGGACAATATATACTTATATAATGTAAACCAACTCAAGCGAACTGTAATAAGGGTACAAGTAACTTAGAAGATGCTTGGGACCGCCCATCCTCTAAGGATCCGTTAAAATATCTACTATGTAGTAATATTCGCTATTATAATAGTGTCTAAATAAGTAAAGTATAATCATATAGAAAATAGCGTTAAGGGGATGGAGAACCTTAACGCGGTCGGATCTTAAAATCATAATCGTAGTAAAGCTCGATATGGTAGGTGACACGGCACAACTAGACAATGCCAGGGTAGATATACCAATTACGCACACAGACTGATGGATACGCATAGAAGCCACTACCGTTCCACCTCGAACAACACTCCGAAATCGGAGGATGGCCATCTAATCAATCACAAGTAAGAGTATAATATCGAAGAAATGTGTCCGAGAAGAGGTGCTACCTCACTGGTCCGAGATCGCTCCTGTTTTAGCCACCTTATGCCAACTCACGGGAGTTGGGTCCACGTAACATACCTTAAGAACGTCGCCACCATCCTACTTCATTCTGGAATCTCCACCGCGTACACAGTTGCCAAAGTGGTTTTCGGTAAGACAGAGAGTATGTCCATATCCGATCCCGGTCTCTTTAACAACCCAACGTTATTATAACCCATGGTTATAAGTTTAAAAACAGTTTATACTTCAAAATAGAATATCATTTCAAATCCAAATCTTTATCAAAATAAAGATTAAATCAATTCCAAACCATTTCCATATTTTTAAAATATCATATCATTTAAAAACTTCATTTCAAATCATTTTAATATTCCAAATATCATTTCAGTTCAAATCTAAGTATTCAACTTTAAATACCTTTTAAATTTAAAGGTATACTTCATTTATTATCATTTCAAGTCACCTTTTAAATAGTTTATATTCCAATCAAATAATTCATTTAAACCTTTTAAAAGTGTAATTATTATATTTTCAAATCAAGTATTCAATTTCCAAAGTTTCAAACCATTCTGAGTTCGTTTACTAAGTCAAAAACCCTAATTATTAAAATTTCAGCATTTCACAGCATTTAAAAACAACTGCTATAGGTTATATTTGAAAACATTTTTAATTCAGCAAAGAAAGCACTTAAAACTGCTGTTAAAACTCAGTTTTAGTTGAATTATAGTTCAAAATAGAAAAGACAGCATTTCAGAAGTGCTGCGGTAGTTCAGATTTCAAAACAAGGGTTAAATTTGGTTTCAGCAAAGACTGCAGACCATTATAGCATTTCCAGAGAATGCTATAATAGGCCTGAGTTCAATATTAACCTATAAGTTCAACTACAGCAACTACAGCATTTTAGAAATGCTGTAATAGCTCTTTTTACACAATTTTAGTTCAAAACAGAATCTATAGCATTTCTGAATGCTATTAAAAGTAGATTTCAGGTGTTAGTGTATTTCCAGCAATTAAATAACTTCAATTTAAAACACATAAACATTTTAAAAATCATATTTTAACGTTTAAAATGTTCATTTACATATCATTTAACATATATCTTTTTCACAATAAATTTCTTATAATTAAATCAAATTTTCAACAATTTACTTAATAAGTTTAAGTGTAAAAGTTCCAATTCTTCACATTTCAACAAATAGACTTGACACTTCAAATTTAAATTACCATTTCACAATTTAACAAAATTTCCAATTTTATTTAATTAACTTAAACCTTTAATTAAAACCAAATTTCACATTTCCTAGTCAAGTTATATTTTAAAAGATCACTTTTAAACATTCATTTATTTAACCACTTAAATTCATAGAAAAATCAATAATACTTTAATAAATCACTTAAATTCAAATTTAATCAAATTATCATATTTACCATTTCCAAATAAAATTTAATATCCATTTTATTTATATAACTTAAATATCATTTTTAACCAAAATTCCAAATTTCCAACTTAAGTTATATTTCAAAAATCCAGTTAAACCATTCATTAATTACATTTTTAACACATAGAAAAAAATCATAATTTCTTTATTTTAAAACATTTCAAAATCTATTTAAATCAAATTTCATAAATTTATAATTTTTAAAATACTTAAAAATATCCAAAACACTTTATAAAATAACCACGGGCCTGTATATAATTTTCTAACCTAGGTCAAGTGATACGGATATGTATCATTTCAATCCGCAGTTAAAAAAGAAAAATCCGGGTTCTATCATTTCAAACCCGCAATCCCAAGTTAAAATAAATTAAATAAAAATCGTTCAGGCCTATCATTTCAGCCCATAACGATTTTTCCCTATTCTAAAGTCCGTTCGGGTATGTATCATTTCAACCCATAGTGATTCTAGTCTACAGGGAACTTGCAATGGTGATAACAGATATAAATAACAGAATAACATTAAATAACAGTAACATATGATATAACATGTGTAATAACAGGTGTGAACATCATATGATAATAATATAAGCATATATAACATGATAATATATTTCTACAGATTCGCAGGGTGTCAATTTACTAGTTATATAGGTACATATTGTCTGGTGAGAATAACTCACTTGTTTAAGCTGGAGATGACGACCAAACACACAACACAGATTCTTTGAAGGCACAACAACATGAATATGATTTGAGAGTGGAGAGCCAAATATAATTGCCTTGTATACATATAAACAAAACAAGACAATGTATACGTAAATATGTAACACAAAACAATATCGAAATGACTTGAAATAAAAAGCAACAAAGGGCAAAGTGATTCGACCTTTCTTTAACCATTCAAGAGCTTGACCAAGGGGATCTTTTGCTCAGTCATAGCTGGACATAATCTCAGGTTATGGCATCAAAATAGCATGACAACAAGGAGATGATGATGGTAGGAGTTACATATGAATAAGACAAAGGGTCAAGGCAAAATAAGTGGAGTTTTGGTGCATTTTTGGTTCATCCAAAGGCAAGTGGGGCTCGGCCCTTGCATGGTTCAGGTCTGGACAGTAGTTTAGGTGGTGAGTAGAGGTGGTAGCAAGGTGGTGGTGGTGGCTCAAGGTGGTGGCCTTGGTGGTGGATGAAGGGTAGATAAAGGTAGGCTTGGCTATGTAGTTATTTATGGGGTTTTTGACATTGTTTTGTGGTGCTAGCTTCAAGGAGAGGTCACGGCCATGGGTGGATCTGAAATGATGGCTGGAGATGATGCCAAGGAAGAGTGGTAGGGGATGGTGGTCGAGGCTATGGTGGAGATGGTGGAGGGTTTAGCCGAGCAAAGCTATGGAAGAATCAAGCAAAACAATAGAAAATTTAATAGGAAATGAAGAAGAGAAAGGTAGAGAAGATGAAGCCATTACCCAAACAACTTCAGAAATATTTTTGGCCGTGAATTGTGAATGGAAGGAAAGTCTTTCACGTGAAACAATAAGGAATACACGGTTACAAAAGAATAAATGAGCCATTATGGAAATATGAAGGGTTTGGTTAATGAAAAGTCACACAATTTACAACTTAAGTCCTTTCAAATTTCCACTTATTTTATTTTAATTTTATATAACTGAAATATAAATATAAACTCAGATAAAATACGAAAATTTAATAAATAAACAAAAAAATAAATAACTAAATATTAAATATAAATAATTAAATCAAGAAAATAGCAAAAATTGTCATCTAGGCTAGAAATTTTGAAAATAAATGGTATAAACTTTAGAAAATTCATATGAGCTTGTAATATATTTTTAAACATAAATAATAACATAAAGTAAAAATATATTCACAAAATAAATATTTAAAATTTAATTTACATATAATTTTTAATGAAGAAAATAGCAGAAAATAGGAAAACAGCCTTTAAAAATGAAAAATAAATACAGTAAATTCTGGAAAAATTCTATTATCATTTTAAAAATATATAAAGACAAAAATATACATAAAATAACATATTAACACATATTAAAACAAAATATAAGAAAGAAAATATGATTTATAAAATTTAAAATAGGCAAAATTGCACAAATAAACAAATTATACTAAAAATTGAAATGTGCATAAGTTTTACATTTTAACTCCGTTTTCAATGAAACGAAAAGCAGTATTCATGTTATTAAATCTATTTTCATAATAAAAGATAAAATTTATAATTTCAAACTATTTAAAATTTAAACTTAAAAGTCAAAGTTTGACTATTGACCAAAATTCACATTTTCAGGAAATATTAAATTTAGTCATATTTGGAATTCTAATCCACATCAAAGTCAAAGTTTATATTTAAAATAACAAAATTTATTCTTTTTCATAAATAAAGCTTTTGAATCTGGAAAAAATTAATTTAAGAATATTTGTAAAATACAGGGTTGTTACACTCTCCCCCACTCAAAACTTTTCGTCCCCGAAAAGGAACGAGGTACGGGAAAGCACAGAAAAAGATAGAATGAAATAGAATTAAGACAAGATGATAAGAAGATTGGAATTACACCTGATAACTATTGTTATAGGTAAGTTTGACAAGATGGAGGTGATCAAATCAAGAATATAAGCACGAAAAAGATCCTCTAGAGTCTGAATCTCCCTTTTCACTTGACCGACGGTCTATGAATGGAAAAACAGTGTTCAGATCCAGATGAGTAATAAATATTATCAAAGATTACAAAAAGATTTCTAAATAGAAAGATTATAGAAAGATGCTTATACCAGCCTGTAGCAAGATGAGGGAAAATAAGGACAACCAAAAGATGGTTTGAAAAACAAAATAAGATAATAATTTGAAACCATAATGCTTTGAAATCATAACAATTTAGGAATGTTTATCATTTGGAAATCACACTACTAAAATCATAACACTTTGGAAATGTTATTCTAAAAAAAACATAACACTTAGAAAATCAAAACACCTTTAAAAAAAATCTTCATTTAAACCATTTTAATTCAAGGTCAAATAATATTCATTTGAAAGTTGTAACATTTCTAAGTTCATTCAATTATAAAAATTTCCAAAACACTGTATTTTCAAAACAGCATCACTTATAAAATGCTACAGTAGGTATATTAGTACTTCAAATCGGTTTAATTCCAGAAATATTCATTTGGATATCATTTAACTTATGACTTATTAAAACAAACTTTTATGAATGGAATATCCAAATTAAACTATACTTCGTTTATTAAGTCAAAAGCTCACTATTTTACTTAGCTCTTAATTTAACACATAACCTAACACTTTATTTAAAATACCCATTTCATAAATAGATATTCCTTTATAAGTTACACTTAAAATTCCATTTGAAAACCAAATTCTCAATTATCAATTTTTAGTGATGTTAAAATACATTTTAACTATTTAAATCATAATTATTCATTTTTCAAGACATATCTATTTCATAAATAAAATATTTATATAGCAAATATAACAATCAAATTTCTTTACACATTTATTCATTTAGACATAAATTAAACTATGAATTCAGGTTAAATAAACTTTATTACAAAAAGTCCAATTCAAATGTATTTTATTTTATCTATTCAAAGATACATTATTTATTATACAACATATTCATTTCAGGAAATAACCTTTATTAAAATTCCTAGGTTACGCTTAAGGTTCCATAGTAAATCAAATTTGATTATTAAGTTATTTAAATAAAATCTCTTTAAATTCCTTTTTCACTATTTGCCTCTGTTAATCTTTTATAACTAAAACTTAAGTGTATAACATTTATCATAACCACTCAAATTTTATTTATAAAATCCTTTTTATATTGTATATTATCCAATTTCATATTCAACTTCTGTGTAATTTAGGTAAGTTATATTGGAATGAAATTGTGTGTTATACAAATAAAACTTTCCAATTTAATCATCTCAAGTTTGAATCATTTATCCAAATTTTTGATTTTTTCTTTTTATAATTGAAATTATTCTTCAAGATAAAATTTAAGAATTTAAATCTTCGAACATCTTCAAACCATTTGGAGATAAGTAATTATATATACATAATATGTCAAATCAAATTTAAATCATATATCTATATATATATATTATAAATCAAGTCATATTTTAGAAATTCAAATTAATTAAATTCCCCAAAACAAAGCTGTAGCAAGACTACAGAACAGTCTCTTCACTTTGAAACTCGAAAATGAACGTCGATGATGCTGCAGTCATCACCGAAATTATTTTCCAGCGACAAAGAGAAGAGCACTTAATTTTTAAACTTTAAAATCCTTTAGAGACAAATTTTTATTCAAAAATACTTTAAATAATATATCCTTTTAAAAAATTTAAACACAAGGTTTGAAACCATCGGAAATTAAATTCTTTAAATTTTTTGTTTTAAATTCATTTCAGTTCCCAAATAAATTTATAAACAACTCTTTATAAATTCATTTGTAGAACAATAAATGATAAATCAAGTATTATCATTTCAAATTATCAATTCAAATCAATTTATTAAGTTCCATAAAATTATATATCCAAATTCATTTCACTAACTAAATTTTAAAATAATACTGTGTTAGTTTGTTCTGTCAAAGTGTTTTAGAAATCCTATCGATAGCATTGATCAGACGAATCAATCGGAAACCCAAATCAACATCAACAACCCAAACAACACAACATATAAAACAAAACATAGATTTACAAGTACGATTCAAAATGTTTGGAGATAGTTTAGAAACAAAAGACAAGATGGTTAAACAGAGTAGAGAGATGGGTAAACTTAGATAAATCGCGGACAACCTTAACCGGGTCAACCGTGACTTAATGAATAAGATCAAATGTGGATTTTCTGGGGTAAATCTACATCCGATCTCAAGAGATAGAGTTTGGAATAACAAAAGATATTAGCATCTAAACCAAGGATAGATATAAATCTCTGGTGAATCGATGCAAATTTGTAAAGGAGTTTCCCCTTTTACCAGAAAATTAGAATATTGGCGAGACAGCCAATTCACTATAAAGATCATTCGAAGTGGAGTTATTTGACACTCCAAAATCAAAAGAAGATGAATAGTGAGGGACAAGAATGAATTTTGGAACCGCAGGGAACGTTCCAAAAATTCAAAGGAAATTCGAATCAAGAGGAAAAGATTCAAACTCGAACGAAAGTGATTCTGTAAATAAATCTACTCCATATGCTGAGTTTTGCCTCAAAGCCAAAGCTCTGATACCAACTGTAACGACCCGATATTTTCAACCATTCGCATCCATTATAAGTGCATAGGTAGACACACATGCCGGAGTTGAATTGCTCAAAATACCGCGTTGTAATTAAAATTTGGCAAATCTCAGAATATACAGTAAATAAATTAATCACAGATCACAGACACAGAGTAAAATAATGTAGCGGAAGTAAAAGAAATAGTAGTTCATGAAGCTACTATCTAAATATGTCAGAGTTACATAAGATACAACAGAAGAAATAGAGTACAACAAAAGTCTCAATAAAATAACCAAGTACAAGTTGAGTAGAACAACGGAACTGAAATAGATAGGACAAGACAAGCAGATAATCTCCAGCGATTCAAATCTCCAAGCGAGTGGAAATCCAAATCTGTGAATAACTCAGGCTGACCCGAGCGTAAAGCAAAACACAAAACACTCGAGTCAGGACAATATATACTTATATAATGTAAACCAACTCAAGCGAACTGTAATAAGGGTACAAGTAACTTAGAAGATGCTTGGGACCGCCCATCCTCTAAGGATCCGTTAAAATATCTACTATGTAGTAATATTCACTATTATAATAGTGTCTAAATAAGTAAAGTATAATCATATAGAAAATAGCGTTAAGGGGATGGAGAACCTTAACGCGGTTGGATCTTAAAATCATAATCGTAGTAAAGCTCGATATGGTAGGTGACACGGCACAACTAGGCAATGCCAGGGTAGATATACCAATTACGCACACGGACTGATGGATACGCATAGCAGCCACTACCGTTCCACCTCGAACAACACTCCGAAATCGGAGGATGGCCATCTAATCAATCACAAGTAAGAGTATAATATCGAAGAAATGTGTCCGAGAAGAGGTGCTACCTCACTGGTCCGAGATCGCTCCTGTTTTAGCCACCTTATGCCAACTCACGAGAGTTGGGTCCGCATAACATACCTTAGGAACGTCGCCACCATCCTACTTCATTCTGGAATCTCCACCGCGTACACAGTTGCCAAAGTGGTTTTCGGTAAGACAGAGAGTATGTCCATATCCGATCCCGGTCTCTTTAACAACCCAACGTTATTATAACCCGTGGTTATAAGTTTAAAAACAGTTTATACTTCAAAATAGAATATCATTTCAAATCCAAATCTTTATCAAAATAAAGATTAAATCAATTCCAAACCATTTTCATATTTTTAAAATATCATATCATTTCAAAACTTCATTTCAAATCATTTTAATATTCCAAATATCATTTGAGTTAAAATCTAAATATTCAACTTTAAATACCTTTTAAATTTAAAGGTATACTTCATTTATTATCATTTCAAGTCACCTTTTAAATAGTTTATATTCCAATCAAATAATTCATTTAAACCTTTTAAAAGTGTAATTATTATATTTTCAAATCAAGTATTCAATTTCCAAAGTTTCAAACCATTCTGAGTTCGTTTACTAAGTCAAAAACCCTAATTATTAAAATTTCAGCATTTCACAGCATTTAAAAACAACTGCTATAGGTTATATTTGAAAACATTTTTAATTCAGCAAAGAAAGCACTTAAAACTGCTGTTAAAACTCAGTTTTAGTTGAATTATAGTTCAAAATAGAAAAGACAGCATTTCAGAAGTGCTGCGGTAGTTCAGATTTCAAAACAAGGGTTAAATTTGGTTTCAGCAAAGACTGCAGACCATTATAGCATTTCCAGAGAATGCTATAATAGGCCTGAGTTCAATATTAACCTATAAGTTCAACTACAGCAACTACAGCATTTTAGAAATGCTGTAATAGCTCTTTTTACACAATTTTAGTTCAAAACAGAATCTATAGCATTTCTGAATGCTATTAAAAGTAGATTTCAGGTGTTAGTGTATTTCCAGCAATTAAATAACTTCAATTTAAAACACATAAACATTTTAAAAATCATATTTTAACGTTTAAAATGTTCATTTACATATCATTTAACATATATCTTTTTCACAATAAATTTCTTATAATTAAATCAAATTTTCAACAATTTACTTAATAAGTTTAAGTGTAAAAGTTCCAATTCTTCACATTTCAACAAATAGACTTAACACTTCAAATTTAAATTACCATTTCACAATTTAACAAAATTTCCAATTTTATTTAATTAACTTAAACCTTTAATTAAAACCAAATTTCACATTTCCTAGTCAAGTTATATTTTAAAAGATCACTTTTAAACATTCATTTATTTAACCACTTAAATTCATAGAAAAATCAATAATACTTTAATAAATCACTTAAATTCAAATTTAATCAAATTATCATATTTACCATTTCCAAATAAAATTTAATATCCATTTTATTTATATAACTTAAATATCATTTTTAACCAAAATTCCAAATTTCCAACTTAAGTTATATTTCAAAAATCCAGTTAAACAATTCATTAATTACATTTTTAACACATAGAAAAAAATCATAATTTCTTTATTTTAAAACATTTCAAAATCTATTTAAATCAAATTTCATAAATTTATAATTTTTAAAATACTTAAAAATATCCAAAACACTTTATAAAATAACCACGGGCCTGTATATAATTTTCTAACCTAGGTCAAGTGATACGGATATGTATCATTTCAATCCGCAGTTAAAAAAGAAAAATTCGGGTTCTATCATTTCAAACCCGCAAACCCAAGTTAAAATAAATTAAATAAAAATCGTTCAGGCCTATCATTTCAGCCCATAACGATTTTTCCCTATTCTAAAGTCCGTTCGGGTATGTATCATTTCAACCCATAGTGATTCTAGTCTACAGGGAACTTGCAATGGTGATAACAGATATAAATAACAGAATAACATTAAATAACAGTAACATATGATATAACATGTGTAATAACAGGTGTGAACATCATATGATAATAATATAAGCATATATAACATGATAATATATTTCTACAGATTCGCAGGGTGTCAATTTACTAGTTATATAGGTACATATTGTCTGGTGAGAATAACTCACTTGTTTAAGCTGGAGATGACGACCAAACACACACCACAGATTCTTTGAAGGCACGACAACATGAATATGATTTGAGAGTGGAGAGCCAAATATAATTGCCTTGTATACATATAAACAAAACAAGACAATGTATACGTAAATATGTAACACAAAACAATATCGAAATGACTTGAAATAAAAAGCAACAAAGGGCAAAGTGATTCGACCTTTCTTTAACCATTCAAGAGCTTGACCAAGGGGATCTTTTGCTCAGCCATAGCTTGACATAATCTCAGGTTATGGCATCAAAATAGCACGACAACAAGGAGATGATGATGGTAGGAGTTACATATGAATAAGACAAAGGGTCAAGGCAAAATAAGTGGAGTTTTGGTGCATTTTTGGCTCATCCAAAGGCAAGTGGGGCTTGGCCCTTGCATGGTTCAGGTCTAGACAGTAGTTTAGGTGGTGAGTAAAGGTGGTATCAAGGTGGTGGTGGTGGCTCAAGGTGGTGGCCTTGGTGGTGGATGAAGGGTAGATAAAGGTAGGCTTGGCTATGTAGTTGTTTATGGGGTTTTTGACATTGTTTTGTGGTGCTAGCTTCAAGGAGAGGTCACGGCCATGGGTGGATTTGAAATGATGGCTGGAGATGATGACAAGGAAGAGTGGTAGTGGATGGTGGAGATGGTGGAGGGTTTAGCCGAGCAAAGCTATGGAAGAATCAAGCAAAACAATAGAAAATTTAATAGGAAATGAAGAAGAGAAAGCTAGAGAAGATGAAGCCATTACCCAAACAACTTCAGAAATGTTTTTGGCCGTGAATTGTGAATGGAAGGAAAGTCTTTCACGTGAAACAATAAGGAATACACGGTTACAAAAGAATAAATGAGCCGTTATGGAAATATGAAGGGTTTGGTTAATGAAAAGTCACACAATTTACAACTTAAGTCCTTTCAAATTTCCACTTATTTTATTTTAATTTTATATAACTGAAATATAAATATAAACTCAGATAAAATACGAAAATTTAGTAAATAAACAAAGAAATAAATAACTAAATATTAAATATAAATAATTAAATCAAGAAAATAGCAAAAATTGTCATCTAGGCTAGAAATTTTGAAAATAAATGGTATAAACTTTAGAAAATTCATATGAGCTTGTAATATATTTTTAAACATAAATAATAACATAAAGTAAAAATATATTCACAAAATAAATATTTAAAATTTAATTTACATATAATTTTTAATGAAGAAAATAGCAGAAAATAGGAAAACAGCCTTTAAAAATGAAAAATAAATACAGTAAATTCTGGAAAAATTCTATTATCATTTTAAATATATATAAAGACAAAAATATACATAAAATAACATATTAACACATATTAAAACAAAATATAAGAAAGAAAATATGATTTATAAAATTTAAAATAGGCAAAATTGCACAAATAAACAAATTATACTAAAAATTGAAATGTGCATAAGTTTTACATTTTAACTCCGTTTTCAATGAAACGAAAAGCAGTATTCATGTTATTAAATCTATTTTCATAATAAAAGATAAAATTTATAATTTCAAACTATTTAAAATTTAAACTTAAAAGTCAAAGTTTGACTATTGACCAAAATTCACATTTTCAGAAAATATTAAATTTAGTCATATTTGGAATTCTAATCCACATCAAAGTCAAAGTTTATATTTAAAATAACAAAATTTATTCTTTTTCATAAATAAAGCTTTTGAATCTGGAAAAAATCAATTTAAGAATATTTGTAAAATACAGGGTTGTTACAAATACTTCATAAAACTTTCATCTTTTATTCACACTTTTAAAAAGATACTTCTTTATACATAACCATTTTACATTCTTATTTCCAAATATTTTTACTTAAAAACACAGTTCTAGAAGATAAATATCTTATTGTAACATATCTCAATGGTTTCTGAAAAAATCATTTACAAAATAATTCATTTGATTGATAAATTACCATAACTTCCTTTAACCAATGTTAAATGTGAAAACATTCTTTATTATTTAAAAATTACTTTATAGATTAATACTCTTTTATTAATTAAAACACCCTTTATACATATTTATTCATTTACTTTTACAGTCTCAATATATAAAAGTATTCATATACTTATTCAAATGTTTTAAGTATATTCATAATTTACTTAACAAGTTTTACTTACTTTAAAACATAATCAAAGAGATTAAAAACAAAACATTATCATAGTGAACTCCTTTTCTTTTATTAAATAAACATTTAACATTTACTATTTTTTTATAAAAGATTCCAATACTTGTTATTATCTTTAAAATCCCATTATTAAAGATCTAAATATACCCATAAGATTTCTTTCAAAGCGTCATTCAAAGGTTTAAAAAAAACTGTTGCTAAAACATTGTTTACTACATACCTAAAATCATTCATTATTAACTTTAACCATTTTTTTAAAGATCAAAGCAAACCCATGCTTATCAATTAAGATAATACACTTGATAAAAATTGATAACCATTAATTAATTTATCAATTGATGATTCACATTATGCTTTGTAACTTTAGAAAATTATATAAATCAAGAAACTCAAAAATGATACCAAAGAACTGGGTACCACCAATAGTATCGCATATTCCCTTAACAAGAACAAGAATATCTAAGAGAAACTTTTACCATCCGAACACATCTCCTGTCCATTTTTAGTTACTTTCGAGCCACTTGAATTAATTAATCATAAGATTGTTTTTCGTTTTCAAAATCCCATTTTAGAAATATTACTATTATTATTCCTTTTTCAAAAATCATTCGAAATTTATTTCAAAAATACCGGAATTTAAATTCTCAAAAAATCCTTTACAAAGCAAGTTTTATAAATCCAGTTTATAAAATTACTTATATAAAACATATTCGTAAGATTTATTTATCTTAAATGAATTTCTTTAATCTTAAACCAACATTATTATTTATCGAATACCTCATAGTTAAATTGTGAAACTAAATTCACAAGGTGTTTGTATTTATAGTTTAAATTAAACAACCAATCAATCAATGATAATAACTGGGTATTATCATTACCTTAATCAAATAACTATATTCAAAAATATTCTTTATATTCAAAATATAATCGTAGGTAAAATTATTTCATTTACCAATTTTCAAAAGCAAAATCATTTTTATATATCATTAATAAATACGCACTTATATATAATACTCTCAAACTCATCTTATGGTGATATTAACCCTATCTTTAATGATTACTCATCCTAGGGTATTACTAACCCTATCTCTAATGAGACTTTACCCTACAAAAGCCAAGGTGTTCGCTCAACCTAAGCTCTGATACCAAAATGTGATGACCCATTTCTTTGACTCTTAAAAATCGACACTAATACATCCTAGGTATTCACGTGCCGCAAATCCAACTGCTAGAGAGGCGGATTCTCGAGAGTAAGAAAGAAAATAAAGACAGAAAAGAATCTCACACGGATGGAATAACTTATATTATTCCAAAATATAAACTTTACAGTAGAAATTCGAATACATATATCAGAGTTAAATATGGGCAGTTATAAATATCTATCTCTACCAATGCGGAATACTATAGCATATGAGTGTGATGGAAATGGATAACAATCTTCAGAAGAATCTTCTAACTCCATGCTCCGAGCTCTTTCAGATTTCTTCGAACTAAACCAAACTACCAGGCTGCTTAGGGAAAATTATGGCACCCAGAGTTTAAGAGAAAAGGAAAATAAAATCCGGGTCAGTCATGGGACCGGTGTGAGAAACTCAAAATACGTGGATTGAAAAGAAAAGGTATCTCATAAGACCACACCCACACATAAATACGGACGGGTTTTTACCATATGATAACCAAAATATTTGATACTCAAAATCATTTATATTATTTTTAATGACATTCCTTTGAAAACATTGGCGAGTAAACTTATTACTCTTAGCCGAAATTGTTACCATATTAAATTCTGCTACGTTAGGCTCTACAAACAAAACTCTTAAAAGCTCGTTCAGGGAATGGATTTCCTTACAATGGCAGGTAAGGGACCATCTTCCATACAGTATATCTCTAGAGGAATGTACCGAGGATACACAAACAATCCTCCGCATCTGGAAAGCTTGGCCTATCCCTATTTGGCACTCATACATGGCCTAGATAGAACCGAATATGACATCACCCCGGTCGTAACTAACCAATCCATGGCCCCATAGCATACACCACATACTCGACATATAGAGAGTAATCTAAAAAGGTGATGACCATACCCTAATGGTTGCGAACCACATATACTGATTTCTATAAACGTATAACTCCTGAGCTCGTATGTCTCAAGAAAGGGTGTTAAGCAAAGAGAAGTTGCCTTCTCCGCCACCAAACATATGATACGTTCATAGAGATCGATTTATGTTACTATAAATGCAACGTCAAACATTCGTCCATACAAGTCGTCTAGGAAAAGGACAAACTGAAGGCACTCTCCTACCATATCCTGTCGAGAGTTACCCCTGGGATTAGTAGCGAGAAGTCCTTGCGTCGAAGATCTTAAATATAGAACTACTGCCACATAATATGATATGGGAAATTTCCCCCAAGGGTCAGTGATAAGCATCCCTACATTCCATCTTCCAGATCATATCCATGTCTTTACTTCGAATACGTAAATTGGTTCGAAGTGGTTTCCGAAAAGGAATTACCCCAAATTCGACCCCGGTTCCTTCGAACCAATCATCGATAAAAAGATGTTCTGTGAATAGAGAATTATTCTTTAATTGATTAATTTCTTTTTATCAAAATATCGTCTAGAGATATATATTTTTAAAACATTCTTTCCGGTATATATGGAATCATTAAACCTCTCATATCAAATCCTTTGATCACTTAAATCCTTTTAAAACTTGGAATAATTCAAAATCATTTCATTTTTCACTTAGGGAAATATTTCCAAATCATTTCATTTAGATCTTAACATAGATTTCTTAATTTAAAATCCAAAATTTTGATTGAGTTAAAACCATGTTATCTTGAATGTAAATAAAAAACCAGTAAATATTTAGTGAGCAGAATCTATAGAAATAATCTAATTCTACTCAATATCGATTCCCATATTCAACAAGTACTATGGGAGGAATAACGGTGAAATCGCCTTTTAAATTCCATGAATAGTACGAGTTCCCTCTTCGGGCATTAACGCTAAGTTCAAGAAGATTATCTCCATAAAATCCAAATTATTTATATTCGAAAAAATATACCATTTATTCTTTGAAAAGTTTTGATCCGAGTATATCAAATTTACTATCCCCTCCGTTGGGCCAGTCCGGATAGCTAGAGAGAGCGGGAAACTAGTTTTCCAAACTCAAGCCTAGACACTATCTCTCTGACACCCACACGGCAGTCAAGTTATTTGATTGACTCTAAATAATTTAACATTTAACCATTCCATAAATCCTTTAAATCACCTTTAAAATACTTTATTTATCATTGGAAAGCATTTACAAAAGATTTGAAAAAGAACGGTTGCTTTTAAAACTATATTTCAATAGTTATACAAAAGTGCTATCGAAAGTGCTTTTTAAGCTATATTGATTAAAATGACTTTTTATCATTTGGAAACTCATTTTTATAACTCAAATTACTTTTAAAACATTTTAAAATATTTTTAGACTTTAATTCATAATTTTATAAAAATTTAAAATATCATTTTCAAAGAAATCCTTTTATTGATTCCGAACTACAAAACCACGATTTTTCTAAAAACTTGTTTTACTCATATTTCAAAATCTACTTATCGAAATCTTGATTTTCATTCTTTGTTTGAAAACTATAATGGTTTGGAAAATTCTTATCTCGAAGAATTCTGAGCTATATTCCATTCTGTATACTGGTTTGACTTTTATGATGCGAAATCACTAACTGCCGTTACGCGACACGCCTGTTTTGACTATATTTTCAATATTCATTTAAACTTTACCAAAACACTTTCATATTTTTATAAAAAATTTCAAACTCATTTTAAAACCTTTTTAAAGAGGTTTAACATTCCATATGCACCAATTCATTCAATAAAGGAAAGTGATTTCCTTTAAGCGTATCGACGTGTATCTCCGTGACTTGCATATATATTATTCAACATTCATATTAGACAACCAACTTGATGATCAAAGCATATTAAATATCCATTGCAAACATCATATCATCATCCAAAAATATAATATAAGTAAGAGTTTCTCACATTGATTTTCTATCGGAAAAAGGCTATAGTTGCATTAACTCGTGATCCGAGCTCACGAACCCCAACACCTTGCCTCTAATGTGCTCAGCCATTCCATGCCAAAAGTGGTTCCCGGCCAAGCATAGGGAATGAGGTGTTGTTGTTTGGATTATTATTGAATTTACTAAAAACTAGACCTAAAAATAGGTCATTTTCTCTTGGTTTATGGACATTCTACTCTTTGAATTTGGAAATGTAGTCAGCATGAAAGTTGTAAAAATTCTTTTCTTTATGGTTTCATAGAAAGAATCATCCAATTTGGATTAGTTTTGAATGATATATGGTCAAATGAAGAAGAGGCATTCTCAGATTTACAAAAATCACACCTAAAAATCGGTCAAATTCTAACTGTATATTGGACATGTTACTCAAAGAATTATAAAAAACGGCAAAAGGAAAGTTCTTAAAAATTCTTTTCTCTACAATTTGAAAAACATGAAAACTCGATTTCTATTTGTTATGAGGAAGATATGATTAAAAGGAGAGAGGGCATGCTTAGAACTAAAATTCTGGGCCCGAAAATGCAATGGAACGAAGTGGGGTTTTGAGCATGACTAAGCTTAGAATGGGAAGAAGTGTTTTACTAGAAAGTTGTAGCTACTAAAACATAATCATATAGAAGTGGGTATTCATATACTTATTCAAATGTTTTAAGTATATTCACAATTTACTTAACAAGTTTTGCTTCTTTTAAAACATTATCAAAGAGATTAAAAACAAAACATTGTCATAGCGAACTCCTTTTCTTTTATTAAATAAACATTTGACATTTACTATCCTTTTATAAAAGATTCTAATACTTGTTATTATATTTAAAATCCTATTATTAAAGATCTAAATATACACATAAGATTTCTTCCAAAGTGTCATTCATGGGTTTAAAACAAATGTTGCTAAAACATTGTTTACTACAAACCCAAAATCATTCATTATTAACTTTAACCATTTCTTTTAAAGATCAAAGCGTACACATGCTTATCGATTAAGATAATATACTTTGATAAAAATTAACAACCATTAATTTTATCAATTAATGATTCACATTATGCTTTTTAAGTTTAGAAAATTATATAGATCGAGCAACCCAAAAATGATACCAAGGAACTGGGTACCACCAATAGTATCGCATATTCCCTTAACAAGAGGAGGAATACTTAAGAGAAGTGCTTACCATCCGAACACCTCCTGCAAATTTTTAGTTACTTCTTGAATTAATTAATCATAAGATTGTTTTTCGTTTTCAAAATCCCATTTTAGAAATAATACTATTATTATTCCTTTTTCAAAAATCATTCGAAATTCATTTCAAAATTACAGGAATTTAAATTCTCAAAAATTCCTTTATAAATCAAGTTTTATAAATCCAGTTTATAAAATTACTTATATAAAACATATTCGTAAGATTTATTTATCTTAAATGAATTCCTTTAATTTTAAACCAACATTATTATTTATCGAATATCCCATAGTGAAATTGTGAAACTAAATTCACGAGGTGTTCGTATTTAAACTTTTAAATTAAACAACCAATCAATCAATCATAACAACTGGGTATTATCATTTCCTTAATCAAATAACTATATTAAAAAATATTCAAAATATAATCATAGGTAAAATTATTTCATTTACCAATTTTCAAAAGCAAAATCATTTGTATATATCATTAACAAATACACACTCATATATAATACTCTCAAACTCATTCTAGGGTGTTACTAACCATATCTCTAATGAGTTACTCATCCTAGGTATTACTAATCCTATCTCTGATGAGACTTTACCCTACCAAATCCAAGGTGTTTGCTCAACCTAAGCTATAATACCAAAATATGAGGGCCCATTTCTTCGACTCTCGGCAATCGACACTAATAAATCCTTGGTATTCACGTGCCGTAAATCCATGTGCCGAAGAGCTAGATTCTCGAGGGTAAGAAAGAAAATAAAGACCGAATAGAATCTCACATGGATGGAATAACATATATTATTTCAACATATAATCTTTACAGCGGAAATTCAAATACCTTTATCAGAGTTAAACATGGACAGTTTTAAATATCTGTCCCTACCAATGCGGAATACTATAGCACATGAGTGCGGTGGAAATAGATAACGATCTTCAAAAGCATCTTCTAACTCCATGCTCCGAGCTCTTCCAGATTTCTTCAAACTAAACCTGACTACCAGACTGCCCAGGGAAAATTAGGTCACCTCGAGTTTAAGGGAAAAGGAAAATAAACTCCGGGTCAGTCATGGGACTGGTGTGAGAAACTCAAACGGATTGAAAATAAAAGGTATCTCATAAGACCACGCCCACATATAAATACAGATAGGTTTTACCTTATGATAACCAAAACATTTGATACGCAAAATCATTTTATATTATTTTTAATGACATTTCTTTGAAAACATTTGCAAGTAAACTTATTAATCTTAGCCGAAATTGTTACCATATTAAATTCCTGTATGTTAGGCTCTACAAACAAAACTCTTACAAGCTTGTTCGGGGAATGGATTTCTATAAAATGGCAGGTAAGGGACTACCTTCCATACAATACATCTATATAGGAATGTACCGAGGATATACAAACAATCTTCCACATCTGGCAAGACCGGCCTATCCCTATTTGGCACTCATACATGGCCTAGATAGAACCGAATATGACATCACCTCGGTTTTAACCAACCTATCTGGGGCTTCGTAACATACACCACATACTCGACATACATAGAGTAATCTAGAAAGGTGATGACCATACCCTAATGATTGCGAACCACATAGCCTTGCGGTATACCCTGTTTAAGCCAATACCGGGTGATAAGGCCCGAGGTAGCGATTACCTTTCATAGAGCACATCCACTTTGAATGCCACATTGCCATCCCATAGTCACACAACTAATTTCTATAAATGTATAAATCTTGAGCTTGTACGTCTAAGGAAAGGTTGTTAAGCAAAGATAAGTTGCCTTCTCCGCCACCAAATAGATGATACATTCATAGAGACCAATTTATTTAACTAGAAATGCAACATCAGACATTCGTCCATACAAGTTGTCTAGGAACAGGACAAATTGAAGGCACTCTCCTACCACATCTAGTCAGGAGTTACCCATAGGATTAGTAGCGAGAAGTCCTTGCATCGAAGATCTTAAATATAGAACTACTGCCACATAATATGATATGGGAAATTTCCTCCGAGGGTCGGTGACAAGTAGCCCTACATTCCATCTCCCATATCATATCCATGTCTTTACTTAAAATACGTAAATTGGTTCGAAGTGGTTTTCGGATAGGAACTGCCCCAAATCCGACCCTGGTTCCTTTGAACCAATCATCGATAAAAATATTCTGTGAATAGGGAATCATTCTTTAATTAATTAATTTCTTTTTATCAAAATATCTTCTGGAGATATATATTTCTAAAACATTCTGTCTGGTATATATGGAATCATTAAACCTCTCTAATCAAATACTTTTAGTTACTTAAAACCTTTTTAAACTTGAAATAATCGAAATCATTTCATTTTTCACTTAGGAAAATATTTCCAAATCCTTTCATTTAAATCTTAACATGGATTTCTTAATTCAAATCCTAAAATTTTGATTGAGTTAAAACCACGTTATCTAGAATGTTAATCCAAAAAGAGTTAATATTTAGTAAGCAGAATCTATAAAAATCATCTAATTCTACTCAATATCAATTCCCGTATTTAACAAGTAATATGGCGGGAATAACGGCAAAATCACCTTTTAAATTCCACGAATAATACGAGTTCCCTATTCAGGCTTTGACACCGAGTTCAAGAAGATTATCTCTATAAAATTCAAATTATTTATATTTGAAAAAATCATATCCTTTATTATTTGGAAAATTTTGATCCGAGCAAATCAAATTTACTATCCCCACCGTCGGACCAGTCCGGATAGCCAGGAAGAGCAGGAAACTGGTTTTCCAAACTCAAGCCTAGACACTATCTCTCTGACACCCATAAGGTAGTCAAGTTATTTGATTGACTCTAAATCAATTAACATTTAACCATTCCATAAATCCTTTAAATCATCTTTAAAATAATTTATTTATCATTTGAAAACATTTACAAAAGATTTGGAAAAGAGCGGTTGCTTTTAAAACTATATTTCAAAAGTTATAGAAAAATGCCGCGGAAAAGTGCTACAGAAAGTGCTTTTTAAGCTATATTGATCAAAACGACTTTTTATCATTTGAAAATTCATTTTTACAACTCAAATTACTTTTAAAACATTTTAAATTATTTTTAGAATTTATTTCATAATTTTAAACAATTTTAAAATATAATTTTCAAAAAAAAATCCTTTTATGGATTCCGAACTACAAAACCGCGATATTTCTAAAAACTTGTTTTAATCATATTTCAAAATCTACTTGTCAAAATCTCGATTTTCTTTCTTTGTTTTATTACTATGGATATTTTAGTTTGGAAAATTCTTATCTCAAATAATTCTGAGTTTTATTCTATTCTATATACTCGTTTGACTTTTATGTCATAAAATCACGAACTATTGTTACGCGACGCGCCTATTTTTGACTAAATTTTCAATATTCTTTTAAACTTCACCAAAACACTTTCATATGTTTATAAAACATTTCAAACTCACTTTTACACCTTTTTAAAGAGATTTAACATTCCATATACACCAATTCATTCAATAAAGGAAAGTGATTTCCTTTGTGCTTATCGACTTGTATCTCTGTGACTTGCATATATATTCAACATTCATATTAAACAACCAAACTTGATGATCAAAGCATATTAAACATCCATTGCAAAAATCATATCATCATCCAAAAATATAATATAAGTAAGAGTTTCTCACATTGATTTCCTATCAGAAAAAGGCTATAGCTGCACTAACTCGCGATCCGAGCTCACGAACCCCAACACCTTGCCTCTTAGTGTGCTCGGCCATTCCATGCCAAAAGTGGTGCTCAGCCAAGCAAGGGGAATGAGGTTTAGGACTTTGGATTATTATTGAATTTACCAATAACTAGACCAAAAAATAGGTCATTTTCTCTTGGGTTTTTGGACATTCTACTCTCTAAATTTGGATATGTAGTCAACATGATTTAGCGAATTCTTTTCTCTACAGTTTCAAAAAAAGAATCATCCAATTTTGAAATGACCCTCCTATTTCCACCCTAATTTCATAAGGATTTTTTTTTTTACTTAGAGATGATATATTGATATATCATTCATTACAAACATATTTTCCAAGGTCATTTTCTTTTTCCAATAAACAAAACTTATCCAGGATCAAAATAACTTACCAATATAAATATATCAGTGCATATCTAATAACATACACATACATATGAAGATGTATGTGTTCTTCTTGTTTGAATTCAGAGTATATATTTTTTTTTGTTCAATAACATCCTGTTTGATTTAGAGTTTTAGCAATTCAGATACATTATTGTATTCAGATTTTTGGCCATAAAATCCACTAGAAACATGTACTTTAGTCTGTCATTAGGATCAAGAAATGATCAAGTAATATTCAGTAGTAAACAAGCTTTTAATATAGATGTTTGTGTTTAAAGTCTGGATAATATTAGATTCAGTATAAAAGAAAGTGGATCCTAAGTGAACACAAGCAACATCTAGGCGTAATGGAAACGCGCCTAACTTATACACAAGAGGTCACGAGTTCGAGTACCATGCAGGTCGGTTCAAACACCATTTTTGTTTTTTTTTTGTATAGTTTGAAATCTGATACCTACTTATCTTTGTACATATATATCTATAGTTTGCCTATAACCTAACATACAAAACAATTCTTCTTACTTTATTATTTTTAAAACCCATTCCTACATCTGTTCTAGGAATTATAATTATATTTTTGCTCAAATATCAACATGTACACAGATATACATGTACATGTCAATATCTCTGCTCATTTTCCAGAAAACTGAGTGAAACAATTGCTAAATGTACTATGCTTTGAAATGCATCTATATTTTCAAGATACAGCCTATCATGATCAACCAATACTTCATTTAGTCGAGGCTGGTTAACTCATGAGTCCTGTATATGCTACTCACTAGTTCAAAAATGATGGAGATACATTTCATTTCATTCTATCTGAAGCTTTTAGAAAGAAACATTTTACTTTTCCTAATTCAATTCAGAAATGAATTCAGATTTATTTACAAAGCATTACAGTAAAAAGAAAATATAATCCTTTTAAGTTTACTTCTTGCTAAATCCAGATTTTGTTCTAAAACTCAGTGCTCTGTTAAATCTCAAGATTAACTATTACATAATATAAATTTTACAAAACAGTAGCTCAACTACATATGCATATTTCTCTTCCAAACATCCATATCAATAATTAAAATCATTTCCTTGTTTCCCACTCAGATTTTTCCTTTGAGATTTTAAACCTTAGTGCATAATAATATATTTAACATGATACAACTAGTTCAGCTAACCATAATAGAATCCATTACATAACTGGAAATCTTAGAAACATAAAATTTTTCCTGAATACATGCAGATATAATCGACTTAAACTCTTATTGAAACTAGCTAGCATGTTCATTCACTCCTCCATAAAAGCCATAACTTCATTTTTACTTAGTGCCTGGGTTACCTGAAAGAACATAAGTGGCTGCCTCATTTTAAAATGAGACACCCCATATGCCATGAGCAAACAAGGGTCAGATCTATGATCTGGTATGAGTAACATCAATTCATTCATGATATTAAGCAGTAGAGAATATAAGGGTACTAACTTGTTATTTAAACAAATTTCTGCAATCAATTATTTTAACATAATATAATTAAGTTGATTCAGGTATGATATATTCATTTATCATTCCTTCACTTGCATACATAATCATGCAAACATAATTATCTATTTGCAACAATTTCATTTACTGGAATCATCTTGGTTCCATACCATTCAACCTAAGAAATATCCATATTCCTATTTCTTCATTTACAGGTTGTAATATTCAATTTAAATCACTGCCTCATCTGCTATTAAGGAATCACTGGGACACATTGCAATGAACTAATTCACATCATTGCACAAAGATCTCAGGGCTTAAACAAACCATGTGCCAACTTGCATACTTCAAATATGACAAGCACTCCAGCAGCTTTCTTGGCCTACTCTTCCCTAGTTTATTTACTAGTGTATTGTCTTAATTCCTAACATCAAATATGCTAAGTGAACATGTCACTGAAAACATGGAAACATCCATAAACTTTCCTAGCATAATTCTCCTCAGAAATAAGCAAACAGTTATTTCCTAAATGGGGTCAAAATGTCTTGATCTTAGTAAAATATGAGAATATTTTCAACTGTAAAAGAGGCATGGCATGTTATATTGATCTGCAAGCCTTTATGATTGATTCAGATTCAAGATCTGGTTCAATCATAATTTTAGCTTGTGGGTTTCTTTTTTTTTTTGATTTGATTAAGGGCTCAGCACTTAGAAAATTTCTATTGCACCCTTATCATTTTTCTTTTCAAGCCTCAGCACTTATACCAAGTATAATGCAGCTCTAATCATTTTTTTTTTATAAAGTTTCCATGCCATAGATCTATAACAGTTGAGAGTATTCTCTATATAATTTTTAAGATCCTAAACTTTAACATTTATGAGAATAAATAAAACAGTATAATACTCATCCAAAGACAAATGTCTCAACCAATCAAAGATCATCCAAAATCATCCATATTAAATCATATCAGATTTAAAATAAGACATCCAAAAAGCATTGATGAAATCATATACATCAAAACCAGAAATACATAAATAGCAGTATAAAAAGTGGCTGCCTCAACTCAGGTCTTAATGCCATGAACTCAGTGAGATTACTCACCTAAATGTTTCTTCTTATTAATCCAGAAAATTCTTGTTTGAGTGTTCTCTCCTTCCTTCCAATATTTTCCTTCTTTTCTTATTTTTGTGCAGCTCGGGGTAAAAATGATTCTACTGGCTAAACTGCCTATTTATAAGCATTTTTCCTCTAGGGTTTTGTTGAAACAGAATTCCATTTCTGTCCTGGCTAGCATCATGCATTTTTCATTTATAATACCCCGACCATTTTAACCAAATTAAAGGCTGCATTTTCTTTCTTTTACTTTTCAGAAAATGGCTACTCTTCTAGTCATGTTAAAAGTGTGACTATCCTATTTTTATTTTAATTATTTCTGAAAATCCCCTTTGCTATTTTTGCCTATACAAGCTTATTAACTTGTATCACATTTCATGTCATTTTAATGTCATAGTTTTTACTTGCTTATATATGTATATATATACTTTTCAGTGCTTAAAAATATATATATTTGTACACATATCTTATCTAAGCTTATTTTAATTTCTCTTTAATTTCAGAAGCATATGTACCTATATGTATACAGGTTTACTAATATACATAATTTTCTCTTCTGGGTTTTAAATAAAATTTGTTTACTGATTTAAAGTAAAGCCTACTTTTTCTTATTTTCTAAGTTGATCCATATAATTCCAGAAATCAAATATCCCTGTTGCCAAAAATCATGTTTGTATTATTTTTCAATTCTTGTTTTAAATCCAAGAAATCTGGAGTTCTTCCTTGTGCCATTTCAGTGTGCACGTGCACACATATATTTGCACACTATTTATTCCAGAGACTTCACCATATTTAAATCTAAATATTTCAAAATTAAATCATTTTTCAAAAATGATTTTTCACAAAATTTTGGGGTATTACATTCACCCCTCCTTTTAGGAATTGTGTCCTCACAATTTTTCTAACATTTATAGTGAGCATCTTTTTCTTTTCTGAAAACTTATCAAACATATGCATAAGCAAACAAATATCAACCATGCATAACAAATAATTTTTCCAGAAAAAAAAAATTACCTTTTAATTTGCAAAAAGCTTAGGATAATCCATTCTAATCTTATCCTCTAACTCCCATGTGCAGTCATTAGGATCACTACTCCACTGGATCTTAACTAGTTTCAAGGTTTTGCTCCTTAATTTCTTTTCTTCCTTGGCTACAATCCCCACTGGTTCTTTTTCATAAACCAAGTCAGGATTTATTTGAATTTTGGTAGGCTCTTCCAAAATGTCTTCTTTATTATGTACCCATCTTCTAAGTTGGGATACATGAAAAACATTATGCATTGCTTTCATTTCCTCTGGTAGTTCTAATTTGTAAGCTAATGAACCAATTCTTTCCAGAATTTTATAGGGTCCAACATACCTTGGTGTAAGCTTACCTTGCTTGCCAAATCTCATGACTTTCTTCATAGGTGAAATCTTGATGAAAACAAAGTCTCCCACTTCATATTCCACTTGCTTTCTCTTCCTATCTGCAAATTTCTTTTGCCTATCTTGAGCTGCTGCTATTCTTTTTCTTATTAACCCAATTCTCTCTGTAGTTTCTTTAACATATTCAGGTCCAAGAATAGCCCTTTCTCCAGTCTCTACCCAGCATATAGGTGATAAACAAGGCTTGCCATATAAGGCTTCAAATGGTGCCATCCCTATGGTGCTTTGGTAACTGTTATTGTATGTGAATTCAGCTAGATGGAGGTGGTCTTCCCAGTTGCCTCCAAAGTCCAGTGTACATGCTCTCAACAAATCCTCTAAGACTTTGTTCACCACCTCAGTTTGACCATCTGATTGTGGATGGTAGGCAGTACTTAAACACAATTCACTCCCCATAGCCTCTTGAAAACTTTTCCAAAACCTTGAGGTGAAGATGGTATCCCTATCACTCACAATGGTTTTGGGTATGCCATGCAACCTTACTACCTCTTTTATGAATATTTGAGCCAATTTTGGAGCATTTCTTTCTGCTCTAACTGGGATAAAATGTGCTACCTTAGTTAGCCTATCCACAATTACCCATATACTTGTGTTTCCCTTCTTAGATCTAGGCAGACCATCTATGAAATCCATAGATACGTCCTCCCACTTCCACTGTGGTATACTAAGGGGTTGCAATAGTCCTGATGGCCTTTGTGTCTCTGCCTTGACTTGTTGGCAAGTCATGCACCTTGCAACATATCTGGCCACATCTGACTTCATCCCCTTCCACCAAAGATTTCTTTTCAAATTTTGATACATCTTGGTGCTACCTGGGTGTATGGAGTACTTACTCCTATGGTACTCATTTAATATTTCCTCTTTCAATTCTATATTTTCTGGAACACATATCCTGTTTTTATTCCTCAAATACCCATTTTTATCAACTTGATAATTTATTACTTCCTCCCCTTTTGATATGAGCATTTTCTTTTCCACCATGTTTAGGTCTTGTTCCTGCATTTTCCCAATCTTAAGAAGTAAATCTGATTGCAGAGATATCATACTTAATTTCCCTTTACCTTCACCTTCTTCAATGGGCATCATTTGTTCCTCACTACTTTCCTCAATTTCCAAATCAGTAAGTATAGACAAATCCCTAAACTCTTCCATCATCAACATGGCTACTTTGGCATGTTGTCTACTCAAGGCATCTGCAACTTTATTTGCCTTGCCTGGTGTATACAGTATGTCTAGATCATAGGCAGCTAGGAATTCTACCCATCTATGTTGCCTCATGTTCAAATCTTTTTGTGAGAATAAATATTTCAGTGCCTTATGATCAGTGTACAAAATGAATTTAGCACCTAACAAATAATGTCTCCAAAGTTTCAAAGCATACACAACTGCTGCTAGTTCAAGATCATGGGTTGCATACCTGGTTTCATGTGGCTTTAATTGCCTAGATGCATAGGCTACCACCTGGTCTTGCTGCATCAACACAGCCCCTAACCCAGAGCCACTTGCATCAGTGTACACAACCAAATTTTCATTTCCTTCTGGCACTCTCAATACTGGTGCATTTATCAGAGCTTCCTTTATTTTGATAAAAGCTTGCTCACATTTTTCTGTCCATACAAAGGCTTGGTTCTTTCTAGTTAAATTGGTAAGTGGTGATGATATTTTTGAGAAATCTTTTATGAATCTCCTATAATATCCTGCCATCCCCATAAATGATCTAATCTCACTGATGGTGCTAGGCCTTTTCCATGCTTGGATTGCCACTACCTTGTTAGGGTTTACTGATATTCCTTTGGCAGAGATGACATGCCCAAGGAAATGCACTTCTTCTTTCCAAAATGCACATTTTGAAAATTTTGCCTTTAAATCATTTTCCCTTAGTCTTGACAAAACTAAATGCAAATGATTTTTATGCTCTTCCACTGTCTTGGAATAAATCAAAATGTCATCAATAAAAATCAGTACAAATTTGTCTAGATAATCTCTAAATATTCTATTCATCAAATCAACAAAATATGAAGGAGCATTTGTCAAACCAAATGGCATAACCAAAAATTCATATAAGCCATATCTTGTGTTAAATGCAGTGTACTTAACACTTGAGTCTTCAACCTTCATTTGATGGAATCCTGATGCTAAGTCTAGCCTAGAAAATATTTTAGCTTCACTGAGTTGGTCAAAGAGATCATCTATTCTAGGCAATGGGTATTTATTCTTGATGGTTACTTTATTTAGCTCCCTGTAATCTATGCACATTCTCAAGGTACCATCATGTTTTCTTACAAACACTACTGGAGAACCCCAGCAGGAATTGCTTGGCCTTATAAATCCCTTGCCTTCTAATTCTTCCAACTGATTTTTCAATTCTTTCAGTTCACTTGGCCCCATTCTATAAGGTTTCTTAATTATTGGACTTGCTCCTGGAATGAGATTAATTTGGAACTCAACTGGTCTGTTGTGTGGAACACCCTTAACTTCCCCAAACACATCCAAGTATTCATTAACTATGGGAATTTCTTCAATGGTTAGCTCACTCAGATCTTTTTCTAAGTCAACTAAATGATATAGTTTTCCTTCCTTAGCTACCTCACATAAAACTGTGATTCTCTGGCCTCTAGAATTTTGCAATGATATGGTGGATGAGTCTAAATTAATTATGGCTTTGAATTGCCTTAACCAGTCTACCCCCAATATAACACCTATATTTGGGTAATTCAAAACATATAAATTGGAAATAAAAATATTTCCTCCTATGTTTAACTTCACATCCACACAAATCATATTTAAAACACTAGAACTCCCCAATGGACTGTGTATATGCAATGGGGTTTCAACTAATATGCAATTCAGTTTTAGCATTTTAACCAATTCATAAGAAATTAAGGAGTGAGTTGCCCCAGTATCATACACTACTGTTATGGGTATGGTACAAATAAGTAATGTACCTTCCACTTGGCTATGGTTTACAGTGTTACTTTCCACTGTGGCTTTGCCTTTTCCTTCCAAATTTGCCAATTTGCCTTGCTGTTTATACTCAGGACAATTCCTCTTCATATGTCCCTCTTTCCCACATAGATAGCATTTGAAAGCTCCTCCTTTCAACTCTGGACATTTTGGTTTGATATGCCCTTCCTTTCCACACTGATGGCACACAATTTTCTTCTTGTCTTCCTTAGCTTTGACATCTCCAGTGCTTTTGTTACTAGCCTCTTCTTTCTTCTTATCATAAGGGTGATACCTCCCCTTACCTTTCTTGTTATTATTGCTCTTAAAATTTCTGAACTTCTCCCTTTCCTTGTCATGCTGTTCCAACCTCAAAGCTAAGTCTATCACATGATCAAAAGTCTTGTCTGCATAAGGTAACATAGCTCTGCTAAGTCCTGGGTTTAGACCTTTTATGTACCTATCATTTTTAGATGCTTCATCTGCCACAAGCATTGCTCCATATGTGGAAAGTCCCTCAAACTTTTGAGTGTATTCTGTGACAGTCATGGTTCCTTGTCTAAGCCTAATGAATTCTTCTAGCAAGGTAGTCTTTGCTGATGCTGGTACAAACCTTGCCTCCAACATCTCTTTGAATTGATTCCAAGTAATTTCATTCTCATTCCTTCCTGCAATGATTACTTCCCACCAGCCTAAAGCTACTCCTTTTAGCTGTCTTGAAGCCACTTGCCTCTTTCTTTGATCATCAAGTTGCATGTCATTGAAAATTCTTTCCAATGTTCTCAACCATGTTTGAATTTCCATGATACTCTCTGTCCCTTCAAAGCTTTTGCCTCCTAAATGAGTATATGTCTTAAGCAGTTTTGAGAGTTCTTCATAGGGATTTTCTTGCCTTTGTCCTGCCCCATCCCTAAATGCTCTCACCAAGTCTTGCAGATTGACCATTGGTGGTGCATGGGAAGATCCTGCTCCCTGATTTGGTGGTCTCCCTACCATAGTTTGCTAATAATAATTTACATAGCTGGTTAGTTTGATATTTAGTTCCTTTTAATTTTATTTCTATCTAAGAACTTGATCCTTACTTCTACTATGTTGAATAACATAGCTCTGATACCAACTGAAATGACCCTCCTATTTCCACCCTAATTTCATAAGGATTTTTTTTTTACTTAGAGATGATATATTGATATATCATTCATTACAAACATATTTTCCAAGGTCATTTTCTTTTTCCAATAAACAAAACTTATCCAGGATCAAAATAACTTACCAATATAAATATATCAGTGCATATCTAATAACATACACATACATATGAAGATGTATGTGTTCTTCTTGTTTAAATTCAGAGTATATATTTTTTTTTGTTCAATAACATCCTGTTTGATTTAGAGTTTTAGCAATTCAGATACATTATTGTATTCAGATTTTTGGCCATAAAATCCACTAGAAACATGTACTTTAGTCTGTCATTAGGATCAAGAAATGATCAAGTAATATTCAGTAGTAAACAAGCTTTTAATATAGATGTTTGTGTTTAAAGTCTGGATAATATTAGATTCAGTATAAAAGAAAGTGGATCCTAAGTGAACACAAGCAACATCTAGGCGTAATGGAAACGCGCCTAACTTATACACAAGAGGTCACGAGTTCGAGTACCATGCAGGTCGGTTCAAACACCATTTTTGTTTTTTTTTTGTATAGTTTGAAATCTGATACCTACTTATCTTTGTACATATATATCTATAGTTTGCCTATAACCTAACATACAAAACAATTCTTCTTACTTTATTATTTTTAAAACCCATTCCTACATCTGTTCTAGGAATTATAATTATATTTTTGCTCAAATATCAACATGTACACAGATATACATGTACATGTCAATATCTCTGCTCATTTTCCAGAAAACTGAGTGAAACAATTGCTAAATGTACTATGCTTTGAAATGCATCTATATTTTCAAGATACAGCCTATCATGATCAACCAATACTTCATTTAGTCGAGGCTGGTTAACTCATGAGTCCTGTATATGCTACTCACTAGTTCAAAAATGATGGAGATACATTTCATTTCATTCTATCTGAAGCTTTTAGAAAGAAACATTTTACTTTTCCTAATTCAATTCAGAAATGAATTCAGATTTATTTACAAAGCATTACAGTAAAAAGAAAATATAATCCTTTTAAGTTTACTTCTTGCTAAATCCAGATTTTGTTCTAAAACTCAGTGCTCTGTTAAATCTCAAGATTAACTATTACATAATATAAATTTTACAAAACAGTAGCTCAACTACATATGCATATTTCTCTTCCAAACATCCATATCAATAATTAAAATCATTTCCTTGTTTCCCACTCAGATTTTTCCTTTGAGATTTTAAACCTTAGTGCATAATAATATATTTAACATGATACAACTAGTTCAGCTAACCATAATAGAATCCATTACATAACTGGAAATCTTAGAAACATAAAATTTTTCCTGAATACATGCAGATATAATCGACTTAAACTCTTATTGAAACTAGCTAGCATGTTCATTCACTCCTCCATAAAAGCCATAACTTCATTTTTACTTAGTGCCTGGGTTACCTGAAAGAACATAAGTGGCTGCCTCATTTTAAAATGAGACACCCCATATGCCATGAGCAAACAAGGGTCAGATCTATGATCTGGTATGAGTAACATCAATTCATTCATGATATTAAGCAGTAGAGAATATAAGGGTTCTAACTTGTTATTTAAACAAATTTCTGCAATCAATTATTTTAACATAATATAATTAAGTTGATTCAGGTATGATATATTCATTTATCATTCCTTCACTTGCATACATAATCATGCAAACATAATTATCTATTTGCAACAATTTCATTTACTGGAATCATCTTGGTTCCATACCATTCAACCTAAGAAATATCCATATTCCTATTTCTTCATTTACAGGTTGTAATATTCAATTTAAATCACTGCCTCATCTGCTATTAAGGAATCACTGGGACACATTGCAATGAACTAATTCACATCATTGCACAAAGATCTCAGGGCTTAAACAAACCATGTGCCAACTTGCATACTTCAAATATGACAAGCACTCCAGCAGCTTTCTTGGCCTACTCTTCCCTAGTTTATTTACTAGTGTATTGTCTTAATTCCTAACATCAAATATGCTAAGTGAACATGTCACTGAAAACATGGAAACATCCATAAACTTTCCTAGCATAATTCTCCTCAGAAATAAGCAAACAGTTATTTCCTAAATGGGGTCAAAATGTCTTGATCTTAGTAAAATATGAGAATATTTTCAACTGTAAAAGAGGCATGGCATGTTATATTGATCTGCAAGCCTTTATGATTGATTCAGATTCAAGATCTGGTTCAATCATAATTTTAGCTTGTGGGTTTCTTTTTTTTTTGATTTGATTAAGGGCTCAGCACTTAGAAAATTTCTATTGCACCCTTATCATTTTTCTTTTCAAGCCTCAGCACTTATACCAAGTATAATGCAGCTCTAATCATTTTTTTTTTATAAAGTTTCCATGCCATAGATCTATAACAGTTGAGAGTATTCTCTATATAATTTTTAAGATCCTAAACTTTAACATTTATGAGAATAAATAAAACAGTATAATACTCATCCAAAGACAAATGTCTCAACCAATCAAAGATCATCCAAAATCATCCATATTAAATCATATCAGATTTAAAATAAGACATCCAAAAAGCATTGATGAAATCATATACATCAAAACCAGAAATACATAAATAGCAGTATAAAAAGTGGCTGCCTCAACTCAGGTCTTAATGCCATGAACTCAGTGAGATTACTCACCTAAATGTTTCTTCTTATTAATCCAGAAAATTCTTGTTTGAGTGTTCTCTCCTTCCTTCCAATATTTTCCTTCTTTTCTTATTTTTGTGCAGCTCGGGGTAAAAATGATTCTACTGGCTAAACTGCCTATTTATAAGCATTTTTCCTCTAGGGTTTTGTTGAAACAGAATTCCATTTCTGTCCTGGCTAGCATCATGCATTTTTCATTTATAATACCCCGGCCATTTTAACCAAATTAAAGGCTGTATTTTCTTTCTTTTACTTTTCAGAAAATGGCTACTCTTCTAGTCATGTTAAAAGTGTGACTATCCTATTTTTATTTTAATTATTTCTGAAAATCCCCTTTGCTATTTTTGCCTATACAAGCTTATTAACTTGTATCACATTTCATGTCATTTTAATGTCATAGTTTTTACTTGCTTATATATGTATATATATACTTTTCAGTGCTTAAAAATATATATATTTGTACACATATCTTATCTAAGCTTATTTTAATTTCTCTTTAATTTCAGAAGCATATGTACCTATATGTATACAGGTTTACTAATATACATAATTTTCTCTTCTGGGTTTTAAATAAAATTTGTTTACTGATTTAAAGTAAAGCCTACTTTTTCTTATTTTCTAAGTTGATCCATATAATTCCAGAAATCAAATATCCCTGTTGCCAAAAATCATGTTTGTATTATTTTTCAATTCTTGTTTTAAATCCAAGAAATCTGGAGTTCTTCCTTGTGCCATTTCAGTGTGCACGTGCACACATATATTTGCACACTATTTATTCCAGAGACTTCACCATATTTAAATCTAAATATTTCAAAATTAAATCATTTTTCAAAAATGATTTTTCACAAAATTTTGGGGTATTACAAATTTTGATTAGTATTGAATGAGATATGGTCAAATGAAGAAGAGGCATTCTCGGATTTACAAAAATCACACCCGAAAATGGGTCAATTCTAACTGAATTTTGGACATGTTACTCAAAGAATTATGTAAAGCGATCAAAATGAAAGTTCTTGCAAATTCTTTTCTCTACAACTTGAATAAATGAAACACTCGATTTTGAATTGTTTTGAGGAAGATATGATCAAAAGAAGAGAGGGCATTCTCGAAACTAAAATTCTGGGCCCGAAAATGCAATGGAAAGAAGTGGGTTTTGAGCATGGCTAAGCTTAGAATGGAAAGAAGTGGTTAACTAGAAAGTTGTACCCACTAAAATTTTGAATGGTATGAAAAAAATGATTGCACCATTTCATTTGGTTTTGAGAGAGTTGTGGAGGAATGAAGTAGAGGCAAAATGTTTAGGTTTTTATAGGCAAGTGGAGAGGTAGAAAATATCTCCACCTTACATCATCTATCATCACCAAACATCATTACATCCATCCCCTTCTTAAATCACCCTAGAATGGGCTGAAGTGATCTTCACATGGGTGCATCCATGTGCTTGTCCATGTGTGTGTACTTGTGTGTCCTTAGTTGACTTTGAGTTTGCTTAAGGCTTAAGAAATTAAGAAATATCTTATATGTTTTTTGTTATTTAATATAAACATGTATATGTATATATACGTGTATCCATGTGCATGTGAATGTCTTCATGTATGTGTACATCTATATGTGCATGTGTATGTCACATATAATACACAACGTTGCACAACTTCTACACGTTGAATCGTTATGAATTTCAATTTTGATTTCCGGTCTTATTTTCACTTATTAATTAACGTACATATATTTGTAAACAAATTTGAAAACCATTTTCTTATCATTATTAATAAATTAAAATGATCGCAATTGAATTATAAAACCATATAAATTAATATTAAAAATTATTTACAATAACTGCTTTTACATCGATAAAGCGATATCGATTTTTTTCTTATATTTTCAAATCAAATATATATCTTTATAAAACTATTATAAATGATTTCTTATCACTTTATAAATATTAAAAATGAATTATCATCATTTAAAATAATTATTAGAATAATTAAAATAATTATTAAATTGTTAAATCTCAATTTAAATTCATAAATCAATATTAAATACGATGCCATATTGGTGATGGCATAAATGCATTTAATTTCCAAAAATAAATTATTTTATTTCATATTCTTGTTTAATTATAAAAATAAGTGTATGTATCCAGCTCCGTGCGTGATGTTTTACGATTATAGAGCTGGTTATCGATAAAACCTTTTTCGGCTATTTTATCGATTTGAATCCCAAGAATTTTTTTGTAAATATCTATTCAAAATTAGATTATTATTATTTATTATCACTCAAAAATATTATTTGTATTATCAACCTTTTATTTGAATAATTTTAAATAATTTATCAAGGTGACAAATTTGCGGGTCGTTACATGTTATGCCGTCTACTATATCGTGATTTGTTTATGTATATGATACATGGAGCAAATATCAAATCCAAATTAATATCACTATATGGTTATTTGAGGTGTTCTCGTGTATTTATGAAATAATACTAGATTGTTTACAGAAATAACGAACTCTTTATGAAAGAGTGTTTAGATCAAACTTTATAAGTGATATTGAGTATAATATGTCAATAATAAATTCAAGTTAAGAATCTTTAACTAGGAAATGTTCAAAATAGAAGAGATTGTGGCTGATTCAACCAAAGGCTAAATACATTGACTTATAGCCATAATAAAGGCAACGTATATATAACTGTGTAGTAAATGCCCCGCTATTACCCCGCTATAACCCTGCTATATCTCATAGCGGATTTCTACCGCTACGATTTTTCTATATAGCCCCAAATATAGCCTTTCCGCTTTAAGCCCCGCTATTTTCGCTATATCCCATTATTCCCGCTATATTCCGCTATTTCCACTATATCTTCTTTAAAAGAAATGAATTAAAAAATGACATTTATACATTATAAAAATTATGAAATTAATTTATTTAATTGAATTTTTTATATATTTTTAGAAATGAAAATAATCTAATATTTTACTAAATTCAATTATGTTATATATAATAGTTTTACTTTTATTTACAGTATATTCACACATGTTTTTATTTAAATAATTTGTGTACTAATTATAATTCAATAGAATGTTAATTTTTTCATTTAATTACCATTTATATATTTGTAAAAACATTAAGTACGAGTTTTATATGCGATTTTAGAGTCATCCTCTATATCCCGCCGCTATATCCCACTATATCTCCGATATGACTTTTTGCACCTCTACCGCATTGAATCTACCGAGTGCTTTAACTGCACAGATATATAACAAATGGAAAAAATTTATAACTGAGCCGAATGTGATTCCAAATGTTAAGAATCTCATAACATTGTTATATGATAACATTGTTACGATATGGTTCATAAAAGAACTTAGAGCTTATTAGAAGTCGAGAGACATACTTCTTATTGTTCCACATGAGAAGGTAGCTTATCACCATTAGAGAGAATTGATTGACAAAGTAGATACTTGAAACATAATAATATAATCGTTCACCGAGACACTGACCCAATTGGTTTGAGGAAATGATTAGAGAAGTTGGAATAAGGTTCCATAGTTGACCCCAAGTGCAAGTGGGAGATTGATAGAGGTAGAGGTATGCCCTAGGGGTAATTACGTAATTTATTACATATATCTAACTTAGTAACCAATCTTGTTTGAAATAAATTGTGTTTTGTTTATATTAGATACTTGATATAATATAATATATTAATTAATTAATTTAATTAAAATTATATTTAATAGAAAATCCATAAATAGTATGTTTTGTGAGAATAGTTACAAAGTGTTGTAACCGTGAGTAATATATCATAATAAAAGTAAATATACCACTTTAAATATTTCTAGTCAAGATATATCGAGACTGGATATCGATACATTCGTTGATATTGGAGTACATAATGTTGTTCGAATGTTGGGCAGTGTATTACTCGTGACTGCAGGGGGCACCAAGGGGTTATGTACTGATAGTTATTGGATAGCTATGGAATGACTTACTCGATAGCTAATTTTTTTGTTGGTTAATATAACTAAGATCAAATAGAAAATATTGATGTGACAAAATTACGCGGTTCTCTTGACTTGAGAATATTGCTGATCTTTAATGTGGAAGCTCCACTTTGTTTATAGTTAAATCATGGAACAACACATATCAAACGACTATAGTTGCGTCGAGTGGAAGCATTGGAAGTGAAACACTATTCAAGAGAGGATTTGTCTGCTCGGGTATATGATGTTAGTATCACGGTCAACTAAAGTCAACTCAAAGTCAAATTTTTTAGCCAGAGCATTTTGGCTAATAATAATTGTTATTGTTAAACAAAGGACTTTGTATTTGGTTTATAGAGTTAAATAAGGACGGTATTAGAATTTTGATAATTATCAAATTCCATAAGTCCAAAGTGATATACTACCGACGAAGAGAATTGGTGTAAACAATAGTCACAGCTGGGTAATGCTTAACAAAGTAAAATTGGATTTTTATCGAAATCAAGTAAGCGATAAGTTTGGCTAAAATACCACACTATCTGCTCAGTGACATGTGAATGTTAATATTCAAACAATTCAATATTAATCGCTAACCAAATTTACACCTAAAGGGTCACACGATCGAAATAATGAATACTCCTTTGACTAAACGATTTAATTAATTCGGAATTATTATAGATTAATTAAATTAATTAATATTTATGAAATATAAATTACAGAATTTTATTTTGATTTGATGAACAAATATCATTTAATATATTTATAATAGTTATAAATGCATTAGTCGATATACGATATCGATGTGCGTTAAATTGGATTAATTGAAATACTTCGTTTAGGCTTTAAATGGGTTTGAAGCCCATATGGGTGGCTAAATAGTTCGACTATAATGGAGCATAGGGGTAATCAAATGATGGGCTAGAAACCTAGGGTGAGTGGATTAAAGGAAAGAAAGTGTAAGAGCAAAACATGGATTTTGGTCCTAACTTCTCTCTTCATTCCTCCTCTATACAAACATCTCAACACACTCTCATTTCATACTTCTGAAGCCTTCATTTATACCTACTTCTAGCCAAATTTTCCACCTCCCCGTCTCTCCATTTCCAAAGTCAAGTCAAAGTAAATCAGATCATATTCAATAGTTGGTGGTCATCGGTTTAGGGACTAGCAATCTACTGGGTTGTAAACTGTTTCAAGGAGTAGATCTTATCATTTTGAGGTGTTCTCATAGGTATTGGACATAAGGTAAATCCATAATAAGTTATGAATATTAGTGTTTATATAATATTTATATAATGTATATTATATTGTTAGTTAGCTAACGATTCTAATATATGAATATATTGTCACAATTGGATTAGTTCTATGTATATATTCCTTTATATTTATACAAGAAATTTCTATCATTTATATATCTATAAGGTGCATGGCTCAAATAAAAAATAATTTTTTGTTTTATTAATTTCATACACAATATTTAATTATACATATAAGCTTTATAAATTTAATATTACATCTTAACATATGCAAAATATAATGTTATAATTTAATATAAGTAGTATCATATATATATATATATAATATTTTTAATAAAGAACAAATAATTATATATATATATATTATTTTTAAATATTGTTTTAAATTAAATAATTAATATGAAAAGTAGTTATATCGATATATATAAATTATATAAAATATATTTTGTATTTTATAAAATCAAATTAGTATTAGGTAGACTTTCGATAGAGAAAATAAAAAATCCATATTTTATTTATTTTAATATTACAAATATCAACCGAAAATAAAAACAGATTTTAAAATAGATTTTTTTAATTGGTTTTTAAATTGGTTTTTAAATTGATTTTTAAATTATAAAATTATGTAATAAATATTCTAACAACAAAATGTCACTCAGAATTTTACTAAAAATTTAAAATTTATTTTAAAAATATTAATTTTATATTAATTTAAACAATATCCATACTAATATTTTATTTAAAACATATTTAAAATTAAAAAAATTATGTCGTACACATTATATGGTATACGTATATATTTAATATGTATATTTAAAAATATTTACAAAAATATGTATATATTTATTATATATATATGTGTGTGTGTGTGTGTAAGTTTATATTTAATATATAGATTTAAACAAATATATATATATATATATACATACACATATTGCTTTTGAATTTATAAAAATATAAATTAAAATTTATTTTAATTTATAACTGTCTTAAAATATACTTATTATAATTATATATTTATAATGTTAAAATTCCATGTACATGTTTATATGTGTGTGTGTGTGTATAATCATTTAAATAAAGTACAGTTTATATGTCTATATATATATATATTTATAATTGTATGTATTTATAATTGTAATATTTTGTATATATAAATTAAAGTATATAAACATACATTTGTATAATTTATTTGTATACTATATGAGCTAACATGTCCATTGTAGGGTAAATCTCAACACTTATATATGGACATGTTATACCTTGCATGGATTGTTATGTTACACATGCGCACACATACACATATGTGTCTGTGTGTGTGTGTTTATATAATGTAATATTAATTACAAAAAATAAAACTAAATTATAAATTTAAATAAAATAATGATTTTATTTAAAAAGAAATTTAGAAATGTTCTAAATAAATTATATTTCATAGGCCCAATATAGGTCTAAAATGGTAAAAAAACTGAAATTTACCCATTATTTCCTCAGCGGGCTGGCCCAATTTCAACAGCCTTTACTTGCATTATCTTATAAGAAATGATGTCTTATATCTATATGTTTTATTCCAACATGTTTTGTTGAATTTTCAGATAAATTAATAGCAATTGTATCGTCATAATATATTGGTGATTGTTCAGTATTTAAACCAAAATCTTAAAAGTTTTTTGCATGTATATGACTTGCGAATAGGCCGGTGTTACAGACATATATATTCTGCTTTTGTTATAGACAAAGAGACATAAATTTTCATTTTACTAAACCAAAATACAAGTGAATGTTCCAAAAATGGAAAGTTTCACTTGTATTTTTTCTATCGAGTTTATAGCCTACATAATCTGCATCACTATATGATATCAAGTCAAATAAGTCTTCCTTAGCTAGAAGAGTCCATAATCTTAATTATTACATATCGTAAGATGCATTTTACAACTTCAAGATTCTTTCCTTTGTATTCAACTGATATAATAGATAGTGACATACACTGTACATAATATTTGGTCTACTACCTTTCATATAGAATACCGAACCAATCATGCCGTGATATAATTTTCGATCTACGTTTGCTGAATTTTCTTCTTTATTTAATATTGCTGTAGATGCCATAGGAGTATGTTTACTACTCATATTAGGCAATGCCGAATCTTTTTATAAGTTCCTTAACATATTTTTTGACCTATAAAAATCCCATTACTCTGATGTTTAATTTGAAGTCCTAAGAAAAATGTTAATTCACCCATGCGATTCATTCACATTCATTTCTTGTTGTTTTTGAAAATTCCAAATTTGAATATATCATCTACATTTATTTATTTATTTAAAAAATATATCATCCAAATTTGTTCATTTATTTAAAAAATATATCATCTACATTTATTTACATAAGTTGAATATCTTTATCGATTAATTAAATAAATAAAGCAGTATAAACCTTCCCAATTTCAAATACTGACTTAATTAAGTAAGATTTAGATTTTTCATACTAAGAATAAGGTGCTTGTTTTAAACCATATAATGCACTTTTTAGTTTATAGACATGATTGGAAAATTTCTTATCTTCAAAGAATGGAGGATACTCAATATATACATCTTCCTTGATTATTCCATTCAAAAATGCTCTTTTAACATCTATCTGGAAAACTTTGAAGTTATTATAATTTGCATAGGCAAGTAGTGTCCACATGATTTCATGTCTTACACATAAGCAAAGGTTTAGTTGAAATAACGACTTCTTCTTGATTATATCCTTGTTTCACTAAATGCGCTTTGTTCCTCATAACTTCTCCTTGTTCATTTAGTTTGTTTCCATAAACAAAGTTAGTTCTAATAACATATTGGTTTCTAGGTCATGAAACTAATTCTCAAACATCATTTCATGTGAGTGGACTTAGTTCTTCTTATGTAGAAAGAATCCATGTGTCATCTAATTCTACTTACTTTGGATATTTGGTTTCGTTTTTTGAGATGAATGCTACACTACTTATTTTATTTAATTGACCTCTAGTTCTTATAAATGATTCACTATTTTGTAAAATATGTTTTTAGGATGATCTTTTAAAATTCTGGGCTTAGGTAATTTATTTTTGTTCATGTCTTCATTTTTTATAGTCTCGTTATTCGATTTTTTCTTTTCATTTGCGTTTATAATTTCATCTTTATCATAATTTGCTTTAATTTTGTCAAAATTTTCATCAATTGAAATGTTTAAAGTTTCTTCAATAATGTTAGTTCTTCTATTAAAGACTTTACATGTCTTACTTCTATTGGAATATCCAATAACTATTCCTTCATCAGATTTAGCATCAAATTTATTAAAATTATCTTTTGAATTAAGTATAAACCAATCCAACCAAAAAATTTTAAAATATGAAACTTTTGGCTTTTATTTAAAGAATAATTCATAATGAATTTGTTGTAAATGCTCTTATTATAATTCTATTTAAGATATAACATGTTGTAGCAACTATTTCAACCCAAAAATTCTTTAGTAAGTTACTATTATTTAACTCTATCCTTACACATTCCTGAATGGTTCCATTCTTATGTTCCACAACACCCAGTTATTGTGACGCCCCACCTCTATACCCACGCTAACCAAGAACACTACGATGTAGTGCTGTCAATTAGCACGGAGAATAAGGCTGTGGAGGAGCGACCATCCATGTAACTTCTTTGTGCGTGCACCGATACGTCAGATAGAATAGAATGCATATCTTTTAAGGAGGAAATCCGACATACCGATACAAACACAAAGCTATCACACGGTGGCTATATATAATCTTCGGAAACAAACATAGAAATAATCATAACATAAATCAGTCACAGACATCCATATCACAAAGGCGGAAGAAGATATGAATAAATATATAACACATGAAAGTGTACATCAGAGTAGTGGTCAGAAAGATCCACTATAATACAAAAGAATAGCATCACGTGCTATACAAAAGAATAGATACACAACATAGAGTCTATATCTCAAATGTGTACAACCAAAAACTACTAATCTAAGTAGTTAGCCAAAAGTCAGAATAATCCAGAAGAGAAGTCAAGCAGAAGCACCTGTAACATCTCGGTCTGACCCGAGTATTATTTATAAGAAAATAATAAACGGATCAGTCTAACTATAAATATCAGATGACATAATATAGGATAAGGGGTATGGCATACACATATAATAACCATGATGGCATACTACTATAAGTATGTAATGATAATCAACAAGGGATTAATCAATGTCACAAGAATCTTCTCAAAGATCCAAACACATAAAAAGGTAATGACACACAAATTCACCAATACACAAAAACTGATATCATATCAGTGAAAACCACAAAAGTTGGTGAAGCACTAAATCCAGAAATCAACACACGAAATCCAGAACAAATCCCAGAAATCAACACATGAAATCCAGAAATCACTAAAAAGGGGGAAGTCCGAACACACGGACGAGAAGCTATCTCATGGAAGCTATCCATTTAAATTTTCCGAACACACGGATGGCCCGTAGGCAAGTCTGACACACGGACGAAGAGACATCGCACATTGCTAGTCTAAACCATAAAATGATCATCATCGATCATAAAGAAGTGTCGATTACACTAAGCTAGTAAATATATGAGTTTAGCTTCATGTCCCATAACCACTTGCTTAACTTAAATATTTACGAACAAACTGTAGATCTTCACTAGGAAATTGTCACAAAAGGGTTCAATCGAACAAGTCCAAGAGCTAACCGACGAAGTGAACGCAAGCGTTTCATACCACTCGTTTTACTAAGTCGTTTAAGTTGATTTCTCGTTCAAGTGAAGTAAAGGCTTATATATATTAGTAGATTGGAAATCGGTTAGAGAAAACGAACTTTTGATATTTAAAATAGTGTTGAAATCGCTTTGATGAAAGAGTTTTGATATTTACTATTAGTATTGAAACCTTCATATATCTTTAAAGTGACAAGTCATAAAACGATTGTAGAAACAAATCAATTCACGTTCGAAGACGTGAGTAAAGTCCAAAGAAGTCAATCCCAAAACCATCAAAGTAGAAATTCTGATAAATGTTTTTTCAGACGAGATTGCCTACGCAGAGTAATACGGGGTTTGTGACGCCCCACCTCTATACCCACGCTAACCAAGAACACTACGATGTAGTGCTGTAAATTAGCATGGAGAATAAGGCTGTGGAGGAGCGACCATCCATGTAACTTCCTTGTGCGAGCATCGATACGTCAGATGGAATAGAATGCATATCTTTGAAGGAGGAAATCTGACATACCAATACAAACACAAAGCTATCACATGGTGGCTATATATAATCTTCGGAAACAAACATAGAAATAATCATAACATAAATCAGTTACAGACATCCATATCACAAAGGCGGAAGAAGATATGAATAAACATATAACACATGAAAGTGTACATCAGATTAGTGGTTGGAAAGATCCACTATAATACAAAAGAATAGCATCACGTGCTATACAAAAGAATAGATACACAACATAGAGTCTATATCTCAAATGTGTACAACCAAAAACTACTAATCTAAGTAGTTAGCCAAAAGTCAGAGTAATCCAGAAGAGAAGTCAAGCAGAAGCACCTGTAACATCTCGGTCTGACCCGAGTATTATTTATAAGAAAATAATAAACGGATCAGTCTAACTATAAATATCAGATGACATGATATAGGATAAGGGGTATGGCATACACATATAATAACCATGATGGCATACTACTATAAGTATGTAATGATAATCAACAAGGGATTAATCAATGTCACAAGAATCTTCTCAAAGATCCAAACACATAAAAAGGGTAATGACACACAAATTCACCAATACACAAAACTGATATCATATCAGTGAAAACCACAAAAGTTGGTGAAGCACTAAATCCAGAAATCAACACACGAAATCCAGAACAAATCCCAGAATTCAACACACGAAATCCAGAAATCACTAAAAGGGGGAAGTCCGAACACACGGACGAGAAGCTATCTCATGGAAGCTATCCATTTTATTTTCCGAACACACGGATGGCCCGAAGGCAAGTCCGAACACACGGACGAAGAGACATCGCTCAATCGCTAGTCTAAATCACAAGAATGACCGTCATGATCATAAGGAAGTGTCAATCACACTAAGCTAGTAAATATATGAGTTTAGCTTCATGTCCCATAACCACTTGCTTAACTTAAATATTTACGAACAAACTGTAGATCTTCACTAGGAAATTGTCACAAAAGGGTTCAATCGAACAAGTCCAAGAGCTAACCGACGAAGTGAACGCAAGCGTTTCATACCACTCGTTTTACTAAGTCGTTTAAGTCGATTTCTCGTTCGAGTGAAGTAAAGGCTTATATATTAGTAGATTGGAAATCGGTTTGAGAAAACGAACTTTTGATATTAAAAATAGTGTTGAAATCGATTTGATGAAAGAGTTTTGATATTTACTACTAGTATTAAAACCTTCATATCTTTAAAGTGACAAGTCATAAAATGATTGTTGGAACAATCTATCACAAAAATTCACATTCGGAGACGTGAATAAAATCCAAGGAAATCAGCTCAAAATGCATCAAAGTGGAAGTTCTGATGAATGCTTTTCAGATAAGATTGCCTACGCAGAGTAATACGGGGGTCCAGGGGGCAGCGCCCACGGCGGGGTGCGGGGCAGCGCCCCGTCACGGTACGACTTAGCGAAGGCAAGCTGGTCCAGCGACCTAAGGAAAAGTAGGTCATACGACCTAAGAGTTCACGCGAACTAACAAGGCTAAGGACAAGGTCGGAGACGACCTACGACTTAACAAAGTCCTGCGACCTAAGTGGGATGCGACTTAGTGGGGCATAGGTCGGAGACGACCTACGACTTAAGGTCAAGCGACCTAGTGAAATAGCAGGGGAAACATTAGGTCGGAGGCGACCTACGACTTAAGGTTTTAACTCGCGAACGACTTAGACTTAAGCTCCAATTCGAGCTACGAGCTAAGGCTGGAACGACCTAGTGGAGTTAGGTCGGGGACGACCTACGACTTAAGGTCATACGACTTAACGATTTAAAAGCCAACGACCTAGGACTTAAGAGCCATACGAGCTACGACTTAAGCTCAAATACGACCTAAGCCAGGACGAGATAGCAGAAGGCAACGACTTAAGTCTTAACTCGGGGACGACCTAAGATGTTATCTCGTGGACGACTTAAGGGGTTAACTCGTGGACGACCTATGGCTTAACTCGTGAACGACTTAGCACAGGCGAACAGAAATACAAAGGCGGTGACTTTTCAACGCGCGCGACTTAAGCCCTTAACTCGCGAACGACTTACGACTTAGGCTTAACTCGTGGACGACTTAGCAATGGCCAGAAACGACTTAAGGCCAGAAAAATCACCAAAACACTGAAAATTGAAGTTTTTCGCCAATCCAATCCAAACCAAATGCAAATGTTGATGCTAGAGTGATAGGGAATCATTCCCAACAGTCCAATGACAATCAAAGGCAAGATGTGAGATCAAAAATCTCACCTTTTCCACGAAATTGATGAAGATGAAGATTGAAAGCAAGGAGAAGCAATCCAAAGCTTGAATCCACAATCTTCTACTTGAATTTGATGTTGAATCTCGGATTTGCAATAGAATTTGAGTTGGGAGTTTTAATTTCTCTTTCCCAACACCATTTTTGACAAAGCTTGAAGTGTTTGAACAAATGAGAAAGAGGGTTGGGCTGAACTAAAGGGGTGCAGTCCAAACCAAAGTCAAAGGCGGGAAAAAGTGCCGAAAAGTTCACTATCTCCAAACATATCGAAGTTTACACTTAAAAAGATCGCAAACGTCATTTTAAACTCAATGGAAGTGGTCTCGAGTCCTAATTTGACCGTATGCAAAAAGTAGCTTTTCGGACTAACATCCGACTAACGATAAAATATTTAAATAAAATATTTAAATATAAAATCGATAGATATGCGGGTTGTTACAGGGTTCGACCTGACGGCGGTCCAGGGGGCAGCGCCCACGGCGGGGTGCGGGGCAGCGCCCCGTCACGGTACGACCTAGTGAAGGCAAGCGGTCTCGAGAAGCCAAACGACCTAAGGGAAGAATGCCACGCGACCTAGCAGAAGAACAGGTCGAACGACCTAGGGGAAAAACAGGTCAAACGACCAAGTACTAACTCGCGAACGACTTACGACTTAAGGGAGGCAAGCGACTTACGACTTAAGGGATAAGGTCATACGACCTAAGTGGAGTTAAAGGAGGCGAGCGACTTAAGGTCCAACGACCTACGACCTAGCAAACGAATGTCTTAACGACCTAAGCCTTGAACGACTTAGTGGAACGAACGACTTAACGACCTAAGCCTTGAACGACTTAACGACTTAAGCCTTGAACGACTTAACGACTTAAGCCTTGAACGACTTAACGACTTAAGCCCAAATACAAGCTACGAGCTAAGGTCTATACGACCTAACGACTTATCTCAGTACGACCTAAGCCAGGACGAGATAGCAGAAGGCAACGACTTAAGTCTTAACTCGGGGACGACCTAAGATGTTAACTCGTGGACGACTTAAGGGGTTAACTCGTGGACGACCTATGGCTTAACTCGTGAACGACTTAGCACAGGCGAACAGAAATACAAAGGCGGTGACTTTTCAACGCGCACGACTTAAGCCCTTAACTCGCGAACGACTTACGACTTAGGCTTAACTCGTGGATGACTTAGCGATGGCCAGAAACGACTTAAGGCCAGAAAAATCACCAAAACACTGAAAATTGAAGTTTTTCGCCAATCCAATCCAAACCAAATGCAAATGTTGATGCTAGAGTGATAGGGAATCATTCCCAACAGTCCAATGACAATCATAGGCAAGATGTGAGATCAAAAATCTCACCTTTTCCACGAAATTGATGAAGATGAAGATTGAAAGCAAGGAGAAGCAATCCAAAGCTTGAATCCACAATCTTCTACTTGAATTTGATGTTGAATCTCGGATTTGCAATAGAATTTGAGTTGGGAGTTTTAATTTCTCTTTCCCACCACCATTTTTGACAAAGCTTGAAGTGTTAGAACAAATGAGAAAGAGGGTTGGGCTGAACTAAAGGGGTGCAGTCCAAACCAAAGTCAAAGGCGGGAAAAAGTGCCGAAAAGTTCACTATCTCCAAACATATCGAAGTTTACACTTAAAAAGATCGCAAACGTCATTTTGAACTCAATGGAAGTGGTCTCGAGTCCTAATTTGACCGTATGCAAAAAGTAGCTTTTCGGACTAACATCCGACTAACGATAAAATATTTAAATAAAATATTTAAATATAAAATCGATAGATATGCGGGTTGTTACAGTTATGGAATACTTGGAAAAGAAAATTTATGTAATATCATTCTTATTACAAAAAATTTCAAAATTCCCATTTTCGAATTCTCCTCAGTGATCATTTCCTGTTGTTTTAATTTCAATTGACTTTTGATTTTGGATTCTTTTAGCAAAGTTTTAAACATTTCAAAAGCTTCATTTTTATGTTTTAGAAAATTTATATTTTATGTTTTGAGTTTTCAACATTAATTACAAAATATGAGAAGAATGAAGGGAGGTCGGAAGGGATGAACGGAAGATTGGAGGGGACCACGAAGTGGATGGAGGAACGACGGAAGGATGAATTGTTGCTCGTGCTTCCGTTTTTCTCAAAACATGAAAAATGAGAAAAAATTGTTTTCTATTTTGTGTGTTAAATTTGTTTTCTAAAATGGTCATTTTTCATAATATACATGCGTCGTGCGTACTTTTGTATGGACGAAAACTCAAAACTAAAAATGGTAAACCAAACATAGCTTTCATTTTTATGTTTTAGAAAATTTGTCCAAGTATATATTGAAAAATCATCTGCAATCACAATTTTTTTTATTATGGCTTATTGATTGAACTTGTGATGTTCCAAAGGGATCTAAGTAAAGAAGTTCTAGGGAATGCGAGATAGAGATCATATCCTTAGATTTAAATGGTTTCTTGTGAAATTTTCTAGACTGACAAGCATCATGAAGATTGTTTACTTTAAAATTCATTTTTTGATGTCCTCTTACAAGCTCATATCTTGAAACTATTGGTAAGTGTTTGAAATTTAAATGTCCAGAATTTTTATGTCAAATATATGGGTCATTAAAATCAAGCATAAGACAAAGGTAGTCATCACTAGACACTTTCATGTTTAAAACATAAATACTCCTGTTCCTTATACCTTTAAAATAGTTTTAGAGTCGTGATTTAAAATATAAAAACTATCATTTTCAAATAAGAAATCTTATTTTAAAGCCTTTATCACAAAACTGACTAATACTTAGCAAATTATGTTTTAAATTTCTAAAAAGTAATACATTTAAAATAAAAGGAGTTCTGAATTACCATCACCGTCATTCCCAATGACATATCACTTTGAATTGTCTCCAAATGTTGAGAATCCTATGAATATGTTTTGTGAAAATATTGCCATGATAAATATCATGAAAAGACCCTAGGGATCACGAGATTTCTAGATACATCTCCATAAGTTCCTCATTATAAAGGCAGTTTATCAACGATGGAGAGATATTGGCTAAACGAGTAGATAGTAATACAATATAGCAGGTTAATTCACCAAGGGACTAACTTGATCAGTTTTGAACTGATTGGAGGAATGGAAGGTTCCTTAGTTTACCCAAGTGAAAAAGTGGGAGATTGAAAGAGTTAGAGGCATTCTCTAGGGGCAATAATGTAATTTATTACATATAATTAACTTTGTAATGAATCTTATTTGCAGTAGCGGTGCTTGTTTTCATTAACGTACTATATTATATTATTATATAAATAATTAATTAATTTAAAGTATATTAATAAGAAATCCTTAAATAAAATATTATGTGATTGTAGTTTCAAATGGTTCCAATCATGAGTAAATAATCACAAGATGAAATGACATTTTATTTTAAGTATTCCTGGTTAAGATATTTTAAGAAAGGATATTGATACATTCACTGAGGCCAGAGCGTGCAATGCTCCCTAAATGTTTGGTAGTGTATTACTCATGGATGCCAAAGGAACCAAGGGATTACGTACTTGTAGTAATTAGATAATCGTGGAACAAATCGTCCATGTGTTTCCTGTTGGTTGATAACAACTGGGTCAAATAGGAAATCTCACTATGTTGATTTTACACGGTTTCCTCGGCTTGAGAATACTATGGAATTTTATTGTGAAGACTCCACTTTAATCATAGTTAAATAATAACAAAAGGATCCATCGAGCGACTGTAGTTGGGATTGAGTTTAAGCATGAAAGTGAAGCACTATTCAAAAGAGAATTTGTCTCCTCAATTGCATGAGGTTAGTATCATGGTCAACTGTAGTTAACTCAATGTCAAAATCTCTGGGAAAAGTAGTACGATTGATAATGGATGTTATTATTGAACCAAGGACTTTGTTTTTGGAATAATCGAGTTGAATGTGGATAATGTTGGAATTTTGACCAATACCAATTTGCATATATCCTAAAGTGATCAAGTTTTGAAGAAGAGAGCGTGTGTAAATAATCTTTACTAAAAGTACTGCTTAAGAATATGTGAAATTAGATTTTAGTGAAATGATCTATAAGCACTGAACTCGGCCAAACTATCACACCACTAGCTAAGGTGATGTGTGAACATTAACATTTAAGTTGTTTTACGTTAATCGCCAGTTGAATTTACTCTTTTGAGTCTCACAACCGCATTTGTGAATTTTAAAGAGATCCACACCATTTATTAAGTTTTTAAAATGTTACAAATTAATATTTAAGAAATATTGATCATTATTTTATTTAATGTTTTGGGTATTATTAATAATTATTGATGTATATATAAAAGTTACGTATTTATGTATGCACGTATCGATATATAATATTGGTATGTATTTAAATAGGCTTTAAATATAGTTAATTACTTAATGAGATTTTCGAAAAACTAGTCCATGCTAGGGAACATACTTAGCCGACTATGCAAAGGAAGGAGGAAGGATTGGATTGACTGAAAATTAATTATGAATTAAAAAGGGAAGTTTTTTAAAAAAGAATATGAAATGTTTCTACTCTTTCCTTAAAATAAATTCCCCTTATTCATTTCCTTGTTAACCTCTTTTTCCACCTTTCCCCATCCATAGTTGCCTCGTCCATCTTCTCTTTTCTTTCATATCTTTATTTGATTATAACTAGATCTAATTTCATGTTTTTTCCATTCTTAAACACCAAACAATCACACTCACTATACGTTTCACATGTATGTCTTACTATTTAGAAATATGAAAATCTGTATACATATACATATACATACATATATACATACAAATATATATATATATGATTTATTCATACTTATCCAATTAGCTTGCTTAATTAAAATAAATTTAGTTAATTATGAATAAGACATTCTTAATAAAATATGATTTTATAATAAACAAATAGATTGGATCTAGTGAAAACCATTAGACTTCATAGGCCCACTATGATGCAAATAGGGTTTTTTGTGAAATATACACATTTTCCACTTACTGCAAAAAGACAGGGATCTTCAATATTAAGGTCTAGTTTCGTCCTAACAGTAGGTTCTATGTTTGACCCATGTGTTGTCTTTGTTATTTTTATTTGACAACTCTTTGGTACTCTCACTATTGGAACTGGGCCAGCCCGCAACGGAAGTAATGGGTGAATTTCAATTTTCTTAAATTTTGGATCTATTGGGCATATGAAGTCTAATTCATTTAGAATATTTCTAAATTTCTTTAAAATAAAATCTTTATTTTATTTAAATTTATAAAATAATTTTATTTTATTTAAATTTATAAAATAATTTTATTTTATGTATTAATATTATATTGTATAAATGTACGTGTATCATATACACATATATATGTGTATACATGTGTAACATAACAAACCATGCATGGTATAATATGCCCGTGTATAAGTGTTGGGACGTACACTACAACGGACAAGCTAGCTCATATAGTATACAAATATATCATCAAAATGTATGTTTATATACTTTAATTTATGTATATAAAAGATTATTTCGAATGATTATAAATATATGTATAAATATATATGAAATTTATAAAATATACGTATATATATAATTACGTATATAAAACATTTAAAGTATATTATAAAATTTAATTATTTATTTTTTTGCAAAATTGAAAACAAAGTTAAATTGTTTTATATTGTATATGTATTCATATTAATAGTTTAATAATAAATATATATATATATATCTGTGTGTGTGTGTGTAAAATAATATATGAATGAAATACACAAACACACACTTACTTATTGATGCTCATGGAAAAATTAGATTTTTTTAATTTAGTTTAAAATTTCATATGTGAAATAAAATTATAATATTATACATAAAATTATGTTTCAAAATTATAATTATGTTTTAATATTTTATATAAAAATCTAGATAATGTTTTAATTTTTGAACATTTCAAAATATATTCTGTAATTTAAAAGAAAATTTAAAAGAAAATTTCAACATTCGGGCATGTATATTAATATTTAACATATATATATATATATATATATTACAGGAAAATAGGCACAGGGAAGAAGTTGTAAAAAAAATTAGTCTCAGGGACAACAAGTTTGTTTTTTAGTCCGAAGGACACTTTCTAGTGTAAACAGAAAATGATAGTTACAACTATCATTATATAATTTACACTAGAAAATGTCCTTCAGCCTAAAAAGTAAACTTCTTGTCTCTGAGATTAAATTTTTTTGCAACTTCTTCCTTGAGTCTAAAAACCCCTATATATTATTATTATTTTGTTACATTCGAGATTTTATCAGGTGTAAAAACAATTTTATAAAATTTAAATTATATTTTATATGATATAATTATTTATATAGAAATTTATTTAAGTGATTTGAATTAAATAATATATATATATATCAAAAAAAATATTTTATTTCTGGCAAAGCCATATATCAAAAATTTAATTTTTATGTCAAAATTATATCAGGTATAAAACTATTTGTACATAATTTTAAAACATATTTTATATAGTATAAAGTTTATTATTTTAATTATAGAGTTTATGTTAGTTAAATAATGTATACTAAATTCATTTAAATAATAAAATCAATTTCTTTTAATTGTGGTGAGCATCATGGCATATAATTGTCAAGAATTTCTAATATATATGCATATAAACAAACAACCATCTTGAATGTGATGGCATACCGATATACTAGAATCATCACCTAATTAATAAAGCAATATATGATATATAAATTATCTAAATATTAAAATATAATCATAGGTCAGATAATTATCTTTCACTAATGCCAAATACCACACCATGAACCACTGAAACAAACTCCTGAATTAAATTCCAATTCTGAAGGTGTTATCTTCTGAATTATAGACTATTAGCTATTGAATAGTGTTTAATTTTATTTGATTCGTGCTTGGACAATGGAGGTGGAGGGACGAAGATTTTAGCTAGATCTAAGAGGGATAGGAAGCTTATAAAAAGTAGGAAAAGAAAGTGGATAGAGATGCTTTTTTAGAGGAAGAAATGTAGAGAAAAGTTAGGACTAAGATCCACATTTCTCTCTCACTCTTTCTTTCGTTGTATCCATTAAATCACAGCCCCTTTAATCATCATATGGTCACCCCCTATGCTCCATCATAGTTGAACCAACCAACCCCCTATATGGGCTTCAAACCCATTTAAAGCCTGAACAAAATATTTTGCATTTAAATCCAATTTAAATGCGTATCGATATCGTATATCGATTAATATATTTAAAACTATTATAAAAACATTTAATAATATTGGTTCATTAAATAAAAATAAAATTTTATAACTAATATTTCATAAATATTAATTATAACAATTATAAACTAATTAAATCATGTAATCAAGGAGTATTCAACGATTCGATTGTGCGACTCTTTGGGTGTAAATTTGGTCAAACTATTCGAATATTAACGTTCACATGTCACTTAGCAGGTGGTGTGACATTTTGGCCAAAGTTGTCGCTTACTTTGTTTTGATAAAATCCAATTTTACTTTGTTAAGCGTTATCCGATTGTGACTATTATTTACACTAATTCTTTTCATCAAAACTATATTACTTTGAACTTATGGAATTTGGTAATGGTCAAAATTCTCGTATCGTCCACATTCAACTCTATAGTCCAAACATAAAGTCCTTGGTTCAATAATAACAATTATTATTACTCGAAATGCTCTGGCTAGAGACTTAGACTTTGAGTTGACTTCAACTGATCGTGATACTAACATCATATAACTGAGGAGATTAATCCTCTCTTGAATAGTCCTTCACTTCCAATACTTCCACTCGACCCAACTATAGTCACTCGATGGATGCCCTACCATGATTTGACTATAATCAAAGTGGAGCTTTCATATTGAAGATCGACAATATTATCAAGTCGAGAGAATTGTGTGATTTTGCCATAGTGATATTTTCTATTTGACCTTAGTTATATTAACCAATAAAAAACTATCGAATGATTCATTCCATAGTTATCCAATAACTAACAGTACGTAACCACTTGGTGATATGCATGAGTAATACACTGCCTAATATTTAGAGAGCGTTATGTACTCTAGTTTCAATGGATGTATTGATATCCAATCTCTATACATCTTGGCTAGGAATATTTAAAATGGTATGTTTATTTTCGTTGTGATAAATTACTCGTTGTTACAACACTTTGTAACTACTATCACAAAACATACCATTTATGGATTTATTATTAAATATACTTAAATTAATTAATTAATATAACATATTATATCAGGTATATAATAAAAAGAATACACCTTTTATATTGAACAAGATTGGTTATCAGGTTAGATATATGTAACAAATTATATAATTACCCCAAGGGTATACCCTAACTCTATCACCTACGAGTAGGCTGAGAGTTAGGTTAATGGGCATTGGTCTTGGAGTAGTTGGTGGAGCATGGAGGTGATGTTAGTTATTATCTAGATTAGATTTTTATTTTACGTATTAATAAAAAATGTTTATACATATGAGATGAACTGCCATATCTCTAGCACCCTGATGTATCTCATATACTTTACTATCATGTCGTACCGCACTATTTTCAATAATAAGTTTTTACATCAGTTGTGGGTTTGTAGATGATAATGCATGATGGAAGTTTTAGTTTTTATCACTCGAAGGAATGTCATGTTTTGATACTTAAAACTAGATCACTGAGCAAGCGTCGATTAGAGGTGTTAAGGTAGTGGGTCTTTATATTAATTATTTGTTTAAGGCCTTAAAATTAACAAAAAATATATATAATTGTTATATATTGATTTAAACAAAGGAACTTTCACAAAACACCCTCTTTAAGTTTCAAAACATAGAGACGTCTCTTCTCAAAAACAAGCTTAAAACAAATCTTTATTTTTAAGTTTCAGCATATTTGCAAAAAACTTTGTAAATATTTACAGAAATATCAACAAATATTTGCAGATAACTTTGCAAATTTTGTAGAGAAATCTACAAATATTTGAAGTTTTTGGACTACAAATATTTGTAGAGAAATCTACAAATAATTTTAATTTTTTACAAAAAAAATTCATTTTAAATTGTAGAAAGATATGATTTAAGTTTAGATTTTATTCCAAATTTATTTTACTGAAATTAAAAATAGTGGTGTAATTTAAATTATATTTTTTAGAAGTGTTTGTCATGTATAAAACTTAAAAAAAGGGATGGATCATAATTTCCACTTTGAATAATATATGGGCTTAAATAATTAATATATTGTATATTGATTAGGCTGACACCACCGAAGCCAATGAAGTGTGTGGCCGGCCATGACAAATGGAATATGAAGCATCCGATTTGGTCAAAGAGTCTAGATAAGATTTGGATTCAAAAGAGAGAGAAACGTGGAAGATGTTTGATCTCACAATGGCTATAAATAGCCTCACCCTCTCTCATTCGAATGACACGGAGAATAATAAACCCTAGCCTCCATTAGAGAATGGGTGGAAGCCTTATAGGCTGGATTTTCACACCGAGTTTGAGGACGAGGATATGTCACAAGTTACTATATTTAGTAAATTATAATATAGGGCAATAAACAATAACCAAAGTAAATGAAGTAAGGGGTGCAAACATAGCAAATTTTATATTGGGTTGGGTCTCTAATTCAACATCCATGCCCATGGTAATCTATAATGAATTTTCTCTATCATGACCCAGTTGTCACATGCTAGAAAGGGTTTATAGTCTCTTTTAAGACTCTACACTTACATTCTATATGCAGCTATCTCCAACGGTTCAAATACAATCACCATACAAATACTTTTACTTTCAAGAAGCACCAATTCAACTTTCAATAATTATTTACTTTACAATGACCTACAAACCTCTACAACCATCTAGAGTTTAAGATTGTAAGCAGTAGGATCATGAGAGACAGAAGAATAGTATGGAAGTGAAGTACAATGGTCTCTAAGTGTAATTTTCAAATCAAAGAGAGATCAAAATGTTACACAATATTTTAAAATATGTTTTTAAAGAATTTGATCGGGAAATATTAAAATAAACTTATATTAGAAAATTGGAGTGTAACAATGAATGAATTTTGAAATATGCTATAATATATTTATAAGACTGAAATAATACACGACCATTTTGATATATTTATAAGAGCAAAATATACTCTAATCTAATTAGATCCGTGAAGAGACGTTACTATTAGAATTCAAATTTGAATTCAAAAGTAGCAACTGGCAAATTCTAATGACATGCATGTCTTATTTTATCGATAGATGTGATAAATAAAGTGCCTTTTCACTTCAAAAATAATTTTAGAAAAATCTATAAAAATATAGGAAAAATACTATAATTATTTTGGAAGATAATGTAGTGTCATAGGTTTTCTTAACAAAGATTGCAAGAATTATATTCATACAAACGTTCGATGTTTATATTTCTCTTATAGCATGCTTGTTTTCCTTGAGTTTAAAGTATGTTTTAATGATATAGCACATATTTGTCTCTTATATTCCTATGTATTACTGATAAATAGTTAGTAATACAAATTTTTTTATTGTTATCATCAGTACCATATTCATTATTCTAACACCCCTATTGTTCCTCTAAGGAATTGACAGACAATTGATAGTGGAAGAACAAGTGTTAGAAATTAAGGAGATTTCTACGACCCTAAACATTATTCAAAATAAAAAGGTTCATTTAGCAGTGATGTAATTACAATACTTATCGAGGACATGATGAAAGTTCAAATTTCGTAGGCAAGCAATGGAAGACTCTTGGACAACATTTAGTGAGATCATTTGGAGAAATATGCCTTTGAGGTATATTGATTCTAGATAATGGATAAATCACCAACTTAAGGAAGAGCATAGTAAATGAGTATAGTTTAAATTTTGTAAGATATGCAAATGGAGAGATTATTATACATAGGGATGGATTAAAAGTAAAGACATAAAGAGGGCCGATATCGCAAACTTGATATAAAAAATAATTACTGTGATGCCCCACAATATCTAACAAATGATGGAACCATAACATATATATCATCTAGACAACAAAACACTTACAGTGCGCTCGGATCTATCGCTCGATGTTTCACAACACAAATACATATTAAGAGGTATCAGAGACGGTAGTGCTACCAAAATTACTACCACCAGGGAACACAAGAGGGTCAATAAGGTTAATACATGATCAAAATATATGATCTTTTGGATCATGGGCATCGGGGAGCAGATAATTTGGGCTAAGTTTAAAATATATTTTGTAAATTATTGCATTAGACCTTATCTTGTGTTATTATGGATAATTTTATTACGTTCAATCATATTTAATGTTAATTTAAAGTGAGAAATATTATGAATTAAAAAAAATTATTTAGACTTGTTAACTAACAATATGTGTAATGGACATATAATAATACAATAAAGTCTAAGGGAATATAAATATATCTTATTCTAATTCTTATAAATAGTGTTATGTATTAACATATGTTATTATTAGAATTTGTAATCACATTATATATACGAGCATTTCAGCACGCGTTCCACTCATGAATTATTTTGCTACAAATTGTATATGTGTAATACATTTAAGAGAAATGATTTGCACAGATATTTAGCCATATTTTTTGCTATAGATTATATATGTTTAATGTATTTAAGAGAAAATGTATTTGTTAGATCCTAATTTTAAGTATTACCTAGATTTGGTAATTTATGTACATGGACATTTTTGGTTGTTTACGCTGATGCTAAAAAATTGTAACATCAAAGGTATTACAACTATTATCAAAGATATAGGGCATGAAACATATGTTATTTGTATTTCATACAAAAACACTTATATACATACGCACAAAAATACACACATAGAGCGTGTAGTAATAAAACAAAAACTAACATGTATATATACGACCTATATTAAAATTATTATTATGTTTCTTTTTTATTTTATAAATATTTATTTAAGTATACATAGTTATAATATTTTAATTTAGGTATATCCCTTTAATTAATCGGTTCTATATAATAAATTTTAGGGAACTTTTTAAATACTCTCTTTTAAGTTTCAAAATACGCAACCATCCCTCCTTAAAAACAGATTAAAAAGAAAACCATATTTTTAAGTTTTAAGAAATTTGCAAAGAACTCGATGAACATTTGCAAAGAAATGTGCAAATTTTTAAAAGCTATAGGCTACATATATTTGCAGAAATGTTCTTTGCAAATATTTCCAGTTGTCGTCCCTCCTTAAAAATATTTTATAAAAAAAACCATATTTTTAAGTTTGAAGAAATTTGCAAAAAACTCAACAAATATTTGCAGATAAATTGCAAAATTTTAAAATCCCTGGACTACAAATATTGGCAGAAATGTTCTTTGCAAATGTTTCCAGTTTTTTAAAGAAATTTAAGAAATTCAAAGGTCTTAAATAAAAAATATGCGATAATTTTTAGATTTAGTTTCCAAAAAAATGAATTTTTGTTTATAAAAATTAAAAATAGAGTGGTGATTCAAAACTTGTTTTTAGGAATGGTTTTTCATGTATCAAATCTGAAAATAAGGATCCAAACCAAATTTTCACTAAATTTTATATAAACTCGACCTCGTGAACAAAAAAAATGTTTTTTTGTTCATATATATATATATACATATATATATATATATGTATGTATATGTATATATATATAGTTTTGAAAACAAGTTCTTTATTGATTACCTATAAAGAACATTGCTCATTTTGCCACCTTAAAAAACCTTACCAGAGTAGCAAGGAAAAAGAGTACAACAACCAATCAATAACACATGACACATCACCCCCGCCGTACAAATACAAACAAACATCTATATTAGAAAACAGGTTTGTAACGACTTGGCAATTTATTGCTTTGATTTGTTAATATTTAATTAATTTTAAATATTTAATAAATGATTTTAATAATTAAACTAGCCCTCTTTTAATTTATATTTAATGATAGAAAAATCATTTTTGAATTTGGTTTACAAAAATAATTAGTTAAAAGAAAACTAGAAAATGTGACCATAACGCTCTCTCAAGAATCCGGAATTTTGATCATCTAAAGGTTGTAAAACACCTTAATATATTTAGATACATGCTTATAATTAATAAGGACTTGATTAAGTGTGTAAAGGATAATATATGTTTACTTAAGGGTAAAGAAAGTGATGTGACAATTTTCAAGTTTAAAAATTAAATAAAAAGAAAAATCAGGACATGTCCTTATCATCTTACGTCTTAGCACACTTAAGGTCTTTACATAGTGGTTAAAAGGGTGCTCCTAGGGAGGTGACGTGTAGAGGAGGAGAGGAGAAGATGGATGTGGTGATGCGGCATGAATCTAGTGGAGGGCAATGGTACTTGGGGGCATTTTGGTAATTTTGCTTCATTTTTTTGTAGTTATTACTGAGTTGCATTTCAAGAGCTCACAAGCCCGATGAGTATTTTCAGAAACGAACAGTCACGTTGTTTATTTTCTTATATTTCTACCCTTCTTATCTTTTCATTGTTCCACGCATCTCCTTCCCTACTCTTTCCACCCTAAACCTAACCCTAGATCCAACATTTTCTTTCTCCTTCTGTCCGCCTGCACTCCCATGTTTCTCCATAGATCGCCTACCCCTATCCCACCATTACCCCATCATTACTGCTTATTTTACCTAAAAATCACCTGCGATTTGCAGAGCGTTGAACAAATTTGAAACACTTTCTTCCTACAGCTGAATTTGTATCTATTTTCTTCGAGTCTTCTATTTATTGATCATATTTTCCAGTTAAGGGATCCTGAAAGTCCATTGATGTTTTGGGTGAACTTTTCCAAACAAACCCGAAGAGGGTAATTAATTTTTAATTGGATATTTTGGTTTGTCTACGGTTAATCATTGTATAATAATGAATATTGTTTCGTCATTATTAATTCAGCAAACTTTAGAAAGCATGGAAATTATAGGAGTCATAGCTTGAATTTTCATAGTGGAGTTGTAGGGTGCTAAACTACATGATCTTGGATTCTTCATTGCAGTTTGAAATCAGTTAAATATGTTTAATTACCTCATTTAACTGCCAAGATTAGAGTTAAATATTGCATCTATTTGATTTACTGAAAAATGATATGAAACTTGATTTCTTTTCTTCATATCACTATATACCATCATAAACTCTTTGACGATTTCTAATCCGTTATGCAGATCATGCTTTAATCATTGACAATATAATTTTATGTCATCCATGATATTAAATCCAGTTACATGCATTGAAAATTACATTAGCTTTTGTGATGGTTTAGAAGAATATTATGCAATAATTATCTCCCCTTTTACAAGGAGTATGAATTTGTTTATATATTATTTGTGAATATACCAGAATATAAGAATCCATAAGTGTGAATTATTTATTATTCACTGGTTGGTGATGAGTGTGACGTTAGCACTCAAACTTAAGTGTCAACAAAAAATATATTATTCTTTTACAAGAAAGATATACATTATTTTTGCTTTTATGTTTTACCTAGGTTTCTGTTTAAGAGTTGGTTAAACATTTGAATTGATTAAAAATAATATTTTTAAGTTAGTACCAAAGGTTATGGTGGGGGTATTATGCTTAAATATTGTTTTATGGTCCAGGGTCTTTTCTGAGTTAAAACCTTTAAACAGTATTCTATTTTTATGTCTTTTTTCAGACAAACTCTTCTAATATTGCAAGCCATTATTATAAGGGAATTAAAATTTATAAAATAATAAGTAAAAAAGAGAAAATGAAAGGAGAGTTTGAACTTCTAATTGCCTACTTATATATTTCTATTTAGTTTCAACAACTATCTCTAGTTATAGTTGAAGCAAGTATTTGATCAGCTGATTATTAGTTGTTACTGCATAAAGAAAAATGAATGCCTTTATAGATGGAAAACTTAAAGGAAGCATGAAGAAGGACCAAAGCATACCACAAATGGGCAATAGTTCAGAACAGCATTGTGCAGTATTAGAGCCATGCCTCATGAGTTCATCTGTTGATTACGGTTGTCGTGATAATTACCCTTATTACTCTAACCATCGAGATAATTACCGTTACAATCCAGACCACCGATACCCTTGCCCTTCTACTTATATTGTAAGTGGTTCAGTTTATAATATATAACAAGGTTTAATCATATTTTATTATTAAAAATTGTTTTAGATCACCCTTGACCTTTTTCTCGATGGATATGACTTTTCATTTAAACCATTAACTTATGAAAATACATGAAATAATAATTGAAAAAAGGGTTTAATATTTAACACTAAAATCGATTTTATTATTATTATTACACAAGATAAAAAGGACAAAGAGGAGGGCTCAAACTACGACAACCTTGAAACTCAAGGAGCCGATAAATGGTGGCAAGGTAATATTACATATAAGCTGCAATATCTTGCAGGCATCATGCTACTTTTGTTTATTGATACAACTTATTTTATTTTACAGTGTCATATTACTATTGAAGATAATGCTCTATGCTTTATGCAGATTAAAAACAAGTAATATACCTTCTGAAAATGAGATTAGTAAGATATATCATCTGTGTTGGCACATAGTTAAAGACTTCCTATGCAACTTTATTTAGAGACTTATAAATGAATCACTCTGTAACCAAAATTTTGCAATGCTTTATATATTTTAGGTTTGTGTCATTCTTTACTTTGTACTAATCTACTATATTGAAGTTACTAAAGATTCATTTGGTACTCTCTATGGAAGATAAAAATTCTACACGACAAGACTGCTCTAACCCTTGCCTCATGGCAAAGTCAAATCTTATACTACTTTTCTGTTCTTGATTTTCTGGAGTATCATATTATATGATGTTGATATAGAGTCCTATATGAATTAACGTACCACTAAATTTACAGCTTTCAAACAGTTAATACCTGCTATGTTATATTCTTAGATTGATATTCTATGTTAAAGTCATCAAAATCAAACTTCAGACATCTGTTTCGCTCTTAACTTCTGGGTTTTCTATATTTTATGCATTGCTCCACTACCCGTTCATTATTCCACATGCTGTCTAACTAAATTGTTTGTTGTTTTTCACTCCTCCTACGTCATCCACTTTATATTGATTGCTTTTCAATTCTTATGCTATATTTCATAATTTTATGAAATTTGGGTTTTTTTTAATTCTTTGGTTTTTTCTTCATTTGACTATTTGCTGCAATTTGCTCAGTTTCATAAAAAATTAGGCAGATAATAATATACTTCACATTGATAAAAAAGTCTATATTCACTCACAACGTTATCACCTACGTAGTAGTCCATTTTCGGGGTTGACTTATATTACAATGCTTAATTATTAATAAAAAACTTTTTGATTTTGTTCCTTCAGCCAGTCACTTTCCATTTAGAAACAAGACATCTCCTTTAGGTGGTTATGTAACTTATCAACTCTCTTATACATAAAATGTATCGCCAGCCTTGAACAATTTCAATAACATTTGATACTTATACATAAAGAACGAAATATGACTTTTCCCATTAGCAAATTTTTTATATACATTTTACCCTTTTGAAAAATTTCTTTTTTGATCCATATTTAGTGCCATATGCATTTCCACTGACAACTACACATTAAGCGCATGTTCTAAATCTTTTGCTATGTCCATTGTGTGTTCAAATAGACTTATTACTTATATACCACCAAATTTTGTTCGCTGACTTTGTATTAATTTTGTACAGCCATAGCCGATGAAGTGCAACAACTCAAAGTTTCAGCTGTAGCATTTAATATGGTTGAATATGTCATCAACTACGTCAATAAATATTGTTTTCCGCATCTGTCAGTGTTGGGCTTGGATGGATTATTGTCCTTGCATTGCATAATAGAATTCCTCTTTGTTATTGCAGCAGTTTTTTTGCATATTCTATTCAGTGGTAAGTGTTCAAATCTCTTACGAATGAACCTTGCATTTTGATATATTTTTTTGTTTTCGTTGCTGTATTCCAATATGTTCCAATGATTGGACATAAAGTACTATTACTTTATTCACTTTCAGTCATGCTTTCCTATGCGATGTATTGGACCAGTAAGCTAAATTGTACTTCATTTCTATAAAAGTTGGTTGAATAATCCTTAGTTGTAATGGAGATTTAAATGTGGGTTTTAAAATTTCTCTCCATATACTTCATCATTCATTTTAAAGTATGAGACCTTTTTTTGTTCCCACTAACCCTTTTTTACAATAATTACACCGCTCTTGCATATATAAACGAAGTTTCCATACTTGCCTATTTCAAGGAATATGGTAGACACATGTTCTTTTTGTAAAGAATTAAATTGCTTACTCTGCTTGCATGATGTTTGTAAACTAACATACTGACTTTGCAGAAAATAAAACCCTTTGTATGCTCCTATGTACAAATTAGATGTTCCAATGTGTAAATATCTGTTACGAATTTCTATCGAATGTATAGCCAGTGCTTGCGCAATGACAATCGAAATTTGTGCTTCAAAATATTATCTAAACTTAACAACAAATCATGATCTTCCAAATTTGGACAACCATATTTGGTTTAAATAAATGGGTCCATTAATGAAATAGTATTAAGTTGGGTTTTCATCGACAGGATTTTTTTTTTAAACTTTTTCTACAACAGGCAATGGGCAATCGATCGTGCGCGGCTAAAACATTTTTTCCATGCCCGTGTGTGAAGCACGGGTTCACACTAGTATATATATAGTTTTGAAAACAGGTTCTTTATTGATTACCTATAAAGAACATTGCTCATTTTGCCACCTTAAAAAACCTTACTAGAGTAGCAAGGAAAAAGAGTGCAACAACCAGTCAATAATACATGTCACATCACCCCCGCCGTACAAATACAAAACAAACATCTATATTTGAAAACAGGTTTGTAACGACCTGGAAATTTATCGCTTTGATTTGTTAATATTTAATTAATTTTAAGTATTTAATAAATGATTTTAATAATTAAACTAGCCCTCTTTTAATTTACAATTAATGATAGAAAATTCATTTTTGAATTTAGTTTACAAAATTAATTAGTTAAAAGGAAACTAGAAAATGTGACCATAAAGCTCTCTCAAGAATCCGGAATTTTGATCATCTAAAGGTTGTAAAACACCTTAATATATTTAGAGACATACTTATAATTAATAGGGACTTGATTAAGTGTGTAAAGGATAATATATGTTTACTTAAGGGTAAAGAAAGTGATGTGACAATTTTCAGGTTTAAAAATTAAATAAAAAGAAAAATCAGGACATGTCCTTATCATCTTACGTCTTAGCACACTTAAGGTCTTTACATAGTGGTTAAAAGGGTGCTCATAGGGAGGTGACATGTAAAGGAGGAGAGGAGAAGATGGATGTGGTGATGCGGCATGAATCTAGTGGAGGGCAATGGTACTTGGGGGCATTTTGGTAATTTCGCTTCATTTTTTTCTATAAAACAAAGTCCATCACTCTCTCTCTTCTTCAATTTCATTTTATATTTTTTTCAAAAGTGTTTTATCTTGTTAAGCTTTAAAAAACACATTAATGGCTTCCAAAATATTTTCAAAGTTTAAAAAACCACTTCTTTCTTACTTTTTATACTTAAAAACACTTCTAATTATCTCCTTTTCACTTTTATACCTGTCCTCCGACAAATATCAAGCCCCACAACCCATTTTCTCCCTTTGGCCAATCCTAAAGCTCACTAGCTAAGCCCAAGGCACATGGCCAAGCCCATATTGTCAATGGCTTGGTCAAAAATCAAGTTTTGGTTTTTAAATTGCAAGATCTAGAGTTTATTTCAAAGTTTTTAAAAGATTTGCTTTTCTTTTATAATTTTGGTGAGTAAAAACTCACAACCTCTTGTAAAAATTACGTCTTTAAGATATGTTAACATTAGTATGTGATATTGGGTGGTTCTTGGTTACTTACATGCTTCTATGTCATTTTATATGTGCTTGTGCTTGGAAATTGCTTAGACTTGATAAATAAGTCTAAATGTGTTACGGAAGTACTAAAGTTTGAATTTTTAGGTATATTTGTGGTTATTATTGTGTTTTATGTTCTATAGACAAGTGTATCTAATAGTATTCTAAGAAAATTTAGCACCTTTGTATGGTTTGGCGATTTAGAATCCTTGTGCAAAACTACGGTTATTAGTTTTAAAATCAAAGGCATTTTCAACTTTCAAGTCTTATTTTGGTTTTAAAAAATTTATGTTTTGGAAAAGTTAGTAAGCTTTCAAATGTCAAGTTTTCAAAAAGGAAACTAAGAAAAATACTTTCTAGTTATGGTATCCAGAGCTATAGTTGTTATGGATGCAGTTCCGCTAAAAGTCCACTTTTTGCAAATTAAGTTTTTATATTTAAAACACTTTAGAAATGTTTTATAAAACTTAATTAATAATGATTAAGAATTTAATTAAGGATTTATTTATTAATTATTAATTAATTGTTTACTAATTAATTTGGTAATTAATAGTTAATTAAGTATTAAACAAGGTTATTGATTATAATTAAGAGGAGACTAATTACTAGTTAATTATCTTTCAAAAGCGAGATTAATCTTAATTAATCTTTGATTAAGTAAGATTAATTTTTAATTAATTATGAATTAAGTATATGATTTATTTTTAATTAATTATTAGTTAAGTATAGGGTTAATTATTAATTAACTATTAAGTAAGTGTTTAATTATTCTAATTTTAAGTTAATTAAGGGTTTAATTTATAAACAAATTATTTATTAATTAATAATTAAGTTAAGTTAAGACTTAGTTAAGATTTAATAATGATTTAATAAATGGTTTAACTAGTAATTAATGAATTTTAAAGAGGTTTAAGTTCTTCATTATTTTGTTTTCCAAGGGTCAATTTGTTTAAAGGCAACTTTCTTTTACAAAGAATAGTTTTGAATACAAGGGATTCTATTATCAATACCATTAATTAACACAAATGTGATCAGATTATACTAAACTTGACATCTATTAGTAGAATAAATCCTCATTCTGCTATAGCTTAATTATTTGGTTATGTGGACATCTTTGAGCAGAATAAATCTCCATTTTGTTATAACTCAATTATTTGATTATGTGGACATCTCTTAGCAGAATAAATCCCCGTTCTGCTATATTGAACTCAACTAATTATTTGGACAACTATTTAGCAGGACAAACCACCATCCTGCTATTATGCTGTTTGGATATGTATCCGCCAGTTGGTTTGTATTGACATGTTATTCCCTGATTTGGTATGGATTTTATTTACATACATGTTGGCTTATGTAAATAACTGTTATGTGATTTGGTATCAAAATTTAATTAAAATGGTAACTTGATTCAGTACCACTGTGGTCACTGAGCCTCCTTTCAAATTTGTAAAAGTTATGGTTTTTAAATTGACTTTAATTCTATATTAATTTGAGGTTAAGTGTTTTAAATGATTTTGTAAGTTATCCGATTATTTTGATAAAGGTATTTACAAATGATATTTTATAAATAATATTTTATAAAGGATTTATTTAAAGGAGATTTACAAATGATATTTGTAAATGATATTTTAAGAAAAGGGAATTATAAATGATTTTGGAGATTTATAAAAGGGTTTTATAAATGATTTTGGTAATTTATAAAGAAGTTTTGTAAATAACTTTGGATATTTATAAAATATTTTTATAAAGATTTTTAGATATTTATAAAAGATTTTTATAAATGGATTTAGAATTTAAGTAAAGGAGATTTCATAAATGGAAATGATATATAAAAAGGATTTATTAATGAAATTTATAAAAAGTTGAAGTTGGAGTTTCCCTTAATTGACCTTCTTAGTTATGCTGGTGTGGACATTTGTTTCATGCTCAACACCAAAGGAATAGTGTTTGGAGTTATCCTTATCTCTAATTAAATAACATTTGTTTGATCCTTTTAATATGATTTTGAAATGAGAAATATTTCACAATGTTTTGTGAATATACTCTTTCTAGCGTGATGAGTATATGAATATTTTGATAAATATTCTGGGAAGAGATTTAAATAAACGAAAACATATTTTGAGGCTTAGTGGTTGCTATGGGAAAATTAAATCTCTAGATTACTTTTTGAATGTGTATTTGATAGTTAAATAATCGACTATCAAATCTTGACCTGTTGTAACCCAGGAAATATGTTGTATATATTCGAGTTCCCCAGTGAGGACTTGAATATTAGTTGCATACTTCAAAAAAACTGAAATTGAGTTAGCCGGGAATTACCGCTTAGTTGGGAGTCATTCGTTTTGGATAAGTATGATTTATCTGAACCACTCAAAACCAATAATGTTGGTGTTGGATCGTCATGAAGTATGCTATGGAGCTATACTATTCATTCTAAGGGTGATTCCAAAATAGAAGATAGTAAATGTTGAACGTTTGTTCGATTCTGGAACAACTTGTACGGATGAATGCTGGCATTGCACTTCTGCCTAGAGGGCAGTGTTAGCATTTTAAGATGATCTACTATGAGGAAAAAGGTAATTGTGGCCTCTTAAGCCTCACATCCCGGTAATGACTAAAATAGAGTAAACCGTAGGCTATATGGGTCGTTTTCATTAGGGTATAATCATCGCCTTATCAATAGCCGATATCTATATGTATGCTTCGGGGCCCATTTATGGTTGTTGATCACAACTAAGAGGTGATCATATTCGGTACTATCCAGTAAGGGGTAGGCCAGTCTTGCTAGTAGAGGCCCTTGGTTACATTTTATCTAGAGGTATACCTTTCAAAAGGTAGTCCCTTACCTTGCCATTGTTGGAAATCCATTCTCCAGTAAGCGCCTTCAGTTTTTGATGCCATATACATGCTGTAACGACCCGTAATTTGGCAACTTCAAAAATAAGAGATTTCGTTCGTTTTAAATTAAAAAAAAAGTTTAAAACTTAAATAAATTTGTTATATATATTAAATAATTATCTATTCTTATAGTTAATAAATTAAAAAGTATAAATTTGGATTTTAGAACAAATCAACAAAAGTTAAGTTTTGTTAATAATAAATAAAGGCTTAAATAAATGGGTTTAAATATTTATTTGATAAGTTAAATATCATTTAAAACATCTAATAAAGATAATAAAAGCATATTAATATATTTGAAAATATGTTAATAATCGTTTTACAAAAATATCCAAAATTTGTCGTATTTTGTCAGTTTTACATATACTATAAAATTAAAGATTTTGATATTATTCAAATACGATTTTAAAATATGAATAGACATGTTTTAATTTATTTAAAGAAGGGAAAAATTCATTTTAAAATTTGGTTTACATCAATATATAGCTTAACAAAAACGTCAAATTTTGACTGTAAAATTTGTCGACAAAAACACCATTTTCAACCGAAACAAGTTGTCGACAAGTTGTTGCAACTTGATACATTTTCTAACACATAAATACAAGTTTACAAACTATTTAAACATTCTACATTTAGCACTAAAGACAAAAAGAGTTTACTTTTGAAAATGTTTACATAAATAAAAACAGATGTAAAAGTATGATTTGACAAATTGAAATTTAATTAAAGCTTTTATAAAACAACATCATTACGTAACTTTCTTTTCTCTTACACATGATATAACTTATACACCTTGAATTCAAGCAAATGGAAAGTGAAAAGATAACTAACTAAAGGGATTAATGACACATATGCTCACCATTAATGCAAACCAAATCAATACAAAAGTCTTCTTTTTAAAATACAAAATTTAAGAAAGAAAAGGATAAGTAATCATTCATATTTTTACCATCACCATTAATGCATATCAAATCTCTCTTTTCACATAAGAGAAAATGTATATTTAAATTTAAAAATGAAGAGGGTATTAATGTCATTTACCATCAAAATCTCCACTTATAAATACAACCTCAAACCCCTTCATTTCCACTTCACTTTCATTTCACAAAATTTCCAAAATCCTTCTCTACTTCCTCCATTTCTCTTCTACCTTCAAACTATCACCTCCGCATCACCAAAACTCAACCATACCACCTACCCAAACCCTTACATCCCACTACCAAGGCCGTACCCCCTCTCTAGGCCACATACCCCCTAACCGAGCCACAAACCCTCCTCTCCAATAAGAAAAAGAAAAAGAAAAAGAAAAGAAAGGAAAACAAAAGCGGTTCGAAAAGAAAATAAGTTAAGGCTAGGAATCAAGATGTTTGGAAAAGCGCATTTGTTCGAAAAGCCCGTTAGCCTACGAAAAAGTTTGACGAAGTGGATATGAAGGTGAGAAGTTCTCATCGCTTTTGAATTTATATTTTGGTTATGTTAAAACAATCATATTTATATCCGTATGACATATGAATGTTTATTTGATTGTTAATATGGATGATTTGATAGTTGGTTAGATAATTGAATTGTGATAATATATTCCGTTATGGTATTAATAGTGAATGTTGGATTTCAAATCATATGTTATGTGATTTGTTGAATGGATGTTATGTTAGTGGTGAATATAGATATTGGTCATGTTCATTTTGATTAAGTGATCCTTTGTTAATAAGACCATATTTTAGTGATATGAGATATTTTGGAAAAATAAGTCTCTTTTCGATTTGAAGTGAAATTAAAGTAAAAATAAAAGAGGATTTGAAATTTGAAGTGAAACGGATTTGAAAAGGAAGTTAGAATTGAAATTGAAATTGAAAAGAATAGTGAAATTGAAATTGAATTGATTTTGAAAATTGAAGTTCAGTTTGAGATTGAATTGAAGTTTAAATTGAAATTAGATTTGAAATCTAAGTTTTAAATGAGTTTAATTTGAACTTATAATTGAAATTGAATTGAAATTGGAATTTAAAATTTAATATTAAAATAATATGAATATAATAATATTATAATATGGTAATAGTGAAAATATATTTTAAATACTTTAAAAAGTGAAAATATTGATTTAAAATGATTTGTAATGATTTTATAAGTAATAAAATCCAATTTGAATAAATTGTTTCAAATATTGAAAAAGAAGTTAAAACAAGGTGCGTAGAGCAACGGTAGTTCGTGATTTTGCGCCGAAAAGTTCAAATGAACGTGTAGAGTGGAATATAGCTTGGAATTCTTCGAGATAAAAAAATTCCGGACTATTATATCCATATCTTCTAAACGAAGAAAGAAAATCAAAATTTTGTTGAGTAGATTTTGAATTAAGTCCAAATCAATTTTCTAGAAAAATCGCGCTAGTACACTTAAGTAACCATAATAAGAAATATGTTTAAATGAATGTTTTTAATATTGGAAAAATATGAAATAAATTTGATAAATCTATTTAAATAGTTTAAAAGAGATTTGGATTGGAAAATATGAATTATCGAATGTTTAAAAGTTGATTTAAACAAATAAGCTTATATAGCATTTTCCGCAGCACTTTTATGCTACAAATGGTATAACTTTTTGAAAATAAGTTTAAATGTAATGATTTTTCCCAGAATCAATTGTGAATGTTTTTAAAAGGAAAGTTAAGCGTTTTAAAAGATAATTGGGAATCTTTATGATCAATTCCAAAATAAAGTTGATAACTGAGTATGCGGAAACGACAAGTACATTTGTCCCGCATGTGAGATCTGGGAAGATAAAACAAGGTGTTTAACTAAGGTTAGGGATGGAGCAACCAGTGCCCTGAACTTACCTGGCCTATGTTTTCTTTTCTTAGGCGAGGGGTGGAACAGATCGAAAGGAAATCCCGGATGCTCTTAAATTAAAAGATCGTATTGAGTTTCCAAAATAAAAGAAGATTGGTATTATCCAAAATTTAAGCAATCTCCAAAATAAATGATTTCTATGATCTTATTTACTCAAAAATGTTTGCTAAGATTGATTTTAGGGTTTATCGTAAACGATGTCTTAAATGACATTGTTTTTGACCCGCTTAAAAGTTAAGGAAATTGGATCAAAAGTTAAGTAAGGAAATTTGAAAATATTATCCAAAGCAAATGAATGAATTTCTTAGAATTATTCTAAGTCGAAAGAAAGAGATTTTGAAATCATCCGAAAAGAGTTAAAGTGAAAAGAGACTTAATAAATCCTGTATACTCATATTCACTTTTTATCAATAATTAGATTTCGAAGGAACCGGGGTCGGATTTGGGTGATTCCTATCCGAAAACCACTTCAAACCAATGTATACGTTCGAATGTGAAGACATATTGAAGATGATGATTATTGAAGACCGTGGATCTTCATAGCGTGGAAACTGCTTGTTGAACATGCTCTGGTTGGCCCCCATTATAGAGTTATATATATAGCAGTGGTCTCCTCGTGGTGGAGATTTTTCGGATTGCAAGGACTACTCGCTACTAGTGGTAGTAGGAGAGTGCCTTCGATTTGTCCTGTTCCTGGACAATTTGTATGGACGTTTGTCTGACATTGCATTTCTAATGATTACGAACATTGGTTTTTACAAACGTACATCTGTTTGGTGGCGGAGAAGGCAACTTCTCTTAGCTTAACACCCTTCTTTGAGACGTATGCTCAAGGGTTGTATTTTTGTGGAAGGCAATTAGTAGTCAACGAAAATGGCAATGTGGCATTCAGAGATGTGATATGTGCTATGTGAAAAGGTAATCGTTGCCATAAGCACATCAAACCGAAAATGATCGAAACAGGATTAGATGAGGCAAGGCTAAGTGGGTCATTCCCAAGAGGGTATGATCATCCCCTTCTAGATATATTTCTTCCTGCTATGACGTTCAGGATGTAAATTAATGTGGTGTATGGAAACGAGCGCTCGGTTAAAGGTCGGTAATGACCGGGGGATGACATATTCGGTACTACCTAGTTACAGAGGTAGGCCGATCTTGTGTTGGTAGAGGGCGGATGTTCTGTGCCTCGGGACATCCATCTAGAGGTGTACCCATTTCGTAAGGTAGATCCTTCACCTGGTCATTTGTATGGAAATCCATTCTCCAATAAGAACCTACGGTTTTGTTTGTAGCCTAGTATGCTGGAATTTAATAATTGTAACAATTTCAGCTAAGATTAATAAGTTTATTTGCAAATGTTTTCAAAGAATTTCATTAAAAATAATATCAAATGTTTTGATATAAAAGTGTTTTAGTTATCATAAGGTAAAAACCCGTCCGTATTTATGCGTGGGCGTGGTCTTATGAGATACTCTTTATTTTCAAAGGATTTTATTCAAAGGCTGATATATGACACTGTCATCTATTATTGAGTTTTTCTCACGCTGGTTTATCAAGCATGATCCGGGTATTTTCAATACACGGGTCAGATCCAAGTAGTTTCAGGTTAGTCAAAGACGATTGGAGTTTCTAGAGGAGAGCTGGAGATATTCATCTACGTATGGACATATTCTATTATCCGTTGTACTTAGTTTGTTTTAGTTGATGTTTGTCAGCAATTGTAAGGATAGATGTTTATAACTGTCCAAGATGAATTTAGGTTAGACTCTGATATATGTATTTAAAAGTTTTCCGCTGTAAAGATATTTCTTCAATATTATATGTTATTCCATTCGTGTGAGATTCTGTTCTGTCTATTTTTCTTTATTACCCTTCATGTTCCGTATTTTCGTGCAATTTGAGTTGGACATGTGTGGTTTATTGTCGATTCAAAGGGTACGGAAAAACGGGCCTTGATATTTGGTATCAGAGCTGAAGGTTAAGCATGAACCTTGTCTTTGTTATGGGTAAAGACTCATCAGAGATAGGATTAGTAATATCCTAGGATGGGTAACTCATTAGAGATAGGGTAAGGAACACCCTAGAATGAGTTATGAGAGTATTATATATATAAGCGCGTATTTGTTAATTTTATAAAAGTGATTTTGTTTTTTTTTTAAAGTTGGTAAATGAAATAATTTTACCTTAGGCTTATATTTCAAATATACAAAGAGGATATTATTATATTTTGGGTTAGAAATTAAGGATTGATTGTAATTTAGCTTAGTAAATCTAAAGTTTGAATATCTTGTGATTAGAATTTCACAATTTGACTATAAGATATTCCATATAGAATTAATTAGTTGGAAACTAGAATTTAGAACTTATTAGAAAAGCTAAAATATCTAATCCCATTTAAAAAGAATGAAAAGAAGAACAATAATAATTAAGTAAGAAGTACTTAATAAAATGAGATAAAATAAATAAAGTGAGAAAGGATCTTTGATAAGAAATGATAACTGATTTTAAGTTCTTATATAAAATTGTAGAAAGCAACCAAAGCCGAAAGACTAGCCATTAGGCAGAGATTTAGGGAAGCCTTGTCTAAATACGGAGACTTGAAAGTTTTGGATACACCGATCACGAGTGATGAGGAGGATATACAAGTAGGGGAGCCCTCGGGGATAGTCCTAGAATCATTTGACCATCCGATAGATATCTCAAATGATGAGGAGTTTATCGTTATTTCAGATGAGGAGGATGTGATGCTAGTAGGCGCAGATATTGATGCAGGAGCAGAAGCCGACGATGAGGCAAATGACTGGATGTTGGATCCATTGAGTGAGGACGAAGAGCCTGAGAAAGAAGAGCCTATAGAGGAGCCCATGGAAGTTCCAGTGGAGATCGAGCCACTGATCAAGGAACCCATGCCGATAGAGACAGAAGATTCGGGGATTTACGATGCATGGTTATATGAGGATGATGATTCAGAGAGTGATGAGCAGATCATTTGGTAGATGGGTAAGACCATTCAGGAGATAGGATCTCCCGTTCCAGAGTTAGTTGAGGATCTCGGTTTGGAGGATATTGAGATTGTAACGACCCCGAATTTTATATAAATTTAAATTGATAATTTAAATTAATTTTTGAATTAATTTTGTGAACTCAAATAAATTTGGTATAAATCATTTAAACTTTAAATATTGTATAATATTGTATATATGTGAATATATGTGTATTTGAGCATATATGAGTCAATTTGAAATTATAAATATATATATGTATGTATATATATTTTATTTGAATTTAAAATGTAAATAAATGGTTTAAAAATGAAAATATATAAGATAGATAAAAGTATAAAGTAAAAATATTGGATAAAATCCAATAACAAATTAAAATCTAGAAATTCCTCTATATTATGAAATAAATAAATTATATAGTTTTATACAATATAAAGTAAATATATATATCTTAATCTCATGTTAATAAATTAATACAAGATAATACAAACAGAGTAGACTACAAAAAGTAATAAAAGTAAAATAAAAATAGAAGTTCACTTATTTTATAAAGTAATAATAATTAATACTTAAGCTATGAATAAAAATAAAAACATTGATATATAAGATGAATTATAGGATTGTAAAATATAAAGTAACACATAGATAAAATTTAACAACATATTAGAATAGAAGTTTATTTATATTATAAAGTAAAACATATTAAACAAATTCTAACATCAAATTAAATATACATAGCTAGGTATATACACTTGCAAAAGAAAAACTAACATATTCAAGAAAGTAGAAATATGTATAAGTGTGAAAGCTTGCATAGGAAGCCCCAACAAATCATTTCAGCCGAAGTCAACAAATATAAGTATGAACGTTTACCAAATGAAGGAACAAAACATGTGACGACCGCCCATGACCCCTGCACCGAATCTAGAGATAAAGCGCTGTAAAGTGTGCCAGGCGACCATGGACGATTGTCAAGGTAAGATTTAAAACAACAGAATCTATCGTATTACTCACAGCGCATGGACAAAATACAATAGAACATATGTATAGTGAAGCTTTACAGAACAAAATGACATCATATAAAACTCCATAATAGTTGAGTACAAGCATCAAAATAGTCAATACATCAAGCCTCACTACATATCTCTCAGGGAATACAAAACAGCGGAATATCCAGTACATATAAGAAGATAATAAGCAACCCTCTAGCTCGTCTTCGATATCAGCATCGTGAGAAGAGAACAGCACCTGCCACCTGCTACCTAGTCTGCCCGTCCCAAAAATGGACGAACAGCCCAAGGCAATAAGAATTAAAACATAAAGCCTTGAGTCAGACAACAGTCTTAGTGAGCAGTAAATTAACTAATAACATACCAAAAGAGCATAAAGGAAAAGGAATAGGAATACAACCCTCCCATTCCAACCTCATTCTACAGTGATAGCCCCCAGACACACACTAAGCAGAAGCAAACATAGCAGAGCATAAAATTTAAGGTAAAGCTACTATCACTCGAGTCAAGGGCGATGTTTTCCAAGTACCAAGGCCTAAATCAAATAAGCACCCAGAAAATACCGCTCTTGAGTCCGAATGACGATACAACCAAACATCCATGACTCTGGCTATCACTGTTATCATTGCTTCGATATCACCGTTAATTGAATGACCGGCACATTCTTTCAGCCGTCCGTCAAGGGCTAATGAAAACCCCGGTTCTAGACATAACTCCCGCACGTCGTCGCAGCCCGTGCCTAGGACTATCGAATCTGCCCAGAGTACTCGACCATCAACAGTTGGCCGTTGGGACTATCGAATCTGCCCAAACGTACTCTTGCTTAGAGCATGCTAGAACCTTCAACAACGATGCTATCCAAGCCTCCTAGTCATCCTCCTCGACGACTATTCTCATATCCATTCATTATCCTCAACTCGAATCATATCACCGAGTTATCAACATGCTTGGAATGACCCCATCTGGATTAGACCAAGTCTTCATCATATGATTGCCTCGCTTCATTACATCCTTGCAAAGCCTCATCTCAACATCACATCATCAAATCTATGCATAAGAGCTTCATCATCCCGCTACATATGCCACGAGCAGCTTTTCAATTCAAGAGCCTTTCCCTTAGCTTTTGAATCACCTTCGATCTAAATCTAATCATCAATCATCTAGTTCATAACAATCAATCAAATCAAACATCAATCCAAGCAATCAAGCATTCAAAAATGATCTAAGTAGACAATTATAACAATAATGGCATTTTCGTAATTAAAGAGTTGAAAGTCCAATAAGCATGAAAACATGGATTATATCTCTACAAACTTGATGAGTGAACTTGCTTAGGTTAACATATGATAAAATGGATGTAACATCATCATGAACAATGGATCTATATGGATCTACACTTAGGATGAAGAAAATGCATGGAAATCTCTATTTTAACACCAAATCGAGCCAACAATCCGATATACTCCTTTGGATCCGTGTGAGAGATAATCACCACTCACCAAATCACCTAAACAAACCCAAATCAACACGCTTCAGATCTGGACAGCAAAGGGTCAAGCTTGATCTATCACGAATCCGCTTCAAACGAAGAAATCTCTCTTGAAAAGATGAAGATCTTCAATCTAAGCTCTTGAATCTTCAATTTGATCTTCGATTTGGATGGATGGAAGCACTAGATTAGAGTGGAGAAAAGAAGTGAAGAAGTCGAGCTCTCAAAATGGCAGCACTTCGTCGCTTCAAAATCCGGATCCCAAAAAGTGAGAACAACCCCTCCTATTTATAGCTGAAATTCCTTAAGTCGAAATCTGACTATCTCCCTAAGTCGCTTCCAACCTAAGCCTCTCCGACCTAAGCCTCTCCGACCTAACAGATGCACGACTTAACTCCTCAGCGACCTAACACTTGACGACCTAAAGCCATGCGCTTTTCTTCGACCTACGACTTAGCCTATGCGCGACTTAGCGACTTACGACTTACGACTTAGCGTGCCTTAATAACTCAACACGCTGGCACGCGACCTAAAACTTACGTGACTTAACAATCTCGCGCGACCTACGACATAACGAGGTTACGACTTAATACCTTAGACTCCCACGCGACCTAACACTTAAGCCATCCTGCGACCTAACAACTTAGCACCCACGCGACCTAACATAAGTCGCGAACAAACTGGGATACGACCTAACTACTAAGTCATCTAGACGACCTAACCACTAACTCCTAAGTCATCTACGACTTAACTATTAAGTCGTTAACTAACTTATTCCTTAGGTCGGTCAATCCCATAGGTCGCTAACTCGAACTGCCGACCTAACACTAACCCAGAATACTTAGGTCGCCTACTATTCTTCCTTAGGTCGCCTAAACCTCTTAAGTCGGTCACGACTCATCACTTAGGTCGGTCACTACCTTAATTCGGCAACTCGACCCAGACTTATCCCTTAACTTGCCTATCCCCTTAGGTCGCAGATCTTCTCTAAGTCGCTCACGACTTATCTCCTAAGTTGCCAACAACATTTAGGTCGCGTACGACCTAGGACTTAGGCAATTTCAACCAAAATCTGAAACAACTAGAAAATGCTGAAAATCCCAGATTTTGACAAACTTTTCGATCCGTAAAATACGGGTCGTTACATTCTCTCCCCCTTAGGAATTTCGCCCCCGAAATTCCAAGCAATCATAGCAATCAAAGACTATTCTGTACGCCTACCATCCATAGCAATCAACAAACCATGCATCCAATTCTAGCTTAGCGTACAGAATTCTAAGACTTAGAACAAGTTACAATATCGCAAGATGAGACGACACCTTAGGGCCATACCTTGAAGAGTTCAGGATGATCTGCCTTCATCCTCTCTTCCACCTCCCACGTACAGTCGTTATCATCATCACTCCATTGTATCTTGAGCAACTTAACTACCTTCCTCCTAAGCTGTTTCGTGTCGGTTTCAACAACACGAAGCGGTTTACGAGGTCTTCTATCAACTGGATCAACTTCAAAATCTTCATAGCTATCTGCAGAAACTACTGCATTTGAGTCGTGCACATACTTCCGTAGATATGATACATGAAAAACATTGTGCACACTCGACATCTTCTCTGGTAACTCCAATCTGTAAGCGAGCTTTCCAATTCGCTCGATAATCGGGAATGGTCCAACAAATCTCGGAGTCAATTTTCCTTTCTTCCCGAATCGAATAACATTCTTCAGTGGAGAAATCTTCACAAAAACCATATCTCCAATGTCGAATTCTAAATCCTTACGACGCTTATCGGCATAACTCTTCTGACGGTCTTGGGCTGCCTTCATTCGTTGCTGAATGATCTCTATACAATCTGAAGTCTGTCGAATCATCTCTGGCCCAAGTATCAGCTTCTCTCCAGTTTCCAACCAACATGTCGGAGAGTTACACGGTCTTCCATACAATGCCTCATACGGTGCCATACCAATGCTTGACTGGTAACTGTTGTTGTACGCAAACTCCACCAAATGAAGGTGATCTTCCCATGATCCTCCGAAATCCAAAACACAAGCTCTGAGGAGATCTTCCAAAACTCGGTTGACTCTCTCAGTCTGACCATCTGTTTGAGGGTGATAAGCTGTACTCAAACACAACTCGGTTCCCAAAACTTCCTGGAAGCTCCTCCAAAATCCACTAGTGAACAATGGGTCTCGATCGCTCACTATACTCTTCGGAATACCATGGAATCGGACTATCCACTTAACATACAACTCAGCCAACTTTGATGCAGTCCTAGTCGATCGAACAGGAATGAATCGTGCACTCTTAGTCAGACGATCTACAATGACCCAAATCCCTTCATTTCCCGTTCTGGTTCTAGCCAATCCATCGATAAAATCCATCGACACTTGTTCCCATTTCCATGTAGGAACTTCTAATGGCTGAAGCAATCCACTTGGCTTCTTCTGTTCGGCTTTTACCAATTGGCAATTCATACATTTGGAAATAAAATTTCCAACATCCTTCTTCATACCTTCCCAATAGTAGGTTCTCTTCATATCCCGATACATCTTGTTTCCACCTGGATGAATTGTCAACTTCGAGTGATGACTTTCCTTCAGAACTTCACTCCTCAATTCATCTATATCGGGAACAACTAGTCGTCCTTGCTTCCGAAGCCAACCCTCTCGATCGACCTCGAATCCTTTATCCTTTTCTGGATCCACTCCAGATTCCAAATCACGGATAATCTTGACAAGCTTATCATCTCGCTTTTGGCTCTCGCCAATCCTTTCCACAAGAGTGGGTCTTATTGATAAGTTTGCCAACATCCCAGGTTCCAATTCACATCTAGGCCTGAAGTCAAATCCAGCTAAATACTCGAGACTCTTCCATTCCGAAAACATGGCTCCCAATCCTGCATGTCTTCGACTTAACGCATCTGCCACTGCGTTACCTTTTCCCGGAGTATAAGCTATACCAAAATCATATGATGCTAAAAACTCTAGCCAACGTTGCTGCCGAAGATTCAAATCCTTTTGGGAGAAAAGATACTTCAACGACTTGTGATCCGTAAACAACTCAAATCGAACTCCCAACAGATAATGTCTCCACATTTTCAGAGCAAATACAATCGCCGCCAATTCCAAATCATGAGTTGGGTAATTCCTTTCATGCGGCTTCAGTTGTCGACTGGCATACGCAACAACTTTATCCTTCTACATCAGCACTGCTCCAAGTCCAGTACCACATGCGTCGGTGTAAACCACCATCTCATCATTCCCACTTGGAATAGTCAAAACAGGAGCACTCGTCAATCTCTCTTTCAGGATTCCGAAAGCTTGCTCACACTTAGCATCCCAACAGAACACTTGGTTCTTCTTCGTTAATCCTGTTAACGGTGCAGCTACCTTGGAGAAGTCTTTGATAAGCCGTCGATAATATCCTGCTAATCCAAGAAAACTTCTCACATCTGATGCATTCTTAGGTCTAACCCAATCCTGGATTGCTGCCACCTTAGCGGGATCAACCGCTATTCCATTTCCAGAAATCACATGGCCTAAGAACCTCACTTCACTCTTCCAGAAGTGACACTTCGAAAACTTAGCCTTCAGCTGATGTTTCCGCAAGATTTCCAAAACAATACACAAGTGCGTCTTGTGCTCTTCTTCAGTTCTGGAATAAATCAGAATATCATCCACGAACACAAGTACGAACTTGTTCAACTGATCTCTGAACACTCTATTCATAAGATCCACAAAATATGCTGGCGCGTTAGTCAATCCAAACGGCATTACCAGCCACTCAAAGAAACCGGATGGTGTCCTAAAAGCAGTCTTCGGCACACTATCCTTAGCTACTCTCAACTGGTGAAATCCCGTTGCCAAATCCATCTGAGAAAACACCTTGGCTTCGTGAAGCTGATCAAACAAGTCATCTATTCTCGGCAATGGATACTTGTTCTTCTTAGTCACTTTATTCAGCTCACGATAATCCACACACAATCTCAACGACCCATCTGCCTTGGTTGCGAACACAACTGGTGCACCCCACTCGGACACACTACGCCGAATGAATCCTTTCTGTAAAAGGTCATCAACTTGCACCATCAACTCCTGCTGTTCCCTAGGCGCCATTCGCCTAAGAGGCATCACAACAGGTCTGGCTCCTTCAACTAGATCTATACGAAACTCGATCTCTCTATGCGGCGGCAACCCTTTGACTTCGTCAAAGACATCCTCGAATCCATTTGCGATTGGCACTAAAGACAGTCCATCCCGTGGAACAACTAGCGAATACATGAAGCTCATGAAGACGCCTTCCTCATGCTTACATCGTATCACAATCTTTCGCCCTTCCACATTCTCGACTGTCACCTCCAGCTCTCACAATCAACCTTAGCCGCATACTTCCTAAGCCAGTCCATACCCAAAATAATTCCGAACCCCGCAAAGTTCAGAACAAAGCAATCACAAACAAAAGAGCAACCATGACTCGATACAACTAGACCACGGCATAACATACACAAACAAGACGAACCCCCAACTGGATTAGTCACAACCAATGGCCTATCAACAATATCCGGCTTCAAATCTAACCGGCCTACTAGTTCATTACAAACAAACGAATGCGATGCTCCAGTATCAAACAAAACTCTAACTGGAATACCACATAGGAAAAGAGTACCTTGAACCACCACACTCTTTCCCTTCTCTTCAGCAGTAGGAGCTTTCGAAGACGACGGAACAGCTCCCAAAGCATAAGCTTGCACAATCTGCTTGTCCTTCCTTGGTTCTGGACAATTCTTCCTGAAATGCCCCGGCTTGTCACAGTTGTGACACTTCATTGGCACCTTCGGATTCTTACAATCCTTCGAGAAATGGCCCTTCTGCTGACAATTGTAGCAAATCACCTCGCCTTTCGGCTTCTTCTGGCCATCCTTACCCTTCTGCTGCTGCTGCTTCCTCTTCTGGTTTCCACCCTGCTGTGGTTTAGATTCTCCCTTGTTAACAGCAACAACAGGTCCTTCCTTAGGAAACAGACTCTCATGCCTAAGAGCTTTCTCCACAAGCTTCTCAAATGAATCGTCCAAATGATCCACCAACTGTCTCCCAAGATAACTGTCCAAGCCTGTCACAAACTTCTCATTCTTCTGATAAGCGGATTCAATATATGACCGAGCATACTTGGACAAAGCTTCAAACTCAGAAACATACTCAAGAACAGATCTCCCTCCCTGCTTGAGCTCCACAAACTTCTTGAACAGAATAGACTTCTGAGCTGTAGAAATGAACTTAGCTTCAAATCTAGCTTGGAATTGCTCCCAAGTAATCTCTTCCTCCGCAGTATTGATGGTAATAGAGTTCCACCAATCAGAGGCTCTCCCTTGAAGCTGCCTTGATGCCAACTTCCTCTTAGTTGCATCATCAATTCCCAAATCACCAAAGATCCTTCTACAAGCATCTATCCACCTCTGGACCTCAATGGTAGATTCTGTTCCCAAGAAAACCTTCCCTCCAAGAGCAGTATAATCCTTGCACAGCTTAGCAAAATCCACTGGTTTCGGAGTTTGGACTTGAACTCCAACATCAACTGCTGCCCCCGGAACTGGTATCCTTCTCATGATCGAAGTCATCATAGCTTCGAACATGGCTGCATAATTAGCAGTCTCTTCAGTAGCACGGCCTTCCCTAGCAGCTGGTCTCCCTCTTCGACTCATTCTCAATATCTATAAAAAGGAATGATTAGAACATCTAGAGAAACAACTGCATAAAGGATTCAACTCTACTAAACTACTATATTATCTATAGTATTCATCCATCAAAATACAATTACGTCTCTCATACGTAGTTACGACGGCGAGCGTTGGGTAAAATCGATTAACCAATGCTCTGATACCAAATGTGACGACCGCCCATGACCCCTGCACCGAATCTAGAGATAAAGCGCTGTAAAGTGTGCCAGGCGACCATGGACGATTGTCAAGGTAAGATTTAAAACAACAGAATCTATCGTATTACTCACAGCGCATGGACAAAATACAATAGAACATATGTATAGTGAAGCTTTACAGAACAAAATGACATCATATAAAACTCCATAATAGTTGAGTACAAGCATCAAAATAGTCAATACATCAAGCCTCACTACATATCTCTCAGGGAATACAAAACAGCGGAATATCCAGTACATATAAGAAGATAATAAGCAACCCTCTAGCTCGTCTTCGATATCAGCATCGTGAGAAGAGAACAGCACCTGCCACCTGCTACCTAGTCTGCCCGTCCCAAAAATGGACGAACAGCCCAAGGCAATAAGAATTAAAACATAAAGCCTTGAGTCAGACAACAGTCTTAGTGAGCAGTAAATTAACTAACAACATACCAAAAGAGCATAAAGGAAAAGGAATAGGAATACAACCCTCCCATTCCAACCTCATTCTACAGTGATAGCCCCCAGACACACACTAAGCAGAAGCAAACATAGCAGAGCATACAATTTAAGGTAAAGCTACTATCACTCGAGTCAAGGGCGATGTTTTCCAAGTACCAAGGCCTAAATCAGATAAGCACCCAGAAAATACCGCTCTTGAGTCCGAATGACGATACAACCAAACATCCATGACTCTGGCTATCACTGTTATCATTGCTTCGATATCACCGTTAATTGAATGACTGGCACATTCTTTCAACCGTCCGTCAAGGGCTAATGAAAACCCCGGTTCTAGACATAACTCCCGCACGTCGTCGCAGCCCGTGCCTAGGACTATCGAATCTGCCCAGAGTACTCGACCATCAACAGTTGGCCGTTGGGACTATCGAATCTGCCCAAACGTACTCTTGCTTAGAGCATGCTAGAACCTTCAACAACGATGCTATCCAAGCCTCCTAGTCATCCTCCTCGACGACTATTCTCATATCCATTCATTATCCTCAACTCGAATCATATCACCGAGTTATCAACATGCTTGGAATGATCCCATCTGGATTAGACCAAGTCTTCATCATATGATTGCCTCGCTTCATTACATCCTTGCAAAGCCTCATCTCAACATCACATCATCAAATCTATGCATAAGAGCTTCATCATCCCGCTACATATGCCACGAGCAGCTTTTCCAATTCAAGAGCCTTTCCCTTAGCTTTTGAATCACCTTCGATCTAAATCTAATCATCAATCATCTAGTTCATAACAATCAATCAATTCAAACATCAATCCAAGCAATCAAGCATTCAAAAATGATCTAAGTAGACAATTATAACAATAATGGCATTTTCGTAATTAAAGAGTTGAAAGTCCAATAAGCATGAAAACATGGATTATATCTCTACAAACTTGATGAGTGAACTTGCTTAGGTTAACATATGATAAAATGGATGTAACATCATCATGAACAATGGATCTATATGGATCTACACTTAGGATGAAGAAAATGCATGGAAATCTCTATTTTAACACCAAATCGAGCCAACAATCCGATATACTCCTTTGGATCCGTGTGAGAGATAATCACCACTCACCAAATCACCTAAACAAACCCAAATCAACACGCTTCAGATCTGGAAAGCAAAGGGTCAAGCTTGATCTATCACGAATCCGCTTCAAACGAAGAAATCTCTCTTGAAAAGATGACGATCTTCAATCTAAGCTCTTGAATCTTCAATTTGATCTTCGATTTGGATGGATGGAAGCACTAGATTAGAGTGGAGAAAAGAAGTGAAGAAGTGTAGAAGTCGAGCTCTCAAAATGGCAGCACTTCGTCGCTTCAAAATCCGGATCCCAAAAAGTGAGAACAACCCCCCCTATTTATAGCTGAAATTCCTTAAGTCGAAATCTGGCTATCTCCCTAAGTCGCTTCCGACCTAAGCCTCTCCGACCTAAGCCTCTCCGACCTAACAGATGCACGACTTAACTCCTCAGCGACCTAACACTTGACGACCTAAAGCCATGCGCTTTTCTTCGACCTACGACTTAGCCTATGCGCGACTTAGCGACTTACGACTTACGACTTAGCGTGCCTTAATAACTCAACACGCTGGCACGCGACCTAAAACTTACGCGACTTAACAATCTTGCACGACCTACGACATAACGAGGTTACGACTTAATACCTTAGACTCCCACGCGACCTAACACTTAAGCCATCCTGCGACCTAACAACTTAGCACCCACGCGACCTAACATAAGTCGCGAACAAACTGGGATACGACCTAACTACTAAGTCATCTAGACGACCTAACCACTAACTCCTAAGTCATCTACGACTTAACTATTAAGTCGTTAACTAACTTATTCCTTAGGTCGGTCAATCCCATAGGTCGCTAACTCGAACTGCCGACCTAACACTAACCCAGAATACTTAGGTCGCCTACTATTCTTCCTTAGGTCGCCTAAACCTCTTAAGTCGGTCACGACTCATCACTTAGGTCGGTCACTACCTTAAGTCGGCAACTCGACCCAGACTTATCCCTTAACTTGCCTATCCCCTTAGGTCGCAGATCTTCTCTATGTCGCTCACGACTTATCTCCTAAGTTGCCAACAACATTTAGGTCGCGTACGACCTAGGACTTAGGCAATTTCAACCAAAATCTGAAATAACTAGAAAATGCTGAAAATCCCAGATTTTGACAAACTTTTCGATCCGTAAAATACGGGTCGTTACAAAACATATATATATAAGTAGGAAAAACAAATGAATATATATATATATGTGTGTGTGTGTGTGTGTGTGTGTGTACTAACTTACAAAGGAAGATACTAGTATATAGATAAGTATGCAAGTTGCAAAAATAAGTACAATGCTAATTAATGTCAGCCACCATACAAAGTCTATCAGCCACGAGAAGAAGAAAATATCACTAATGATTTGTACAAATTTTGTATCAACTTGTACTAACCAAATTATCACTTGTACAAATATATCACCACCTGTTAACTCAAATGCATTTATATCAGCCTTCTACTCTTAATTCGTCCATAAGCTAAGGCAAAAATCTAAAGTAAGTATCATCTTAAAACTGAAACAAAGATTCAACAACAATTCAAATCAACTCAAACCAGATATTCAAGAAAAAGGATTCTAGTTTGAAATTGCACAAGCCTATTTTCAACATAAAGAAAACTCTGTTCTTTCTTCTGAATCTAGGTGAGTGACTTCTTTAATGGATCTGCTGCAAGTTAAAGCTTAGGTAAGTATGTTTATATACATATATATTTAAACTCTCTTTGTACAAGTGAATGGTAGATGGATTGTGTATAGGCTTTTATTCATATGTATGTTCTGTGTTTTAAAACTCTGGACCCAAGTTTGCTTCGAAAAAAAAATCAATCTCTCTTGATCTATTAACTTTTTGAACTTGGGATTAAAACAAAAGTTGTTGTTACAGTATACAGTCAGTTTTAAAAATGCATACAAGTTAAAATAATTTGCCAATGTCTTTGGAAAACAATAGAACTGAGCACAACCTCAACTTTGTCAAAAATTCAAACTACTTAATTCACAAATTCAGATATGGGAATTGACTTCGCATACCAAAACATGATTTTTAAAGCTAAAATCATAATTTTGAGATGAGGAACGAAGGAGCAGTTTGGGTTTGTTCGAATTGTACATTTCGAGTTGCCTCTGGTGATCTTGATGGCCGGAGGGGTCGAGCTTCCTCCTGGAGGTGGAGGAGTGACCAAGGGTTGCAGGAAAAATACTGTCGTGGTGAGCAGATGAACGTGGTGGTGGTGGCGAGCGTTTGAATTTTTTTACCTAATTTTGACGTGGTTGTGTAATTGGCCTCGTTCGTCGTCAACGTCGGATCGAGCGCGACGTGGCTCCGGGTGATGGTAGAAGAGGTGTGGACGAGTGATTGGCCGGAGTTTCGGGTTCTCTGGTGGTCGCGGTTGTGAGAACGAGGCGTTGACGGGTTGATGATGGTTTCAGCGATGTCTTCCAGGTTGCGGCTTCGAACTCGAATTTCGATTTCGAGGTGACGATGTAGTTCTGATGGTCGGGGAAGGGTTTGTGGATGGTGGTCGACTTGTTCGACGTGGCGATGTTGACCGGAGGCGAACGGTGGTGTTGTGCATGTGTACGGTGCAGTTGAGTTTCCTGGTGAAGATGAGTAGAGTAGTGGACTTGTACTCGAGTATTTACTCGAGTTGGTTTCGTGGATTTCTCGAAGCACAGGGGTGATTGGGCTCAGGGTTTTGATATAAGGGCTAGAGTGAATTGTTTTGTTACAAGTTCTGTTTAAAAAAAAACCTGGCAGAGTTTGAGTTTTAAACTTAAACAGAATTTAAAAGTGAAAAGCAAGTTTAAAAAAATAAGGTTTGAAAAACAGTTTTAAAAACTGTATTTAAAATGAATTTGAATTTCAGTTTTCTTTTATACATAAATTTTATAAAAGATGAAACGTTTCTATAACCTTTATTTTAAAAAAAGTTTATTTTAGATAAACTTAATATTGTAGTTTATTAAGAGGTGAAATACATTAATTTAACTTAAATGTTTTAAGTTAATAATGAATTTATTTCAAAGATTATAAATAAAGATTTTAAATGATAAATAAAGTGATTAATAAAAGATAAAATGGGTTATCTTAAAATTAATTAGGTAATTAATGACTTTTTAATATTAGTGATTAAACGATAATTACTTAATGATTAAAAGTTGATTGCTCAAGTGATTAAACAATAATTAATTAAGGGCTAATTAATTAATGTGATTAATTAATTAATTAAAGGTTAATAAATTAATGAAGGTGATTAAGGAATGATAATTAATTGAGGAATAATTAATTAAAGTAATTAATTAAAGATAATTAATTAAAGAATAATTAAATAATTAAAGGTTAATTAATAAATGATTAAAGAATAATTAATCAAAATGATTTGGTAATTTATTAATGTTAATTAACCAGGATTAGTAATTCATAAGAAATTAATCTGATTTAAAATTAATCAATGGAATAATTGATCTTACTTATGGATGTTTGGATTTTATTGAATGGTTGAATTGTTTGATATCCCTGATATGTGATGCTTTGTGATACATCCTGATTTGTGTTGTGATCTGTAATTTAATTTATTTATCTGGGATAAATGTAATTAATGTAACGACCCGTAAATTTCAACTGTTTTAATAACGTAATTAGTTGAAATTTTGTGAAATTTTAACCGACAAAATTATGAAACAAAAATTTAATATTTGGAATACGTCTAGTTAAACATAGCGACTGGTAAATTTTCGTCCGAAAATATGAAAGTTTATTTCGCGCGTAAATTTACTTCAATTTAATCAGTTAAAAAGCGACAAAAATAAAATGTTTACGAAACCTAAATATTTTTACATAGAAAAATTCTAAACCATCTTCTGAGCAAGATGTCAGTTTGTCGTTTTTTCAAATTTGGACATCTATTGCTCCGTCGATCTTATTTTCGGCAAAATAGCAACATTATCGGTACCGATCATCGACTTTTGAACGGATAATCATATCGCCGATATCTGTGTACCGTTTTGATCGTCTCATCGTGCTAATCTCCGCAGTATATTCACTTGTACATTTTAGAGTCCGGTACACCACGGAATCAGTAAAACGATTACCGTATCGGCAACCGTTTTCGAACCTTTTGAGCTTCTTGTGTCTATTCAGTTATCCACTAGTTCAAATCAATAGCCGTGATCTTAACCATTTTCACTTTCCAATGAAATCTGTTAGTCTATTCATTTTTATAATATCAAAATTTTCGGCTTACAACATTGATGGCCACGTCTTTCTTTCGATTTCCACCTGATGAAGTCTCATCCTCTTCCAACCCAACATGTTCATGGCCGAAGAGAAAATAAAATAAAATACGTACATGCAAGGGTGTTCAGCCGAAAGCTGCTCCTCTCCACATCTCTCATAATCTCACATCGCCTACTCTAAAACCCCATCGCCACAACTTCTTTCCACAAGCCCAGATCCAACCGAGGCATCCCATGGCCAAGCCTCACTTCTATATATATGTACGCTTATTCGAGAGCTTGTTGGATCCTGAAGCATGGGTATTATATATTTACATTAATTTATTTATTTGTATTTATAAGTATTTTATTTTACAAATCCACATCTTTGTATACGTATGGGTTTAATAGTGCATCTTTTATATGTGCCCAGCTTCTTTTGTTTATATGAGGGTATATATATATGTTGTAGTAGTAAATTTTAGTACTGATAATAATGAAAGTTATATTTGGTACTGTATTTATGCGCATGCTTATTATGTAAGAGTTTTAAATGGTTCATGGCTTGATAAATGTAATTGTTTATGGTATGAACACTATAATAGAAATATGTCTGCCAATATGAGTCTTATTACATATTAGATTTCAACATCTTATTTTAGTACAGTATAATAATGTCTGTAGTTTAACTGTTGGTTTATATATATGTTACTGTTATATGGTTACAAAGTTTACATCAATATACGTGTATTAATATATAATAATATCCACATATTAGTTTATGTGTATTGTTTATATAGCATGTACTGTTTATATTAGTTTTGAAGGCATGTGTTAGATAAAGGCACACATATAGATGCTTACAACATATTATAGTATAAAGTTCAGATATATATCTTTATATAAAATTTATAACAACTGTAGTTATGCATATGTGTTTTTATAAGTTTATATGTATAGTTTTCGAAATAACAGCAGTTAGACTACATGCTCACGATATCATATCTCACTCATGTTTTATCGGAATGGGTTGATTTTATTTTTAAAAAAAGAGTCGAAGTTATCTAGTTTATGCCTGTCAAATTTCAGCAAAATCCGACATCGTTTGATTAGTGGTCGAGGATCTGGAAGTTAGACCTAGGCAGTTGTTCTTTTGTACTTGAAATTATTTTACACTGCTGCAAACACGACCTGAGTTCATGTTTGACGCATCGTATCTCTTCCATCTTACGTCGGAATACAGTGATTCTTTTTTTGCTGGAAAGATTGAGTTTTCTATTTTATGTTTACAAATTTTCAGCTTCATGCGAGGTCATTTGATCCTCTGTTTCTCATTTGGAAGTTAGATCCAGGCAGTTGTTCTTTTGTAATTAGAAATTTTTTTACACTGCTGCAAACATGACCTGAGTCTATGTTCGTGACATCGTAACTTTTCTCGTCTCTTGTCCAAAACAAGTGAACCTTTTGCAGTTTAAAATACAAGTTTTGATCTTTATTCATACCAAATTTCAGACCATTTCGATCTCGGTAGCACATAGAATTATATTGTTAAACTTTGATGCAGGACATGTTTTTATTTGTTGCTATGTTGAATGTTTTGATTTGATTTCATCGATTTCTGTTATCAGCTTTGATCGTTGAATTCGTGCCGATTTGTTTTGCTTGGATTCGTAACTCAATCTCTATGTCCGTATCAGTGTGCGTATCCGGGTCATCTTCTCGTGCATCTCTAGCCTCGAAAGGTGAGCAATCACTCACGATTAACGTTCTTTTATTTATTAAATTTGATTTCAATTGAAACGACAATTGAAATATGCTGCTGTTAGTTAATTACACTGTTATATATGCTATTGCCTGTATCAGTTCACCTGTGACATCTGACACCATTATCTGTTAATTATTTATGCGATGATAATACAGTTTGGCTGATAATTGATTGATTGTTGATGTTTATATTGGACGTTAAATTGTTAATGTTAAAATGATAAATAGTATGCAATTGAACTTGATATAGGATAGTTAAATGTTAAATTTGATTAACTGGCATTTGTATAATATGACCCCTTTAACTGTTAAATTTATTGACACGTAGGATTTGTTTAATTACACTTTGAACCGCTGAATGTATGTTGTTAAATTGATGATGTATGAAATTGTAAATAGATGACAAGTGAAGAACCGTAATGTAATAATCTTTAATCTACATGAAATGATAGTGTAGATTCTAGAAATAATTATATTAATTCGCACAAACAACAATGCGAATTAATACGATTATTTCGGGATTATTGATTGATTTTTGGATTGATATTGGTTGTTGTTATTGCTTGTTTATTTACTTTGACACCATCCCAGTTATCACACTGCAAGTTCCCTTTGCTATGTTTTGATTTTGAATTGAATTGGAATCGGGTTGAAATGATACATACCCAAATGAACTTGACCTAGGATAGAGAATTAAATAAAACCCGATTGGTCAATAATTTGATTTAAAAATAAAATGAAGATTTTATTTGAATAAATAATATGATTTTGAAATGAAGTTGAAATTTGAATTTTTAATGAAAGGAAAATGTTAATTTTTAATAATCTGAAACAAAATATTAACAATGTAATTGATGAAAGAACGATGTTTAATTTGAGAAATGATTGAATTAAGTTTGAAATGATTTTATAATTAAGTTTGAAATTATAATTAAGTTTGAAATTATTAAACTTTGAAACTATTTAATAATTAAGTTTTGAACTATTTAATAATTAAATAAGATTGAATTATTTAATGATTAAAATTGAATTGAATTCTTTAATAAGTGAAATTGAACTTTTAATAAGTAAATTTTACTTCGTAATAATTGAAATTGAATTTCTTTATTAATTAAGTTTGGAAAATCATTTAAGTAAGTAATAAGTGAAATTGAATTTCTTTATCAAGAAATAAAATGTGATTTATTGAAATTAATGCAAGACTTGAAATTTAAAGAATTTGATTTGATGAATTTAATTAAATTTGTAAGTTTTGATAAAATGAAGTTGAATTTAAATAATGGATTTAATGAATTGGAAATTTAATAGAAATTGTTTTGAATGGCAAGTTTACTTAACAAATATTGAATGAAATCGATAAATGAAGTTAAATTGATTTGAATGTTAAATTAAGTTAATTTAAATGATTTCGGAATGAAACTGATATTCGAACTTGAATCAATATTTGAATGGTTTAAATATAAATTGAAATTGAATTATAAGATTTTGAAATGGAAATTTGGAAGTTTTGAAACGTAAAGTATGGAAATTGGTTTTGAAAGACAAATGAAATGTTGATTTACGAATTCTATTTGAAATTGAATTTGATTTGGTTTTGAAATATATTAAACGACCAATCGGTGTAATAATTACGGAAGTTATTAAAGAGACCGGAATCGGTTATGGATATACTCTCTATCTAAACCGAAAACCACTTTAATAACTACACGCGGAGTGTGATCCAGAATGAAGTGGTTGGAAATGATGTACGTGTTGACTGAAGAAAGAGAACGATGATGGATAGCCTTGACACTTGTGTCAAATTGGAAATGACTAAAACAGGAGCCGTGCCGGGCCAATGGAGGTCAGCTACCTTAAGTGAACACACTTCTTCGAACTACTCATTACTTGTTGTCGATTGGTGCACCCTTGATTTTGGGAGTGTTGTTTCACGGTGTTGCGATCGCTGCGGCGATGCGTTCTCACCAGTCCGGATCAGGCAAACGGTAGTGTCACTACCTTGGGTATTGCCTCATGTGCCTTGTCATACTTGTATTCCCATATTCGCGACCACTACGAAATTGTTTTGTGTTATACCTATGGAGTACTCCCTGATAGCCCACTAGTTTACGGTGGAGTTTACAGTGCTGTATAGACTATAACGCTTATATAAAATGTGTTAAGGGGGATAATGGTAACGCCTTAACACTATTTTGATACCTTATATTACTGATAGACATTATCTACTTATCGTACACTATTACATAGTAGATAGTTTAACGGATCCTTAAAGGATGGTTATTCCAAACATCCTTTGAGTTACTTGTATTTCAATTGCTATTTCACTTGAGTTGGATTTATAAATATAAGAATGTTAATCCTGACTCGAGTGTTTTGTGTTTTGCTTTACGCTCGGGTCAGACTAAGTGTACCAGTATTCGAGACTCACCTTTGAAGTTGGAGCTTTGCTTGAAGATCCAGCCATCTATTCCGCTTTCAGTATTCGATGATTCCAGTGATGTATTCTGATTTGTATCTGATGTATCGTGTTACTCTTCCGTTGTATCTGGTTTAACTCTGATGTATCGTATTACTCTTCTGTTGTAAACTCTGATGTATTTTATATATTCATATAGTAGCTTCATGAACTACTATCTCTTTTATTTCCGCTGCAAATTATTACTCTGTGTCTGTGAACTGTGATTATTTGTTTACTGTATATGTTCAGTTTTGCCAAATTTAAATTAACAACGCGGTATTTTGAGCAATTCAATTCCGGCATAAGTGTCTATCTATACACTTATAATGGATGCGAATGGTCCAAAATATCGGGTTGTTACAGTTGGTATCAGAGCTTTGGTAGCTCTAGGCAAAACTCAGCATATAGGGTAAATGTATCTACAGAATCACTCTCATTCGAGTTTCAATCTCTTCCTTTGAATATTGGAACGTTCCCCTCGGTTCCGAAATTCATTCGTGTCCTTCACTATTCGTCTTCTTTCAATTCTGGAGCACCCCATAACTCCATTTTGAATGATATCTATAATAGATCGGCGGTCTCGCCAATCTTCGAATGATTCGTAAAGGAGCAAAACTCCTTTATAATAGGCATCGATTTACCGAAGATTTCTGTATCCTCGGTTTACGATGTTATCTATTCCCGCCATACCTGAATTCTATTTCTTGAGATCAAATGTCGATTTACCTCGGAGTTCTACATCGATCTTATTCTTGAAGTCACGGTCGATCCGGTTAAGGTTGCCCGCGATTTATATAAACTTATCTATCTTCCTATTTTGTTATTTAATCATCTTATCTTTTCTTTCGAACTTGTATTCAAATTAGAATTCTCTTTAAATTTGAGTCCATCAAATTTGAAACCATAACCTTATTTTGAAAATTCATTCCTGTATCGTCGAGCAAAGAAATGTATTTGTAAATTAATATTAAATGATTTATATATTGTGTTGTTTGAGTTGTTGATGTGATTTGGGTTTCCGATCGATTCGTCTGATCAACGCTATCGATAGGATTTCCAAAACACTTGAGCAGAGCAAGCTGACACAATGTTGTTTTCAAATTTGGAAAATAAAATAAAGTTTGTATGATTTTACTATATATATAAGTATGAAATTTTCTTTAACCAAACTGTAATAAATTAATTGTTGGAGTGATAATATTTGATTATCATTTATTGTTTTGTAAACAATTGACTATTGCAATATAAATAATTGAAGTTATAAACTTGGCTATAATGCAAATTTGAAATCTGAAATGTATTTAAATCAAGAATTTGAGAATTTAAATTTTTGGGTGATTTCAATTTGGTTTTTAAGTTTTAAGTGTATAGTATTTAAAATATTTTCAAATAGAAATCATTTTCAAAGAATTTTAAATGTTGAAATCAGTGCTCTTCTCTTTGTCGCTGGAAAATAATTTCGGTGATGGCGGCCGCATCATCGACATTCATTTTCGAGTTTCGAAGTGGAGAAACCATTCTGTAGCTTGCTACGGTTTTGTTTTGAGAAAAGAAAAAAAATTTTGAATTTCGTCAGTATATTTTGATTCACATATATATAGCTATCTTATTTTAAAATTTAATTTGATTTGATATAAATATAGTATATATATCTCTAAATTGTTTAAAGTTAATCGGAAATCTAATTCTTAAATTTTGTTAAAGGATGATTTTAATTATAAATAAAACCAAAATTTGGAATAAATATTTAAACTTGAATAATTGAATTGGGAAAATTTTATTTGTATATTGTTCAACTGCATTCTAATATAACTTACCTAAATCATTCAGAAGTTGAATATGTAATTGGATAATATATAAGATAAATTGAATTTATAAATAAAATTTGAGTGTTTATAATAAATGTTATACACTAAATTTTGATTATAAAGATGTTAATAGAGTTAGATAGGATAATAAGTAAACTCAGTTAATAATGAAATAAATTTGTTTTGAAAGAATTAATAAATTTGTTTTGAAAGAATTAATAAATTGAAATTGATCAACATATGAAAATACCTTGAATTTAAAAGAAATTAATAGATGTAAATTAATTTAAATCGAAACTTTTATGTTTTAAATTAATTTATGTGGGTTAAATATATGTGATTAGATATATTAAGTAGAATAAATTTAACAATAATTTGGAATAAAGAAGAATTTAAATTCCTGGAAAAAATATGATTATAATAAAAGACTATTCAAATTTATGGTTTTAGAAATTGTAAATTGAAGATAACTGGATAATAAGATAATGAATTTAGAAATAGTTGAGATTGATTTTAGTGAAATCAAATGGATTAAATCAATTATTGAATATCAATTCATTTAAATTTGAATTCAGATGGTTTAAATTAATTGTTTTACTTATCTATTTTCTTTCTGGTTGTTTCTATCCTCCTACCTCCTTACTTTTCGGGGACGAAAAGTTTTGAGTGGGGGAGAGTGTAACGACCCGTAAATTTCAACTGTTTTAATAACGTAATTAGTTAAAATTTTGTGAAATTTTAAACGATAAAATTTTGAAATAAAAATTTAATATTTGGAATACGTCTAGTTAAACATAGCGACTGGTAAATTTTCGTCCGAAAATATGAAAGTTTATTTCGCGCGTAAATTTACTTCAATTTAATCGGTTAAAAAGCGACGAAAATAAAATGTTTACGAAACCTAAATATTTTTACATAGAAAAATTCTAAACCATCTTCTGAGCAAGATGTCAGTTTGTCGTTTTTTCAAATTTGGACATTTATTGCTCCGTTGATCCTATTTTCGGCAAAATAGCAGCATTTTCGGTACCGATCATCGACTTTTGAACGGATAATCATATCGCTGATATCTGTGTACCGTTTTGATCGTCTCATTATGCTAATCTCCACAGTATATTCATTTGTACATTTTAGAGTCTGGTACACCACGGAATCAGTAAAACGATTACCGTATCGACAACCGTTTTCGAACCTTTTGAGCTTCTTGTGTCTATTCAGTTATCCACTAGTTCAAATCAATAGCCGTGATCTTAACCATTTTCACTTTCCAATGAAATCTGTTAGTCTATTCATTTTTATAATATCAAAATTTTCGGCTTACAACATTGATGGCCACGTCTTTCTTTCGATTTCCACCTGATGAAGTCTCATCCTCTTCCAACCCAACATGTTCATGGCCGAAGAGAAAATAAAATAAAATACGTACATGCAAGGGTGTTCAGCCAAAAGCTGCTCCTCTCCACATCTCTCATAATCTCACATCGCCTACTCTAAAAACCCATCGCCACAACTTCTTTCCGCAAGCCCAGATCCAACCGAGGCATCCCATGGCCGAGCCTCACTTCTATATATATGTACGCTTATTCGAGAGCTTGTTGGATCCTGAAGCATGGGTATTATATATTTACATTAATTTATTTATTTGTATTTATAAGTATTTTATTTTACAAATCCACATCTTTGTATACGTATGGGTTTAATAGTGCATCTTTTATATGTGCCCAGCTTCTTTTGTTTATATGAGGGTATATATATATGTTGTAGTAGTAAATTTTAGTACTGATAATAATGAAAGTTATATTTGGTACTGTATTTATGCGCATGCTTATTATGTAAGAGTTTTAAATGGTTCATGGCTTGATAAATGTAATTGTTTATGGTATGAACACTATAATAGAAATATGTCTGTCAATATGAGTCTTATTACATATTAGATTTCAACATCTTATTTTAGTACAGTATAATAATGTTTGTAGTTTAACTGTTGGTTTATATATATGTTACTGTTATATGGTTACAAAGTTTACATCAATATACGTGTATTAATATATAATAATATCCACATATTAGTTTATGTGTATTGTTTATATAGCATGTACTGTTTATATTAGTTTTGAAGGCATGTGTTAGATAAAGGCACACATATAGATGCTTACAACATATTATAGTATAAAGTTTAGATATATATCTTTATATAAAATTTATAACAACTGTAGTTATGCATATGAGTTTTTATAAGTTTATATGTATAGTTTTCGAAATAACAGCAGTTAGACTACATGTTCACGATATCATATCTCACTCATGTTTTATCGGAATGGGTTGATTTTATTTTTAAAAAAGAGTCGAAGTTACCTAGTTTATGCCTGTCAAATTTCAGCAAAATCCGACATCGTTTGATTAGTGGTCGAGGATCTGGAAGTTAGACCCAGGCAGCTGTTCTTTTGTACTTGAAATTATTTTACACTGCTGCAAACACGACCTGAGTTCATGTTTGACGCATCGTATCTCTTCCATCTTACGTCGGAATACAGTGATTCTTTTTTTGCTGGAAAGATTGAGTTTTCTATTTTATGTTTACAAATTTTCAGCTTCATGCGAGGTCATTTGATCCTCTGTTTCTCATTTGGAAGTTAGATCCAGGCAATTGTTCTTTTGTAATTAGAAATTTTTTTACACTGCTGCAAACATGACCTGAGTCTATGTTCGTGACATCGTAACTTTTCTCGTCTCTTGTCCAAAACAAGTGAACCTTTTGCAGTTTAAAATACAAGTTTTGATCTTTATTCATACCAAATTTCAGACCATTTCGATCTCGGTAGCACATAGAATTATATTGTTAAACTTTGATGCAGGACATGTTTTTATTTGTTGCTATGTTGAATGTTTTGATTTGATTTCATCGATTTCTGTTATCAGCTTTGATCGTTGAATTCGTGCCGATTTGTTTTGCTTGGATTCGTAACTCAATCTCTATGTCTGTATCAGTGTGCGTATCCGGGTCATCTTCTCGTGCATCTCTAGCCTCGAAAGGTGAGCAATCACTCACGATTAACGTTCTTTTATTTATTAAATTTGATTTCAATTGAAACGACAATTGAAATATGCTGCTGTTAGTTAATTACACTATTATATATGCTATTGCCTGTATCAGTTCACCTGTGACATCTAACACCATTATCTGTTAATTATTTATGCGATGATAATACAGTTTGGCTGATAATTGATTGATTGTTGATGTTTATATTGGATGTTAAATTGTTAATGTTAAAATGATAAATAGTATGCAATTGAACTTGATATAGGATAGTTAAATGTTAAATTTGATTAACTGGCATTTGTATAATATGACCCCTTTAACTGTTAAATTTATTGACACGTAGGATTTGTTTAATTACACTTTGAACCGCTGAATGTATGTTGTTAAATTGATGATGTATGAAACTGTAAATAGATGACAAGTGAAGAACCGTAATGTAATAATCTTTAATCTACATGAAATGATAGTGTAGATTCTAGAAATAATTATATTAATTCGCACAAACAACAATGCGAATTAATACGATTATTTCGGGATTATTGATTGATTTTTGGATTGATATTGGTTGTTGTTATTGCTTGTTTATTTACTTTGACACCATCCCAGTTATCACACTGCAAGTTCCCTTTGCTATGTTTTGATTTTGAATTGAATTGGAATCGGGTTGAAATGATACATACCCAAATGAACTTGACCTAGGATAGAGAATTAAATAAAACCCGATTGGTCAATAATTTGATTTAAAAATAAAATGAAGATTTTATTTGAATAAATAATATGGTTTTGAAATGAAGTTGAAATTTGAATTTTTAATGAAAGGAAAATGTTAATTTTTAATAATCTGAAACAAAATATTAACAATGTAATTGATGAAAGAACGATGTTTAATTTGAGAAATGATTGAATTAAGTTTGAAATGATTTTATAATTAAGTTTGAAATTATAATTAAGTTTGAAATTATTAAACTTTGAAACTATTTAATAATTAAGTTTTGAACTATTTAATAATTAAATAAGATTGAATTATTTAATGATTAAAATTGAATTGAATTCTTTAATAAGTGAAATTGAACTTTTAATAAGTAAATTTTACTTCGTAATAATTGAAATTGAATTTCTTTATTAATTAAGTTTGGAAAATCATTTAAGTAAGTAATAAGTGAAATTGAATTTCTTTATCAAGAAATAAAATGTGATTTATTAAAATTAATGCAAGACTTGAAATTTAAAGAATTTGATTTGATGAATTTAATTAAATTTGTAAGTTTTGATAAAATGAAGTTGAATTTAAATAATGGATTTAATGAATTGGAAATTTAATAGAAATTGTTTTGAATGGCAAGTTTACTTAACAAATATTGAATGAAATCGATAAATGAAGTTAAATTGATTTGAATGTTAAATTAAGTTAATTTAAATGATTTCGGAATGAAACTGATATTCGAACTTGAATCAATATTTGAATGGTTTAAATATAAATTGAAATTGAATTATAAGATTTTGAAATGGAAATTTGGAAGTTTTGAAACGTAAAGTATGGAAATTGGTTTTGAAAGACAAATGAAATGTTGATTTACGAATTCTATTTGAAATTGAATTTGATTTGGTTTTGAAATATATTAAACGACCAATCGGTGTAATAATTACGAAAGTTATTAAAGAGACCGGAATCGGTTATGGATATACTCTCTATCTAAACCGAAAACCACTTTAATAACTACACGCGGAGTGTGATCCAGAATGAAGTGGTTGGAAATGATGTACGTGTTGACTGAAGAAAGAGAACGATGATGGATAGCCTTGACACTTGTGTCAAATTGGAAATGACTAAAACAGGAGCCGTGCCGGGCCAATGGAGGTCAGCTACCTCAAGTGAACACACTTCTTCGAACTACTCATTACTTGTTGTCGATTGGTGCACCCTTGATTTTGGGAGTGTTGTTTCACGGTGTTGCGATCGCTGCGGCGATGCGTTCTCACCAGTCCGAATCAGGCAAACGGTAGTGTCACTACCTTGGGTATTGCCTCATGTGCCTTGTCATACTTGTATTCCCATATTCGCGACCACTACGAAATTGTTTTGTGTTATACCTATGGAGTACTCCCTGATAGCCCACTAGTTTACGGTGGAGTTTAAAGTGCTGTATAGACTATAACGCTTATATAAAATGTGTTAAGGGGGATAATGGTAACGCCTTAACACTATTTTGATGCCTTATATTACTGATAGACATTATCTACTTATCGTACACTATTACATAGTAGATAGTTTAACGGATCCTTAAAGGATGGTTATTCCAAACATCCTTTGAGTTACTTGTATTTCAATTGCTATTTCACTTGAGTTGGATTTATAAATATAAGAATGTTAATCCTGACTCGAGTGTTTTGTGTTTTGCTTTACGCTCGGGTCAGACTGAGTGTACCAGTATTCGAGACTCACCTTTGAAGTTGGAGCTTTGCTTGAAGATCCAGCCATCTATTCTGCTTTCAGTATTCGATGATTCCAGTGATGTATTCTGATTTGTATCTGATGTATCGTGTTACTCTTCCGTTGTATCTGGTTTAACTCTGATGTATCGTATTACTCTTCTGTTGTAAACTCTGATGTATTTTATATATTCATATAGTAGCTTCATGAACTACTATCTCTTTTATTTCCGCTGCAAATTATTACTCTGTGTTTGTGATCTGTGATTATTTGTTTACTGTATATGTTCAGTTTTGCCAAATTTAAATTAACAACACGGTATTTTGAGCAATTCAATTCCGGCATGAGTGTCTACCTATACACTTATAATGGATGCGAATGGTCTAAAATATCGGGTTGTTACAATTAATTTCTGTAATATATATATATCTATGATCGGTGAATGAAAGATAAGCGTTATAGTTTATACCGCTTATCAACTATATTCTTGTATTTTGATCTGTGATGACTGATGATGTGGTTGCACTATTATGTTAAACCCCCGGACTACACCATACACACACAAATATGGATTTCACGAGGAAATCGGTTAAGTCACAGATAATTTAAATTTAATGTTTTTGAAATTAAAATTTTAATTTCAATTGATTTTGAAAATGGATTTGGGTTAAATGTTAAAGCTTTTGAAAAGGTGTTTTCAAAGAAAAAAGCTATTTTGAATAACTTGGTAAAGTTTCAATTTAAATAATTCAATTTGAATTTGAATTCAAATAATTTGGAATTGAATTCCATGTTTGGAAATTTTGGTTAAAGATATTATAAATGTGTTTATATGAAGTTAAACCATTTTAAAAGTATAATTTTGAGAATTTGGATTTAACCCAAGAACCTTAACTCGTATAAATGAATCAGATTTCCAAAATGAAAACTGTTGTTTTAAAAGAATAAAAGCTTTCAGATAAGAAATGAAATTCTAGTTTAATTAAAGGAATTTCAAGATTGAACTGAAAAATGGTTTTCCAAGTTATGAATGAATTCTTTTTGAAAGCTATGAATTGAATCTGTTTATTTTTAACAGATTTAAAATGGTGATTTGTTTAACCATTCGAAATGGAATTGTTTTGAAAGCTATAAGTTGAAACTTTGTTTTAAAAGATTTAACGAGTTAATCCAATTGAAATGGAAATCGATTTGGAAAATCTATGAACGAATCTTTGTGAAACTGAATGAAAATTGTGAGATGAATCTTTTTATGTAAAAGATTAAAATGGTAATGTGTTTAAACCATATGAAGGAAGATTTTGGGTAATAAGTTGTGACTTAACTGAAATCCCAATATCCATATATTTTTAAATATTGCGCTCAATATTTGGTTTAGCCGGGAGAGGACCTTTGTGTCACATAACCCATTTCGAATAATGATACGTCGTATATGGATAGCATTTGAAGACCGGTGTTGAAGACCGGGTATTTGCGAAAACGATAGGATAACCTATCGATTGTCTCTGCACTGAGTTGCTCCGGTATAGAGATTCCCTAAGTGATGGGAAGTCCAATCAGGATTGTGAATACCCATATTGCAAGGGCTTCTTCGGAAGTGCCTTCGGTTCTGTTCGAACCCGGAACAGACTTGTATGGTTACATGTCTGACATTACATTTTGAGATATAAAGCAGATTTCTTTCAAATACATTTCTGTTGGTGGCGGAGAATTTATTCTCTTAGCTTTACACCCTTCTCTGAGACGTACGAGCTCAGAGGTTATGTAGTTGAAGGTTATCAGCGATATACTCCCAATTTGGTAATGTGGCATGCTAAGTGTTGTTGTGTGTTGATCATTTATTGATCATTTGTGATCAAAGCATGGCTTTGTGAAAAAGCGTAGCTTTGTGGACAATACCTCGTCGAACCTCACAGACCGGAAATGGTCGAAACAGGAATGATGCGGCAAGGTTATGAGGGTCGCGCCCTTTAGGGTATGTCATTTCCTTCTGGAAAGGGGTGGTATCATGGTATGGAGCCCAGATACTTACTCATGTGGACACACTTTATTTATTATGTGTGATGTTGGTTACCGAGGCCTCGGATAAAGGTCCCAAAGGGTCGGGGAATGGCATATTCGTGAGTTACCTAGTTACAGGGGTAACTCGGCCTTGTGTTGGCAGAGAGCCAGGTTGGTTCTCGGGACGTCCAGTCTGAGGCGTACCCATGTGGCAGGAGGAAGTTCCTTAGCCTGACCATTTGTTGGAAATCCATCTTCCAATACGAACCTTGTACGGTATTAGTTGTAGAACCTGCCATTTACTTATGGTGGTCGCCACTGTTTAGATGGTAGCTATAGTAGGCATACGATACTGGTCGTATGTTGGCTAAGATTAATATTGTATTTTCAAAATGTTTTCTGCACTATGCACTAATAATAATAATCCAATGATTTTACGTAGTAAGCATGTTTGACTATCATAAGAAGAAATCTCCTCCAATTCTGCGTTTGCATTGTGTGTGTGGCGGGAGGTCTTATGGTAGTTTCATTTTCTAAAAGCATTGCGGGTTTCAATGTTTAAAACTCTTTTGTTGTTGTTTAAAGATAAATTGTTTTTGTTGCTCACACCAGTCCCATGACTGACTCGGAGTTTATTGTTCCCTTCCTAAACTCTGGGTGCCCACCATTTTCCACACGGGCAGTCTAGAGTTGGGTTTCTTTTCAGATAGTCAGGTTTAGTAGATTATCTGGAGCTAGTTCACTTCATCAGAGTGGATAACTGCACTTGCTTATCTTTGTGCATTGTGATGGTGGCTCGAGCCTGATGTTGGAGTTGTTGGACTCAGCCTCTCTGACTGATCATTTGGAGTTATCACTTTTGTTATTTCCGTTGTAGCATTATATCATATATCTGATATTGCTGTGTATTATTGATATCATTGTTGTATATCATTCTGGATATTTTATTCATTGGAATTGTATATGATATCATCTATTTCTTTATTCCGCTGTGTTGTTATAATTAATGGTGTTATAAGCTCCGGAGAGCCAGATTCGGCTTTGGATCTACGGCATTTTGAGTACAAGTGAAGTACGGGTGCCGATTTTCGAAGGCTGAGTTTTTGGATCTTTACAATTGGTATCAGAGCTGAGGGTTAAACTTTAGCTCAGGTGTATAACACATTAAGTAGCTCATTAGAGATAGGGTGAAGTATACCCTAGAATGAGTATTCCTCAGATATTTGTTCGAATGTCTCAGTAAATTCTCTTACTATCCACTGATAGTGAGTATAAGTGCAAGAAGAGAATGAGATAGGGGACAGGGGAGTATGACTATAAATTGTCAATACCCTGTAACAACAAGGAAATAATCTTTTCTCTATCAATCTCTTTTGTTCAAACATCTCTTTTCAATTCTTTGATGATTCCTGGTAGATCCAGGAAGGAGATTCGATATATTAATATGGGACATAAACTCCAAATAGACCAAAATTGTTGTTTGAATGAATTGGTTGCTTTGTTTGCTATGGTTGATACGTATACTGTGGTTTCTAAATTATAATTTTGAAAGTGTATCCATATATCTATCTATTCTTTGGGTCCCAATGTATTCTACGAATGGTTAGTTATCCCTTCGGACTAACCGATGCCCCTGCATATTTCGTAGATCTGGATAACCTGAGTATTTTGTGAAGTGTCAAATAGATTCATTTTTGTATCTATTATTGATATTCTGATTTGGTAAGCCAAATGCAGAATAAATATTCAGTTTGATTTGATGAAACATTTTTCATCTATCTTTGTGTCTCCTTGGAAAATTTCGAGGACGAAATTCTTTTAAGGGGGGAAATCTGTAACGACCCCGAATTTTATATAAATTTAAATTGATAATTTAAATTAATTTTGAATTAAATTTGTGAACTCAAATAAATTTGGTATAAATCATTTAAACTTTAAATATTGTATAATATTGTATATATGTGAATATATGTGTATTTGAGCATATATGAGTCAATTTGAAATTATAAATATATATATGTATATATATTTTATTTGAATTTAAATTGTAAATAAATGGTTTAAAAATGAAAATATATAAGATAGATAAAAGTATAAAATAAATATATTGGATAAAATCCAATAACAAATTAAAATCTAGAAATTCCTCTATATTACGAAATAAATAAATTATATAGTTTTATACAATATAAAGTAAATATATATATATATATATCTTAATCTCATGTTAATAAATCAATACAAGATAATACAAACAGAGTAGACTACAAAAAGTAATAAAAGTAAAATAAAAATAGAAGTTCACTTATTTTATAAAGTAATAATAATTAATACTTAAGCTATGAATAAAAATAAAAACATTGATATATAAGATGAATTATAGGATTGTAAAATATAAAGTAACACATAGATAAAATTTAACAACATATTAGAATAGAAGTTTATTTATATTATAAAGTAAAACATATTAAACAAATTCTAACATCAAATTAAATATACATAGCTAGGTATATACACTTGCAAAAGAAAAACTAACATATTCAAGAAAGTAGAAATATGTATAAGTGTGAAAGCTTGCATAGGAAGCCCCAACAAATCATTTCAGCCGAAGTCAACAAATATAAGTATGAACACTTACCAAATGAAGGAACAAAACATATATATATATATATAAGTAGGAAAAACAAATGAATATATATATATATATATATATATGTACTAACTTACAAAGGAAGATACTAGTATATAGATAAGTATGCAAGTTGCAAAAATAAGTGCAATGCTAATTAATGTCAGCCACCATACAAACTCTATCAACCACGAGAAGAAGAAAATATCACTGATGATTTGTAAAAATTTTATATCAACTTGTACTAACCAAATTATCACTTGTACAAATATATCACCACCTGTTAACTCAAATGCATTTATATCAGCCTTCTACTCTTAATTCGTCCATAAGCTAAGGCAAAAATCTAAAGTAAATATCATCTTAAAACTGAAACAAAGATTCAACAACAATTCAAATCAACTCAAACCAGATATTCAAGAAAAAGGATTCCAGTTTGAAATTTCACAAGCCTGTTTTCAACATAAAGAAAACTCTGTTCTTTCTTCTGAATCTAGGTGAGTGACTTCTTTTTAAAATGGATCTGTTGTAAGTTAAAGCTTAGATAAGTATGTTTATATACATATATATTTAAACTCTATCTGTACAAGTGAATGGTAGATGGATTGTGTACAGGCTTTTATTCATATGTATGTTCTGTGTTTTAAAACTCTGGACCCAAGTTTGCTTCAAAAAAAAATCAATCTCTCTTGATCTATTAACTTTTTGAACTTGGGATTAAAACAAAATTGTTGTTACAGTATATAGTCAGTTTTAAAAATGCATACAAGTTAAAATAATTTGCCAATGTCTTTGGAAAACAAAAGAACTGAGCACGACCTCAACTTTGTCAAAAATTCAAACTACTTAATTCACAAATTCAGATATGGGAATTGAATTCGCATACCAAAACATGATTTTTAAAGCTAAAATCATAATTTTGAGATGAGGAACGAAGGAGCAGTTTGGGTTTGTTCGAATTGTACATTTCAAGTTGCCTCTGGTGATCTTGATGGTCGGAGGGGTCGAGCTTCCTCCTGGAGGTGGAGGAGTGACCAAGGGTTGCAGGAAAAATACTGTGGTGGTGAGCAGATGAACGTGGAGGCGGTGGCGAGCGTTTGAATTTTTTTTACCTAATTTTGACGTGGTTGTGTAATTGGCCTCGTTCGTCGTCAACGTCGGATCGAGCGCGACGTGGCGCCGGGTGATGGTAGAAGGGGTGTGGACGAGTGATTGGCCGGAGTTTCGGGTTCTCTGGTGGTCGTGGTTGTGAGAACGAGGCGTTGACAGGTTGATGATGGTTTCGGCGATGTCTTCCAGGTTGCGGCTTCGAACTCGAATTTTGATTTCGAGGTGACGATGTAGTTTTGATGGTCGGGGAAGGGTTTGTGGATGGTGGTCGACTTGTTCGACGTGGCGATGTTGACCGGAGGCGAACGGCGGTGTTGTGCATGTGTAGGGTGCAGTTGAGTTTCCTGGTGAAGATGAGTAGAGCAGTGGACTTGTACTCGAGTATTTACTCGAGTTGGTTCCGTGGATTTCTCGAAGCACAGGGGTGATTGGGCTCAGGGTTTTGATATAAGGGCTAGAGTGAATTGTTTTGTTATAAGTTCTGTTTAAAAAAAACCTGGCAGAGGTTGAGTTTTAAACTTAAACAGAATTTAAAAGTGAAAAGCAAGTTTTAAAAAATAAGGTTTGAAAAACAGTTTTAAAAACTGTATTTAAAATGAATTTGAATTTCAGTTTTCTTTTATACATAAATTTTATAAAAGATGAAACGTTTCAATAACCTTTATTTTAAAAAAAGTTTATTTTAGATAAACTTAATATTGTAGTTTATTAAGAGGTGAAAAACATTAATTTAACTTAAAGGTTTTAAGTTAATAATGAATTTATTTCAAAGATTATAAATAAAGATTTTAAATGATAAATAAAGTGATTAATAAAAGATAAAATGGGTTATCTTAAAATTAATTAGGTAATTAATGACTTTTTGATATTAGTGATTAAAAGATAATTACTTAATGATTAAAAGTTGATTACTCAAGTGATTAAACAATAATTAATTAAGGGCTAATTAATTAATGTAATTAATTAAGGATAATTAATTAATTAAAGGTTAATAAATTAATGAAGGTGATTAAGGAATGATAATTAATTGAGGAATAATTAATTAAAGTAATTAATTAAAGATAATTAATTCAAGAATAATTAAATAATTAAAGGTTAATTAATAAATGAATAAAGAATAATTAATCAAAATGATTTGGTAATTTATTAATGTTAATTAACCAGGATTAGTAATTCATAAGAAATTAATCTGATTTAAAATTAATCAAAGGATTAATTGATCTTACTTATGGATGTTGGGATTTTATTGAATGGTTGAATTGTTTGATATCCCTGATATGTGATGCTTTCTGATACATCCTAATTTGTGTTGTGATCTGTAATTTAATTTATTTATTTGGGATAAATGTAATTAATTTATGTAATATATATATGTGATCTGTGAATGAAAGATAAGCGTTATAGTTTATACCGCTTATCAACTATATTCTTGTATTTTGATCTGTGATGACTGATGATGTGGTTGCACTATTGTGTTAAACCCCTGGACTACACCATACACACACAAATATGGATTTCACGAGGAAATCGGTTAAGTCACAGATAAATTAAATTTAATGTTTTTGAAATTAAAATTTTAATTTCAATTGATTTTGAAAATGGATTTGGGTTAAATGTTAAAGCTTTTGAAAAGGTGTTTTCAAAGAAAAAAGCTATTTTGAATAACTTGGTAAAGTTTCAATTTAAATAATTCAATTTGAATTTGAATTCAAATAATTTGGAATTGAATTCCATGTTTGGAAATTTTGGTTAAAGATGTTATAAATGTGTTTATATGAAGTCAAACCATTTTAAAAGTATAATTTTGATAATTTGGATTTAACCCAAGAACCTTAACTCGTATAAATGAATCAGATTTCCAAAATGAAAACTGTTGTTTTAAAAGAATAAAAGCTTTCAGATAAGAAATGAAATTCCAGTTTAATTAAAGGAATTTCAAGATTGAACTGAAAAATGGTTTTCCAAGTTATGAATGAATTCTTTTTGAAAGCTATGAATTGAATCTGTTTATTTTTAACAGATTTAAAATGGTGATTTGTTTAACCATTCGAAATGGAATTGTTTTGAAAGCTATAAGTTGAAACTTTGTTTTAAAAGATTTAACGAGTTAATCCAATTGAAATGGAAATCGATTTGGAAAATCTATGAACGAATCTTTGTGAAACTGAATGAAAATTGTGAGATGAATCTTTTTATGTAAAAGATTAAAATGGTAATGTGTTTAAACCATATGAAGGAAGATTTTGGGTAATAAGTTGTGACTTAACTGAAATCCCAATATCCATATAATTTTAAATATTGCGCTCAATATTTGGTTTAGCCGGGAGAGGACCTTTGTGTCACATAACCCATTTCGAATAATGATACGTCGTATATAGATAGCATTTGAAGACCGGTGTTGAAGACCGGGTATTTGCGAAAACGATAGGATAACCTATCGATTGTCTCTGCACTGAGTTGCTCCGGTATAGAGGTTCCCTAAGTGATGGGAAGTCCAATCGGGATTGTGAATACCCGGATTGCAAGGGCTTCTTCGGAAGTGCCTTCGGTTCTGTTCGAACCCGGAACAGACTTGTATGGTCACATGTCTGACATTACATTTTGAGATATAAAGCAGATTTCTTTCAAATACATTTCTGTTGGTGGCGGAGAATTTATTCTCTTAGCTTTACACCCTTCTCTGAGACGTACGAGCTCAGAGGTTATGTAGTTGAAGGTTATCAGCGATATACTCCCAATTTGGTAATGTGGCATGCTAAGTGTTGATGTGTGTTGATCATTTATTGATCATTTGTGATCAAAGCATGGCTTTGTGAAAAAGCATAGCTTTGTGGACAATACCTCGTCGAACCTCACAGACCGGAAATGGTCGAAACAGGAATGATGCGGTAAGGTTATGAGGGTCGCGCCCTTTAGGGTATGTCATTTCCTTCTGGAAAAGGGTGGTATCATGGTATGGAGCCCAGATACTTACTCATGTGGACACACTTTATTTATTATGTGTGATGTTGGTTACCGAGGCCTCGGATAAAGGTCCCAAAGGACCGGGGAATAGCAAATTAGTGAGTTATCTAGTTACAGGGGTAACCCGGCCTTGTGTTGGCAGAGAGCCAGGTTGGTTCTCGGGACGTCCAGCCGGAGGCGTACCCATGTGGCTGGAGGAAGTTCCTTAGCCTGACCATTTGTTGGAAATCCATCTTCCAATACGAACCTTGTACGGTATTAGTTGTAGAACCTGCCATTTACTTATGGTGGTCGCCACTGTTTAGATGGTAGCTATAGTAGGCATACGATACTGGTCGTATGTTGGCTAAGATTAATATTGTATTTTCGAAATGTTTTCTGCACTATGCACTAATAATAATAATCCAATGATTTTGCATAGTAAGCATGTTTGACTCTCATAAGAAGAAATCTCCTCCAATTCTGCGTTTGCATTGTGTGTGTGGCGGGAGGTCTTATGGTAGTTTCATTTTCCAAAAGCATTGCGGGTTTCAATGTTTAAAACTCTTTTGTTGTTGTTTAAAGATAAACTGTTTTTGTTGCTCACACCAGTCCCATGACTGACTCGGAGTTTATTGTTCCCTTCCTAAACTCTAGGTGCCCACCATTTTCCACACGGGCAGTCTAGAGTTGGGTTTCTTTTCAAATAGTCATGTTTAGTAGATTATCTGGAGCTAGTTCACTTCATCAGAGTGGATAACTGCACTTGCTTATCTTTGTGCATCGTGATGGTGGTTCGATCCTGATGTTGGAGTTGTTGGACTCAGCCTCTCTGACTGATCATTTGGAGTTATCACTTTTGTTATTTCCGCTGTAGCATTGTATCATATCTCTGATATTGCTGTGTATTATTGATATCATTGTTGTATATCATTCTGGATATTGTATTCATTGGAATTGTATATGATATCATCTATTTCTTTATTCCGCTATGTTGTTATACTTAATGGTGTTATAAGCTCCGGAGAGCCAGATTCGGCGTTAGGATCTACGGCATTTTGAGTACAAGTGAAGTACGGGTGCCGATTTTCGAAGGTCGAGTTTTTGGATCTTTAAGAGATGGAGGAGCATGAGCCATGGATTTCGGGAGGCCAGCAGTGGCAGCCGTTATGTTGGGACATAGCCCCAGAGATGATAGATGATAAGGAGCCAGTTGGGGACGGGGAAGAAGTAGAGGAACTAGAAGAGATCGACTTGGAGGCACCTTCGGAGGGTTCATCCGATGTGTAATGTTTCACTTTGGGATATTTTGGGTTTGTATTATAGCAGTTGTTTATATCTTAAGCACGTAGTACGCGCTAAGATATGGGATCTAGTATGATATTTTGGTTGACTGATGTAGATAGTTGACTTATGACTTTGTATTTATCTCAAGTGTGTGGTACGCACTCAGGTTGGGACTAGGATCAATGATTGTATTTCATGATCAGTATTTAGTAGTAGTAGTATTTCCTTTAACACATATTGTTGACCTTTATAGTTCTGTATCTTTGATTTCATTTCGAGGACGAAATGCTTTTAAGTAGGGGAGAATGTAACGACCCGTAATTTCGCTACTTCAAAAATAAGAGATTTCGTTCGTTTTAAATTTAAAAAAAAAGTTTAAAACTCAAATAAATATGTTATATATAATAAATAATTATCTATTCTTATAGTTAATAAATTAAAAAGTATAAATTTGGATTTTAGAACAAATCAACAAAAGTTAAGTTTTGTTAATAATAAATAAAGGCTTAAATAAATGGGTTTAAATATTTATTTGTTAAGTTAAATCTCATTTAAAACATCTAATAAAGATAATAAAAATATATTAATATATTTAAAAATATGTTAATAATCGTTTTACAAAAATATCCAAAATTTGTCGTATTTTATCAGTTTTACATACACTATAAAATTAAAGATTTTGATATTATTCAAATACGATTTTAAAATATGAAATGACATGTTTTAATTTATTTAAAGAAGGGAAAAATTCATTTTAAAATTTGGTTTACATCAATATATAGCTTAACAAAAACGTCAAATTTTGACTGTAAAATTTATCGACAAAAACACCATTTTCAACCGAAATAGGTTGTCGACAAGTTGTTGCAACTTGATACATTTTCTAACACATAAATACAATTTTACAAACTATTTAAACATTCTACATTTAGCACTAAAGACAAAAAGAGTTTACTTTTGAAAATGTTTATATAAATAAAAAAAGATGTAAAAGTATGATTTGACAAATTTAAATTTAATTAAAGCTTTTATAAAACAACATCATTACATAACTTTCTTTTCTCTTACACATGATATAACTTATACACCTTGAATTCAAGCAAATGGAAAGTGAAAAGATAACTAACTAAAGGGATTAATGACACATATGCTCAACATTAATGCAAACCAAATCAATACAAAAGTCTTCTCTTTAAAATACAAAATTTAAGAAAGAAAAGGATAAGTAATCATTCCTATTTTTACCATCACCATTAATGCATATCAAATCTCTCTTTTCACATAAGAGAAAATGTATATTTAAATTTAAAAATGAAGAGGGTATTAATGTCATTTACCACCAAAATCTCCACTTATAAATACAACCTCAAACCTCTTCATTTCCACTTCACTTTCATTTCACAAAATTTCTAAAATCCTTCTCTACTTCCTCCATTTCTCTTCTACCTTCAAACTATCACCTCCACATCACCAAAACTCAACCTTACCACCTACCCAAGCCCTTACACCCCACTACCAAGGCCGTACCCCCTCTCTAGGCCACATACCTCCTAATCGAGCCACAAACCCTCCTCTCCAATAATAAAAAGAAAAAGAAAAGGAAAAGAAAGGAAAACAAAAGCTGTTCGAAAAGAAAATAAGTTAAGGCCAAGAATCAAGATGTTTGGAAAAGCGCATTTGTTCGAAAAGCACGTTAGCCTACGAAAAAGTTTGACGGAGTGGATATGAAGGTGAGAAATTCTCATCGCTTTTGAATTTATATTTTGGTTATGTTAAAACAATCATATTTATATTCGTATGACATATGAATGTTTATTTGATTGTTAATATGGATGATTTGATAGTTGGTTAGATAATTGAATTGTGATAATATATCCCGTTATGGTATTAATAGTGAATGTTGGATTTCAAATCATATGTTATGTGATTTGTTGAATGGATGTTATGTTAGTGATGAATATGGATATTGGTTATGTTTATTTTGATTAAGTGACCCTTTGTTAATAAGACCATATTTTAGTGATATGAGATATTTTGGAAAAATAAGTCTCTTTTCGATTTGAAGTGAAATTAAAGTAAAAATAAAAGAGGATTTGAAATTTGAAGTGAAACGGATTTGAAAAGGAAGTTAGAATTGAAATTGAAATTGATTAGAATAGTGAAATTGAAATTGATTTTGAAAATAGAAGTTTAGTTTGAGATTGAATTGAAGTTTAAATTGAAATTAGATTTGAAATCTAAGTTTTAAATGAGTTTAATTTGAAGTTAGAATTGAAATTGAATTGAAATTGGAATTTAAAATTTAATATTAAAATATTGTGAATATAATGATATTATAATATGGTAATAGTGAAAATATATTTTAAATACTTTAAAAAGCGAAAATATTGATTTAAAATGATTTGTAATGATTTTATAAGTAATAAAATCCAATTTGAATAAATTATTTCAAATATTTAAAAATAAGTTAAAACAAGGTGCGTCGCGCAACGGTAGTTCTCGATTTTGCGCCGAAAAGTTCAAATGAATTTGTAGAGTGGAATATAGCTCGGAATTCTTCGAGATAAGAAAATTCCGGACTATTATATCCAGATCTTCTAAACGAAGAAAGAAAATCAAAATTTTGTTGAGTAGATTTTGAATTAAGTCCAAATCAATTTTCTAGAAAAATCGCGCTAGTGCAGTTAAGTGACCATAATAAGAAATCTGTTTAAATGAACCTTTTTAATGTTGGAAAAATATGAAATAAATTTGATAAATCTATTTAAATGGTTTAAAAGAGATTTGGATTGGAAAATATGAATTATCGAATGTTTAAAAGTTGATTTAAACAAATAAGCTTATATAGCACTTTCCGTAGCACTTTTATGCTGCGAATGGTATAACTTTTTGAAAATAAGTTTAAATGTAACGATTTTTTCCAGAATCAATTGTGAATGTTTTAAAAGGAAATTTAAGCATTTTAAAAGATAATTGGGAATCTTTATGATCAATTCCAAAATAAAGTTGATAACTGAGTATGCGGAAACGACAAGTACATTTGTCCCGCCTGTGAGATTTGGGAAGATAAAACAAGGTGTTTAACTAAGGTTAGGGATGGAGCAACCAGTCCCCTGAACTTACCTGGCCTATGTTCTATTTTCTTAGGCGAGGGGTGGAACAGATCAAAAGGAAATCTCGGATGCTCTTAAATTAAAAGATCGTATTGAGTTTCCAAAATAAAAGAAGATTAGTATTATCCAAAATTTAAGCAATATCCAAAATAAATGATTTCTATGATCTTATTTACTCAAAAATGTTTGCTAAGATTGATTTTAGGGTTTATCGTAAACGATGTCTTAAATAACATTGTTTTTGACCCGCCTAAAAGTTAAGGAATTTGGATCAAGAGTTAAGTAAGGAAATTTGAAAATATTATCCAAAGCAAAAGAATGAATTTCTTAGATTTATTCTAAGTCGAAAGAAAGAGATTTTGAAATCATCCAAAAAGAGTTAAAGTGAAAAGAGACTTAATAAATCATGTATACTCATATTCACTTTTTATCGATAATTGGATTTCGAAGGAACCGGGGTCGGATTTGGGCGATTCCTATCCGAAAACCACTTCGAACCAATGTATACGTTCGAATGTGAAGACATATTTAAGATGATGATTATTGAAGACCGTGGATCTTCATAGCGTGGAAACTGCTTGTTGAACATGATCTGGTTGGCCCCCATTATAGAGTTATATATATAGTAGTGGTCTCCTCATGATGGAGATTTTTCGGATTGCAAGGACTACTCGCTACTAGTGGTAGTAGGAGAGTGCCATCGGTTTGTCCTGTTCCTGGACAATTTGTATGGACGTTTGTCTGACATTGCATTTCTAATGATTACTGAAAGTCTATATGAGTGGATCGTATAGGATATATATTAGCAAGTATAAACTGCTAACTATATAATACAACTTGATAAGTGATAGTAGCAAAGTAAATGAAAATAATCACACCAGGATTTTATACTGGTTCGGACCTCCCGTCCTACGTCCAGTCCCGAAGCTCCTCTTCGGAATTTCCTTTCAACTAACCCTCACTTGACCCGGAGGAATAGGTTTACAATAGCAGAGTTTCTTTGTCAAGAATGTGTTCTATAACACGGATGTTGACTATTGAGTACAAATGCTTCCAATATATATCTATCTAGAGAGTGTTTGAATGAGAAGTTCTGTATATATGGAAGAGTTAAATACAAGTAGTTGATTGCTTAGAGATCAGGAATAGATCAAAGTATAAGAGATAAAAGCGTAAGTAGGTAAGGTGAGATCTTCTCTTGAATTCCTGATCCTATTTATAGTGATGAAGAGTCTCTATGTGTAGTTGCCTTCATTAACAATCGTTGTATAGTTGCTCTTGTTGGTGATGAAGAGTTGCAGCGAAGAGGAGCGGATGTGTCTCTTCGGATGTGACAGTTGGAGTTTGAAATTACACAGTCGAGCCTATTTTCAGACGTCTGGAAAGTGACTTCAGACGTCTGGCATTCATATATTTTTTTTGTCTGGTAGTATTTCAGACGTCTGAGTTTATAAACCAGACGTCTGGTATTTACTTCTGTTTTATGTCTGGAAGTATGTCAGACGTCTGAGTTCTGGATCAGACGTCTGGTTTCTTCTGAGTTTGTGAACCAGAGAACTTAACCAGACGTCTGGTATGTGCACTCAGACGTCTGGATTAGTGCATGTTGCTTTTCTTGTGTCTGTATCACTTCTTTTCGGATTCTCTCGACTTGTAGCCTCTTGATACTTCTTTTGAGTATTGTTCTTGTCTCTTCGGTGATGTTTCTATATCATCTTCCTGTATATGTACATTTGTTTTCCATTGCATAGTTGTGATCATCGAAACCAAGGAATTGATTTCCTAACAATCTCCCCCTTTTTGATGATGACAACTATTCAATGTACTTATATATATATTTTAATTCTCCCCCTGAATATGTGCTTAGTTTTGTTGTTAAGTTTATATATATATTTCTCCCCCTTTGACATTATCATAAAGAATATATAAAAGTACTAGCCAAAAGAAATTTTCATTAATAATAAGAAGGAGTTACATTCATAGATTTGAACAAAACGAAAGCAAGACCTAAATTCTAGAGTTGCTTAGGAGAAGCTTGTTTTGGATCATCTTCCTTTGGTTTGTCCGAAGTGCTAAGCTTAGAAGGAGATGTCAAAGTTTCATTGGAAGGTTCATCATCAAATAGTTTGGAATCTTTTGCAGGAGGAGATGGCACAGGAGTTGTCCAATCTTCGGAGGGTGGAGATGGACCACGTACTCTTTGAAGTACCTCTTTGAGAACTGATAAAACAGTCGAAAGAGATTCTTCGACCGTGGCCAGTCTTGTAGCAAAAGATGTCTCGAAGCTGTCGATTCGTTTTGCTAGAATTTTTTGATTTTGAGACAAGATTTGTTGATTTCGGAGTGTTAGATCTCGAATGCTTTCATTTTGATTTGTTTCCGTTCAAGTTTCCAAAATGTCATCTTGTCCCGGATATTCAAATGAAGCGGGAGGGGGGAGAGTGTTTTCCTGATTTTGTTCTTCTTCTTGAGATGGATCAATATGGATCTGAGGAGGAGGATCAGCCCTTCTAGATTGTTGACGGTGAGTCCAATCGTCGAAGGACATGAATTCTGGTGGAATTTCGGGTAAATGCATCAAGGAGAAGAATTTTGTGGAAGCATACTTAGGTGAAATTTCTTCGAAGGTTGATAGATAAGAAGAAATATTGTTTGCACGAAGAAGTTTCAGAATATAAGTTGGGTAAATGATCGATTGTCGCGATCGATTCCAAAATTGCTTGAGGTCGTCGAATATGAACTTTGCCCAATTTACCCTGGTTCCACTAAAGAGAGCATAAAGTGCTTTGTGCTCCAATTCCGTTATTTGCTCGTGACTTCCCATTCGCGGAACAATTGTATTGATTATCATCCTTGTTAGGAGTCGAGCTTTAGGACGCAAATATTTTGAAGCAAATTTTGGCATTTCGTCCTCCCATATCTGATGAGTGATATTATTCCTGGGCTTAAAACGCATATTAGGGATGTTGTGTAGATCCTCCCCAGTGTCGGAGCATCCCAAAGTTCTTCCTATTATTCCCGGAGTCAAACGAATAGTATTTCCATAAACACTTGACCATAGCCAGTTGTCTTCGTTTTCGGTATTCCAAACTGCAGTACTATCTAGATTGGCGTAGAATTAGAATATATCCAATTGATCTATTTGAACATCATTGGTTGTAAAAGAGATTAAAGTGTCCAATCCAGCATTCTCACAAAGTTCGTCGAGATCATACATAGGAAACTTAAGTAGATTATAGAAAGGTCCTATATGAAGTTTTTTCTTTTGAATATCTTGATACCTTTTAATCGAATGAGGTGCCTTGTACATCCATCGTTCGATTTGATCATCTGAACACACCTAAGGGTTGGAAAATGATGAAGGTTGATCTAGTTTGCGTTTTGAAGCTTTGATGTTCTTTGTACGAGGAGGCATTGTGATTTCGACGTGAAATAATGCGGAATTTGAAAATAAATTGCAAATCGGCAGAGAGGAAATTTGATTTGAGGTTGAAAAGTGGGAAAAAAAATGACGTTATTTTGGGGTTATAACAAAGGTCGATTGAATTCCAGACGTCTGTATTTGAAAGCAGACGTCTGGTTTGCCCTAAAAATTATACAGACGTTTTAAACAGACGTCTAATTGTTTTGTGTCAAACGTCTGGTTTAGCATAGTTTGAAAATTTTAGAGGCAGAGATTAAGCAGACGTCTGGATTTTATCTCAGACGTCTGAATTATTTTGAATATAATTTTGGAGAGGGCAGAGTTTCATTTCAGACGTCTGAGGGGTATTTCAGACGTCTGACATATGCACAATGTTAAAAATGTGACATATATCAGTGGTTCAGACGTCTGAAAACCATAGTCAGACGTCTGAAAGAATAGTTTTTCTAAAAATAGTCTAAAAATTGATGAATACATTCATTTATTAAATATTGATAATAGAGATCTTTATTGTAAAATATTATAACATATAAATACATACAACAATTAATTTGATTTATTTATTTAGAGGGTGACGAAGTTTTAGGATTTCCTGAGTCGTTATCCTTCCATGGTCTAAGTGGAGACCAAATATTCCTACGTTCGTGAGTCCGTGGGGAGCCAGAATATCGTCTTGGGGAAGGATCTGAAGGAGTGCGATAGGAAGAAGATGGATCTAATGAACTACAAGGTTTTGGTAGTGGTTCATGTACATCTTTCTTTCGGGACGAGCAAAACTTTAGCGCCACTTGTTCTAGAAAACTAAGCCTTCGTGCCGTAACTTTCTGTTCGAAATAAAGCTCCCGTTGAAGATCCATCTGTTTTTTTTGGTAATGATGAATTTCATCAATTTTCTCCTTTGTATTAGGAGAAAGTAACATGATTGTTTTGTAGAAATATTATTTTTAGATTTAAACGAGCTTTTCTTTAGTTTACCAATTTGACAATCGTCACATAAATTTTCTACTTTGTAACTTATTTTAGGTAACCCTCTTACTAACTCATATTTAGCTAACTTATTAATATTCTTAAAATTAATATGACAAAATCGTTTATGCCATAATCATGGATCATCATGTTTGGCGGCTAAGCATAAGTTTGAATTTTTATTAATATTCATGTTTAATACATAAATATTTTTGTTTCTAAACCCTTCAAAAATGGGTTGTTGGTTATTATCTAAAATATTACATCTATCTTTTTCAAAATTTATTTGAAAACCTTTATCACATAATTGACTAATGCTTAACAGGTTGTGTTTTAAATTTTCTACTAAAAAAACATTTGTAATAATAGGAGAGTTAGATATACCAGAGTTGATGACTTCTCCAATGCCTATGACAAATCCCTTTGAATTGTCTCCAAATGTTACCGTTCCACCATCGATGTATGTTATATTTGATAACATTTTTGAATTTCCGGTCATATGTTTGGAGCAACCGCTATCTAGTATCCATTTCTCCTTATTTTTTATTTTGGGTACCTGCAAGATAAAAAATGTTTTAATTGGTACCCATATATTTGATTAGGGTCCTAATTGTTAGAAGAAGGTAGCCACACCCAAGATGGTTTGGTACCTTTATAAATATAGTTTTTATTATAGACTACATTTTCTAAGTAATTACTGATATGCTTTTGTCTAATCAAATTATTATTTGTTTTAGGAACCCAAATTTTCATATTTTTGGTATTCAACTTTTGTTTAGATAAACTTCTAGTTTATATATAATTAATATTTTTAGCATTATTTTCCTTTTGTTTAGAACATTTTTTAAATCCTATTCCATTTCTATTACCTGATGGTTTTGATGTTTTGATAAGATTTTCCAAATCTTGTTTTCCTTTGTTGAATTTTGATACATTATTGGTAATTTTATCTAATTTTTATTTTAATTCTCTATTTTCTGTTTTCAATAATTCAATATTATTTTTAAAATCAACATTTTCTTTTAGCAAATTTTCCTTTTCTAGAGTAATGTTCTCACTTTTTATCACATTATTTCTTAATTTTTCTTGAGATATTTCAAGTTCTTCTTCTAAAAATGATTTTTCATCTTTCAACATTCCTACTTCAAGTTCTAATCTATTTATTTTTACTATATATTCTTTGTTCAATTTTTTAATTTGTCTAAATTTATCATCTAATTCCATGCTAAGTTCAAATAATTCTTCATAGCTAAGTTCTGGACATACCTCATCTTTTTGTGCCATAAAACATACATTAGCTTGTTCTCCGTCACTATCGCTATCACTTTCTGAGGATGAAGAATCGGAGTCATCCCATGTTACTTTGAAAGCTTTCTTCTTTTTGAGTTTTTCAAATTTGCTCTTCTTTTTATCATTGTTAAGTTTTGGGCAATCCTTTTTCATGTGTCCGTATTGATCACATTCATAACACTTAATTTGAGATAGATTTGTTGAGTTGGTCTTTCCTTCTTTTTGAAACATGGTCATCTTTCTAAATTTCTTGAATCTATTATAGTTTTTGGCAATAAATACTATCTCATTTTCATCTAAATCTGAGTCATCATTCTTTATTGATGGAAATGCTATGTTCTTCGTCTCCGAATTTAATTCTTTATGTGCCTGCAAATTAGCTTCATAGGACATCAAATTTCCTATCAACTCTTCAACTTTGAGAGTAGAAAGATCGTTAGCTTCTTCAATGGCTAATACCTTTCTTTCCCAATCAGGTGTTAAAGAGTTGAGTATTCGAGAAACTAAATCAAAATCAGTAAACTTAACTCCTAATGCCATCAGATCATGTTGAATAGTTTGAAATCTAGAATACATGTCTACTATAGTTTCATTTTGTTTCATTTTAAATGATGAAAATTGGTTTTGTAAGATTGAAATTTTAGTTTGTTTGTGCTTTGTTGTACCTTCACGTGTAATTTGTAAGGTACGCCAAATATCAAATGCAGTTGTACATAACATGACACGTGAAAATTCATTTTTGTCTAGTGAGCAAAACAAAACATTCATAGCTTTAGCATTATTTGATGCTAAGGTCTTTTGTGCATCGGTCCATGTGTTCATAGCAGTAGTTGGAGCTTCATATTTATCTTGAGTGGTTGACCAAATTTCTAAACCTTTAGCTTCCATAAAAATTCTCATACGTGTTGACCAATATGAATAATTAGAGCCATTAAAAATGGAGGTCGTGCTGTGGATTGTCCTTCTTGAAAAATACTTGCCATATTAGAATGATTTAAAAAACGTGTTACTGTTCTTTTAAACGAACCTTTCTCTGATACCAACTGAAAGTCTATATGAGTGGATCGTATAGGATATATATTAGCAAGTATAAACTGCTAACTATATAATACAACTTGATAAGTGATAGTAGCAAAGTAAATGAAAATAATCACACCAGGATTGTATACTGGTTCGGACCTCCCGTCCTACGTCCAGTCCCGAAGCTCCTCTTCGGAATTTCCTTTCAACTAACCCTCACTTGACCCGGAGGAACAGGTTTACAATAGCAGAGTTTCTTTGTCAAGAATGTGTTCTATAACATGGATGTTGACTATTGAGTACAAATGCTTCCAATATATATATCTATCTAGAGAGTGTTTGAATGAGAAGTTCTGTATATATGGAAGAGTTAAATACAGGTAGTTGATTGCTTAGAGATCAGGAATAGATCAGAGTATAAGAGATAAAAGTGTGAGTAGGTAAGGTGAGATCTTCTCTTGAATTCCTGATCCTATTTATAGTGATGAAGAGTCTCTATGTGTAGTTGCCTTCATTAACAATCGTTGTATAGTTCCTCCTGTTGGTGATGAAGAGTTGCAGCGAAGAGGAGCGGATGTGTCTCTTCGGATGTGACAGTTGGAGTTTGAAAATACACAGTCGAGCCTATTTTCAAATGTCTGGAAAGTGACTTCAGACGTCTGGCATTCATATATTTTTTGTGTCTGGTAGTATTTCAGACGTTTGGTTTTTACTTCTGTTTTATGTCTGGAAGTATGTCAGACGTCTGAGTTCTGGATCAGACGTCTGGTTTCTTCTGAGTTTGTGAACCAGAGAACTTAACCAGACGTCTGGTCTGTGCACTCAGACGTCTGGATTAGTGCATGTTGCTTTTCTTGTGTCTGTATCACTTCTTTTCGGATTCTCTCGACTTGTAGCCTCTTGATACTTCTTTTGAGTCTTGTTCTTGTCTCTTTGGTGATGTTTCTATATCAACTTCCTGTATATGTACATTTGTTTTCCATTGCATAGTTGTGATCATCGAAACCAAGGAATTGATTTCCTAACAATTACGAACATTGGTTTTTACAAACGTACATCTGTTTGGTGGCGAAGAAGGCAACTTCTCTTAGCTTAACACCCTTCCTTGAGACGTACGAGCTCAAGGGTTGTATTTTTGTGGAAGGCAATTAGTAGTCAATGGAAATGGCAATGTGGCATTCAGAGATGTGATATGTGCTATGTGAAAAGGTAATCGTAGCCTTAAGCCTCATCAAACCGGAAATGACCGAAACAGGATTAGATGCGGCAAGGCTAAGTGGGTCATTCCCAAGTAGGGTATGATCATCCCCTTCTAGGTATATTTCTTCCTGCTATGACATTTAGGATGTAAATTAATGTGGTGTATGGAAACGAGCGCTCGATTAAAGGTCGGTAACGACTGAGGGATGACATATTCGGTACTACCTAGTTACAGAGGTAGGCCGGTCTTGTGTTGGTAGAGGGCAGATGTTATGTGCCTCGGGACATCCATCTAGAGGTGTACCCATTTCGGAAGGTAGATCCTTCACCTGGTCATTTTTATGGAAATCCATTCTCCAATAAGAACCTACGGTTTTGTTTGTAGAGCCTAGTATGCTGGAATTTAATAATGGTAACAATTTCAGCTAAGATTAATAAGTTTATTTGCAAATGTTTTCAAAGAATGTCATTAAAAATAATATCAAATGTTTTGATATAAAAGTGTTTTAGTTATCATAAGGTAAAAACCGTCTGTATTTATGCGTGGGCGTGGTCTTATGAGATACTCTTTATTTTCAAAGGATTTTATTCAAAGGCTGATATATGACACTGTCATCTATTATTGAGTTTTTCTCATGCTGGTTTATCAAGCCTGATCCGGGTATTTTCAATACTCGGGTCAGATCCGAGTAGTTTCAGGTTAGTCGAAGACAATTGGAGTTTCCAGAGGAGAGCTGGAGATATTCATCTACGTATGGACATATTCTATTATCCGCTGTACTTAGTTTGTTTTAGTTGATGTTTGTTAGCAATTGTAAGGACAGATGTATATAACTATCCAAGCTGAATTTAGGTTAGACTCTGATATATGTATTTAAAAGTTTTCCGCTGTAAAGATATTTGTTCAATATTATATGTTATTCCATTCGTGTGAGATTATGTTCTGTCTATTTTTCTTTATTACCCTTCATGTTCCGTATTTTCGTGCAATTTGAGTTGGACATGTGTGGTTTATTGTCGATTCAAAGGGTACGGAAAAACGGGCCTTGACACATGCATTATAGCTACTTGGTTATTATATACTTTAAACCCTAGACATTATTATAATATCACTGCACTTTTATAATATAAAATGTTTTGTTTATTGTAAGGTAAAAACCCATCCGTGTTTATGTGCGACGTGGTCTTACGAGACACTTTTGATTTTCAAGGATGTTATAAGTTATAATAAAATTCCTTGTGATTTGAGTTTCTCATACTGGTTTTACCAGACTGACCCAGGAGTTGTTTCCTTATAATGCTCGGGTCAGAGCAAGAATATTTTCCACTTTAGCTTTAGATGCGTTGCAGCTCAGGAGATGAGCTGGAGGCCAAGACGTATCTATGTATTTTTTTATGTTCCATTACATAGTTTGTTTTATGAATCAAGGATTGTAACGACTGGTGTTATAACTGTCTAAGTAGATGATAGGTTAGCACTCTGATGGATATATATATATAAAAGTTTTCTTTTAGAAGATCATTATGATATTATGATTATTCGTTGTGATGTGAGATTCTGTGTTGTTTAGTTTATTCTTGTCTTTTGTCTTTCCTTTTTTCACCATTAATGACCTGCCTTTCGGAGGACTAAATAATCGACACATGAATACTGAGGATGTATTAAGTATCGTCTTTAGTAGTAAGGTAGACCATTACATTTGGTATTATAGCTAAAGGTTAACCAAGAATCTTGGTTTTGGTAGGGTAAACTCATTAAAGATAGGGTAAGTGACACCCTTGAATGAGATTGAGTGTATTATATAAGAGTGTGTATTTGTTAGTGACGTAAAAAAAAATTATATTACGTTATTCGATCTGTTAAGTGGCTTATGTATTCTGGTCGATGTGTCTGGCTAATGTTATCGATAGGGCTTTTTAAACTCTTGAACAAGACCAACCGACACAGTATTGTTTTAAAATTGGTAAATGAAATAATTTTACCTAGGAATATATTTTATATATACAAGAAAGATTTTTCAAAAATAGTATAGTATCTTTGAGATGCTTGTAGAATAGGAAATGATAATATTCTATCATTATCATTTTGGATTAGGTTAGTCATGCTCGTCGAGTTTGAGCACTGACTGTTGTCGAATATTATAGATAGCTTCCTTTTTAAAACACGGGTTGGATAAACAGAAAATCGGGAAACATTGAAATGAAAACCTTGTGGATTAAGTTTCACAATTTGATTATAAGGCATTCGGTGTTAATGTTGGGTTAAATTTTGGTTTAATAAAAGATGTTTATTAAATGGAAAGTTAGAATATTAGAAACTGTAACTTCCTGAAATTTTCAACCATTCGCATCCATACATGTCGGATTTGAATTGCTCAAAATATCATATTGTTAATTTAAATTTGGCAAAACTCAGCATGTACAGTAAATAAACAATCTCATAATCACAGACACATAGTAATATAACAATAATGCAGCGGAAACAAAAGAATAGTAGTTTATGAAACTACTATACATATAACAGAGTTAAGTAAGATACAACAGAGGTCTCGAATACATAGATGTCTAAATATAATCTTCAAATACTAATACATCACTGGAATCAACTGAATAACTAAAAGCAGAATCGATAGATGGATCTCCAAGCGAAGCTCCAACTCCAAAGGTGAGTCTCGAATACTGGTACACTCAGTCTGACCCGAGCGTAAAGCAAAACACAAAACACTTGAGTCAGGATTAACATTATTATATCAATAAATCCAACTCAAGTGAAATATCAACTGAAATACAGTAACTTAAAGGATGTTTGGGATAACCATCCTCTAAGAATCTGTTAAACTATCTACTATGTAGTAATATACGCTATTATAATAATGTCTATAGTAAAGTATACTATTAAAAAATAGCGTTAAGGCTTTACATTTTCCAACTTAACACATTTTTAGGTGTGCCAATAGTCTATACAGTACCGTAATACTCCGTAAACTGGAGCTACCAGAGGATACTCCATAGGTACGACACAAATCAAACTCGTAGTAAAGCACGCTAGGGTAGGTGACATGACATAACTAGACAATGCCAGGGTAGATATACCAATTACGCATCCGAACTGTTGGAAACGCAAAGCCACAGCAATCGCCCAACTCGAGCCATGTAACGACCCGCTATTTTGGACTATTCACATCCGCACATGTCGAACTTGAATAATTCAAAATACCGAATTGTTAATTAAATTTGGAAAAACTAAGCATATACAGTAAATAAATAATCATAGATCACAGACACAGAGTAATAATTGCAGCGGAAATAAAAGATAGTAGTTCATGAAGCTACTATATACATATCAGAGTTAAATAAGGTACAACAGATGTCTCGAATACAATAGTCAAATACAATATCAGAATACAATAACTGGAGTCAACTGGATATCTGAAAGTTGGATAGATAGCTGGATCTCCAAGCGAAGCTCCAACTCCAAAGGTGAGTCTCGAATACTGGTACACTCAGTCTGACCCGAGCGTAAAGCAAAACACAAAACACTCGAGTCAGGATTAACATTCTTCTATCAATAAATCCAACTCAAGTGAAATAGCAATTGAAATACAAGTAACTCAAAGGATGTTTGGAATAACCATCCTTTAAGGATCCGTTAAACTATCTACTATGTAGTAGTGTACGGTAAATAGATAATGCCTATCAGTAATATAAAATATAAAATAGTGTTAAGGCGTTACCATTATCCCCCTTAACACATTTTATATAAGCGTTATAGTCTATACAGCACTGTAAACTCCACCGTAAACTAGTGGGATATCAGGGAGTACTCCATAGGTATAACACAAAACAAATCACAGTGGTCGCGAATAGGGATACAAGTATGACAAGGCACATGAGGCAATACCTAAGGTAGTGAAACTACCGTTTGCCTGATCCGGACTGGTGAGAACGCATCGCCGCAGTGATCGCAACACCGCGAAACAACACTCCCAAAATCAAGGGTGCACCAATCGACAACAAGTAATGAGTAGTTTCGAAGAAGTGTGTTCGCTCGAGGCAGCTAACCCCCATTTGGCCCGGCACGGCTCCTGTTTTAGTCATTTCCAATTTGACACAAGTGTCAAGGCTATCCATTATCGTTCTCTTTCTTCAGTCATCAACGAACCTCATTCCAACCACTTCATTCTGGATTACACTCCGCGTGTAGTTATTAAAGTGGTTTTCGGTTTAGACAGTGAGTATGTCCCTAACCGATTCCGGTCTCTTTAATAACTTTCGAAATTATTACACCGATTGGTCATTTATATATTTCGAAAACCAAATCAATTTCAATTTCAGTTAGAATTTATAAATCAACATTTCATTTCTCTTTCTAAATCAATTTCCATAATTTACGTTTCAAAACTTCCACATTCATAAATTCAAAATCTTATAATTCAATTTCAATTTCTATTTAAAACAATTCAAATATTGATTCAAGTTCGTATATAAGTTTCATTCCAAAATTATTTAAATTAATTTAATTTAACATTCAAATCAATTTAACTTCATTTATCGATTTCATTCAATTATTCGTTAAGTAAATTTATCATTCAAACAACTTCTATTTAATTTCTAATTCACTAAATCAATTACTTAAGTTCAACTTTATTATATCAAAACTTAAAATTTGAATTAAATTAAATTTGTCAAATCAAATTCTTTAATCTTCAAGTCCTATATTCATTTCAACACATAAATCACATTTTTATTTCTTGTTAAAGAAATTCAATTTCACTGATTTATTTACTTAGTTACAAATCTCAAAACTCAATTTATAAAGAAACTTGATTTCACTTATTAAAGAAGTTCAATTTCACTTATCAAAGAAGTTCAATTTCACTTATCAAAGAAGTTCAATTTCACTTATCAAAGAATTCAATTTTATTTAATTATTAAATAACTCAATCTCATTAAATTATTAAATAATTTCAAAACTTAATATTTAAATTTTAAACAACATTCTTTCATCAACTACTATGTTAATATTTTGTTCCGGATTATTACATATTAACATTTTCCTTTCATAAAAATTCAACTTCCAACTTCATTTAAAACCTTATTATTTATTCAAATAAAATCTTTATTTTATTTTTAAATCAAATTATTGACCAATCGGGTTTTATTTAATTCTCTATCCTAGGTCAAAGTTTAATTTGGGTATTTATCATTTCAACCCGATTCCAATTCAATTCAAAATCAAAACATAACAAAGGGAACTTGCAGTGTGATAACTGGGATGGTGTCAAAGTAAATAAACAAGCAATAACAGCAATCAATAACAACAATCAAATAATTAATTCAAATAATCCCGAAATAATCGTATTAATTTACATTGTTGTTTGTGCAAATTAATATAATTATTTCTAGAATCTACATTATCATTTCATGTAGATTAAAGATTATTACACTAAAGTTAATACGGTTCTTCACTTGATATCAATTATCCACTTTATACTACATCAGTTTATACAATCATACATTCAATGGTTCAAGGTGTAGTTATCACTATTTCTACGTGTCAATTTAATTACATTTAAAGGGGTCATATTTAACTAATCAAATTCAACACATATGTCTATTTCAAATTGTTAACTCCTACATCAATTTCAATTTCAAATTATTTATCATTTATTACATTAATAATTTAATGTCCAATGTCAACCTCAAACAATCAATCATTAATCAACCAAACTGGATTATCATTGCATATATAACATATAATGGTGTCAGATGTCACAGGTGAACTGATATAGGTAATAGCATATATAACAGTGTAAATAGCTAATAACAGTATATTTCAATTGTCGTTTCAATTGAAATCAAATTTAATAAATAATAGAACATTAATCGTGAGTGATTGCTCACCTTTCGAGGCTAGAGAGATGAACGAGAATGAGATGAGTTACGAATCCAAGCACGAATTCCAAAGCAAAGCGAAATTGACACGAATTCGACGGACAAGCTGATAAATAGAAGTTGATGAAACGAATCAAATCAGTGGAATAGAAATAGAAATATACATTATTATTATACTATATATATATATATAATTTCAAAATTTTAATTTAAGACAAATATCAAAATAATATAAAAAAAAATTCAAAATCATATTTAAATTACACACGTGTAAATATATAACTTATGAACTTATAACCTTTTAAAACCCAATATTATATACATATACAAGTTGCAAATACTGATCTCAAGTATAGATACTCTAAAGCATATTCTACAAAAATCAAAATGTTAATATATCATAAATTTAAAGTCGGACCTTTGTATAGGAAATGAAATCAATGATTTTTAAACTAATATATTATAAACACAACACTTAAAACTGTATATAAAAAGTACTATAATATTGTAAACCAGACCAATTATAAACACATATATGGTATATATCCAAATATAAATAGACTAATATATCACGTGTATGTATATAGTACATACAGGACATGTATAAAATCATGTAACCGCAAAAATATATATATAATAGTATTGCTCTAAAAGTCAGGACTGCCTAATATAAAACACGCCAGCCCAATGCAATCTTTGGAAAATCATATAACTTACATGAATTAACAAAATAGACAAATCAAACGGCAACTACTTACAACATGTATAACTTGTATATAAACTTTTTATATAACAGATCTTATAAAATTCATATCCAGATATTATATTATACAAGTAAAATTTCATGGAATAAGACATAAAACCAAGTAATATACAATACCCATACTTATAAACTTTATACATTGTTTATATATCGTGAACAACTATATACATAACACCACATTTTTATATAACTTGTACAATATATATATACATATAGCTTCAACAAATCAAAATACATGCTCTGTAAACGAAATACTACTTCAAAAATATACATACTTATATATAGGCACGAACAGTACTATATACTATATATACATATACAAAAGAAGACTGCAGCTTATGCTATACTGTAAACTATTATGGCCTTATACAATAAAACCCCCCAACGGATCATGCTTAGATATATATATAAACAAATATACATTTGTGTCAAAGATATTAGAAGGAACAACTTATAAATATATGGAACATGTAAATTTCGTCAACAGTATACATATGTATTATGTATCTTACTTATGTAAGCTTTGGATCACAAAACGTTTGCCAGAAGCAAACTAAAATAACAGAAACAAAAAAAAATCAGGCTGAAGACTATTATATATATGTATACATCTCAAAGGCTTATAAAAATGTAGACTTATGATAATATATATATATGCGTACAACCGTATATATAAACAATAGCCACCACGTGAAAATTTTGGGAAAAACACACACATATATATACTTAAAATATACATACAACTTAATAAACGTATATATGTATGTGTGACAGAGATAGTACTCACTTATATAAATACCAATAAACTAACTGATTGTATGCATATACGAAATATAAAACTAGAATATATATATATATATATATATATATATATATATATGTAAACCATATTCAAAACAGATAAACAATAAAATATATATATCTATATCGCTCAGCTATGCTTGAGTGCAGGAGATCGAGTAGGCAGAGGAGGAGATGAATGAGCGACGGTGTTTGCTCGGCAATAGAAAAGAAGGAGGAAGGCGGGGAACGACAAGGCTCAACGGCAGCACGACAGACAGGGAGAGAGACTAAGAGGAGGGGTTGGGTCTCGGGTTTATAGCTTGTGGTGAAGGGGAAAAGTGGGTGGTAGGTAAGTAAGCTTGGTCAGGGAAGAAGGGGTCGGGGTCGCTGTTGGTGGAGGAGAAATGAAGCGTTGCGGCTGCGGAGGAAAGGCCAACGCAGAGGAGGACGGATCTGGTCGGAGCATGGAGGAGATGGAAATGGCTTCACGGCTTGGTCGAATGCGTGTGGAGGAGGACGTGAGGGGAGAGGTAAGAATGGTGGAAAGGAAGGTGGAAAGGATATAAAGTCACAGAGCAAGTTTCAATGCAAAAAAATGAAAACAAATGGCCGTTGGTTTAATACACGGTAGGAATTGAATAGCCACAAGAAATCAAAAGGCACGGAACGTGCACCGATACGGTTACCGTTTTTTAAATTCCACCACTTATCGGACAACAAAATACCGAATTGAATATACCGTAGAGATCAGCGCGACGAGACGATCAAAACGGTATACAAATATCAGTGGTAAGATTGAATTATAAAAATTCGAATTTTCTACTAGCGGAAAATGCAGCAAAAACGCAGAAAAATAAGATCGACGGAGCTAAAGAAGTCCGAATTTTGAAAAACGAAAAATGACGTCGTGCTCAAAAGATGATTTAGAATTTTTCCATATAAAAATATTTAGGTTTCGAAAACATTTTATTTTCATCGCTTTTTAACCGATTAAATAGAAGTAAATTTACGCACGAAACAAATTTCCATATTTTCGGATGAAAATTTACCATTTGCTATATTTAATTAGACGCATTCCAAATATCAAATTTTTATTTCAAAATTTTAACGTTTAAAATTTCACAAAATTTCAACTAATTACGTTATTAAAACAGTTAAATTTTACGGGTCGTTACAAGCCACACTCCCGAATCAAGGGAGCGCACCAAATAAATCACAAGTAATAGAATGGCATACGATGGAGTGTGTCCGATCAGGGGAGCTACCTCATTGGCCCGGATCGCTCCTGTTTTAGCCACCTTATGCCAACTCACGGGAGTCGGGTCCACATATATACCTCATATAGGATTGTCGCCACCATCCTACTTCATTCTGGAATATCCACCGCGTACATAGTTGTTAAAGTGGTTTTCCGTATCGATAGAGAGTATGCCCATATCTGATCCAGGTCTCTTTAACAACCAAACGTTATTATAACACCGCGGTCATTTCAAAATAGTTTATACTTCAAAACCAAAATATCATTTCCATTTCAAAAACCAAATCAATACGATATCATTTCCATTTCAAATATATTCACTTCCAAAATCATAGTACTTTCAAAGTTATAACACTTTCGAAACCAAACACTTAAAATTATAACACTTTGGAAATCATAAAATTTTGAAATCATAGCACTTTGGAAATCATAACACTTTGAAATCATAACATTTCCTTTAAACCGTTTAGGTATTAATAATAGTATATATAATAAAATAGTTTATAAAATAAAATAGTTTATATAAAATAGTTTTAAGTTAAATAGTTTATATTAAAATAATTAGCATATTAAAATATATATGTTAAAATAGTTCATATTAAAATGATTTATATTAAAATAGTTTATATAAAATAATTTATAAAGTAAAATATAAAATAGTTTTAAATAAAATTAAAAAAAATACTTTATATAATAAATTAGTTTTAAATAAAATTTAAAAATACTTTATATAATAAATAATTTCCTCAAATTTCACAAATCAATTCAAATTAACTCGAATTCCAAATTCAACTTAATTCAATCTAAATTCATAAATTTCAACTCAATTCAGTTTCTCAATAAACCATTTCAAATTATATCGATATCAAATACAGATTTGAACCACAAAATAAACCATTTAATTTCAATATATTTCAAAGCTTTAAATATTCCACATTTCCAAAACTAAATTTGATAATTCCATTTATATCTCAATTTAACTTCATTAACATTTAGTTTTGAAATATTTATTTAATCATTTCAATGACATTTAAATAAACTCCAAATTAAAAATTTAAATAAACTAAATACCCCATCTCAATTTATGTAAATTTGAGACTATTCATTTAAATCACTTTTAATCCAAATCAATTTATAAAATCATAGCTTTAAAATCTCAAATTTAATAATTTCAAATAAAACTTATTTAAGTAAAATTCTTAAATAAATTTAATTTCAAATCAATTTCAAATTTATCTTTCCAACCTGAATCATTATAAACTCTATATTTGAAAATATATATTTTAAATAAATACTTAAACATATTATATATCAACTTTATTAAATCAACTTTAATAAATCTTTAAAATCAATATTTATTAAAACCATATATTTCTTTTCAAAACCATAGAAATCATTTTCAAAATATTTACATATAGACCAACGGTGTCTGTATATAATTTTCTACCCTATGGTCAAGTGATACGGATATTTATCATTTCAATCCGTAATTTAAATATATACGGGTATATATCATTTCAACCCGCAATCCCAAATTCAATTCAATTCAAAATCACTTGGGTTTATCATTTCAACCCATAACGATTTTCTCCTATTCTACAGATCGTTCGGGTATGTATCAATTCAACCCATAGTGAATTCTATACTAACAGGGAACTTGCAGAGTGATAACAGATATGATATCATCAATATAATAACAGATAATGGTGTTAGATGTCATAAGTGAACAGATACAGATAATAGCATATATAACAATGTAAATAACTAATACACTCAAGTAACCTATATATATACGTTACCTTATTTTATATGTGCGTACTTATAAACCCAAATAAAAATCTTGTACATATTTATTTATATACAAATAGTAAAATGCATAGTAAACAACTAGTTTACACAACATATAATATATATATATATAAACCGAGCATATAGTATAACTAACCGAGACGAGGAAGCTCTGGCAGGGAAGGAGCATCGGCCGAGAGGAGGAGAGGAGATGCTTGCCGAGGCTGGAAGGGAATGCTACGGCGAGGGGAGCATGGGCTACGTGGGTTTTGGTGAGGTGCTTGGATGGAGTGATGAAGCGGAAGAGGGAGAGGCCATGAAGAAGTCACGGCAAACATGGAGGGAGCAAGAAAAATGATGGAGGAGAAGAATCGGCAAGCAACAGAAAGCTTTGTATAAAATTTTTTCTTCAAATGGCAGAACAAAGAAGAACCGACCAAGGAAAAGCAAGCGAACAGAGGTAGACGAAATGAATCGGCATAATATTAGAACCAGTGAAAATAAAAGTCAAGCGTTGATTTTCTGAAAATAATAAATGCCAGTGGATGTTGGGTTTAGCCCAGGGATCAAAATTTGAAATTTCAAAACCGATACGACTATCCGTTTCACGATCTTCATCACGTAACGGACACCGAAATACAGAGATGAATACACTAAGAAGATCGGCACGACGAGATGATCAAAACAGTATACAGATATCAGTGGTCCGATCATCCTATCAAAAGTCGATAATCGGTACCGAAAATGCTGCTAATTTGCCAGAAATAAGATAAACAAAGCAATAATAATCAAAATTTGAAGAAACGAAATATGACGTCTCACTCAGAAGACGATTTACAAATTTTCTATAGAAAAATATTCAGGTTTGGAAAACATTATATTACCAAATATTGACTGATTTAAATTGAAATAGAATTACACAAAAAAATAAACTTCCATATCATTAGATGAAAATTGACCATTTACTGTGTTTAAATGGACGTAATCCAAATATCAAATTTTTATTTCAAAATTTTATTATTTAAAATTTCACAAAAAAAATTCAGTTAATTAAATAAATAAATCCACTAAAATTTACGGGTTGTTACACTTTCCCCCACTCAAAACTTTTCGTCCCCGAAAAGGAAGGAGGTAGGAGAATAGAAACAACCAGAAAGAAAATAGATTTAAAAAACAAAATAAAACAATTAATTTAAACTATATAAATTTCAAATTTAAATTAATAAATATTCAATAATTGATTTTTTTTCTCAAGATATTCCATTAAGTTGATGTTATTTCAATTTATTAATATTTGATACAAAAGGTTTCTTTCAAAACAAAATTTTATTTAATTTGTCTCATTTACTATTCAATTAACTTATTATTCTATTTATCTCTAATAACATTTTATAATCAAAATTAAGTGTATAACATTTATTATGATCACTCAAATTTGATTTATAAAAAATCATCTTATATTGTATATTATCCAATTACATATTTAATTTCTAAATAATTTAGGTAAGTTATATTAGAATGAAATTGGGTATTATACAAGTAAACTTTTCCTAACTCAATTATTTCAAATTTAAACATTTATTCAAAAATTTGGCTTCATTTATAATTAAAATCACCTTTAACATAATTTTAAGAATTAAATTTCTGTTTAATTTCAAACCCTTTTTGTAGATAAATATATATATATATATATACTATATATATCAAATTAAATCTATAATCATATACTTATATATTATAATTCAAGTCACACTTTAGAAATTCAAATCAAATTCATTTTCCAAAATAAAAGAGTAGCAAAGCTACTGAATGGTCTCTCCATTTCGAAACTCGAAAATGAATGTCGATGATTGTGATGCCCCACCTCTATGCTCACAATAACAAAGGTTATTATAAGAAATAACGTCTGCTATTGCGAAGAATAAGGCTTGTTAGAAGCGACCATCCGTAAGTTATGCCTTAGACGAGTATTGATTACATCGATAGGAGCTGTATAAATTACTCCCAAAGATATATATTCAATCCAAATCTAAAACGAAACTACGGTGGCTTAAGAAAAATCCAGAACAACTCATAATAACAATAACACAAATAGTATAATCACATCAGAACAGAAATATCAGATATAGAGCGGAAGATTAGTCTGGAATACATGCTACAACAATCGATAGTTCACATGAACCGATACATATACATATCCATCAATACATACATAAGATGAGGACTAATAAACCAAAAGAACTCCTCGAAGGCTAGACAAAAGATGATGCGAAATCCCAAAAGCTGAAGCTGCTACTAAATCAGAGATGAAGACTATCCTGAAATAACTCGGTCTGACCCGAGTATTATTTAAAAGAAAATAATAAACGGATCAGTCTAATTTATTCTCAGAAATAAGTGAATGATAAATGTCACTTAAACAAATAATTATAGTCTCGAATGAGACTATACAGCATAAATAATCAGCATAGTTTAATTGAAGAAATCTCAATTTAAACTCCATCAAAATCAGTATTCAAATTCACAATTGAATTTAAAACAGCAATACGCAAATTTATAACCTCAGATGAGATTATACTCAAACTCAACTTCCAAATTCACAATTGAATTCAAAGCAGCAATTCACAAAATCTAGAGATCAAAATAGATAACTAGAAAATCAGTAGTCGCAAAAATCTAGAAATCAAAAATAAGATAACTAGAAAAATCAGCATAAAAGTGGATCGATCCCAGCAGATGGCGAGTTTTAGCTACGCCGCACGTGCATCTCAGATGGCCGAAGCCTACCAAGTACTATAAAATTTTGGCGCCCATCAGATGACCCGAAGGTCTAGTACTGGTAATTGACCCGAAGGTCCATCAGATGACCCGAAGGTCCAGCAGAGTGGCTCGAAAGCCCAACAAAATCATCAGAATCATCAAACAGCAGATGTTTCAATTAACGAGTCCGGAATTAACCGAAATAGTAAAAGTGTGGTTTCATACTCCGCCCTTTTGCTAAATCGTTTAAATCTCTTCATCGTTTCCTTGAAAGTGCAAAATTGTGTATTTTAAATAAATAACATTTTACATTCTCAAACCGACAAGTCCGGAATTAAGCGAATCAGTAAAAGTGAGGGTTCATAGTCCTCAATTTTGCTGAAGCGTTTAAATCGCTTCCTCATTCTTTTGAAAGCGCAAAGTGTAAAATTTTTGGAAACACTTTTATTTTAAAACGATTTTTAAAATACGTGATTAAAACGACAACATCTGTAGCAATTTCGGCAAGGAAATTGCGCTTTACAAAACACCGTAAAAATGGATACCAAATCAGCGTTGCGGGATAACCGCTTTAAAAGTCACTTTTAAATTAACGGTTACGTTAAACTAACAGTGAATTTTCATTCATCGAAAATGTCACCAAAACACTACGTCTCAAAAATATAACGCCGGTGTAGAAATTCCGTTATAAAAATAACGGCAACAAATTACGTTAAAAACCAAACATCGGTTCAACATAAATTAACCGAACTCACGAATATAATGAAAGCGGGAAATTATTGGTGTAGCATATAATTAAATTTGTAAACACTGGTTCACGAAAATGTAATATTCTGTGTACACGAAAAAACGTGTATCAAACCATGCATGCGTTCACTAAAAGGTAATTCAACAGAGGGTTTGTTACTTTGCACATAACAAAATAACAGAGAGGGTTCCAACTTTCAACTTAACAAATCAATATTGGACAGAAGCTATATGTGGAAAACATGAATTCTAACAAGTATAATAACAACTTGAACATTTCAATAATACAACACGTTACTCACGCATGCAACTTACTCAATACAACAAAAATAATGTGGAGTTATCAATATTAAAATACACGTGACTGGATGAGGTGTAACTTGGCTTCACTACAAACTCCTACACACGCATATAACAAAAGTAGGACATTACAACCTAAAACCAAAACAAAGCTCATTCTCAACTAAAATGGTATGCATGCATGATACTGAGTATATTTTTGACCTGGGTAAAACGTAGCTTGTATATTTAACTTATATGCATGAAAACATAGCTTGGGCTGAAAATGACACTCATAACTATACTTGGTAAATTTTAAATTTTCATGCATGGACAATGCAAAATATAAGGAACTGGGTAGTCCTACTTTTACAACAATAAGTTTGCATGCAGTAAATTTGCACGCATGAGCTATATTTTCGCAACTATAAGATTGCACAGATGTTCACTATAAAACAAACGTACTAAACTTCCTACAAGTGAAGAAAATTGCTAGTACTTGGATTTCATGAGTTTCGAATTATAAGAAAAAAAACACATGAAACGAAAAAAACAGGTATGAACATAAATTTTTCGTGTATATGAAATACACCTAAATGATTTTCAACTTTTGTTAAAACTTGGTCTATGAACTCGCATTCACAAAAAGCACACGGAAAAATCTAAGTATATTCGTTGTTCAATAAATTAGCATCGTGAGTATTTAAACTCACCTAAATTTGCTTCAATCAGTTAGCACCAAAACAATCCAAAAGAGAGCTACAACTAACTACCAATAATGTGTTTTTCTCTGCAACTGAAGCTTTCAAAACCAAGTGTAAATAAAGTTGCAGCTGTTTTCTTTTCTCAAAAATATGTATAAGTTAAATAAAATATGAAATCTGGCACTCGGGGTACAATTGCATTAACTGGAAAACGTGCTAGCCTACTAGCATTTAATGAAACGTGCTTGAGTAAATAAAAAAAGAAAAGAAAAGGACGTGCAGAAGAATGATGGTAGCACTGTGAACGAAAGTGATAGCAATGCAAAAGTTTTCCCCATTTGGTTCACTCTTTTACATCCTCTATGTTGATTTATTACAAGAATGCCTTAGCAATAAAAAGGTGATTTCATACTTGGTTCAAAGACGTGTGGTGACAGTAAGTTCCTACACTTTCTTTTGAAAAATGGTGACCAGCAATGCTAAATGTAAAATGAAAAATGTGTTGAAGTTTCACTTTGCATTTTAGACCATTGTTGTAATAGAAAATTGCTGTTTTATAAAATTGTCAACACCTTGGCTTACGGCAAGTAGAAATTTATTTTAACATTTTTCTTTCCAAATTTAAACGAAAAATTTCTATTTAATATATTCACTCCGACAGTAATTCAAAAATTACGGTCGTTACAGATTTTAAAAATATTTATTACGACGGTAATAAAATCACGGTCGTTACAGACTCCCCCCCTTATAAAAATTGTGTCCCCGCAATTTTCATACTAGAAGCAGTCAATAATGCAAATCATTAATCACAACAAAGATTTCAAATAGAAAAGATAGATAAGAATGCTCACCCCCACCCGAAGAGGAGAGAAACCCGGATAAAAACGCTCGATGAATTCTCTGGTTTCCCAAGTGCAATCTTTGGGGTTTGCAGACCATTGAATTTTCACAAGTGGGACTTCTTTGTTTCGAAGGCATTTAACCTCTGAAGCTAGCACACGAATAGGATTTTGCACAATAGACAAGTCGGGTGAGATCTCAAGATCTTGCAACATAGAAGGATCAATAATAGAATCTGAATCTCGAAGGCATTGACGAAGCTGGGACACATGAAATACGTCATGAATTCCCGAAAACTGAGTTGGTAGCGATACACGATAAGCAACTGGGCCAATGCGTTCCGTAATAGGAAACGGTCCAACATATCGAGGAGCCAATTTCCCGGAGTGACTAAAACGCACTACACCCTTCATCGGGGAAACACGAATGAATACGAGATCGCCAACAGAAAATTTCAAAGGCTTCCTACGATGATCGGCATAAGATTTCTGCCTATTCTGAACCTCTTTCATTCCCTGTCGTATAATATCAATCCTCTCCGAAGAATCGCGAATATAATCGGGGCCGAGAACTAACTTTTCCCCCGATTCCAACCAACAAGATGGTGATCGACACGGCCTTCCGTAAAGAGCTTCGAAAGGAGCCATACCGATACTGGATTGAAAACTGTTGTTGTAAGAAAACTCAACAAGAGATAAGTGGTCTAACCAACTATCACCAAAATCAAGAATGCAAGCACGAAGGAGATCCTCTAAAACTTGATTCACCCTTACCAGGGGTATACTGAATATCGAAATCATATGAAGCAAGAAATTCGAGCCAATGTTGTTGTCTCAAATTAAGTTCTTTCTGAATAAATAGATACTTAAGAGATTTGTGATCAGAGTGGAGAACACCACTCCTTTCCCAAAATAATAATGTCAAACTCTAAAAGCGAAACAATAGTCACGAGCACTAGATTATGAGTAGCATACCTAGTCTCGATCGGCTTTAATTGTAAAGAAGCATAGGCGACTACTCCATCTTTTTGCACGAGAACAACATTGAAACCAATACGGCTAGCATTGGTACAAATAATGAAGTCTTGGTTCCCTTCGGGAACTAAAGGATAAGAGTATCAGAAAGGAGTTCTTTCAAATAGTCTTCTTTCCTGAAAAGATAAAACTTCCAAAAATCTTAATTGTCTTTACGAAATCATTTTCTAGAAAATTTTCTTTTTATAAATTTATTGTGTCAAATTGTCTCATCAAAGCGTTTAGGAGATTCCTATCGATAGCGTTGATCAAGCGCATCGACCAGAACTCTTAAAGCACTCAATGGGCAATACAATCACAAAATTATTTGCTATGATAACCCAAATCCAATTATACTTGTGAAATTTTAAATTGTTGCTTTCATTCAAAATCAATAAATACACAAAATGGAGTCGTCGAGATATTCGTAGAATACTCGATTCACAAAATGGATGAAATAATCTAGGCAAACTGAATGACGTAATAAGTCATTCATAAGAATCATAATGAGTGCGGAATGCGGTAAGTGGAATGCTAACTTCCGCAACTCATAGCCAAATGAAAATCGGTAGCAAGATCGAGTTGGGAGAAGAGCTAGAACGAGTAAATCGTTGGCTTCCAACTAAGATAATTGATGCTTGAGTTTCTCATTTTCTTTAACAAACATCCTCGTGGGAGGACGACTGATAGGATGAGCACCAGAGGTAAGATCAATACGGAATTCAATTGCCCTATTCGGCGACAAACTCGAAATAAACTCAAAGACAATAGAAAAATCACAAACAACTAGACCATTTAGCTATAATAGCCTCCAATTTGAAGGAAGAAATGAAAGCATTCAAAGGATGGTTCATACTTCGAAATATAATAGATAACTGCTCGATAGCATCAGGATGCTTGAGATATAAAATTCTTTCGGGATACAGGATTGAACTTCGTAACGGACGAGCCAATCCATTCCTAAAATCATATCAAAATCAAAGTGATCCATAACACGCAGATTCGCATGTAAGGAGAAACCACATAGAATAATCTCAACATCAACACATAACAAACCAAGAGTAACGGATCCACTAATAGGATTTGCAATCCCCAAAGGGTCACGAAGAGTAATAACATCCAAAGGAATAATATCAACAAGCTCCTTTGACACGAATGAATGCAATGCACCCGTATCAAAAAGAATTCTAATAGAACAGCCATGAAATAAAATAAAACCTTCCAAAACAGAAGAAGTAATACCTTTGGGCTGAGAAGAAACACCAGGAGCTTTAGCAACATTAAGCTTCCCTGATTTGAGACCCCTAGAAGCAATAGGGCAATCAGAAATCCAATGACCCTCTTTCTTGCAATAGCGACAAATGCGAGGCTTAGGACAATTACGGTGAAGATGATCCAGAGAACCACAATTATAGCACGCCCTCTTAACAGAAGGTGCACTACTAGGCTGAGAACTAGAGGTAGCTTGCTTCTTCTTCTTCTGATTAGAAGAATTAGGCTTATGAAAAGGAAACCTCTTCTTGTTGGGGTTCTTAGAAACCTCAACATCATCACAACTATCGCGTTCCTTTTCAACAGCTTCAAGACAAAGAGCCGAATCAACCAGCTCCTCAAATGATAGCTTAAGCTGAAGCAAAAGAACCTTCTTCAAATACTTCTTCAAACCGTCAACAAAACGAAGATTCTTCTTATGAGGAGTGTTAATGAACTCAACTCCGTATTTGGACAAGGCCTCGAAAGATGCAACATAATCAGAAACAGAGGATTCTCCTTGCTTCAACTCAAGGAAACAACGAGCAAGATTAGCCTTTTCCGATTCAGGAACGAACTTAAGTTCGAATCGTTCCTTAAACTGAACCCAAGAGAGAGAGGACTCATCAACTTCCGAAATAAAGAGCTCATACCAGTCAAGAGCACGCTCTTGCAACATGCTAGATGCCACGAGAACGCGATGATGATCCGAAAGATCCATCCAAGAAAATATGCGCTCACAAGTGCGCAACCAAGTCTGAACTTCCATAACACTTTCCGATCCCTTGAAAGGCTGACGTCCAAGGTGGGAATAGTCACTACACATGCGGGCGAAGGCAGACTTGTTATTAGGAGCTGCGGGAGTAGCAACAGGAGGCTGAGTACCTCGAAATAGCTCCATAAACTGATCAGCTGACATATAGACTCCGTCCGGATGAGAACCACTAGACGGGCCTGCAGAAGAACGCTTCCCTCTACCTCTTCCAGCCATAGGCTGAGAGACAAGAGAAGAAAAGGATTAGTTAAAACAATACACGATGATACGAAATTTAACAATTGGAATACTACGGAATATTAGATTTATTCCTAGACATACTCCAACATGTTAAAGAGGAAAGAATAGATTAGAAAGGCACGGATAAAACCCTCGAATAGTTGTAACACATGTTCCAATCTACTTATGTTCTGTGTTTATTATAATTTGTTCTGAACTTCTACTCTGATACCAACTGTGACGCCCCACCTCTATGCTCACAATAACAAAGGTTATTATAAGAAATAACGTCTGCTATTGCGAAGAATAAGGCTTGTTAGAAGCGACCATCCGTAAGTTATGCCTTAGACGAGTATTGATTACATCGATAGGAGCTGTATAAATTACTCCCAAAGATATATATTCAATCCAAATCTAAAACGAAACTACGGTGGCTTAAGAAAAATCCAGAACAACTCATAATAACAATAACACAAATAGTATAATCACATCAGAACAGAAATATCAGATATAGAGCGGAAGATTAGTCTGGAATACATGCTACAACAATCGATAGTTCACATGAACCGATACATATACATATCCATCAATACATACATAAGATGAGGACTAATAAACCAAAAGAACTCCTCGAAGGCTAGACAAAAGATGATGCGAAATCCCAAAAGCTGAAGCTGCTACTAAATCAGAGATGAAGACTATCCTGAAATAACTCGGTCTGACCCGAGTATTATTTAAAAGAAAATAATAAACGGATCAGTCTAATTTATTCTCAGAAATAAGTGAATGATAAATGTCACTTAAACAAATAATTATAGTCTCGAATGAGACTATACAGCATAAATAATCAGCATAGTTTAATTGAAGAAATCTCAATTTAAACTCCATCAAAATCAGTATTCAAATTCACAATTGAATTTAAAACAGCAATACGCAAATTTATAACCTCAGATGAGATTATACTCAAACTCAACTTCCAAATTCACAATTGAATTCAAAGCAGCAATTCACAAAATCTAGAGATCAAAATAGATAACTAGAAAATCAGTAGTCGCAAAAATCTAGAAATCAAAAATAAGATAACTAGAAAAATCAGCATAAAAGTGGATCGATCCCAGCAGATGGCGAGTTTTAGCTACGCCGCACGTGCATCTCAGATGGCCGAAGCCTACCAAGTACTATAAAATTTTGGCGCCCATCAGATGACCCGAAGGTCTAGTACTGGTAATTGACCCGAAGGTCCATCAGATGACCCGAAGGTCCAGCAGAGTGGCTCGAAAGCCCAACAAAATCATCAGAATCATCAAACAGCAGATGTTTCAATTAACGAGTCCGGAATTAACCGAAATAGTAAAAGTGTGGTTTCATACTCCGCCCTTTTGCTAAATCGTTTAAATCTCTTCATCGTTTCCTTGAAAGTGCAAAATTGTGTATTTTAAATAAATAACATTTTACATTCTCAAACCGACAAGTCCGGAATTAAGCGAATCAGTAAAAGTGAGGGTTCATAGTCCTCAATTTTGCTGAAGCGTTTAAATCGCTTCCTCATTCTTTTGAAAGCGCAAAGTGTAAAATTTTTGGAAACACTTTTATTTTAAAACGATTTTTAAAATACGTGATTAAAACGACAACATCTGTAGCAATTTCGGCAAGGAAATTGCGCTTTACAAAACACCATAAAAATGGATACCAAATCAGCGTTGCGGGATAACCGCTTTAAAAGTCACTTTTAAATTAACGGTTACGTTAAACTAACAGTGAATTTTCATTCATCGAAAATGTCACCAAAACACTGCGTCTCAAAAATATAACGCCGGTGTAGAAATTCCGTTATAAAAATAACGGCAACAAATTACGTTAAAAACCAAACATCGGTTCAACATAAATTAACCGAACTCACGAATATAATGAAAGCGGGAAATTATTGGTGTAGCATATAATTAAATTTGTAAACACTGGTTCACGAAAATGTAATATTCTGTGTACACGAAAAAACGTGTATCAAACCATGCATGCGTTCACTAAAAGGTAATTCAACAGAGGGTTTGTTACTTTGCACATAACAAAATAACAGAGAGGGTTCCAACTTTCAACTTAACAAATCAATATTGGACAGAAGCTATATGTGGAAAACATGAATTCTAACAAGTATAATAACAACTTGAACATTTCAATAATACAACACGTTACTCACGCATGCAACTTACTCAATACAACAAAAATAATGTGGAGTTATCAATATTAAAATACACGTGACTGGATGAGGTGTAACTTGGCTTCACTACAAACTCCTACACACGCATATAACAAAAGTAGGACATTACAACCTAAAACCAAAACAAAGCTCATTCTCAACTAAAATGGTATGCATGCATGATACTGAGTATATTTTTGACCTGGGTAAAACGTAGCTTGTATATTTAACTTATATGCATGAAAACATAGCTTGGGCTGAAAATGACACTCATAACTATACTTGGTAAATTTTAAATTTTCATGCATGGACAATGCAAAATATAAGGAACTGGGTAGTCCTACTTTTACAACAATAAGTTTGCATGCAGTAAATTTGCACGCATGAGCTATATTTTTGCAACTATAAGATTGCACAGATGTTCACTATAAAACAAATGTACTAAACTTCCTACAAGTGAAGAAAATTGCTAGTACTTGGATTTCATGAGTTTCGAATTATAAGAAAAAAAACACATGAAACGAAAAAAAACAGGTATGAACATAAATTTTTCGTGTATATGAAATACACCTAAATGATTTTCAACTTTTGTTAAAACTTGGTCTATGAACTCGCATTCACAAAAAGCACACGGAAAAATCTAAGTATATTCGTTGTTCAATAAATTAGCATCGTGAGTATTTAAACTCACCTAAATTTGCTTCAATCAGTTAGCACCAAAACAATCCAAAAGAGAGCTACAACTAACTGCCATTAATGTGTTTTTCTCTACAACTGAAGCTTTCAAAACCAAGTGTAAATAAAGTTGCAGCTGTTTTCTTTTCTCAAAAATATGTATAAGTTAAATAAAATATGAAATCTGGCACTCGGGGTACAATTGCATTAACTGGAAAACGTGCTAGCCTACTAGCATTTAATGAAACGTGCTTGAGTAAATAAAAAAAAGAAAAGAAAAGGACGTGCAGAAGAATGATGGTAGCACTGTGAACGAAAGTGATAGCAATGCAAAAGTTTTCCCCATTTGGTTCACTCTTGTACATCCTCTCTGTTGATTTATTACAAGAATGCCTTAGCAATAAAAAGGTGATTTCATACTTGGTTCAAAGACGTGTGGTGACAGTAAGTTCCTACACTTGCTTTTGAAAAATGGTGACCAGCAATGCTAAATGTAAAATGAAAAATGTGTTGAAGTTTCACTTTGCATTTTAGACCATTGTTGTAATAGAAAATTGCTGTTTTATAAAATTGTCAACACCTTGGCTTACGGCAAGTAGAAATTTATTTTAACATTTTTCTTTCCAAATTTAAACGAAAAATTTCTATTTAATATATTCACTGCAACAGTAATTCAAAAATTACGGTCGTTACAGATTTTAAAAATATTTATTACGATGGTAATAAAATCACGGTCGTTACAATGATGTGGCCGCCATCACCGAAATTATTTTCCAGCGACAAAAGAGGAGAGTATTGATTTTAAACATTTTAAAATTCTTTGGAAACTATTCCTATTTGAAAATACTTTAAATAATATACACTTTAAAACTTTAAAACCAAAGTTTGAAATCACCGAAAATTAAATCCTCAAATTCTTGATTTAAATTTATTTAGATTCCAAATCAAATTATAAACCATATTTATAAATTCATTTATAGAGCAATAAATGATAATCAAATATTATCATTTCAAACAACCAATTTGATTAACTTATTAAATTCCAGAAATTTTTTTACTTATATATTTATATAATAATCATACAAAATTTATTTCATTTACCATTTGAAAATAATATTGTGTTAGTTTGCTCTGTTCAAGTGTTTTGGAATTCCTATCGATAGCGTTGATCAGACAAATCGATCGAAAATCCAAACCAACATCAACAACTCAAACAACACAATATATAAAACAACTTAATATTAATTACAAATACACTCCCTCACTTAATGATACAAGGAAATGGATTTCAAACAAGGATAGGGAATCAAATTCAAGGGGACTCTAATCAAAAGAATTCTAGCTAGAAGATAGGCTCGAAATGAAGATAAGATGATTAAGTTATAAAATAAGAAGATGGATAGACTTATATAAATCGCGGGCAACCATAACCGGGTCAACCGTGACTTCAAAATAAGATCGAGGTAGAATTTTGGAGCAAATCGACATTCGATCGACAGAGATAGAATTCGGGTATAGGAAAAGATAGCAGCATCGTAAACCGAGGATACAGAAATCTCCGGTGAATCAATGCTCGTTGTAAAGGAGTTTCGCCCCTTTCCAAATCATTCTAAGAATGGCGGAACCACCGATTCATTATAGATATCATCTGAAGTGGAGTTATGGGATACTCTAGAATTAAGAAAACACGAATAGGGAGAGACAAGGATGGATTTCGGAACCGATGGGAGAGTTCCAAGATTCAAAGGAAATCGAGTCAAAGAGGAAAAGATTCAAGCTCGAAAGAAAGTGATTCTGTAATTAAATCTACTCTATATGCTAAGTTTTTCCGAAAACCAGAGCTTTGATACCACATGTAACATCCTGAAATTTTCAACCATTCGCATCCATACATGTCGGATTTGAATTGCTTAAAATATCAGATTGTTAATTTAAATTTGGCAAAACTCAGCATGTACAGTAAATAAATAATCTCAGAATCACCGACACAGAGTAATATAACAATAATGCAGCGGAAACAAAAAAAAAGTAGTTCATGAAGCTCCTATATATATAACAGAGTTAAGTAAGATACAACAGAGGTCTCGAATACATAGATGTCTCAATATAATAGTCAAATACAAAATCTGAATACATCACTGGAATCAACTGAATAACTAAAAGCAGAATCGATAGATGGATCTCCAAGCGAAGCTCCAACTCCAAAGGTGAGTCTCGAATACTGGTACACTCAGTCTGACCTGAGCGTAAAGCAAAACACAAAACACTCGAGTCAGGATGAACATTCTTATATCAATAAATCCAACTCAAGTGAAATATCAACTGAAATACAGTAACTTAAAGGATGTTTGGGATAACCATCCTCTAAGGATCCGTTAAACTATCTACTACGTAGTAATATACGCTATTATAATAATGTCTATAGTAAAGTATACTATTTAAAAATAGCGTTAAGGCTTTACATTTTCCACCTTAACACATTTTTAGGTGTGCCAATAGTCTATACAGTACAGTAATACTCCGTAAACTGGAGCTACCAGAGGATACTCCATAGGTACGACACAAATAAAACTCGTAGTAAAGCACGCTAGGGTAGGTGACACGGCACAACTAGGCAATGCCAGGGTAGATATACCAATTACGCATCCGGACTGTTGGAAACGCAAAGCCGCAGCAATCGCCCAACTCGAGCCACAGTCCCGAATCAAGGGTTCGTACCAAATCAATCACAAGTAATAGAATGGCATACGATGGAGTGTGTCTGATCAGAGGAGCTACCTCATTGGCCCGGAATCGCTCCTGTTTTAGCCACCTTATGCCAACTCACGGGAGTCGGGTCCACGTATATACCTCATATAGGATCGTCGCCACCATCCTACTTCATTTTGGAATATCCACCGCGTACATAGTTGTTAAAGTGGTTTTCGGTATCGACAGAGAGTATGCCCATATCCGATCCCGGTCTCTTTAACAACCAAACGTTATTATAACAACGCGGTCATTACAAAATAGTTTATACTTCAAAACCAAAATATCATTACTATTTCAAAAACCAAATCAATACGATATCATTTCCATTTCAAATATATTCACTTCCAAAATCATAGTACTTTCAAAGTTATAACACTTTCGAAACCAAACACTTAAAATTATAACACTTTGGAAATCACAACATTTTGAAATCATAGCACTTTGGAAATCATAACACTTTGAAATCATAAAATTTCCTTTAAACCGTTTAGGTATTAATAATAGTATATATAATAAAATAGTTTATAAAATAAAATAGTTTATATAAAATAGTTTTAAGTTAAATAGTTTATATTAAAATAATTAGCATATTAAAATAGTATATATTAAAATAGTTTATATTAAAATGATTTATATTAAAATAGTTTATATAAAATAATTTATAAAGTAAAATATAAAATAGTTTTAAATAAAATTTAAAAAAAATACTTTATATAATAAAATAGTTTTAAATAAAATTTAAAAATACTTTATATAATAAAATAGTTTCCTCAAATTTCACAAATCGATTCAAATCAACTCGAATTCCAAATTCAACTTAATTCAATCTAAATTCATAAATTTCAACTCAATTCAGTTTCTCAATAAACCATTTCAATTTATATCGATTTCAAATACAGATTTGAACCACAAAATAAACCATTTAATTTCAATATATTTCAAAGCTTTAAATATTCCACATTTCCAAAACTAAATTTGATAATTCCATTTATATCTCAATTTAACTTCATTAACATTTAGTTTTGAAATATTTATTTAATCATTTCAATGACATTTAAATAAACTCCAAATTACAAATTTAAATAAAATAAATACCCCATCTCAATTTATGTAAATTTGAGACTATTCATTTAAATCACTTTTAATCCAAATTAAGTTATAAAATCATAGCTTTAAAATCTCAAATTTAATAATTTCAAATAAAACTTATTTAAGTAAAATTCTTAAATAAATATAATTTCAAATCAATTTCAAATTTATCTTTCCAACCTGAATCATTATAAACTCTATATTTGAAAATATATATTTTAAATAAATACTTAAACATATTATATATCAAATTTATTAAATCAACTTTAATAGATCTTTAAAATCAATATTTATTAAAACCATATATTTCTTTTCAAAACCATAGAAATCATTTTCAAAATATTTACATATAGACCAACGGTGTCTGTATATAATTTTCTACCCTATGGTCAAGTGATACGGATAATTATCATTTCAATCCGTAATTTAAATATATACGGGTATATATCATTTCAACCCGCAATCCCAAATTCAATTCAATTGAAAATCACTTGGGTTTATCATTTCAACCCATAACGATTTTCTCTTATTCTACAGATCGTTCGGGTATGTATCATTTGAACCCATAGTGAATTCTATACTAACAAGGAACTTGCAGAGTGATAACAGATATGATATCATCAATATAAGTAAAAGATAATGGTGTCAGATGTCACAGGTGAACAGATATAGATAATAGCATATATAACAATGTAAATAACTAACAGCAGCATATTTCAATTGTCGTTTCAATTGAAATCAAATTTAATAAATATAATAACGTTAATCGTGAGTGATTGCTCACCTTTCGAGGCTGGATAGATGAACGAAGATGAGATGAGTTATGAAATGCAAGCACGAATCCCAAAGCAAAGCTAGATTGGCACGAATTGACGAACAAAGTTGATAAATAGGAATCTAATCAAAACTGGATCGATACTGATAATTGGTGTAAGTGAACCCATATATACAGCTATATATGACTATTTATATAAAAAGATCATATTCTAAATTTAAACACATATACAATATAAAATTCGAAATAAATACATACATACATATATATATATACTTTATAAAAATGCAAAATATTCACATATATAATGTATTTCACTTGAAAATATCTTTATATATTAAATAATCAATTCAAACATATCTCAAACTTAATATTTAAATTCAAATACATAAACAAAGTCTCAATGTATATAAATTTGAAAACTAACTAAGGCATAACCATAAATAGTAAACTTTAAATATACACAGTATTCAATTTATTAACAATCTATATAACTTATAGATAACCCGACAGAACCATTCACTTATATAACCAATATAATAACAAATATAATATTATGTACTTAAGTTAAATACTGTCTATAGAATCTATAAAGTAAATATACAAACAAACCGTATGTATGTTAAGATCAAAATAATATTATACATACGTAGACTACATATATCTATTTAAAACCAATTTCTAGTGTGTATATATATATACACACACACAAAATCATATTTATATACACTTATTCAATAGACTTTGACAGACACATCTTAATAAAATATATAGACAACATAACTGCCTTTAAATAGCCACTATATATATATATATATTTATTTACCCTTTAAATCCATAGTTTTAAAAAAAATCAAAGTATGCATACAACAAAATTATATGGACTTGTATAAATTCATATATATAACAGACAGACCCAAAACAAACAATAAACTAAACTGTATACACTTTTATAACTTTATAAACATTTTATATATATAATAACTTATACACTCAAGTAACCTATATATATACTTTACCTTATTTTATATGTGCGTACTTATAAACCCAAATAAAAATCTTGTATATATTCATTTATATACAAATAGTAAAATGCATGATAAACAACTAGTTTACACAACATATAATATATATATATATATATATAAAAACCGAGCATATAGTATAACTAACCGAGACGAGGAAGCTCTAGCAGGGAAGGTGCATCGGCCGAGAGGAGGAGAGGAGATGCTTGCCGAGGCTGGAAGGGAATGCTATGGCGAGGGGAGCATGGACTGCGTGGGTTTTGGTGAGGTGCTTGGATGGAGTGATGAGGCGGAAGAGGGAGAGGCCATGAAGACGTCACAACAAACATGGAGGGAGCAAGAAAAATGATGGAGGAGAAGAATCAGCAAGCAACAGAAAGCTTTGTATAATTTTTTTTTTCAAATGGCAGAACAAAGAAGAACCGACCAGGGAAAAGCAAGCGAACAGAGGTAGACGAAATGAACCGGCATAATATTAGAACCAGTGAAAACAAAAGTCAAGCGTTGATTTTCTGAAAATAATAAATGCCAGTGGCGGTTGGGTTTAGCCCAGGGATCAAAATTTGAAATTTCGAAACCGATACGGCTATCCATTTCGCGATCTTCGTCATGTAACGGACACCGAAATACAGAGATGAATATACTATGAAGATCAGCACGACGAGATAATCAAAACGGTATACAGATATCAGTGGTACGATCATCCTATCAAAGGTCGATAATCGGTACCGAAAATGCTGCTAATTTGCCAGAAATAAGATAAACAAAGCAATAATAATCAAAATTTGGAGAAACGAAATATGACGTCTCACTCAGAAGGCGATTTACAAATTTTCTATAGAAAAATATTCAGGTTTGGAAAACATTATATTACCAAATATTAATAGATTTAAATTGAAATAGAATTACACAAAAAAATAAACTTCCATATCATTAGATGAAAATTTACCATTTACTGTGTTTAAATGGACGTAATCCAAATATCAAATTTTTATTTCAAAATTTTATTATTTAAAATTTCACAAAAAAATTCAGTTAATTAAATAAATAAAACCACTAAAATTTACGGGTTGTTACACTTTCCCCCACTCAAAACTTTTCGTTCCCGAAAAGGAAGGAGGTAGGAGAATAGAAACAACCAGAAAGAAAATAGATTTAAAAAACAAAATAAAACAATTAATTTAAACTATATAAATTTCAAATTTAAATTAATAAATATTCAATAATTGATTTTTTTTTCTCAAGATATTCCATTAAGTTGATTTTATTTCAGTTTATTAATATTTGATACAGAAGGTTTCTTTCAAAACAAAATTTTATTTAATTTGTCTCATTTACTATTCAATTAACTTATTATTCTATTTATCTCTAATAACATTTTATAATCAAAATTAAGTGTATAACATTTATTATGATCACTCAAATTTTATTTATAAAAAATCATCTTATATTGTATATTATCCAATTACATATTTAACTTCTAAATAATTTAGGTAAGTTATATTAGAATGAAATTGGGTATTATACAAGTAAACTTTTCCTAACTTAATTATTTCAAATTAAAACATTTATTCAAAAATTTGGCTTCATTTATAATTAAAATCACCTTTAACATAATTTTAAGAATTAAATTTCTGTTTAATTTCGAACCCTTTTTGTAGATAAATATATATATATTATATATATAATTAAATCTATAATCATATACTTATATATTATAAATCAAGTCACACTTTAGAAATTCAAATCAAATTTATTTTCCAAAATAAAAGAGTAGCAAAGCTACTGAATGGTCTCTCCATTTCGAAACTTGAAAATGAATGTCGATGATGTGGCCGCCATCACCGAAATTATTTTCCAGCGACAAAAGAGGAGAGTATTGATTTTAAACATTTTAAAATTCTTTGGAAACTATTCCTATTTGAAAATACTTTAAATAATATACACTTTAAAACTTTAAAACCAAAGTTTGAAATCACCGGAAATTAAATCCTCAAATTCTTGATTTAAATTTATTTAGATTCCAAATCAAATTATAAACCATATTTATAAATTCATTTATAGAGCAATAAATGATAATCAAATATTATCATTTCAAACAACCAATTTGATTAACTTATTAAATTCCAGAAAATTTTTTACTTATATATTTATAATATAATCATACAAAATTTATTTCATTTACCATTTGAAAATAATATTGTGTCAGTTTGCTCTGTTCAAGTGTTTTGGATTTCCTATCGATAGCGTTGATCAGACGAATCGATCGAAAATCCAAACCAACATCAACAACTCAAACAACACAATATATAAAACAACTTAATATTAATTAAAAATACACTCCCTCACTTAATGATACAAGGAAATGGATTTCAAATAAGGATAGGGAATCAAATTCAAGGGACTCTAATCAAAAGAATTCTAGCTAGAAGATAGGCTCGAAACGAAGATAAGATGATTAAGTTATAAAATAAGAAGATGGATAGACTTATATAAATAGCGGGCAACCATAACCGGGTCAACCGTGACTTCAAAATAAGATCGAGGTAGAATTTTGGAGCAAATCGACATTCGATCGACAGAGATAGAATTCGGGTATAACAAAAGATAGCAGCATCGTAAACCGAGGATACAGAAATCTCCGGTGAATCAATGCTCGTTGTAAAGGAGTTTCGCCCCTTTACAAATCATTCTAAGAATGGCGGAACCACCGATTCATTATAGATATCATCCGAAGTAGAGTTATGGGTTGCTCCAGAATTAAGAAAACACGAATAGGGAGAGACAAGGATGGATTTCGGAACCGATGGGAGAGTTCCAAGATTCAAAGGAAATCGAGTCAAAAAGGAAAAGATTCAAGCTCGAAAGAAAGTGATTCTGTAATTAAATCTACTCTATATGCTAAGTTTTGCAGAAAACCAGAGCTCTAATACCACATGTAACATCCTAAAATTTTCAACCATTCGCATCCATACTGTCGGATTTGAATTGCTCAAAATATCAGATTGTTAATTTAAATTTGGCAAAACTCAGCATGTACAGTAAATAAATAATCTCAGAATCACCGACAAAGAGTAATATAACAATAATGTAGCGGAAACAAAAAAAATAGTAGTTCATGAAGCTCCTATATATATAACAGAGTTAAGTAAGATACAACAGAGGTCTCGAATACATAGATGTCTCAATATAATAGTCAAATACAAAATCTGAATACATCACTGGAATCAACTGAATAACTAAAAGCAGAATCGATAGATGGATCTCCAAGCGAAGCTCCAACTCCAAAGGTGAGTCTCGAATACTGGTACACTCAGTCTGACCCGAGCGTAAAGCAAAACACAAAACACTCGAGTCAGGATTAACATTCTTATATCAATAAATCCAACTCAAGTGAAATATCAACTGAAATACAGTAACTTAAAGGATGTTTGGGATAACCATCCTCTAAGGATCCGTTAAACTATCTACTACGTAGTAATATACGCTATTATAATAATGTCTATAGTAAAGTATACTATTTAAAAATAGCGTTAAGGCTTTACATTTTCCACCTTAACACATTTTTAGGTGTGCCAATAATCTATAAAGTACCGTAATACTCCGTAAACTGGAGCTACCAGAGGATACTCCATAGGTACGACACAAATCAAACTCGTAGTAAAGCACGCTAGGGTAGGTGACACGGCACAACTAGGCAATGCCAGGGTAGATATACCAATTACGCATCCGGACTGTTGGAAACGCAAAGTCGCAGCAATCGCCCAACTCGAGCCACACTCCCGAATCAAGGGTTCGCACCAAATCAATCACAAGTAATAGAATGGCATACGATGGAGTGTGTCCGATCAGAGGAGCTACCTCATTGGCCCAAAATCGCTCCTGTTTTAGCCACCTTATGCCAACTCACGGGAGTCGGGTCCACGTATATACATCATATAGGATCGTCGCCACCATCCTACTTCTTTTTGTAATCTCCACCGCGTACATAGTTGGTAAAGTGGTTTTCGGTATCGACAGAGAGTATGCCCATATCTGATCCCAGTCTCTTTAACAACCAAACGTTATTATAACACCGTGGTCATTTCAAAATAGTTTATACTTCAAAACCAAAATATCATTTCCATTTCAAAAACCAAATCAATACGATATCATTTCCATTTCAAATATATTCACTTCCAAAATCATAGTACTTTCAAAGTTATAACACTTTCGAAACCAAACACTTAAAATTATAACACTTTGGAAATCACAACATTTTGAAATCATAGCACTTTGGAAATCATAGCACTTTGGAAATCATAACACTTCCTCTAAACCATTTAGGTATTAATAATAGTATATATAATAAAATAGTTTATAAAATAAAATAGTTTATATAAAATAGTTTTAAGTTAAATAGTTTATATTAAAATAATTAGCATATTAAAATAGTATATATTAAAATAGTTTATATTAAAATGATTTATATTAAAATAGTTTATATAAAATAATTTATAAAGTAAAATATAAAATAGTTTTAAATAAAATTTAAAAAAAATACTTTATATAATAAAATAGTTTTAAATAAAATTTAAAAATACTTTATATAATAAAATAGTTTCCTCAAATTTCACAAATCGATTCAAATCAACTCGAATTCCAAATTCAACTTAATTCAATTTAAATTCATAAATTTCAACTCAACTCAGTTTCTCAATAAACCATTTCAAATTATATCGATTTCAAATACAGATTTGAACCACAAAATAAACCATTTAATTTCAATATATTTCAAAGCTTTAAATATTCCACATTTCCAGAACTAAATTTGGTAATTCCATTATATCTCAATTTAACTTCATTAACATTTAGTTTTGAAATATTTATTTAATCATATCAATGACATTTAAATAAACTCCAAATTGCAAAATTAAATAAACTAAATACCCCATCTCAATTTATGTAAATTTGAGACTATTCATTTAAATCACTTTTAATCCAAATCAAGTTATAAAATCATAGCTTTAAAATCTCAAATTTAATAATTTCAAACAAAACTTATTTAAGTAAAATTCTTAAATAAATATAATTTCAAATCAATTTCAATTTTTTCTTTCCAACCTAAATCATTATAAACTATATATTTGAAAATATATATTTTAAATAAATACTTAAACATATTATATATCAACTTTATTAAATCAACTTTAATAAATCTTTAAAATCAATATTTATTAAAACCATATATTTCTTTTTAAAACCATAGAAATCATTTTCAAAATATTTATATATAGACCAACGGTGTCTGTATATAATTTTCTACCCTATGGTCAAGTGATACGGATATTTATCATTTCAATCCGTAATTTAAATATATAAGGGTATATATCATTTCAACCTGCAATCCTAAATTCAATTCAATTGAAAATCACGTGGGTTTATCATTTCAACCCATAACGATTTTCTCCTATTCTACAGATCGTTCGGGTATGTATCATTTGAACCTATAGTGAATTCTATACTAACATGGAACTTGCAGAGTGATAACAGATATGATATCATCAATATAAGTAACAGATAATGGTATCAGATGTCACAGGTGAACAGATACAGATAATAGCATACATAACAATGTAAATAACTAACAGCAGCATATTTCAGTTGTCGTTTCAATTGAAATCAAATTTAATAAATATAAGAACGTTAATCATAAGTGATTTCTCACCTTTCAAGGCTAGATAGATGAACGAGGATGAGATGAGTTATGAAATGCAAGCACGAATCCCAAAGCAAAGCTAGATTGGCACGAATTGACGAACAAAGTTGATAAATAGGAATCCAATCAGAACTGGATCGATACTGATAATTGGTATAAGTGAACCCATATATACAGCTATATATGACTATTTACATAAAAAGATCATATTCTAAATTTAAACACATATACAATATAAAATTCGAAATAAATACATATATATATACACACTTTATAAAAATGAAAAATATTCACATATATAATGTATTTCACTTGAAAATATCTTTATATATCAAATAATCAATTCAAACATATCTCAAACTTAATATTTAAATTCAAATACATAAACAAAGTCTCAATGTATATAAATTTGAAAACTAATTAAGACATAACCATAAATAGTAAACTTTAAATATACACAGTATTCAACTTATTAACAATCTATATAACTTATAGATAACCCGACAGAACCATTCACTTATATAACCAATATAATAACAAATATAATATTATGTACATAAGTTAAATACTGTCTATAGAATCTATAAAGTAAATATACATACAAACCGTATGTATGTTAAGATCAAAATAATATTATACATACGTAAACTACATATATTTATTTAAAACCAATTTCTAGTATATATATATATATATACACAAAATCATATATATAAACACTTATGCAATAGACTTTGACAGACACATCTTAATAAAATATATAGACAACATAACCTGCCTTTAAATAGCCACTATATATATATATATTTACCCTTTAAATCCATAGTTTTAAAAAAAATCAAAATATGCATACAACAAAATGATATGGACTTGTATAAATTCATATATATAACAGACAGACCCAAAACAAACAGTAGAATAAACTGTATACACTTTTATAACTTTATAAACATTTCGTATATATAATAACTTATACACTCAAGTAACCTATATATATACATTACCTTATTTTATCTGTGCATACTTATAAACCCAAATAAAAATCTTGTACATATTTATTTATATAAAAATAGTAAAATGCATAGTAAACAACTAGTTTACACAACATAATATATATATATATATATAACAAGCATATAGTATAACTAACCGAGACGAGGAAGCTCTGGCAGGGAAGGAGCATCGGCCGAGAGGAGGAGAGGAGATGCTTGCCGAGGCTGGAAGGGAATGCTACGGCGAGGGGAGCATGGGCTGCGTGGGTTTTGGGGAGGTGCTTGGATGGAGTGATGAGGCGGAAGAGGGAGAGGCCATGAAGAAGTCACGGCAAACATGGAGGGAGCAAGAAAAATGATGGAGGAGAAGAATTGGCAAGCAACAGAAAGCTTTGTATAATTTTTTTTTCAAATGGCATAACAAAGAAGAATCGACCAGGGAAAAGCAAGCGAACAGAGGAATGAACCGGCACAATTTTGGAACCAGTGAAAATAAAAGTCAAGCGTTGATTTTCTGAAAATAATAAATGCCAGTGGCTGTTAGGTTTAGCTCAGGGATCAAAATTTGAAATTTCGAAACTGATACGGCTATCCGTTTCGCGATCTTTGTCGCATAACGGACACCGAAATACAGAGATGAATATACTACGAAGATCAACACGACGAGACAATCAAAATGGTATACAAATATCGGTGGTACGATCATCCTATCAAAAGTTATAATCGGTACCGAAAATGCTGCTAATTTGCCAGAAATAAGATAAACAAAGCAATAACAATCAAAATTTGGAGAAACGAAATATGACGTCTCACTCAGAAGACGATTTACAAATTTTCTATAGAAATTATTCAGGTTTGGAAAACATTATATTACCAAATATTAACTGATTTAAATTGAAATAGAATTACACAAAAAAATATACTTCCATATCTTCAGATGAAAATTTACCATTTACTATGTTTAAATGGACGTAATCCAAATATCAAATTTTTATTTCAAAATTTTATTGTTTAAAATTTCACAAAAAAAATTCAGTTAATTAAATAAATAAAACCACTAAAATTTACGGGTTGTTACAGAAACAATTTTATAAAAGAAATGATTTTTTAAAATGGATTTATAAGAATGGTCTTTAAAATAAAAGGATTTAAGTAGGAAACTTAAGTCCTTAAATCCTAGTGCTTCTGAAAAATGGTTTTCAAGGTTTTGGAAAGTAATAATGGTATTATTTGTAAGTATTTTGGTTAGGTATAAAAAATTATAGGAATGGGAATTTTAAGTAAAATCTTTGGATTGGTTTGGGGAATGAGTCTCATTTTGTTTTATGATAATCAGAATAATCTTCTAAGTGACGATCGAATGTTTGCCTAAGTGAACGTTGTAGTGCACTAAGTAAATTATTCTCTTTATCATTATACGATCGAAACAAGTTCAAATCCGAACAAACCCAAAGCAAGTTGGTAATAAATATTTTGTTGAAAATATGTAAAGTATTGTTTCAAAATGGAGGATTTTGAAGTAGAAGAAGTATTTTTATATTAACTTCTTCGGGTGTCCCGAAATTAACTTAAAATGAGAAAGAGGTGTGTTCGGATGGTAAAAACTTCTCTTGAGTATTACCCTTTTTGGTAAGGGAATGTATGATACAGTTTGGTAGTACCCAGTTCCTCAGTATCATTTTGGGGTTACTCAATCTATGTGTTTTCTATGGATTAAATATACAGTATTATTTTAAAATATTTTTGGAATAAAACCGAGGTATTTGGCTCCTAAGTTTTCAGAATGTAAAGGTATCTTAATTTAAAATGGTTAATAAATGAAGTTTTAAAATTAAATTAATTTAGTAAAATGGTTTAGTAAACTTGGCTTTATTAAATATTGTTTTTTGGATTTTAACACTTAGGAGATGTCCAAGAAAAAGTAGACTCTAGGACGGAGTTTTGGATACCAACATCCTACTCTTCTTAGCTACTTACCAGACCGAATGGGTAGAGAGGTTGAATTGGTCGACTCAATATTAAAGACTCAAAATTATTTTGTGCCTACATTTGAATAGTTAAAAGTAAATAGAATTTAAAAAAATAGATGTTATACACACACACACTTAGGCTGTAGGAGTGTATTATCCAGGTTAATAAATTTAGATGATTTTATGAAAGGTTTCATAAATAAGTAGTATCATTTAAAAATGTGTGAACCTAAGTTGGAATTTTTATGAAATGATTTTTAAATATTTGTGGGAGGGTAAGAAGGTAAATGCGAAAATAAGAGTATTTAAATGGATATGTAAGTTGTACGTAGATCATTTTTTCTTTTCATATAATTCTCGATCCAAGATTCAAGTACATGACTCAAAGTGTTTTACACCATTCCAAATAAGGATCTATCACTCTATTTTTTATGGCGATCAATTGATGAGGGTTCTTGATAGGAAACCAAAGTTTTTATCATAGTATATGGCTATGTAGGAAGAATGAAGGTTTTGGGTTAAAAAGCCTGATCGAAGCCCGTACTAGGGAATCGGGTAAGCGATCCTAGTTTGGAAATGAAGTTATGTATTTGAATAGTGATCGAATAAGATTTTATATATGTATGATCTAAGAACATCATTAGGACTTATGAATAGTATTGGGTGCAAATGTGGTGAAAATTTCGAGAACGAAATTCTTTTAAGGGGGGAAATGTAACGATCTGGAATTTCATTGCTTTGATTTGTGAATATTTAATTAAATTTAAATATTTAATGGTTTTAATAATTAAAATAGTTTTTTTAAATTTATAAATAATGATAGAAATTCATTTTTGAATTTGGTTTACAAAAATAATTAGTTAAAAGGAAAGTAGAAAATGTGACTGGGAAGCTTTCTCAAAAATCTGAATTTTTGATTATCTAAAAGTTGTTAAAAGGTTGTAAAACACCTTAATATATTTAGGACACACTTATAAATTAATAAGGACTTGATTAAGTGTGTAAAGGATAATATATGTTTACTTAAGGGAGAAGAAAGTAATGTGACAATTTTCAAGTATAAAAATTAAATAAAAAGAAATATCATGACATGTCTTTATCATCTTACATCTTAGTACACTTAAGGTCTTTACATGGTTAAAAGAGTGCTCCTAGGGGGTGATGTGTAAAGGAGAAGAGGATGGATGTGGTGATGTGGCATGAATCTAGTGGAGGGCAATGGTACTTGGGGGCATTTTGGTAAGTGAATATTAGGCTCAGGTCCCTAGTAAGTTTCAAAATACACAAAAACCCCAGTAAAAAAAAGTGTGTAAATTAGGTCCCTAGAATTAAGTTACTAAGTAATTGCATATAGTTATGCAATTTTTTTGGTGAATAATTGCGGAATTTTCCGCAACTTTTTGAAAAAATTGCGTAAATTTCCGCAAATTTTTGGGTGAATAATTGCGGAATTTTCCGCAATTTTTTTAAAAAATTACGGAATTTTCCGCAATTTTTTGTTATAATTGCATAAATGTCTGCAATTATTCACTGAATAATTGCATAAGTGTATGTCATTATTCAGTAACTTAATTCTAGGGACCTAATTTACAAACTTTATTTTACTGGGGTTTTTGTGTATTTTGAAACTTATTAGGGACCTGTGCCAAACTGTCCCTTTTGGTAATTTCATCTCATTCTTTTCTATAAAACAAAGTCCATCTCTCCCTCTTCTTCCATTTCATTTTCTATTTTTTTCCAAAAGTTTGTCATCTTCTTTAAGCTTTTAAAAACACAATAATGGCTTCCAAAATATTTTCAAAGTTTTGAAAATCACTTCTTTCTTACTTTTAATTCTTAAAAACACTTAAAATTACCTCCTTTTCACTTTTATACCTACCCAACTTCAAAAATCAAGCCCCACAACCCATTTTCTCCCTTTGGCCGAGACCAAGGCACACTAGCCAAGCCTAAGGCACATGGCCAAGCCCATTTTGTGTTGCCTTGGTCCAAAAATCAGGTTTTGGTTTTGAAAATGAAAGATCTAGAGTTTATTTTAAAGTTTTTAAAAGATTTGCTTTGTTTTCATAATTTTGGTGAGTAAAAACTCATATCCTCTTGTAAAAATTACATCTTTAAGTTATGATCGCATTAGTATGTGATATTGCTTGGTTATTGGTTACTTACATGTAGGCCTGTCAATGGTACGGGTTTCGGCCCGAGCCCGACCCGAACCCCCCTATTTATGCGGGTACGGGTTTTGCCTTTTACTACCCAAGCCTGACTAAGGCCCAATCCGGGTCGGGTATGGTTTTATCAAAACCCGGCCCGGTTAGGGCCTGACCTGACTATTAGTTTTTCGTCGTATTAAAACATGAGTGCGTATATTATTTATTTACCATTTTGTTTGTTTACATCTAGATGTTTTTGCATACTTTTGTTATGAACTTGACTACATCACCGCCCAATTAATATGTTAACATTGTTTGTATACAAATTTTACCAAAGTTGCAGTTTTAAAATATGGTTTTAACATAAATATTCTGAGTTAGGTATATAGTTATTACCCAGCGGGCTTAAAAAGCCCGATGGGCCGGGCTTGGATATTGGGTTGAAATACCCTACAGGTTCGGGCCGGGCTCGGGTTTTAATTATTGTAATTGGACTCAGTCCGGGTTTTATAATACCCGGACCGAACGCTGCCCTTTGACAGGCCTACTTACATGCTTGTATGTGATTTTATATGTGCTTGTGCTTGGAAATTTCCTTAGTCCTGATAAATAAGTCTAAATTTGTTATGAATGTAATAAAGTTTTGATTTTTAGGTTATTTGTGGTTACGGTTGTGTTTTATGTTCTATGGATAAGTGTATGTACTAGTATGCTAAGAAAAGTTAGCACCTTTGTCTGGTTTGGCGATTTAGAATCCTTGTGCAAAACTATGGTTATTAGTTTTAAAATCAAATGCATTTTCAACTTTTATTTTGGTTTTATAAACTCTTACTAGATGTTTTGGAAAAGTTAGTAAGCTTTAAAATGTTAAATTTTCAAAAAGGAAGTTAAGAAAAATATTTTCTAGTTATGGTATCTAGAGCGATAGTCGCTATGGACGCAGTTTCACTATATGTCCACTTTTTGCAAATTAAGTTTTTATACTTAAAATACTTTAGAAATGTTTTATAAAACTTAATGAATAATGACTACGAAGTTAATTACGGACTAATTTATTAACTATTAATTAATTATTTACTAATTGAGTTTTGTAGTTAATATTTAGTTAAGTATTAAACAAAGTTATTGATTGTAATTAAGGGGAGATTAATTACTAATTAATTATCTTTTAAAAGTGAGATTAAATTTAAATTAACATTTAATTAAGTAATATTAATATTTAATTAATTACGAGTTAAGTGTATATTTATTTTTAATTAATTATTAATTAAGTATAGGGTTAATTATTAGTTAATTATTAAGTAAGTGTTTAATTATTCTAACTATAAGTTAATTAAGAGTTTAATTTATAAAAAATATATTTATTAAAGGTTAATTATTTATTAATTAATAATTAAGTTAAGTTAAGATTTAATTATGATTTAATAAAGGGTTTAACTTGTAATTAATGATTTATAAAGAGGTTTAAGTTCGTAATTACTTTGTTTTCCAAGGATCAATTTGTTTAAAGGCAACTTTTTTAAGAATAGTTTTGAACACAATGGATTCTATTGTCGATACCATTAAGTAACAATACAAATGTGATTAGGTTATACTAAACTTGACATCTGTTATCAGAATAAATCTACATTCTTTTATAACTTAATTATTTGATTATGTGGACATCTCTTAGCAAAAATCTCCGTTCTGCTATAAATCAATTATTTGATTATGTGGACATCTCTTAGCATAATAAATCTATATTCTGCTATATTAAACTCAATAGATTGATTGGACATCTATTTAGTAGGATAAACCACCATCTTGCTATTATGTTGTTTGGGTATGTATCTTCTAGTTAGTTTATATTAACATGCTATTCCCTGATTTCGTCATGAATTTTATTTACATACATGTTGGCTTATGTAGATAGCTATTATGTGACTTGGAGTCAAAATTTAATTCAATGGTAACTTGATTCTGTACTATTGTAGTAACTAAGCCTCCTTTCAAATTTGTAAAAGTTATGGTTTTTAAATTAACTTTAATTCTAAATCAATTTGAGGTTAAGTGTTTTAAATGATTTTGTAAGTTTTCTAATTATTTTGATAAAGGTAATTACAAATGTTATTTTATAAATAATATTTTATAAAGGATTTATATAAAGGAGATTTACAAATGATATTTGAAAGTGATATTTTAAGAATAGGGAGTTATAATTGATTTTGGAGATTTATAAATAGGTTTTATAAATGATTTTGGTAATTTATAAAAGAAGTTTTGTAAATGACTTTAGATATTTATAAAAGAGTTTTATAAAGGATTCTTAGATATTTATAAAAGAGTTTTATAAATGGATTTAGAATTTAAGAAATGGACATTTTATACATGGAAATGATTTAGAAAAAAGATTTATTGAAAAAAATTATAAAAGAATTGGAGATAGGGTTTCCCTTAACCGACCTTCTTAATTATGGTGGTATGGACATTTGTTCTATGCTTAATACTGAAAGAATAGTGTTTTGGGTTGTCCTTTTCTCTAATTTAAATAACATTTGTTTGATCCTTTTAATATGATTTTGAAAAGAAAAATCTTTCATAATTTTTTGTGAATATACTCATTCCAACGTGATAAGTATATGAATATTTTGATAAATATTCTAAAAAGAGATTTAAATAAACGAAAACTTATTTTGTGAACTACACCAAACTAATAACGTTCTTGATGGATCATTATGAAGTATGCTATGGAGCTATACTATTCTTCTTGAGGGTGATTCCAAAATGGAAGATAGTAAATGTTGAATGTTTGTTCGATTCCGGAACAACTTGTATGGATGTGTCCTGGCATTGCACTTCTACCTAGAGAGCAGTGTTAGCATTCCAAGATGGTTTGCTATGGGGAAAAAGGTAATTGTGGCCTCTCAAGCCCCACATCCCAGTAATGGCTAAAACAAGGTACGCTACAAGGCTATGTGGGTCGCTTCCATTAGGTACGATCATCGCCTTATCTAGAGTCGATATCTATATATATGCTTTAGGACCCATTTATGATTGTTGATCACAACCAAGAGGTGAACATATTCGGTGCTATCCAGTAAGGGTAGGGCGGTCTTGCTAGTAAAGGGTCCTAACGGAGCCCTCGGGTACATTTTATCTAGAGGTAACCTTTTGGAAGGTAGTCCTCTACCTTGCTATTGTTGGAAATCCATTCTCCAATAAGCACCTTCGGTTTTTGATTTTATACCTATTATTGTTGTCATGTACATGCATCACAGCTACTTGATTATTAAATACTTTAAACCCTAGACATTATTATAATATATCACTACATTTCTATAGAATAAAATGTTTTGGTTATCGTAAGGTAAAAACACGTCCGTGTTTATGTGCGGCGTGGTCTTACGAGATACCTTTGATTTTAAAGGATGTTATAAGTTATAAAAAATTCCTTGTGATTTGAGTTTCTCATGTTGGTTTTAATAGACTGGCCATTATAATGCTTGGGTCAGACTGATTATATTTTTCAGATTAGCATAGGATTCATTGGAGCTCGAGAGATGAGCTAGAGGCCAAGACGTATCTATGTATTTCTTTATGTTCCGTTGCATGATTTTTTGTATTTATCAAGAATTGTAAGGATGGGTGTTATAAATTTCTAGGTAGATGATAGGTGTAACAACCCGCATATTTTACGATTATATATTTAAATGATTTATTTAAATATAGCATCGTTAAGTTGAATTTAAAAGTCCGAAATGCTACTTTTTGTAAACAGTCGAATTAGGACTCGGGACTCCTTCCATTGAGTCCAAAATATCGTTTGCGACCTTTTTGAGTATAAACATCGATATGTTTGGAGTTGAGTAGAATTTTGCTATTTTTCTATTTTGGGCTTTGGGTTTGGGTTTCAGCCCACTAACCCAACATAATACCCTAACTCCTCTTCCAACTCCTCTTCATTCATTTTCATTTCCTAACACTTTCAAGCTAAAAGAAAAAAATGGGGGAAAGAAAGAGAAATTAGAATTCCTAAACCCTAGATTACTAGGAAATTCAAGATTCAAGCTCTAGAAAGCAAAGAGAAGCTTAGGTAAGCATCCTCTTCATCTTCTCCATCTCAATTCCTCTCCAATTTTCAGAAATTCCTAAACCCTAACTTAGGAAATATTTGCTTATGAGCTTAGATTGGAGCTTCTTGAGTTGAAGAGGAATTGGCCTTTCCTTTGTTTTAAAGCTTCTCATTCGTTATTTTTGGGTTTAAAGGTGAGTTTTTGAACTCACATCTATGTCTATACCTTTGATAGTTGTTAGGTATGAATTCCTAACACCTATTTTATGTTCATTTGCTTTTGAATTGAATTGGATTGGTGAATTTTTCAATTTTTAGTATTTTGAAGTCAAAATCTATGAAAATCCTTATATGGATGTTTGGACATGTTATTTGGAGTGTATTGATGTGTTTATAGGGTTGGGTTCTCGCTTGACATCGATCTCTAGCCATCGTCGCTCACTTGATCGCTTCCGATACGAATTAGCCATCATTGGCCAAGGTAAAATATTGCCCTGAGCTTCAGCTCAGACGTCTGGTATTAAGGTCAGATGTCTGGAGCTACGGGAATAAAATTCCAGTTTCTCAGCTCAGACGTCTGAGCTTATATCCCAGACGTCTGGGCGATCTGGAAGAAAATTCCAGAGCTTTAGCTCAGACGTCTGGGGAGTCTACCAGACGTCTAGAGCTGCTTATTTCAGCCAAATTGCCTATTTTGAGTGGATTTCCGTTTTAATCGATTTTTTGGTTGATCCGATTAGTTGTTATCACTTATTATCAACTTTGATGACTTCTTTTCTGGATTTTTGGAGTATCCATTTGATGGATTTGATATCGATTTCTATGGTTTTTAATTCACGTTGTTTAATGTGAATTTTTGGTGATCGGTTGTTTCTACAATCGTTTTTCTGTGATTTGTCACTTTTTAAATACAAAGGTTTCTATACTAGTAGTAAATACTCAAACTCTTTCACCAAAATAATTTCAATATTTCTTTTATTACAAAGCTCGTTCTCAAAACCATTTTCCATTCTATTAGTATATACAAACTTTTACCTCATTCGTACGAGAAATCCAATTAAACGACTTAGCAAAACAAGTGGTATGTAACGCTTGCGTTTACTTTGTCGGTTAATTCTTAGACTTGTTCGATTGAAATCTTGTGACAATTTTCGAGTGGAAATCTACAATTTGTTCGTAAATATTTAAGTTAAGCTAGTTGTTATGGGACATGAAGCTAAACTCATTTATTTACTAGCTTAGTGTAATCTACACTTTTTATTGATCAACGGTGATCGTTTTATGGTTTAGACTAGCTATATGCGTTGTCTCTTTGTCCGCGTGGGGGACTGTACCTCGTTTTATGGAGCTTCGTCTCATTTTTTTTTGGGCTAACGACCCATGGTCTTTTGACCGTTTGTGGAGCTCCGGCTCAAATTGGTGGGATAGCGACCCATGGCCTTCAGGCCGTTTGTGGAGTCTCGACTCAATCTTGATGGTTAGCGACCATGGAATAGCGTTCCGTTTGTGATACACGTGTTGGTGAGTTTTCATGCTCCCGTTTGTGATAGGTCTCCCCCTTTGTGTTCTTTTCTGGATTTCTGATTGATGATTTCTAGAATTTTTGTTTCACCAAATTTTGCGATTGGCATTTATATGTTTTGTCAATATTTGGGGTTTGATGAATAAGTTAAAGAATATGACATTCTTTTTGGGTGTTTGAGTAGATTTGAGATATTGTATGATTTTTGTTGTTATCAAATATATACTTGTCACCGCATAAACTTATTGTTATCATACATTTTTGTTATATCTCTTATCCTTTCACATTTTATATGATATTTATAGCTAGACTGATCCGTTTATTATTTCTCTTCTTAAATAATACTCGGGTCAGACCGGGGTGTTACAGGTGCTTCCACTTGACTTCTTAGCAGGGGATAACTTTTGACTTTTGGCTAACTACTTTAGCTTAGTAGTTTTTGCTTTTATACATTTGAGTTAGAGACTCCTTGATGTATACATATTCGTTTGCTTAGCACTTGTACCTAATCTTTTGTGATGTAGTGGATCTTGTATGACCATTATTTTGATGTGCACTTTTATGTGTTATATTCATATTTGTTTCCGCCTTTGTGATATGAATATCTGTGACTGATTTGTGTTATGCTTATTTCTATATTTGTTTTCGAAGCCCACATATAGCCACTGTGTAGTAGCTTTGAGTTTGTATTTGATATGTCGGATTTCCTCTTGAAATGTAATGCAAGTCATTCTATCTGACATATCGGTACTCGCACAAAGCAATTACATAGATGGTAGCTCCTCAACAGCCGTATTCTTCGTGCTAGTCGACGGCATTACCTCGTAGTGTCCTTGGCTAGTGTGAGTATAGAGGTGGGGCGTCACAGTTTGGTATCGGAGCCAAACTTTGGAACAATGTAGAATAATCTAGTAAGGATCATTGTCCTAAGTCTTTCTTAAGGGTCGTGCCTTAGGATTTAATTCGAGTCATTGGACATGTACTATCCTATTTTCTTTTGTGATGCCTTGTTTATCAATCAAGATTGTTTGATATTCATTCTGAGAATAATATTTTTCCTCTTCTTTCTTTCTTTCTTAAAGAAGGGAAATGGTTAGACCTGGTCGTCCCAGCGCCGGTCAATCCAGTGCTACTTCTCAGGATGGAGTATTCATGTCTGCTCAACAACTTTTAGATATTGTAAAGAATGCTCAAGCTGCCGGATCCATTCCAGAGCCTACTCAGCCTAAATCTAGGTTTGCACACTTATGCAGTGATTACACCAACTTGGGTGGAAGGCCTTTCAAGGGTTCCGAAAGCGTTATAGAAGTCCAAGCTTGGCTTAGAACATGCGATCACATCTTTTCTCGCATGAATCTTGTGGATCTGTATCGTGTTCAAGTGGCTTCTAGCATGCTCCAGGAAAGAGCATTAGACTGGTATGAGCTTTTGATTTCTGAAATTATTGAAGCGGATCTTACTTGGGAACAATTTCGAGAAAGGTTCGAGTTAAAGTTTGTGCCGGAATCTGAAAAGGTATCTTTAGCTCGATGCTTTATTGACCTTGTTCAAGGTGAGTCTTCTATGACCGACTATGTCGCATCTTTTGAATCCCTATCTAAATATGGGGTCGAGTATATTAATACCCCATTGAAGAAAAATTAGAGGTTTGTCTATGGGTTGAATAAGAACCTCAAAAAGCCATTACTTTTGAAACTAGAAGTTTATTTCGATCAGCTTGTTAATATCGCTCTTCGACTTGAAGAAGCCGATAAAGAAAGTGATGTTGAAGTTGTGGGTGCCAAACAAAACATCAATAAGAAGAGGCCTTTTAAGTTCAAGCCTAATCCCAATAAGAAAGGGAAGCAAGCAACTTCGGTAGCAAAGACTCCTACCTCTAGTCGTGGAGAATGTTACAATTGCGGTTCTAAGGATCATTATGCAAACAAGTGTCTGAAGCCCCTTACTTGTCACTATTGCAAAAGTTCGGGTCATACTATATCCTCATGTCCCAAAATTCAAAGCAAGAAGGAAGGAAAGCTAAATGTTGTGCAAGCCCCTAGTAACAGTTCTCTTGGTCAAGGTATTTCTCATTCTATCCTTGATGGCATTATTATATTTCATGATCTTCCTATTCGAGTTCTTTTTTATATGGGTGCATCCCACTTTTTTATTTCAAAGGAACTTGTTGATGCTTTGTCTTTAAATGTTATGGGCTTGATGACTTCATTGATAATTGCGAATCTGGTTGGTGGATCCGAAACACTCAGTTTACTTTGTAAAGATGTCGAAATTATTTTATGTGATTATGCTTTCCGAGCCGATTTGCATGTTATGCGTTACTTAGATTTCGGAATGATTTTGGGAATAGATTGGCTTAATCGTTATGAAGTCCATATCCTATGTCCCGAGCGGACTATTCATCTTCGACATCCCTAATCTGTTAAGCAGATTTCTATTGTTCTTAAAGATTCAGATTCCAATTCGGTAGCATCCTTATATTCTCTAAACCCGCGTGATAACGATAATGATGATGAGGAAGATGTCATTTCCCTCATTCACTATGTTTGTGAATTTCCCAACATCTTTGAGCCCGTTTTAGGGTTACCACCTAAGCGAGAAATTGAGTTCAGAATTAATCTAATCCCTGGAGCTCTACCTATTACTCGTCCTCCTTATCGTATGTCCAATAAGGAAAATGAGGAGATGCGTAAACAATTATCCGAATTAGAAGGAAATAGTTTATTCGTTCTAGTTCCTCTCCACGGGGAGCTTCGGCTATTTTTGTGAAGACATCTGATGGTACACTTAGGCTTTGCGTTGACTACCGCAAGCTTAATGATCTCACCATCAAGAATAAATATCCTTTACCTTGGATTGATGATCTGTTCGATCAACTTAGCGGTGCTAGAGTCTTTTCACAATTAGACTTAGAAACCGGTTTCCATCAGCTTCGAATTGCAGAGGATAGTGTTCCTTTGACGTCGTTCCGTACTCATTATGGATCTTTTGAATGGCTTGTTATGCCATTTGGTTTAACGAATGCTCCAGCTTATTTCGTTGACCTTATGAATATAGTTTTCAAAGACTTCCTCGATCGATTTGTTCTCATCTTTATCGATGATATTCTTGTTTATTCTAAAACCGAGGAAGAGCATGAAAAACATCTTCGGATTGTGTTGGAAACTCTTAGGAGCAATTAATTGAAAGCAAAATTTTCTAAGTGCCACTTTTGGCAATCTCGTGTGAAATTTTTGGGGCATATTATTTCTGAATCCGGAATTTCCGTGGATCCTTCAAAGATTGAAGTGATTCAAAATTGGAAGAGACTGGAGAGTGTGACGGAAATCCATAGTTTTCTTGGATTGGCGGGCTATTACCGTCAGTTCATAAAAGACTTTTCTAAAATTTCCGTACCTCTTACTAGTTTGACAAAGAACGAAGTTAAGTACATTTGGTCAGACAAATGTGAAGCTGCTTTTCAGAAATTAAAAGGACTCCTTTCTGATGCTCATATTCTTGTGATTCCCGAAGAGAACCAAGATTTTGTTGTTTATACCGATGCTAGTCGTGTTGGTTTGGGAGCCATTCTTATGCAAAGAGAACGTGTTATCGCTTATGCTTCTAGGCAATTAAAGCCTGCCGAGACTAGATATGCCACTCATAATTTAGAGCTCGCGGCTATTGTTTTCGCCCTTAGAATTTGGCGTCATTATCTTTTGGAAGAGAAATTTGTTCTCTACACCGATCATAAATCTTTGAAGTATTTATTTTCTCAAAAGGAACTTAATTTGCGTCAACAACGCTGGCTCGAGTTCCTTGCATCTTATGATCTTGATATTCTTTATACTCTCGGAAAGGGAAATCGTGTTGCCGATGCCCTTAGTCGTAAGCAACAAGCGGTTGTTTCAATGATGATATCCGAATGGAATGATCTCGAGACATTATCCACTTGTGAGATTCGAGATCGCGAATCCGATTCATGTTCATCTCTTGTTTTATGTAGCCTTAAAGCTCATCCTTCTCTTTTGGACTGCATCCTTGAAGCTCAAAAGCAAGATCCCGAATTGGCTCTTCTTAGCCAAAGTTGTAGGGATCAAAATAAGGTTGATGGTTTGAAAGACTTTGATATTGATGCTTGCAGAGGCATTCGAAAGTTGGTAGACTTATTGTGCCAAACATTTGTGATCTTCGTAAAGACATTTTAGAAGATTCTCATCGTTCTAAATTTACCATTCATCCCGGTAGTAGTAAAATGTACGCGGACATGAAGCAACTTTATTATTGGGATGGAATGAAATCTGATATTGCTAACTTTATTAAGCGTTGCATGACTTGCCAACTCGTGAAGGCCGAGCATCAAAGGCCCGGTGGGTTATTGCAACCTTTAGACATTCCCGTATGGAAGTGGGATCAAGTCTCCATGGACTTTATTGACGGTCTTCCCCGTTCTCATTCGGGTCATGATAGCCTATAGGTGATAGTAGATAGACTTACAAAATCCACCCATTTTCTTCCAGTTCGGTCCAATCGGACCGTACCTCTTTTGGCTAAACTCTATGTCAAAGAAATTGTTAAATTGCATGGAGTTCCAACTTCTATTGTTAGCGATCGTGATCCATTATTTACTAGTGAATTTTGGAAGGATCTTCAAAAAGCTTTGGGAACGAAGCTTAATTTTAGCACCACTTATCATCCTCAGTCCGATGGACAAACAGAGCGTGTGAATCAAACTCTTGAAGATCTCCTTCGTGCTTGTGTTCTTGATTTTAGTGGAAGTTGGGAAGATCATATTTTCCTTGTTGAGTTTTCTTATAATAATAGCTTCCAATCTAGTATTGGTATGGCACCTATCGAGGCACTCCACGGATGGCCATGCTGATCTCCTTCATGTTGGCTTAAAGCTGTTGCAAAGCTGGTTTTAGGTCCAGATTTTATTCGTGATGCCATAGAAAAGATTGACCTTATTCGTCATAGGATGAAAGAAGCTCAAAGTAAACAAAAATCCTATGCCGATAACCGAAGAAGGAAATTAGAATTTTCTGTGGGAGATTTGGTGTTTATTCGTGTTTCACCTATGAAGGGTATTGTGCATTTCAATCGATCGGGAAAATTAGCACCTCGATATATTGGTCCATTTCCCATCACCGAACGCATTGGTTCCGTGGCTTATCGCCTTTTGTTACCGGCTCAATTTTCTGCTATTCATGACGTATTCTCAACTACGGAAATGCCTTAGAGATTCCGATTCTATTCTTAAGCCCGGTGTTATTGAAGAAATCAAAGTTTCACCTAATTTGACTTATGAGCAACATCCTATTCGTATCATTGCTACGGAGGTTAAACGCCTTCGAAATAAAGATGTTCCTCTTGTGAAAGTTCAATGGTCCTCAAATCCTAAGGATCGCTCTTGGGAATCCAGAGAATTCATCGAGCGAACACATCCGGATTTACTCTCTCGTGCTCCTTAAGGTGAACTTCTCATTTCAAAATTCCTTCTTTTGTGTTATTATGCCTTAGTATGGTTGTTACTTTTTATTTTCTTCTTAAGTATTGCGAGGAGGCAATATCTTTAAGGAGGGGAGTTTGTAACAACCCGCATATTTTACGATTATATATTTAAATGATTTATTTAAATATAGCATTGTTAAGTTGAATTTAAAAGTCCAAAATGCTACTTTTTGTAAACAGTCGAATTAGGACTCAGGAGTCCTTCCATTGAGTCCAAATATCGTTTGCGACCTTTTTGAGTATAAATATCGATATGTTTGGAGTTGTGTAGAATTTCGCTATTTTTCTATTTTGGGCTTTGGGTTTGGGTTTCAGCCCACTAACCCAACATAATACCCTAACTCCTCTTCATTCATTTTCATTTCCTAACACTTTCAAGCTAAAAGAAAAAATGGGGGAAAGAAAGGGAAATTAGAATTCCTAAACCCTAGATTACTAGGAAATTCTAGATTCAAGCTCTAGAAAGCAAAGAAAAGCTTAGGTAAGCATCCTCTTCATCTTCTCCATCTCAATTCCTCTCCAATTTTCAGAAATTTCTAAACCCTAACTTAGGAAATATTTGCTTTTGAGCTTAGATTAGAGCTTCTTGAGTTGAAGTTGAAGAGGAATTGGCCTTTCCTTTGCTTTAGAGCTTCTCATTCGTTGTTTTTGGGTTTAAAGGTGAGTTTTTGAACTCACATCTATGTCTATACCTTTGATAGTTGTTAGGTATGAATTCCTAACACCTATTTCATGTTCATTTGCTTTTGAATTGAATTGGATTGGTGAATTTTTTAATTTTTAGTATTTTGAAGTCAAAATCTATGAAAATCCTTATATGGATGTTTGGACATGTTATTTGAAGTGTATTGATGTGTTTATAGGGTTGGGTTGTCGCTTGACATTGATCTCTAGCCATCGTCGCTCACTTGATCGCTTCCGATATGAATTGGCCATCATTGGCCAAGGCAAAATATTGCCCTGAGCTTCAGCTCAGACGTCTGGTATTAAGGTCAGACGTCTGGAGCTATGGGAATAAAATTCCAGTTTCTCAGCTCAGACGTCTGAGCTTATATCCCAAACGTCTGGGCGATTTGGAAGAAAATTCTAGAGCTTTAGCTCAGACGTCTGGGGAGTCTACCAGACGTCTGGAGCTGCTTATTTCAGCCAAATTGCCTATTTTGAGTGGATTTCCCGTTTAATCGATTTTTTGGTTGATCCGATTAGTTGTTATCACTTATTATCAACTTTGATGACTTCTTTTCTGGATTTTTAGAGTATCCATTTGATGGATTTGATATCGATTTCTATGGTTTTTAATTCATGTCGTTGAATGTGAATTTTTGGTGATCGGTTGTTTCTATAATCGTTTTTCTATGATTTGTCACTTTTTAAATACAAAGGTTTCTATACTAGTAGTAAATACTCAAACTCTTTCACCAAAATGATTTCAATATTTCTTTTATTACAAAGCTCGTTCTCAAAACCGTTTTCCAATCTATTAGTATATATAAATCTTTACCTCATTCGTACGAGAAATCCAATTAAATGACTTAGCAAAACAAGTGGTATGAAACGCTTGCGTTTACATTGTCGGTTAATTCTTAGACTTGTTCGATTGAAATCTTGTGACAATTTTCGAGTGGAAATCTACAATTTGTTCGTAAATATTTAAGTTAAGCTAGTGGTTATGGGACATGAAGCTAAACTCATTTATTTACTAGCTTAGTGTAATCTACACTTTTTATTGATCAACGGTGATCGTTTTATGGTTTAGACTAGCTATATGCGTTGTCTCTTTGTCCACGTGGGGGACTGTACCTCGTTTTATGGAGCTTCGTCTCATTTTTTTTGGGCTAACGACCCATGGTCTTTTGACCGTTTGTGGAGCTCCGGCTCAAATTGGTGGGGTAGCGACCCATGGCCTTCAGGCCGTTTGTGGAGCCTCGGCTCAAACTTGACGGTTAACGACCATGGAATAGCGTTCCGTTTGTGATACACGTGTTGGTGAGTTTTCATGCTCCCGTTTGTGATAGGCCTCCCCCTTTGTGTTTTCTTTTCTGGATTTCTGATTGATGATTTCTAGAATTTGTGTTTCACCAATTTTTGCGATTGGCATTTATATGTTTTGTCAATATTTGGGGTTTGGTGAATAAGTTAAAGAATATGACATTCTTTTTGGGTGTTTGAGTAGATTTGAGATATTGTATGATTTTCGTTGTTATCAAATATTTACTTGTCACCGCATAATCTTATTGCTATCATACATTTATGTTATATCTCTTATCCTTTCTCATTTTATATGATATTTATAGCTAGACTGATCCGTTTATTATTTCTCTTCTTAAATAATACTCGGGTCAGACCGGAGTGTTACAGGTGCTTCTACTTGACTTCTTAGCAGGGGATAGCTTCTGACTTTTGGCTAACTACTTTAGCTCAGTAGTTTTTGCTTTTATACATTTGAGTTAGAGACTCCTTGATGTATACATATTCTTTTGCTTAGCAATTGTACCTATTCTTTTGTGATGTAGTGGATCTTGTATGACCACTATTTTGATGTACACTTTTATGTGTTATATTCATATCTGTTTCCGCCTTTGTGATATGAATATCTGTGACTGATTTGTGTTATGCTTATTTCTATATTTGTTTCCGAAGCCCACACAGCCACCTTGTAGTAGTTTTGAGTTTGTATTTGATATGTCAGATTTTCTCTTTAAACGTAATGCAAGTCATTCTATCTGACATATCGGTACTCGCACAAAGCAATTACATAGATGGTCGCTCCTCAACAGCCTTATTCTTCGTGCTAGTCGACGGTATTACCCGTAGTGTCTTTGGCTAGTGTGAGTATAGAGGTGGGGCGTCACAATATACTAGTACTCTTATGGATATATGTATATAAAAGTTTTATTTTGTAAAGATCATTGTGATATTATAGATTATTCATTGCGATGTGAGATTTTGTATTATTTAGTTTCTTCTTATCTTCTGTCTTTCCTTTCTTTCGCCCCTAATAACCTGCATTCTAGAGGACTAAATGATCAGAACATGAATAGTGATGATATATTAAGTGTCATCTTTATTAGTTTGAAAGGCAGATTACTACAAGGTTCATTATTGATCATGTATAAAGAACATTGCTGGTTTTGCCTCCTTAGAAAATCTTACCAAAATAGCAAGGAAAAAGAATGTAACAAACGGTCAATAATACATAACACGTCACCCGTATCATACAATTACAAATAAACACCTCCTGTTTTACATAATTACACCCGAACCAGCCCATTAACATAGCCGAAGTAAAACCCTAGCCACATTCAACCGGCATCATTTAGCTTCACTCCCCATTGTTTCAAAAATGCTCTTTCTTCTTCATTGCACCGAGAAAATTCCTTATGAATCACCAACGCAAGTACTTCCTTCTCAATAATCTTTTCTCTTTGGAGCTTCATACATTCTTTATTGCCAAACACCCTGCGATTTCTCTTTGCCCAGATGTGATAAATAAGCGTTATAAGAGAAACATAACCGAAGAATTGCAAGACATCTTTTTGCTAAAATGGTGCTTTAAACTGGCAGACCTAATCAAAAAGACCCACATCGGTTGTCTGTGGAAGGCCTAACTTGAGGCAAAAGTAGGATAAAAGATATATGCTGTACGAGCATTGAAAAATCATACGATGATAGGATTCCTCTTACTGCCGACACAAACAACACTGGTTGTCTATCTAAATCCCCCAATTAGACTATCAGTGGTAGGTAATCTGCTAATTACTACTTTATATGCACTCATCGACATTTTCTTTGAGTTAAACTTATGCCAAACTAGCTGATACTAGTCAACAGTAGGAGACGTTATATGTATGTTTTTCCAAACTGATTTAAATTTAAACTTGTGTTGTCCTGCAATTTTCTAGTTGTCATTTTGATGCTCAGAGTTGGCTGTAGTACCTGTTATATAATGTTTAATCTCCCTTGTTTCAGGTAGTAAATCCGGCCACAGTTGATGATGTCGAAGTAGCTATTGTGTTTGGTGTAGTGCTGAACATAGAGATTCTATGCCAACCCAATAATTCAACCAATATTTTATGGTTGATCCAAGGGTCGAACAACAAAGAAATTGTTGCACCATCAACTATAACTCTGTTCATAAGTCTTACTGCAATATCTTTGTTACGCAGCATATGTTTCATGGTAACTGAATAATTATTATTAACTTGCATTGTCCAATAATTTATGTGTTTGAGATACTTTCCTTTCATCCATTGGTGCCACAAACTTTGTTCAGTTAGGAATAACCATATTAATTTTACTACAGCAACAGTTCTTAGATCAACAATCCTCCTTGGGCCAATCCCCCCTTCCCTTTTAGGTATACACAGTAACTGCCAACTTATCTTGTGAGTTCTACCTCCGCAAAAGAAGTTAGCACAAAAAGCTTTAACTTTTTGATAACCAAACATGGTAGATTAGTAGCCAATAAGAACAATAGGAATAATCACACTTTGGATTAGTTAGGCCCTCCCAGCTCTTGAAAGTAAATTACTATCCCAACTTTCCAACTTAGTTGTAATTTGTTGCAATAATGGTTGACATTAAGCTGCATTTATATAGCCCGATGATAATATACACCCAAATATTTGATAGGCAAAGTAGCTTTAGACATATCTAAAATTTGTAGAATTTGTTGCTTGTTTTCATATTGTCTGCTGAATAAACTTTTGACTTTACTTTGTTAATTTGAAGACCATAGTATATTTCAGATCATCAAAATCCTTTGCATTCCTTGACATTTTGGACAGTAGCTTCCAAGAGAAACATTACATCATCTGCATAGAGTAAATGTGAGATGCAGGGTTGAATACTGTAAATAGGCTTTAAATAACCTTGCAGGGTTGAACACTGTAAATAGGCTTTAAATAACCTTGTGATAAAATGTCTTCTAATTTCAAAGATAAGTAATCTATAGTAATACAAAATAAATAAAGAGAGAGAGGATCTCCTTGTCGTAGACCCCTATTAGAATGTATAAACCCATGGGGAGAACCTTCTACCAAGATTGAGAAAGGAGTACTAATGCGTTCGTAGATTAATGTAATGCTAGAGTTTAGGAAACCCATAATAAATAGCATATGACATAAAAATTCCCTATTTATCATGTCATGTGCCTTTTGTAAATCAATTTTGATACACATCTTAGATTTGCTTAGTCTCTTGAAATCTCTTAGCATCTCATGTGCAAGTAGAATATTTTCACCGATATTTCTACTAGGTATGGATGTTGATTGATTATTTGCAATTAAATAAGACAAAAAATATTTGATTCTATTGCATATGATTTTAGTAACAATTTTATATAGAACATTAGCACAAGCAATTGGTCTAAAATCAGCAAGGGTTTGAGGCTTATCTTTCTTGGGAATAATAGTCAAGAAGGTATGATTCAAGCCAGCTGCCAATTTTCCTTGTCAAAATATTTCAGAAATCGCCAAAAAGAGGTCATCCTTTACCAAATCCCAATGCAATTTAAAAAACCTGGAGGAGAATCCATCAGGCCCAGGGCTTTTTGCATCATGTATAGAATAAAAGCAGCTTTAATTTCATCAACCTTGACTGGAGCAAGTAAGCATTGCTTACCCATATAATCAAGCTTCATTCTTAGTTCTGTTGAAGGAAAGTCAGTCCCATTTATCCCATTGTAAAGATTAGTATAATAGTTCAGAGATTCTTGAACAATTAATTCTTTATTATAAACATAATCACCCTCAACATTAAGAACAACCTGAATTAAATTTCTGTGCTTTCTCATTGACATCCTTGCAGGGAAAATTTGGAATTTTTATCACCTTCCTACAGCCATAAATTTCTACATCGATTGCTCATATTGAATTTTCAAGTGATTTTTAACTCCATGGTAATATCCAACATTCTGTCATATACTACTTCATTCTGTGGGTCTGCATCTGTCTGAGAAAAAACATTAGAGTACTCCTCGTGAAGTCTTTTAACCACATCAATCGCACGCAAATTTCTGTTCCATGCCTTTAAGTTGATTTTGGTCTACTTAACTTAGTGATTAAATTATGTGTACAGTCTCCCCATGTTGATTCTTTAAATCCCTATATAACACATTGATCATATCCTTCTAAAGTGTGCCGAGTATTTATGTAACTGAAAGGAACATTCTTATCTTGTCTCTTCTTGTCTTTAAATGAAATAAGTATTAGGGTATGATCACTAAGCAATGTTGGTAGAGTAATTGTTGTTAAATATGGACATAGTTGTAAGAATTGATGGTTGACTAGAACTTTATCTATGTTAAAAGCCATGCCTCTATTCCTCCATGTAAATTTAACCTCTTGTAAAGAACATTGAGCAAGACTACATTGTAATATACATTTATTAAAACCAAGGAGATAAGAAAAAGGAATGGGCAATCTTCCTTTCTTGTCTCTAGGATTTAGAGCAGTATTAAAATCCCCAAATGTAGACCAAGGAATCTGAATAGAAGAGGCATTAGAAGTAAGTTCATCCCATAGTTTTCCCTCTGCATGTAAGATTTACTAGCATAAACGAATGTAGAATAAACTGAAAACTTCCACAATTTGTTAGCACATCAGTTGTTTGCTGATTACTTTTATCTGAGATGTTAACAATCCAGACTGTAGCATCATCGACGATTAGGATTCTCCCTTTAGACCCCATATCATTATATGCAAACTAGTCCAATGAGGTGGAAATTTGGACATAAACTTTTGAATGCCATTATCACTTAACATAGTCTCATAACAGAAGACCCATGAGGTTATAGAGTATTGAATACAGATAACATTTTGTGTTCTGTATTCAATCCTCTTACATTATATGACATTCATTTAATCTTAAAGGAGCCCCTTGTAGTTCTTTTAGGAGGAGCTTTTGGAGTATGTGATGCTTTCACATGCTTGTTCTTGTAATTTTCATTTGCCTCAAGCATACGGGGGACATTTTTAGGAATATTTTTTGGTTTTCCAACTTCCTCAATATGTTGTTCAATCTTCTCTATAAATTATTGCTCATCATCTAATATCTCTTGCGCATGTGTGAATTCCTCTGTTTTTTAATTTGAATCGGGTCTGTTCACTTTCATTTCTATCACTTCAGGTTCAGAACTGGTGAATATTTTTTGCTGGTTACAATTTGGCGTAGAAAGATGATCAGAGTGTGTGCCTGAGTAGTGTGAATTAGCAGTGGATTGTTCAGGTTCAACACAGCTTGTAGAAGGTCCAACATCCTTAGTGTCCAAACAAGAGAAATGATTTGAAGTTGAAAATTACTATTCTGCTTGCCTTTCTGTGTCTGGTCTGCTATTTTACAGTCTGAAGTAGGATTTGAATGAGTTGCTATATCACTTTTTGCTCTATCTTCCACTTGTTTAAGGGGGAAAGCGGACCTCCCAGTGGCCTGTTCAGTTATATTTCTCTATGTATTATTAGTATCAGACGGTTGATTCTTCATTTTCCAAGTTGTATGAAATGTTACATTGCGGTTCTGTGTACTATGACCATAAACTTTGCAGTTAGAGCATGGCTTTAGTTTATATTCATATGCAATTTGAATATCGATTTCCTCTCCATCATAGTTTATACCCCGAATACTTGTAGGAAATGTAAAGTCTGATGTAACTTCCACCAAACTCTAGCATAGTTCAGTCTGACTTCCTTCGTGGTATTGATATCCAATCTTATAGGTTTGCCCAATGTACTCACAATACCACTAGCATCTCTGTTCCATAGTTCCAACTACAGATATTGTAATTTAATCCAAATACGAATCGATGAAAAGTAAGATCATATAAGTTTTAAACCCGACTTCCACATCTTTAGTATAATAGTTCTTGAGTTGAATGTGTACGGGCCTAATCTAATTATCCTTGTGCAGTCGTCTTCATGCTCAAAATGTAGAATAATAAAGCCACTCTGCTTGTAGTAAATATCTACATTACCTGTTGGTTGCCAGTTTTTATGCAAAACCTGCTAAACTGCTCATAAAGCGGTCCACTTCCAATAACGTATGCAACAAGCGAATTTCACCATTTTGCTTCAGCAACTCCTCTATTCGATTCTGGGATTTGAAACTTGTTGACCGCTTCTTCAATGTGTGGAGGAATAAACTGAAGATCTACATAGCTTCGTTGTCATCTTGTGAAGAGATCCCTTTGACCATGTCTGCCTAAGAGCGCGCCTAGGACCTTGATGAAGGTTTTGGTGGTTGGTGCTGTGGATCATGAGGTTTTGGGTGGTGGTTCCTTTGGTGTAACCATTCCCTCTCTTGTTGAAGCCATGTCCACCATTTTTACATATATATACACATTCAAAAATACACACACACATAAATATAATTTAAATCCAAATTCCAAATTTATTTAATTTATTTTATATAATCAAACAGTTTTATAAAATTTATTATATACTTATATATAATGTGGCTTAGCCAGAATAATTTTTTTACATTAACGTCAAGTGAATTTATGAAAAAAAAATTAAATATTAAATACATTTGTGTAAGTAGTTTTAAATATATGTTAATAATAGAATTAATATATTAAATCGAAAATTATTTTAAAATATACATTTTTCTTGCAGCCATAACTAGAAGTGATATAAAATGAGATGAAAGAGCTAAGACAACAATTATAGAAGTTACTGAAAATGAGATTTATTAGTCATGAACAAGTCGCAAGTGCTCCCATGTATGTTATTCGTATGTAATCAAATGTGCATGATCAGTGTGAATTAATTAAGGTATTCGTTATAAAAAATCAATATACCATGGATCGATAACTTATTTAAGAAAGTACATGAGGCTATAATATAATTTAAGATTTAACCTATTAAACCTAGTCATGTAAGGAGAAGAAAATATTCCAGAGACGATCTTTCAATCATGTCATAGTCATTGCAAACACTTGTCTATGTCAAATGAGTACTTATATTACATTTATTGATTCAATGCATCACATCTTAAAAAAGAATTACACATGGTCGAATTAAAGCGTCATACCATTGATCATTTCTTTTTCAATTTTGATACAAGGTACTAATTATGTATATAAGTTTGTTTTTATTTAGAATGGATGATTTAAAGTAGATAAAGTGGTCAAAATATAAGAAAGAAAACTATACAAAAATATGAATAGAATGCAGTTGCTAATGTGCTAATGTCACATCAATTTAGACTTGTCAAGTAGGTTGGATCACAAATGGATTATGTTAAATTTACTTGATCCATTGAAGATAATAAATATACTAGATCTATTTGACTTGGTTATTAAATAGATCAACCTAGCCCGACCCACTTATTAAATGAATCAATCAGGCCGACCCATTTAACAAATATCTATTGCACAAATTTTTAGAATTTAGCAAAAAACAACATAAATTAAAAATATATTAGATTAACTTCATGATGTAGCAGAATAATCTAAGGTAGTTCAAATACTCGATAGTAAACAAAAAATATTTATTTAGACACTAAATTTGTATAGCATAAACAAGCATGATGAAGAGCAAGAACTAATTCCAAAATGCAAGGAGGATATTAACAACCTACAAGTACATATATAAAGGAAGAGTTAGAATGATCAAATGATAAATCAATGCAACCAGATACATAAACCAAGGCACATGCTGACTATGGTAAACAATTTCAAATGATAAGCAATAAACCGTCTGGATGAATAAGCATTGTTGTTCTGGATTTCTGATGAAGTGGCACAGCGGTGGTAAAATTAAATCTGTAGAGATCGCTCGAAGGCACGTTAATGACACTTTCCTTAAGATGTTATTTGCCATCATCACTTCTTTAAACAAACAAATGGGTTCTGTGAGTTAAGGCAAACCGTCTCCTAAGATACAATGGAGCCGAGATGATTATTCTCTTTAATCGATTATGAAAGCACTGTCGAAATCGATCCAAATTATCTCATGAATTGATTGCAGTGACAAGGGTATCAAATTTGTGATCTGCAGTATCACAAAATCGAAATAGTTTTAAAAGAAATTATAAAGGAGAAGAGAATGAGAAAATCAAATTTGCAATGCTTTCTGGGCGTTTCTATTTTAGGAAGAAGGAGAGAGTCTGAAACAGTTTTCAGGCGTTGTAAATTTCAAAGAGGAGAAATTAAATTGAAATAGTTTTCGGGTGTTCATATTTATAGGCGCGAGGAGATATCTTTTCGTTTGTAATAGTCGCGTCTTCTACCAAACAATGACTCCTTCTGTTTGAATTTCAAACAGCCGCATCTATTTCCTGCCGTTTGTAACCGTCCAATTTCCCACCATTTTTGTCCATTCAAATTCAAATTCAAATTTTGGGCTTTCCTAACGGGTTCAAATCTAGCCCGCTTTAACTAAAATATTTATGCCTAAAAATATAATTTGGATCTAAACCCGAACACGACTCGGCCCGGTCCGGTCGGTCGGAAAAATTGTCATATGTCTAAAAATTTCTCACACAAAATATTTTGTAAAAATTATAGCTAACAATCCTCCATCAAATTTTAATAGAACACCGCATCTCCAGATTCTATTACTATGTTAGAATTTCTGGATTTCTGATGAAGTGGCACAGCGGTGGTAAAATTAAATCTGTAAACGATGGATATGGTGAAATAGAAGTGAATCTATTTTCATAGAACACCGCATCTCCAGATTCTATTACTATGTTTACCTTAATTGAATTATTAGATTCTATTAATAGAAACCTATAATATTTGTTGTATTGAGCGTATTCTAAGAAAATACACTCGGTGTTCTTTTGTCCTAATTTCCTGATTTTTGGTTCAAGTAATCGAACAAATAGCTCTATAGCCCTAAACTCGATAGTAATCAAGATTAGGTTTGCATTTCATCCAAAGTTTATAAGGCATGACTTTGGTTTTCTTATGTGGTATTCTATTTAAGATGTAACAAACGGTAAGTAATGCCTTACCCCAGAAACTAGTATTAAGACCAGAATTACATAACCTAGCACTAACCGTTTCAGTAAGGGTCCTATATTTACGTTCTGCTGCTCCATTTTGTTGTGGACTATAAGCAACAGATATCTCATGTATAATTCCTATAGATTCACAAAATGTAGAGAAATGATATTCACCTCCACTATCAGATCTACGGGTCTTAATTTTAATATCACACTATTTTTCTACTTCAGTCTTATAGGTCATAAATAAATTTAATACTTCATCCTTAGTATGCATTGTTATCCTGCCTTTTGTCCCTGCTATATTCGGACTGACTGGACAAGTTAGGCTGGACGATTATCAAGGAAGACAGTCCGGAGTGATGAGTATTAGGCTCAGAGATCAAGCGTAGGCAATAATGATATAAAGCGACGATCAACCGAGACCAGGAGATAGACTCTCTAGAATATTCTATGTATGGAATAATGCCTCCCATAGGCGCGGGATCAGTGCCTATCCCTTTCCCTAGGGGATTGGCACTTATCCTCAATTTCTATCCCAAACTGGGTGAGATAGATATGGAGTGACAAGGAAGGCCCCATAAGGCTACATTTCAAGTCTCAAGTCATTTGGAGTTCGTATGCTCAAGTTAAGGGCAAATTACTTCCTAAAAAGGGATTGGTATAAAATGTATCGTATAAAAGGGATCGGCCATATTCAGCTTTCATATTGCAACAACGATTGGTCAATAACACAAAATCTATAGTTTCCATCAACATGAAACTTAGTATAAGCACAATACAACATGGGAAACATCCCCTAGGGATCGCACCCCAATTAGAGGAGATTGGTCGGATCAGTACCTATCCCTCTAGAGGGACCGGCTGAAATCAGAATGCATGCAACACAACTTCACGAAGAACGCAATATCTCACAAACAGTAAGTCAGAATGGCATGAAATTTGGAGGGCAAGTAGCTAACATCATAGGGGACCCACCAAAGGGATCGCGCCTCATTTGGACACCAAAATAAGGATCAGTACTGATCCCTATTATGGGCCCCAATGGGCCTATGAATTCTTGTGTGGCTCGTTTTGGCCTGGAGGTTCTTCGGACGAAATTTCAGCCCGATCCATGCACGTCTTCCCCTATAAATACAACAAGCATGGCATCAAAAAAGAGATCCTTTTTCTGCTGCGAAGGCTCTTCCATTTTTGTTCTTTATTCTTGTACTAATGTATCCCAGCTGATCTAAACATTCTTGTAATCATAATCAAGTCCAAGATCAATAATAGAATGAAGTGGATGTAGGCCAAGATTGCCAAACCATTATAAAAATCAGTGTATTCATTTATGATTTTTTCTATGTTTTAATTTGATTCTTCTTAATCTCCACTAGATTCTATTGGGTGTTGATACCTAATTTTGGCATTAAACATTTTGATGCTTTCATTGAGAGATGAATTCTCAGCTTGATTGGATCTCATCATCTACTTGTGGATTCCCATATTCGCGAGATAGATCCATCTTTCAACCGATAAACTTCCTATTCTTCTCAGATTTGAAGGAAATCTAAAGGAATCCAATAGCCATGGTTAGAGGAATTAAGTCTACTTCCCGTATTGTTGGAGGATCTGTTGACGCTAGCGTTTGACGAGGCAAGCAGAACGCTCAACCAACATTCAAGTCGATCGATTGCAAATTTCACTAGGGACTGGGATTTGACATCGATGTACTGGAATATAGCGTTAGCAATTCAAATTGGATTCTAATCCATGTTCAAGGTAAAAAGCCATGATCCATTTGCATGTATGTTCAAGCTTGAGGACTACAATTTATGGCTCATTGTCAATTTCAAGTTTGGATGCAAATGTTAAAGTCATGGAGCTAGAAAGTGTTGAGTCTTCCTTACACAACATGGTCTTTGTGAATTCAACACCATGCTATTGTAACCGACCTCTAAATACATAGACATGCTCAATACCGATCCCTCCAAATACGTCAAAACCGATCCCTTCGAAATAGCTATACCGAACCCTCCAATATATACGTATACCGATCCCTCCAGCATATATACCGATCGCTCCAAAATGTATATATACGGATCCCTCTGCAAGATGTATATACCAATACCTCTACAAGGTGTATATACCGATCCCTCTGCAAGGTGTATATACCGATCCCTCTGCAAGGTGTATATACCGATCCCTCTGCAAGGTATATATACCAATCTCTCTTCAAGGTCAATATACCGATCCCTCTGCAAGGTCAATATACCGATCCCTCTGCAATGCTCCATTATCTCCAACATATTATTTCTTTCTTTCTGGTATCAGAGCCTTTGATCAATACAACTGAATAAATTAAAATCAAATCATATGGCAGAATACAAAAGGTTCGAATATTTAAACCTAGAAATAAATAATCCAGTTAAAAGAATTATATCATTAGATAAACAAAAACACAACTGTTATATAAAGAGTAATAATTCCTTTTTACATGAATTACATTCTGAATCCAAACAATTAAACAATATAACTGATCTAATTATAGAGTTAGGAGATTCTCTCCAATGGTATAATGAAATTTTTTATAAATTAATTAACCTTATTTTTGAAAGTATGGATAATAGAAATAAAAAATTACAACAAATACAAGATAATCAAAACTACATAAAGACATCTTTACTAAAAATAGACGAATTTGACATTACTATAAGAAAATTAACCAAGAAAGTTAAGGCATTAAATCTAAAAAACTTTCCCAACAAACAAGATATAATATCTTTAAGACAAATGATTGAAAAAAATAAGCCCAAAGAAATAGAAATACAATCTAAAGACTTAATACTACAAATCAAAAATCAAGCTGAAATAAATAAAAATTATTTTGAAACCCAAATAAATAAGATTGAAGAAATGCTACAAGAAATCAAGTACATACAATTAAATTAAGATGGGATATGATAATAAGTATTATTTAGAAGCCACTAATCATGTTAATATGATGTTTAGACAAAACGATACATTAACAACAGGATATAATAAAGACATTTACCAAAGTAAGGGAGATAATGCAATATGTTTAATGTGCAATACCATTATTGTAATGTTAACTCAGATACATGATAGAATAGATTTAGTGGATAAGGAGATTACTAGTTTAAGAAAGCAAAATAAATAATTTAGATAAAACAACACAAGAAAAGGATCATGATATAAGTCAACTAGCAGACAAATTATCAAATTTATATCTAGGACCAATAGATCAAATCAGTAAGAAGACTAAGATAAGCTTTTTAACATTTAAAAAACTGAACAACATATGATGCATAGAAGATCCTTTACATGACCATCTCGAACCATAATAGATAGACCTACAGAAAGCAATAATTTAGCCTCAAACACATGGATAGACAGTATGTTAAGAAGATTTGTAAACTCACAATCTCAGCTAGAAGAAATAATAAATATAGATAATGATTTAGAGGTATTTTCAAATAACCAACTAAATACTTTGAATCCTAGAGAACTATATAGGACAGGTATGTTTACAATAAATACTGGGTTATATGGACACCACAGAGAAGAAATCTTTTCTATCTCTGATGGAAATCAACAAACTATTAATCTAATGTCAACAGAAACCATTAGACAACTAAGATTGCAAAATTACAAATTAATCCACCTAGGACTAATTGTCATAGGAATAAGAGGATTAGTAAGGCAGAAAATAGGAGCTAAATTATTAATTGTCCTAATTGATGATAGACATCAAGAATTAGATAAAGCAATATTTGGAACTATAGAAGTAGATATGAACAATAATATAGGCATCGTCTATATTTCACCTAATTTCACAATGACCTTGTAAGATTTCTACAAACACATAAAAATAGTTATCCAAACCAAAGGATTTGAAAATTTTAATGGGAAAAATATTCTACTAGATATTACATTTTTAGGAAAATGTATGACAAAATATACACCCAAAATAAAAATAAAATTAGATGAAGTAATAAAAACATTAACTTCAACAGGAATAACATTCCTAAAACTATGGAAATAGACTCTTCTATATTAGCAGGACAGGAATGGACAATCCAAAATACTAATGAAAATAAAAATACATTAAAACCAAATGATGTAGTAACATATACAAACCCTAATGGATCCATATCTTTGAGATTCAAGGATTATGGACCATCTAACCAAAAAGAAATAGAAACTGATGAAGAATCCCATTCAGAATTACAAAGAAATTTGTAAATGGACAAAATAATATATCCAAAAGAACTTGGAATGGTACTAGAACCTTATGAGTTGTTTGAACTAGAGCAACAACTCAAACAAAAGAACCAAATAGATAATAACACTTTTATATACGTTGACGACGAAAATAATATAAGAATAAAAACCATACCTACATTAGAAACATTCTTAGAAAATTCAAATGAACTAATAGTTAGTACAAACAAAAATAATTATTTAGAAGGAGAGTTGGTCAGTGAATATACAGAACAAATAGACCTAATGGAAGGGCAAGGAGAAAGCCAATATGCTATAACTTATCCTACTAAGGATCCGGAAGAAATGACTTATGGACTAGGACACCCTCCTAGGGCTATAGTATATCCTTACACAAATGAAGATAGGAATTTAAGGACAATAGTCAAGAGACTGCCAACAGAAATAACCTTTTTTGGAACATATTCCGTAATCCTAAATGTTACAGAATGTCATCCACAACTATTAAATACTTACTTGGAACAATGGACTGCTGCAATAGCTAGAGACTATTCAGCTAAACATCCAAATATAAATTCAGGAGAAGAAATGATAAGAATAGCAGAAAATTATTTAGATGATGTTGCTAAAGGAATGTGGGAAGCCTATAAATCCAACTTTCCTGATGAGGTAGCCTCCTTAGTAGCACAAGGAGGAAATATTTATAATTTTGCCTACCTAATACATAGAATAATAACAAGAAGAGAAGTCAATACAGGATTAACCTTAAGACAACAAGAAGCTATGCGCGATTTAGAACAAATACAACTTCTAGACTGGGAACATATAATAAAATTCCTAAACGAATTTTTATATTATGCCACAACCTCAGGAAATTATTATTCTAAAGAAATAGGAGATAGATTGTTTTCCAAATTGCCAGGAGACTTAGGAAAAGAAATTCATAAATCATGGAATGAACTATATCCAAATATTCCAAAAACCTATGATAACGTTGGAATAAGAATATCACATATTATTTCTAAATTAATAAATAAATGTACTTACATACAAATCCAAAGGGAACTAAAATAGAAAAACTATGTCTTTTGCTCCAAAATATATACTCCACAACAATACGGCTCTAAAAATCCTAATATAAGGAAACCTAAACCAAAGAAACAATATACGAAAAAATATTACTTAAGAAAATCAACAGCCAGAAAACCATACTTAAACAAAATAAGGCGTGTAAGAAAATATAATCCTAGAAAAACATATACAAATACTATTACGTGTTTTGCATGTAATGAAAAAGGTCATCTCTCTTCCGCTTTCCCAAAAAGACATAATCTATTTACTAAAGAATCAAATCTAGTTGATTCAGTAAAAGAATATCTAATAGAAATAACTTTAGATGTTTCTGAAACATCTAAAGTATATTCTATAATATCTTTAGAAGGACTAGAAGAACAAAATTTACCTTCTAATTCAGATTATTCCTTAATAGAAGAATTAACAAAAACCCAAAATAATCAAATCAATTATTTAGACCAACTATTGAACCTAGTAAGCAAGGATGATTGCGAACATGAATTTAAATATTAAATGGGAACTGATACCACAAAATGTTATTTTTGCCCTTGGTATCCTGCATTTTATAAAAGATTTAAATGTAAAATAAGCACCATAGAAATATGTTATGTCTGTGCAGAAAAACAGTTCAGATTAAAAATACCAAATGAAAGGAAAATACAATTTACAGATAAAAATAAGATTAATGAAGATAGAATAAAAATCTTAGAAGAACGAGTTAATAATTTTGACCTAGAACTAGATGAAATTAAGATAACTATACAAAAAACGAAACAAATAAGGAAAGGAAAAGAAATAATAGATACAAATAATATTTTTCCTGAAAATAATATTGACAACAATTTAAATAATATGGATAAGCCTATAAATATACCTTTAATATGCAATACTGAAAACTTAAGGGAACTAAGGATATTAACCTTATTAAACATAAAAGGTATAGAAATACAATTATTAGCCTTTATAGTCACAGGAGCCACAAGTTCTACGATAAATTCAAGAATAATACCATATTATTTAGTATCTAAAGCAGATAAACCAAAATAGAGTATACAGTTTGATGGTAAGATTAATATAATAAGAGATGTTGTAAAGAATATAAAAATAAGATTCAATACTACTTGTAATGAATGGTCACAATATTATCCCATGAAACAACTATGGGTGACCGAATTAAATTTAGGAAATATAAGTTTAATATTAGGATTAGATTTTTTATTAAGTGATAATGGACAATTTTACTTTAATAAAGACTATTTACAAATATCTAAAAAAACTATATTAACTCCTATTTTATCAGAATATACACATAAGAGACACGATGAAGATAAAAATACACAACAAAACGAAGACCAATGTACTTGTGGATCACCAGGTCAATGTAAAAAACAAAAAGAATTAATACAAGAAAACCTCTTTCCTCTAGAAGAAATGAATGAGGACGAAATTTCAAAAATAGAAATTGAAACAGGATTAGAATTAATAAACCCTAACAAATTAAGTAAAATATAAATAGATATAAATGAGATTGATCAAATAATCAGTAAACTAGAAAAGATAGAAATAATAGGAGAGAAACCCCTAAAATATTGGGAAAAAGATTCGATTTATTTAAAAACTTGACATAATTAATCCAGATATAACAATAAAAACAAAATCACCAAAGTATGATAACTGGATGATCGAAGAATTCAAAATTCCCATAGAAATCCTTGATAAATTAGGAATTATAAGAAAAACAGACTCTAGACATAGAACATCTGCCTTTATTGTACAAAAAGAATCCAAGAGAAAAAGAGGACAATCTCGAATGGTAATGGATTATACCGGACTAAATGATAACACTAATGAAGATGGATATTGTATTCCTGATAAAGAAATATTAATTAATAAAATACAAAATAACTATTGGTTTTCTAAATTTGATTTAAAATATGGTTTTTAGCAAGTAAAAATGTACCCAGAATCTATACCTTGGGCTGCATTCACATGTAGTGAAGGACATTTTGAATGGCTAGTTATGCCATTTGGATTAAAAAATGCACCACAGATATTTCAAAGAAAAATGGATAGTATATTTAAACATTGTAGTAAATTTACTTGTGTCTATATAGATGATATACTTGTTTTCTCCAAAACAAAGAAAGAACATGTCCCATTTGTATACTATACTTAAACTCTTTGAAACACACAGATTGATTATATCTAAAAATAAGATTGAATTATTTAAAAATACTATTGAATTTTTAGGAGTAAAAATAGGGAAAGGCCAAATAGAATTACAACCCCACATATCAAGAAAAATATTAGAATTTCCAGATAAATTAAACAATTTAAAACAATTACAATCATTCCTTGGATTAGTTAGTTATGCAAGACCTTTCCTACAAACTTTATCCAAATTCATAGGACCCTTATATAATAAAGCTAGTCCTAAAGGAAAAAGAGAATTTAATGAAGAAGATATAAAACAAATCCAGAAAATTAAAGAATTAGTAAAAAAACTGAAATCATTAACTTTACCACTTGAAATAGATTACTTAATAATATAAACAGATGGATCATCCTATGGATGAGGGGATTCTATTATCAAAATCCAATAAGTATGACCCTAAATCTACAGAAAAAATATGTAGATATGCCTTAGGTATATATAAAGAAAAAGGATACATGACATCCCTAGATTATGAAATACTTGCTATAATATATTGCCTTGAAGCATTCCGACTGTTCATTATATCCCATAAAGAAATTACAATCAGAACAGATTGTGAGGCTATAGTAAAATATGTAGAAAAAAGAAAAGAAAAATCTATTATAAATAATAGATGGATAAAATTAAGACATACAATATTAAATTGTGGCACTAAAATTATTTGGGAACATATAAAAGGAAAAACAAATATAATTCCTGATACTCTTTCCAGATTTTTTTATAGAACTAGAATAATAAATATCCCAAATAAATCTAATATTCTACAGATATTCCCTTTAAAGATATATCACAGGTGATCAATAAAGATATGGCCTCTTCTGATAGCAAAAGATTCTTGAAGACATATACCCAGAATAAATTCGTCACTAAAGTACAATTATCTGAAGACCAACATATGGTACTAGACAATATATGGAATCTTCCTACTACTCCTCAAGATAATAAACAAAATATGAGTATTCTATATACACTGGTAGATATATTCTCTAGTACTGAGAACAGAAAATTTTCCCATTATGCTCTTTTCAATGGACCAGATGCCGGAATATAAATAAAATATATGGAGAAAAATCCCAAATATGGGAGACCTATATATAAAGGATATAATGACATAGAAACAGCCAAGAAAGCGATAGAGAAAATCCTTGGAAAGGATTATGTACTATCTGATTCAATAATACAAATAAATAATATAGCAACAGGAATAATGATAAAAGAAGAAACCTCTACACCTCCTCTACAACTCAAACCAAATACAACTTACACATCAATTACTGCCAAAGAACTAAAAAAAGGAAAATGGTTATTCTTGGAGCCCCTTCAAATACAATACAAAAAATCCATAAAAGGGAAGAACCAGCTTCAACATTTCCTGAACCATTGAATAGAGAATTATATTTTCTCACTTTTTCACTAGACCATGATATAACAACCTATAGAATGCTACACAAACTCTTGGCAGGATTATCTACAAGGCAGACTGCTGGAATTAATATAAACTGGGAAATTATTAGAAATAACAATATTCCATGCACCAATATTTACAAGGACTGTTCAGACTATATGGCAGATTATAGATGCACAATTATTGCCTCCATGCCCCTAATAGACTTAAAGCTTACCCAATATAAATATTTGGTTCAGAACAATATAGTTATAGAACCATCCTTATCACTAAACTATGGATTTGTAAGAAAAATATATGTAGATAGCTGGAACCAAACTGATCTTCCAGAACCGCTAGGCTCCATTGCTGATTATTTTACTGAAGTCCTTGATAATGAGATATGCTTAGAGATATCTTCCATACATCCTCATTTCGGAGATAAAATACATGATCCAGCTAGGCATATCATAAAGATTAAGGCTTATAATTTTGATCTCAATTATGATAAATGGGAAAACCAGTCCGGATCTCCAGACATGTCAATTGATAAAATGACAGAGCAACAAAGTTATAAACGGTATAGAGCCTATGTTCTTGGATCCAATCTCAAATGGGAAAAGAATGAAGAAAAATATTTCAAACTATATGCTGAAACTCAAGTCATGAAAATATATATCAGCAAAACTATAGAAGAATTTGGCCAACTATACAGAGATTTTGAGGTGTTCCATCCAAAACCTCATATAATAAATAATTTCAAAAGACTACTCAGTAAACAACACAGCGAAGATAAAGAGTCGGTACAATCCACAGAAGAATAAAAGCATAACAGCTGGCAAGATGTGACATATAATCTATCCATTGGAATAAAAGACCTCATAAAGAAGACAGGCATGTGAATTATTGACTTAGTGGACACTACTTTTTGTAGTGCTCCAATATTATTGACAAGATGTAAGGTTCAGTGCGTCCTATATTTGTATTTTATCATAAAGTAAAGAATAGAAGTGTGTAGTAGATTGTGAGCTGTCTGTCTGTTTGGACAACTGTATGTTATTTAAACTGGTTATTCTGCCCTATATATTGGACAGAAGTGTGTCTTTGTAATCATCGAAAAATTCTTGTATCAAAAGTATTGTAATATTCCACTGCAACTCAAAGTTCTTGTAATTATTTTCATGGCGTTTTGTTCTTAGTTCAATGAATTGCAACCAAACCTTTTGGGTCAAAGCTTAAGGAGGAAAAGATAAACTTTGCAGGTATGTAAGATCCATCTAAACTAAGTTGTTCTTTTCCTAATTTACTTTATCTTATGGTATTTGTATTTAGATAATTTCTGTCAGAAATATCATGAATTTGACACCAAAAACTAAGACCATCCTAATCTCTCTTAACCATTTAATCCAAAAGACGTAAACTCGTTTAAATTCTGAAAATTACCCGTTTTGGTAAAAGGCACCATTAGGGGAAAATATTAGGACGAGAGTGACAAGGTGAGGATTTTTAATATGATTAAGAAAAAGGTTTCTGGTAATAATAAGTAATATTTTCAAGCATAACTTTATTTAAATACAAATCTCCATAAAATCAAGTAATAGCTATGGAAGAATAAAAGAGTTTAGATAAGATTTTAATACTAAGAAAGCTTATCTGATTATTCCAAAAAGCTTTGATCCCTTTCTCACAACGGATCAAAAACAACCCTATATTTGCCCTAAAAAAGAAGTTTATAAAAATTGCAGAAGTATTCATAAAAATCCATTTCCCATCAAAAAAGCACATGGAGATATTAGAACAATATTTAGAAGAAAATTTTCTTTCAAAACTATTTTTTGTAATGAAAAATCTAAATTTAAATGATAAACAACAGTATGAATTAGCAACTGACGTAAAAAGTAAATATACAGAAGAATTAATAGACATGACAGATGATCCAGAAATAGACATTTTTGTACTATAAGTAATATAAACAGAACTATGGTAATAAATAATTCAAAACAAACAAAACTTATGAGTAATAGAACTTTCGAAAAATTCTATGAAGAATTCAGAAAAATACTTAAGAGGCAAAGAGAATACATAGAAAATCGAGAAAGTGACATTTTTTATACTATAAGTATATAAACAGAACTATTGTAATAAATAATTCAAAACAAACAAAACTTATCAGTAATAGAACTTTCGGAAAAAAAAATTGGGTGCCAAGCGCCCGAACCCATGCCGCAGCGCATTGCCCCCATATTATGGATTTGGAACTCATCTTAAAGACTGAGCATTCTATCCACTTCCCTTAAGTCCTGTGACTGACAGGGGCATAGAGGATCAAGCGGCAGCTGCTGAATTGTAGCTAAGGAATGTACAAGGAACTGCTACTCAAACGGTACCCCAAGAGGCAGGAGAACTAAGATGATATGACACAAACTAGGATCCGTTACCGGGTCAAGCTCCTAGGGTAAATTAAGACTGCCCTCAACTTACCAGCTTCTAAACACCTGACATGGCAGCTATGGTACAACGACTTGTTAGAGAGAGCCAAGGCTAGACCGAAAACGATCGGAGCATCTTCCCTCCTTGGAATTCCGTTCACTGAAGTCGTTCTATGAGCAGAATATCCAAGGATGCAATGTCACTACCCAACTTATTCTAAATGCCATGCAAGCCACTCAAAGACTTCTTGCATGAATTCAACATCATCGTCACTGAAGTGAGCACTCCTTGCGAGGATATCAAACTGATGGTGTTGATAAGAGGAATCGACCCCAAGTCGGTTTTCAGTGATTGGTTAGCTGGAGAGCCTCCTACAACCTTGGATCATTTCTATTACAAGGCGAATCAATGCTTATGCAAGGAGGACGTGAGACTAATATTAACAAGAAACAATGCAGGCCCGATGGCCGGAGGGGTTCAAAACAAGAGTAACGATGATGCCCTAAATGTGGACTCGATTTCTAGGAGACGACCTAGGATCGTAAAATTCGATTCATATACTCGTTTGAACGATCTAATCGAAAACATCTACTTGGAGACTCATAACTCAGAGTTGTACCGAAAACAAACCTCGAGAGAGTCCACTGAAACCCAGAAGAAATCCGAGAAATGTTGTATACTTCAAGATACACACGGTCGTAACACCGGCGATTGCAGACACCTCAGATATGTGATCAAAAAGTTAATCCGGAAAGGAAAGTTTCAACAATATGTGCAAGGTCCATAGAATGGCAGGCAATGAACATTCGATGCCTATCAATAAAGAACTTTTATTATCAATTGGACCACCTACGGTCGACATTTAGTTGAAGAGGGCTGGGGCGAAATGGAATAGCGAGAATACGATTCTGCTTCACTTATCGATAAGATTTATTTCAATTTCAATTATGTTATAAACTACGACCAACTTGAACTAAACTAGTTCCAAATGATGCAGGTGACCAAGTACTTAGAGTTAGGTGCCAACCGCTTAAGGCAGGTGATCAACTACGACCAATTGTATTGATCGGACCTTTGGGGGATCATCAAGATAAGCGTGATTCAACCGCTCATCAGTTACCATATGCCTCAGACTTAGGGGCAAGGACTTGAAATGGAAAGTGGGTGTGAATCGACTATCCAATTCTTACTCTGTGCTTCAATTCCGACAGAACGTCCATGCCTTACTCAAAACCGACAAGGTCAGAATCCAAAACAAAGTGGACACGACCGACCGTCTATTTAGCAACCTCCGCACTTGACTTGGAGACCAAATAGGGACTTGGAGTGGATGTGATTCAACCATCCACTCCTTAGATCATACTTGAGTTTTGCTAAAATACTTATGTCTCTCCCGAAGCTCACCACGACCAAGGTCCAACTAAAGTGGACGCGATTTGACCGACCACACATTAATTCCTGCCCTAGACACAAGAGGCAGTCTGGAAGCTTGACTTAAAGTAGGCGTGATTGACGGTCAACTCATAAACCGTGGCCCTCAACACAAGGACACAATTGCAACATGAGGTGGATGTGACTTGACCGTCCACCTAACCACTCTTGCCCTTGACTTGCCGGGAGGAGTATGAAGCAAATTGGACGCGGTTCAACCGTCCATGGATCAACTCTGGTCCTCAGAGCGTGGACTGGAGTATAAACATCAAACGGGTGTGACTGACCACCATCATAAAGCCTGGTCCCCGTAGCGTGAACCAGAGTATAAATACAAAAGGATGGACGCGGTTCGACCGTCAATTGATCAACTCTAGTTCCTAGAGAGTGGACTGGAGTATAAACATCAAATGGGTGTGGCTATCCACCCACCATAAAGCTCTGGTCTCGGAATCATGGAACAGAGTATAAACACAAAAAGATGGACGCACTTCGACCATTCGTTGATCAACTTTGTCCCTCAGTGTGGTCTGAAGTACGAATACCATAAAAAGTGGACGCGGTTCGACTGTCTGCTCCTCAACTCTTGCCCTTGACTTGAGGGCAAATACACGTCTCAAAGTGGATGTGATCTAACCATCTACTCCCCTACTTGATCTCGAAGTTCTCCAGAACACTCATCTTACTCCCAAGGCTCGACAAAAACAAGATCCAAATGGAAGTGGACGTAATATGACCATCCATGCATCGATTTCTACCCTCAATGCAGGGGGCAGTTTGAGACCCCAAGCCTAAATTGGACATGGTTCGACCGTCCAATCCAAAGAGGATGTGATACGTCCATCCACGACCTTGCTTGCACCTGAGGTACGGTGAACTATCTAAGCCTTGCCCGGACATCGGAAAGCCCAAAAGCCAAACTAAGACATGGACGCGGTTCGACCGTCCAGCAAATAACTCAGATCCTCCTATGCGGATTGGTGTATAAACACAAATTGGGTGCGGTTCGACCATCCGCCAAAAAAGTCTTATCCCATAGTGTGGATATGAGTATAAACAAATAGATGAGTGCGGCTCGACCACTCAATATTCCATAAACTACGACCTGAACTTGACAGGAGGAGTATAAACTCACTATGGATGGAATTTGACTGTCCACGGACTAATTTTGCTAACCCAAGAATGGGAACGAGAGTACAAACTACTGTTTGCTCAAAAATTGGACAAACTCCTCAAAATTTGATTTGTAGTTAAGTCTCGTTCAAGTTGATTGATTTGGAGTTTTTAATGTTTCAATACGTAAAAGCATGATTTCAGCAATTGCAGAACATAATTCACAAGCTCAAAGTTTGGAAAGCAGATAAGGAAAGTAAACAACACAAAATTTTATAGTGGTTCAGCCAGATGTGCCTACATCCACTTTCCATCTTCTTATTTTCTCTTTGAGTTTATTACAAGTACAAAATTGTTCGGAAAGAGTAAAAAACTTAGAGTAGCCGAAGTGATGGATTCTCAGTAGAGTTTTCTCTCTTTTCCCCCAAAAATCAATCCTCGTATTTGTTGAGAAGCTTCGGTATTTATAGAGTGGAGTTGTGAGGTATGGAGAAGAAGTTATAGCTTCCTGAGTTTGGTTCGGCATTTGAGTCAGGAACAGTTGGATCGACATTTGGGTCAGGAAGCTTGCCTGGACCGATTGTTCTTCTTTGGCTTGGTTCGGTGATTCTTCCCTAGAGTACCTTATTTGTCGGACCAAACATTTGATCCGGCATGTTTGTGTACCGGACCAAATGTTTGGTCCGGTGATGGATGTGTCGTGCCAGACCAAATATTTGGTCCGGCATATCTGAGGATGCCGGACCAGATACTTGGTTCGGTATACCATAGGATGTCGGACCAAACATCTGGTTCGGCATGCCGGCTATATGTTTGGTTCGGTAATTATGTTCTCTATGCCCCTGCTTGTCTTCGCTTCATTATTTCTTCGTTTGCCAGAAAACCGAGCCAATACTTGCCTCCCAAAGTATGTTGTGTAACTGTACAACATGCTTTGTTTTTGGTTCGGCATTTAGCTTCCACCACCGAATGAAATTGGTGATCATTCAACTTCCCCTCTTTTTCCTTTAAATACGTCTTCTTCCCTTCACTCTTTTACTTCTATTTTCTTAATCAAATTTCTTTAATTCATCTAGGTCGACTGCAACTAATTTGAGCTTGTTTTTCTTATTCGAATTTGGCTATTCTCACGCCGTCATAGCTTGAGGTAAGCTTCTCTTAATTCGATTACTAGTTATAAGGTTCTAGGGTTTTGATGTGTAGGAGAGTTTAGTGCGAGGATGGGTGACTTCGATCTTTAATCGGTGAGGAGGCATCTCGTTTGAACGAGTGCCGAAGGATCATGATATTTGGATGGTCTTTATCCTCCCAGTGGTAGTTGAGGTGTTTGGAGACTCGTGTTGGGAATGTGTGTGTGTGTGTGTGTAAATAACAACCCGCCCATCAGGTGTTTGATCCATTGCTTGACCGGTTAACTGATTTGCTATTGGTAGAGGCATTAGTGGCAGTATTCTTGTTTTCTGGTATAATGTTGAACTGAGAATAGATATTGTCTAGGTAAGGCCATAGGAGGGTATGCTTTGGGTCGGCAATTGGCGTGTGGCAATTTTGGTTCGGCATTCGGCATAGGATAATGTTGGGCGAGATTTGCCGAGCGCATTTTTTATGGGTATGCCGAGCCAAAATCAGGTCTTCCATGAGATGGCTAGGCTGGGTGTATGGATTCAATCATGCATTTTTTAACTTCTATTTATGATTTGGACCTTCGCTTGACTTTCATTTTCTTGCACAGGAAATACGTCTTCCGGTCGTGAGCTTGGTTCCAAGTTTGCGGCTTCAAAGCCTTCCAGGGTTGGTCCTTCTTCTTCTAACGCTCCAGCCAATCCTCCTAGGCAACCCAGTTCTGCTTAATCTTTGGTGGAAGGCTATGCTCCTAATCAACGCTGGTTAGGCCTTCCGAGTGATATCCCAGCATGTTGACGATAGAGAAGCTAAACTCCATAGCTACTAAGTTTAGGATAGACCGTCGGCATATGATATTACCCAGTCCGAATGATAAAGCATGCTTTCCCCAAGGCGGGTATATGGCAGATAGCAAGTACCATTGTATGTGTAGCGCGATTCCTCTGCTTACTAATTGGATTTCCAGCTTTGTGATATACTTGAAGGTCGCTCCCATGCAACTTCAACCGAATTCTTATGCTATCCTAACATGTTTATATCTGATATTCATGAAGCGGTATCAGAGAACCCTTACCCATAGAGAGATCTGATATCTGCATAACTTGAGGAGTTATCGGAAGGGGAGTCCTTTTATCAGCTTAGAGTCTGCCCACAAGTTCAAGCCTATCCTGGATCTATATTCCAAGTTTAGTATGTTCAAGAGGGAGTATTTCTTTATACGTGACGATATCGTGGCCCAACATGCTTTTACTTCTGGCTGTAAGTTATCGTATTATCTTTTCTAAGCTTTCTATCGACATAGCTTCTTATTGCTCCATAATTTTCAGGTTGTGTGAAGGCGGCGGAGGATGATGGCTTAAAAAAGATGGCCAAGGAAATATTGGTTATCCCGGAGGCCGAGCGGGAAGCCTCATTCCTACTCCATGATGCAACCCTCCGATTCTACAACATGATCGGCCCCAAACAGTCTGTGTACAAGATTAGGCCAAGTTCTGCTAAGAGAGTAGTGGGAGCCGGAGGAGACGAGGGTGACGGAGACAAAGGCAAGGGCCCAGATGAGGAGGGTGGTGTGGTCGAAGCCCCTAAGAGGCCGAGGAATAAGAAGAGCGCAGTTCGCCCTCCCCGCTTAGGGAAATCTCTGCGTATTCGGGATGCTCCTTCCCCTGGCGACGAGGGAGGTTCACATTTGGAAGGTGAGAGTAAAGAGGAGAAAGGATCGGAGAGCGACTCTGAAGCAACAGAAGTGGAGGTTCATGTATCTCCAGACATGGTTGTTATAAGCAGCGAGGGCTTAGGTATGGATCCTTTAAAGAATGTTGAGGCTGTGCGAGGGTGGCCCGAGCAGTTGGAACAATTCAAGCCAGTCCCAAGGCCGACTCTACCGCCGATCCTTCCTAGGAGAACATGTCTCCAGTTGATTTGAGTGGAATACCGCCTCTTCCAGTACAAGGTGGAGTGGGAATTGACGAGGAGTTCAGGCTTTCCCCAGTTTTTGATTATGTATGGATTTTGAGATACTTGAGTGAGACCCCGCCCCGGCCATATGATCCAGTCTACCCTAAGGGTTTGTAGTAGCTTGCAGTGTCCTAGTGTCTTGATCATTTCGTTTTTTATGCTTTCTCCCTTTCTTGGTTCTAATGTTGTCGTCCATATTCTAGGGAAAAGGAGAAATCCAAGGAGGAATGAAGTGTCCAGGCGGCTTGAGCAGTTCAAACGGATGAAAATAGCTTCCGTTTCTTCCAAGATGACTTTTCAGGAGGAAAAAATATGCGAGAGAATATTAGGGAGACCCCATCAGGCCTAGATAAGGGAGAGAGTCGTGAGTCGTCCCAGAAACACGCGAGGTCTCCGGATAAGGAAGCCACCTCCCTGGTTCCCAAACTTCCTCCCGCCGTCTCCGTCATTATCTGATGGGTTCTGAAGTGCACGAAGTGCCAGATGAGTTAGGAGAGAGCAATGTTGATCCTTTCTTGTCGGATTATCAACAGCCGATGCAGAATCCCTTTGAGAGTCATCCTAATATAATCCCCACTATGTGGGTCGTCGTGCAGCGGATCCTGACACCGAGTTCCTTTTACCTCGAAATCCCTTGGTCCGGATCCTAGATGAGGCAAAGATTCTTGATTTTGCTAACTTGACAACAAGGATGATCCAAATTACAGATAAGACCAGAAACATTGTTGATTATCAGTCTCGTTTGGCCAAAGCTAGTGAAGAAGTTGGGAGCGCTAATGTGCGGTTGCATTTAGAGATGGAGGATCTTCGCAAGGCGCTCAAGGAGAAGGAGGCAAAGTTAGAGGAAGTCGAAGCATCCCGTGCCTCCGAGATAACAAAGGCCAAGGAGGAGGCAAGGAAAGAGGCTGCCGACCTATGCAAGGCACAGATTGACATGGCTATCAGTTCAGCAGAAGAGGTTTGGCAGAAGGATCTGGAGAAAATCCGCTCCCTTAAGGGCAAAGTGAAGAAATCGAAAGAGGCCTTAGCTGAGCTGAAGGAGTCTCGGGGCAAGTGGCAAAAGGAGAAGGACTCATATCAGGCTGAGATCGATAGGTTAAAGGTGGAGTGTGCTCAGTTGAGGAGAGATAAGGAGTAGTACATGAATAAGGTGGTGGCTCTCCAGACCGAAGTCGATAAATCCGGCGATTTTTGCGACACAGTCAACTAGATGCTAAAGGATACTTATTATATGTTCTGGAAACAAAGGAACCTTCAATGGATGGATGACTACCCTCAGGTGATGGCAGGAATCCATGCTCGGCTCATCGAGGAGACCAAGGCCGCAGTCACGTAGGAGGAAGGGGCTGTGTACGACGTTGGGATGGTGAACAGCCAGTTCATAGTAGAGGAGACCAAAGCCATTGCCAAGGGGTATGAGCTATTGGCGGAGGATGAAGACGATGAGGATGGCTCAGATCTTGAGGGACTTGGTGATCCACGCCACGCCACTACAGGTATCGTGTCTTTTTTGTTTCATTTTTGTCGTTACCTATTTTGGATTGCAAAACTTATGATCCTTCATGCTTGCATTGTGCAGGATGTCTTCGGGGCAAGCTGGGCCTTCACAGAGGGAAAGCAAGCCTTCGAAGGGTATAGTTGGAGGGAGCGGGTCGGGTGGCAAGGATGTCCCCCGTCTTGACGAGATTTCCATTTTATTTTCTTTATGTGGTTGAGAAGGATGTATGGCTATTTATATTTGTATATATGGACAAAAAGTTGTGTATGTAAAGATTTCTAATGTGTAATGTTTAATTTATGTCTTTCTTTCGCTTATCTGGAATGACTTTTGCGATGTACAATTTTCATAGCTTATTTGTGAACTATTTACGACTTGGATAATCGTTATTGTGTTCAAAAATGATGAAAACCATAATCGTGTTGTTATTCAAGGCCGATCGCTAACGATAACTACTCGGGTTGGTACCCATGTCATGAGTATTATTCGATTTATAGTTGCCGGCGTGTGTAATGTCGATCATCAAGTGCGAACTACCCCTAGCTGCAGCCACGCCTTAATCGTGGGGCTTATAATCGGTTCGTAGTTGCCGGCAAACTGAATGCTATTGATGAACTGCATAGGCTATAAATTGTGCCTAATTCGTGGCTTATGGTCGGTTCATCATTGCCGGCTTGGGGGTGCCGATCGTCAGCGGTGAATTGCCAAGGCTTGTTTCGTGCCCTTTATCGTGGCTATCTTACTTCCACTACTGCCGACGAGTGTCTGCGATTGTTCGCAGTAGGAATAGTCATTAGATAAAATAACTAAACGAAAGAACATTTAAATAAGATAAGTAATGTAAGACACAAATTTTTTATAGTGGTTCGGCCGAAATATGCCTGTGTCCACTGTCCTTCTTTCATTGCTTTAGTACATGTTTCTTTACAACTCAAGAGAAGTAGCGGCGGAGATGTTGGAGATTCCATGCTTTCCCAAACACCTATCCATCTACCGTTGACAAGATGTAAGCTCCATTGTGAAGATCCTTATGAATAACAAATGGCCCTTCCCATATTGGATCTACTACTCTGGGTCGTGGGAAGACTCGTTTGAGTACCAAGTATCCTTCTTGCAGTGTTCGAGGCTTCACTTTAGAGTTATATTGCCTTGCCACCTTCTACCTATGGGCGGCGGCTTTGAGGGCGGCGTCGTTTCTTTTTTCCTCGATCAGGTCAAGTGACATGTTCAAGAGCTCCTCAATTTTTTTCGGATTGTAATGTATCCTGTGGTGCGAGGGGATGATTATTTCGACGGGGAGCATGGCCTCGGTTCCGTATGCCAATGCGAATGGCGTGTGCCCTGTCGCGGTCTTATAAGAAGCTCGGTATGCCCATAAAGCAGTAGGTAGTTCGTCGACACATAGCCCCTTGGACTTTTCTAGCTTCTTTTTGATTAGTGTTTTCAACACCTTGTTCACTGCTTCGACTTGTCCATTTGCCTAGGGATATGCTATAGCTGAAAAGCTTCGAGCAATCTCATGTTCATGGCACTAATTGGAGAATTCTTCACTGCCGAATTGAAGTCCGTTATCCGATATGATTTTCTGCGGCACCCCATACCTACACAGGATGTTACGTATTAGGAAGTTTATCACTTTAGTAGTTGAAATTTTGTTTAAAGGCTCCGCTTCCACCCATTTGGTGAAATAATCCGCTGCCACTATAGCATATTTTACTCCTCCTCGACCCATGGGGAGTTCCCCGATCAGATCAATTCCCCAGATGGCAAAGGGCCATGGGCTGACCATCTGGATTAAACCGGTAGGTGGCAATCTCGGGATTTTATCAAACCTTTGGCATTTGTCACATTTCCTAGCAAACTCGGTCGCGTCCTTGTTCAGTGTGGGTCAAAAGTATCCATAGCGCAGGATCTTTCTGGCTAGAGTTTTCCCTCTGGTGTGGTCGCCGCAACTTCCTTGATGTATGTTGTTAAGGATATCTTTTGCTTCGTTCCCGATGACACACCTTAGTAGCGGATTGGAAAAGCCGCGATGGTACAATATGACGTCCTGGATGGTGTAGCGGGATGCCTTCCTTAGGATTTTTCTGATTTCGTTTCGATATGCCGGTAAGACTCCCGCTCACAAGTATCTGATGATCGGGGTCATCCATGTCTCCTCGCTGCCCGTGATCGGCGCGATTTGCAGACACTCGAAACTCGGCGAGGCTTGTCTCATGACAGGGGTTGCCCCCAGCATTGGCTCAGTTCTCATGCTAGCCTCTTTGACGAGGGCGTCTACCTCTTGATATTCCTCTCGCGGGCTATGTTTTATTACATAGTAATCTAGCTCATCCAGGAGGGTTTTGGTCTTCTTGAGGTAAGATGCAAGCTTTTGTCCGCGAGCCTGGAATTCCCCAAGGATCTGGTTCACAATTAGTTGTGAATCACTGTGTATGCAGATTGACTTAACTCCTATCTCTTTAGTGATTTCTAGTCTAGATATCACTGCTTTGTATTCAACTTCGTATTCAGCTTCGTTATTAGTTGCAGCGAACTCTAGCTTCAGTGCGTAGCTTAACTTCCTTCCTCGGGGCGTGATGATTACGACTCCTGCCCTCAAGCTGAGCTCGTTTGATGCTCCATCAACAAACATATTCCACTTGACCGTTTACTCAATTCTGACCGTTGTCTCCTCATCCTGCATTGTGAAATCTGCTATGAAATCAGCCAAGGCTTACCCTTTAATTGTTGTGTGTGGATGATAAGTAATGTCGTACTGGCTCAGCTCGATGCACCATTTTAGTAGGCGCCTTGACGTATCCAGCTTGTGCAAAACTTGTCTCAGAGGTTGATTCGTTAGAACTCTAATGGAATGTGACTGAAAGTAGTGCCGTAATTTCAAGGATGCTATGAGTAGACAGTAGGCCAATTTCTCAATCTTCGGATACCTAGCTTCTGCCCCCGTGAATCTCTTGCTAATGAAGTATACCGGTCTTTGTATATGATCATCTTCTCGTATTAACGTGGCACTTAGTGCGTGGGAGGATACAACCAGGTATAGGTAGAGGTTTTCTCCGTCTACCGGAGTGGAGAGCACTAGTGGCCTTTGTAAGTGTTCCAACAGACTTTGGAAAGCTGAGTAGCATTCATCGGTCCATTCAAACTTTTCTTTGTTCCTTTTGAGGGCCTTGAAGAACGGGACGCACTTGTCCATGGCCTTGGATATAAACCTGCTCAGAGCGACCACCTTCCCATTCAGACTCTGCATTTCCCTTCGCGTGGCTGGTATTTTGATCTCTCTCAAAGCTTGGGCCTTTTTGAGGTTTTCCTCTATTCCTCTAGCGTGCACAATGAAGCCTATGAATTTTCCCGAAGATACATCGAAAGAGCATTTCAGAGGGTTCAGCTTCATCTGGTATCTACGCAACATTCAAAACATCTCGTTTAGGTGGCTCAGATGATCCATTGCTCTTCTTGATTTGACAAGCATGTCGTCGACATAGACTTTCATAGAGTGACCAATTTGCTGCTCGAACATCTTATTAACTAGACATTGATAGGTAGCACCGGCATTCTTAAACCCGAAGGGCATGACCTTGTACCAATATAGGCCCAAATCCATGATAAAGCTAGTATGTTCTTGATCCGGCACTTGTGCAGTTAATGCCCCGCTATATCCCTGCTATAACTCCGATATATCTTACAACGGATTCCTACCGCTACGATTTTACCATATATCCCCAACAAATAGCCTTTCCGCTTTAATCCCCGCTATTTCCGCTATATCCCGTTATTTCCGCTATATTCCGCTATTTCCGCTATATCTTCTATAAAAAATTGGATTGAAAAATGATATTTATACGCTATAAAAATTATGAAATTAATTAATTTCATTGAATTTTTTATATATGTTTAGAAATGATAATACTCTAATATTCTACTAAATTAAATTAAGTTATATAACAGTTTTACGTTCATTTACAATACATTTGCACATATTTTTATTTAAAATTATTTTTGTATTAATTATAATTCATTTGAATGTTAATTTTTCACATAATTACTATCTATATATTTGTAAAAACAACAAGTATGGGATTTATATGCTATTTTAGAGTAATCCGATATATCCCGCTATATCTTCGCTACATCCCCGCTATGACTTTTTGCACCTCTACCGCATTGAATCCACCGAGCGCTCTAACCGCACAGTCCGGCACATGCATGGGGATCTAGTTGTATCCTGAATATGCATCCATAAACGATAACAATTCATGTCCCGTGGTTCCATCTACTAGTCGGTCAATTTGTGGTAGTGGAAAACAGTCTTTAAGGCAAGAATTATTGAGGTTGGAGAAGTCGATGCAGGTTTGCCACTTCCCATTAGGCTTCTTCACCAAGACCGGGTTAGAGATCCATTTTGGGTAAATGGCTTCGCGGATGATGCCGTTGGTGAGCAGATTCTTTACCTCTTCATTGAGAGCAGTTGACCGTTCTATGCCCATGCTTCTTTTCTTTTGTTTGACTGGGTCCTTGGTTGGATCTATGTTTAGGTAATGACAAGCTACTTTAGGGGATATTCCCACCATGTCCTCGTGGGTCCATGCGAACATATCCAAGTTTTTGCGCAAGAATCCTATCAGCTGGATTTTGAGGTTCTGGTTCAACTAAGAACCTATCTTTAAAAGCCTTATCTTATCGTGTTCGTCTACCACCACATGTTCCATAGCCTCCACGGGCTCGGCGTTGACCTCCTCTTTATCTCTAGGGTCCAACTCATTAAACAGGTCACTGGTATATTCGAGAGGAGGAGCCTTCTTTGATTGCTATGCTTCCATAGTATTTGCGCAGAGGGTGACCCCTACGCTCTTACCTTTTTCCTTCCTTTTGTTTTGGTGGAGTTCTGTCACGTAGCAATCGCGAGCTGTGTCTTGGTCGCCTTCTACCTCTCCTATTTCGTCATCAGTTGGGAATTTCATCTTCACGCACCATGGGGCCAAGACTATTTGGAAATCTGACAATGCAGGCCTCCCTAAAAATGCATTATAGGCAGAGTGTTCATCTACCAACACGAATGTTTGCTTTTGGATAATGGATCGGGGGTGACTTCCTAGCTCAACAAATAGGTCTAACTGTCCAAGTGGCATCGTGGCTTCCCCCGTGAACCCATGTAAGGGCTTATTGCACGGGGATACATCTTTCATTGATAACTTCATTTTGTTAAAGGCAAGTTTGAACAAAATATTCACTGAGCTTCCTGTATCAACTAAAATGTGGAACACCTCTGCTGGGCCGATCCAAGCGGAGATAACCATGGGATCGGTATGCGGATACTGTTTTCCAACCAAATCTTCATCGTTGAAGGTTATGTTGGCCCTTTCTCTCTGTTTTGTGATGCATCCTTTAGTAATGGAATGAACATATCCTTCCCTATCTTTCAAAGACTTTCTGTACCTCTCCATCTCGGCCCAACTTCCGTCGGCCGCATGTGGGCCTCCGGATATGGTATGGACAACTATCTTCTCCTAGTTGGAGCGGCTTGTGCCTGCTCCTTCTTTGTTGTTCCCTTGTGGGTGCGGCCCAGGTCCCTCATGGACTGGAGCGGGGGAGTTATGTCTTTGTTGCACGTACCGTTCCAATTTCTTTTTTCGTATGTACTCCTCAATGAGATCCCGCAAATGCTGACATTCTTCGGTGTTATGCCCATGAGACTCGTGGAAGCGACAGTATTTTCCTATTCTAATTATGGCTTCTAACTCTTTTTTATATGGAGGGCATTTGTATTTTAATTCGTTTTGAGTAGCCAGGTAAATGTTCTCCACAGTGTCATTTAGAGGAGTGTACAAATCGAATCTCGGTCCAGGTCTGTATTGTCGCTTATTGCCCTTTTCAGTTCCCGAGTTGCCTTAATGGTTACTTTTTCCTTCGTTGTTTGGCTTGCTCCCCTCTCCTCGGGGTGGGGTACTCATGTTTCCTTGGATGCTAGAACCCCTTGTGGGTTGCTCGCTATGTCAGTGAGCCATCGCGTCCTCCAATCTCATGTATTTTCGGCTTCATGAACAAGAATTCTTGAAGAGTTAAAGGCTTTTCCTTCGTCAACCTTCTTGCAAGATTTGAATCGAGGTGGATGCCTCCGCATAGTGCCATCAGTGTAAGCCTTTCATCCGCATTTTGTACTGCTGTTGCGGCAGTGTTGAAACAGGTAAGGTATTGCTGCAGCGGTTCTCCTGCTTTATGTTTCACATCAGATAAGGAATAAGCATCTCTAGGTTGTTCCATATGGATTCAGAATTGACTTATGAATTTTTCCTTCAACATTTCCCAAGAGCTAATGAAGCTACAAGGCAGGCGACAAAACCATGTGGTTGCTAAGTCTGACAGGAACAGTGGAAAACATTTACACAGCACACCATCCGTTGCTCCATTCATGAGCATGTGCTGGATGTAGCGCTGCAAGTGGATAATTGGGTCGGATGTGCCTTTGTAGGGATCCATAGTGGGCATCTTCCATTCTCGAGAAGTGGCTATCGCTTCTATGTCCCTGGTGAAGGGGCGGGACACCCTTGCCCTTATCCCTCTTTCGAGTTGTTCGCATCTGAGATATTCCCTAAAGAGGCGTGTCATCCTCTCCTCGGATTCTGGGGCAGCCCTAGGAGAAGCGGGGGCTTCCCTTTGATGGCGTTTGGAACATTGGTTGAGGCTGGATTGGCAATGGTTGGCTCGAAGCATGACAGGGTCAGCCATAGTTGGTCCTTGCCTGGTGCCCCTTAACTGGGCCCAGCTCTTGATGCTCTTTCAGGACTGGCTTCGAGCTGAGTCTTGGCTCAGCTTCGAGTTCTTGTATCTTCTTGATTGAATTCTTCATTTGTAGGGGATCTGTTCCATCTACGCAACTCTCCATATTGAGACTCACCTCGAGATTCAGCGTTGTGAGTGGATTCCTCCATGCCTCTCAAGCGTGTCATGAGTTGGTCCACTAAAGCTTTTTGCTGAGCAGTGAAGCGGCCAGTCATCTCATTCACAACCCTATCTAAGTCTTCTCAGGTGACAACTGAGTCTGGAGGTTGAGAGTGGGTAGCTGGGTTTTCTTGATCTTCTTGGATGGGGTTGAGTGTACTTGCAGTGGCTGCATTCTTACCCTTATCGCCGTTGCTCCTAGAGGGAGCCATATTCTAATACTAAGTTAAGGCTTGTAAGGTGAATGGATAGAGGAGTTAGGCTCTCTATGCTGCCTCTCTCGGTGAAAGCACCAAAAACGTTTGCTCAAAAATTGGACAAACCCTCGAAATTTGATTTGTAGTTAAGTCTCGTTCAAGTGGATTTATTTGGAGTTTTTAATTTTTCAACACGTAAAAGCATGATTTCAGCAATTGTAGAATACAATTCACAAGCTCAAAGTTTGAAAAGCAGATAAGGAAAGTAAACAACACAAAATTTTATAGTGGTCTAGCCAGAATGTGCCTACATCCACTTTTCATCTTATTATTCTCTCTTTGAGTTGATTACAAGTACAAGATTGTTCGGAAAGAGTAAAAAACTTAGAGTAGCCGAAGTGATGGATTCTCAACAGAGTTTTCTCACTTTTCCCCCAAAATCCATCCCCATTGTTGTTGAGAAGCTCCGGTATTTATAGAGTGGAGTTGTGAGGTGCGGAGAAGAAGTTATAGCTTCTTGAGGTTCGGCATTTGAGTCAGGAACAGTTGTATCGGCATTTGGGTCAGAAAGCTTGCCTGGACCGGTTGTCCTTCTTTGGCTTGGTTCGGTGATTCTGCCCTGGAGTACCTTATTTGCCGGACCAAACATTTGATCCGACATGTTTGTGTACCAGACCAAATGTTTGGTCCGGTGATGGATGTGTCGTGCCGGACCAGATATTTGGTCCGGCATATTAGAGAATGCCGGACCAGATATTTGGTCTGGCATATTAGAAGATGTTGGACCAAATATTTGGTCCGGCATATCTGAGGATGCCGGACCAGATACTTGGTCCGGTATACCGTAGGATGTCGTACCAAACATTTGGTCCGGCATGTCGGGCATATGTTTGGTTCGGTGATTATGTTCCTTATACCCCTGCTTGTCTTTGGTTCATTCTTTCTTCGTTTGCCAGAAAACTGAGCCAACAACTACTATAAGCTGAATACAACATCTCACTATAGCTCTAGCTTAATGATCTTTACAACTTAAGGCAACGGCCGCAAGGAGGCCTCGGTATGAAAACCAATCAAAACGACTTCTAAAGTTATGGGGGACCGACTATATCGTGCTACCAGATCGACAGGTAATGTGATTCCATCTTTCTATTGTGTTGTTAGGTCGACAGTCAATATCGATCCACACCAAACACAAATGGATGTGATCCGAACATCCTTCGAATAAATCCAATCACCAGAGCATGGAATAAATCACGAATGAGTGTGACTTGACCATTCATTCTCCAACACCCTCCTTCGATCCATCTGGAGGAGTATGAAACCGGATGAGCGTGGCCTGACTACATCTGAGCCAACTATGTCCTTAGATCTGATGGGAATACATAAATCAAAATGGACATGACTGACCGCCCAGCTCTGAATGAATGCGACGCAACCGTTCATTCATTGACTCTTACCATGATCCGACCAGAAGAGCTATACAAAATGGACATTACTCGACTGTCCGCACACTGATCCTTGCCCTTGGATTGATAGAGGGAGCATCAATCACAGATTGGATGGGACATAACCATCCACTCCTCGGTCATGCCCAAAGAATGTTAACATCCACACCAAAAGTGGACGTGATTGACCATCCAATACCCAGCTCATACTCGAAATCCCATAAAGCATCGAAGCATTCCCCTGGAAGGAAAAACTAGAATACAATCCAGGGTAGGCACGACTCAGCCTACCATCAATTAACTCGGTCCCACGATTCGATGGGAAAGAATGTAAAACTAAAGCGGACATGACCTGTCTTCCCTTATCGACGTATGCCCCAGACTTGGGGGCACGAGTGAGAAATAAGGTGACTGTGAACCGACCATTCATCAATCAACTCTAAGTCTTCGAAGCTTAGGAGGAAGTATAAACATGACTAGGACGAGACTCAACCATCCATGTAGTACGTTTATCAACCCAAGACTGGGGGCAGAAGTGTGATCATTCAAAAGATGATTGTAATAGCTCAATATTGTAACTCATGCCTAGTGTTTACAACGGCTCGAGGCTACGATCGAAAGGATGCCTAGAGATAAAATCACCGAATCGATGCCCAAGCTCATGGGCAACTGACTATCATTCCAACCTGAGTGACGAGAAACAAATTGCAAGTACATTGAATGGAAAGCATGTTACTCGAATACCTAAGAAGATTCAAACTCAAAGTAAACTATGCAGCTGCGCACAACATGAGGCTGAACCCTACTCGAAATTTGGTTCGACGTGTTTCTATGCCTGATCTTTGGCCATTAGCAAGTACTTTCTCAAAGCATCAAGAGCCCTTCGCTATCAGACTCACCAGCTCATGACGAGATCTAAAAGTTCGATCGGGGCGACCTTCATCACCTGTCGTCTTGACCGACTTCCATGCCATTAGCTATGCATTAGAGAAATGCTCGAACATATGGATCGACATCAAATCAAATTGCCATTCACCATGCCTACATACACCACCTAGGTGTTGAAATTATAATACTTGACTAGGCAAGGGGCCAGTACTGATCCTATCGCCTATGCGACTTTGCAAACCTTATTCAGATGTCCCATATGCTCAATACAGTTTAGTGCGGTGTTGTGCAGTCCCGTATAAGAAAAAAGATGCTAATCTATTCAAGTATGAAGTGATAAACATCTGATTCAAGGCCATGCGCTAGTTCAAGTATTCAAGTCATATATGGCATGTCCCATTGTTCAATTTCAAGTTCACATGGTCCAATATGTCCATGTCAAACCAAAAACTGCTTAAGTCCCACTAATACAAGAGATCAGAATTGATCCCATTGCTTGGGCAAATCCACTTAAGCATTTTTTAGCTCACAACATAAGGCCAATATCAAGCAAAAAAACCACAGTCAGTTCTGTAAAGATATAAACCTAAGAGATGAAGATAAGGAGCCAAAAGAATCCAAGGCCGCACCTACTAAACTAACGATCGACATTATAGTCAGTCACGACAATTCATCACAGGTCCTAAAGATCGGATCGCAGCTCAGTGCAACAATGATGAAGGAATTAGATGGCTTTACCCGATGCAGAATCTTGGTGTGTTCACTTAGACCCATTCTTACATGTGTGGGATCTCGCCATTTATCGTGAGCCATGCATTGAATACCGACCGAGGCATGTCCCGGTGAAAAAAAAGCGATGCAACATAGATTCAAAGAATCTGCTGCACTTAAAGTGGAGGTGGATAAACTCAGAAAGAATGGGTTTATCCACGACGCCCTCTACCAAAAATGGGTATCCAATCCAATTCTTATGGGAAAAGCTAATGGAAAGTGGCAGACATGCGTCGACTGCTTAGACCCGAACAAGGCATGCCAGAAAGACAGCTTTCCACTTTTAAGGATCGACCAGCTGGTAGACTCAACCGCTGGATATGAATTGCTTTCGTTTATGGATGTATACTTCGAAAATAACCAGATCCCGTTGCACGTCCCCGATCAGAAGCACACCAATTTCATTACCGGTCTATGGCTATATCGTTATGTTATGATGCCGTTTGGACTAAAGAATGCTGGAGCTACTTACCAGAGACTGATCAACCAAATGTTCAAAGACCAGATCGGGCGATCAATGAAGATATGCATGGATAATATGCTCGTGAAGTCATGGAAATCGAACAACCACATTGATGACTTGGGAAGTCTTGGGTTTATTGCTCAACTCTCCGGGAATTAAATCCAATCCCAAGAAGATTCAGGTAATCTGAGACATCCAGATACCGAAGACAATCAAGCAGATATAAAGGCTAAATGGGAAGGTCATCGCCCTAAGTCGATTCATCTCCAGGGCCATCAACAAGTGTACTCTTTTCTTCGACCTAATCAGGAAATGGAAAAGAAATTTTGAATTGACACAGGATTGCATTGACATGTTTCAAGCTTTGGTAGACCACTTAGAGAGATCTTTCATCCTATCCATGCTGCCGGATCACAAAGATTTACACATCTATTTAGCCATGTTGGAACACGCCATAAGCGCCGTAATGTTATGCGAAGAGAATCAGATCCCAAGATTGGTATATTATGTAAGTAAGCGATTGATAGGCTCACCCCATTAAGATCTATGCCGGCCAGCCGTTACAACAAATCATACAATGACCTGAGACGTATGGAAGATCACTCAAGTGGAACGTTGAATTGAGCCAATTTAACATCACTTATCTCCTTCGGAGAGCTATCCAGGGATAGACATTGGCGGACTTCATACCTGAATTCACTACGCCAGACGACTCTCCAGAGAGTAGTGGAGAACCAACCAACTGATGGAAAATTTACACCAATGAAGCATCCAACGATCAATGTTCTAGCGCCAGAGTCGGGTTGGTGATTCTTAAGGAACAATCGATCTGCTACGCCCTGAAACTCGACTTCCCTGCAAGAAATAACGAAGCCAAATATGAAGCTGTAATTACTAGGCTCAGACTTGCCAAAGAACTGGGAGTGAAAACTTTAAAATTCTTTTGTGATTCCCATTTACTAGTATGCCAAGTCAGGGGAGATTATCAAGCTAGGGGGCGGCAACTTTCTCCTTATCTTGGCCGGATCCAAGAGCTACTGGTAGACTTCTAGTATTACATTATTACAGACACACTAAGAGAAAAAAATGAGAAAGCGGACTCACTGGCCATGCTGACCAGTTCCAGGGATGTGCAACCGATGGGCTTGGTCCTGGTTGAAGTACTAAATACTCCAAGCAACGACTAGATCGAGGTCGATCGAATCTTGGAGATGGAGCCGGACAAGGAGTCATGGATGACTCCTATAGAAGACTGCCTACAATAAGGAATCCTTTCGAAATAGAGGAATAAAACATGATAGATCCACTACAAAGCTTCATTCTACGTCATTCGAGAAGGAATCATGTACAAGAAGGGTTTATCCATTCCCCTGCTTCGGTGAATTTCCCATGACAAAATCAAATGAATATTGAGAGAAGTCCTACACTCAAAGTCATTTTTGAAGAAACATCGTTCCTCTTGCCAACAATATCCAAGCCCAACCTTGCCTGCAATTGATCGAACCCACCCCTCATTTTATCTCCTAGGTGATCAAATGCAGCAAGCCACATTCGACCTCAAGGCCGACACATATGCTTTAAATGCATAACCGATCGTCATCAGCGATCTCTTCAACATCAGCTTCTCCAATCCCTTCATCCTATATCCTTAAAGATTTGGAGCGACAAGGATCCATGGACAAAAAATTGCAAATGATTGAATTGCACAAATTGACAACGACCCATGAGCATATGAACGCATCCGAGAGCCAACAACAAAAACGTGTACCTGAATGTGCACATGAACATCCTAAAAATTCAATTTCTTGAAATCGATAGAAATTGGATTCTCACATGGGGAAACCAGAGAAAGAATTGGATTAGATAACCAAGGCATACTAACTCGACTAATCAGCTCAATGGAACTGAGTGTAGATGATTACCGATAGATTCTACTCTAGAACTTACATCGTTTGATAACGACCAAGCATCATGACGAATATAGAGAGATTCTACTCTCTACAAAGCAGCTCAACAACAACAGAAGGATAACGACCATTCGATACATTGAGTGGAATCCTCTACGTTGACCCTAACTTGGTATCAATTAAAAGCACATCATATATTCAATAAGATGTACTTTGGGAGGCAAATGTTGTCCTGCCTTTTGGCCTGGCTATATTCAAACTGGCTAGACAAGTTAGACTGGATGATCATCGAGGAAGATAGCCTAAAGAGATGAGTATTAGGCTCAAAGATCAAGCACAGGGAATGATATGAAGCGACGATCAGCCGAGACCAAGAGATAGACTCTTTAGAATATTCTAAGTATGTAATGATGCCTCTCCTAGGCAGGGGATCGGTGCCTATCCATTTCCCTAAGGGATCGGTACCTGTCCTCAATTTCTGTTCCAAACTAGGTGAAATTGATATGGAGTGACAAGAAAGACCCCATAAGGCTACATTTCAAGTTTCAAGTCGTTTGAAGTTCGTATGCACAAGTTATGGGAAAATTACTTCACCTATAAAAATAGATCAGTATAAAAGGGATCGGTATAAAAGGGATCATATAAAAGGGATAGATATAAAAGGGATCAGCCATATTCAGCTTCCACTACATATTGCAATAATGATAACTCAAAATCAATAGATGCTATCAACATGAAACTTGGAGTATAAGCACATTACAACATGGAAAACACACCCCAGGGATCGCACCCCAATCAGGGGAGATTGGAGGGATTGGTACCTATCCCTCTAGAGGGATCGGCTGATCAGAATGCATGCAACACAACTACATGGAAAACGAGATATCTCACAAACGGTAAGTCGGAATGGCATGAAATTTAGAAGGCAAGTAGCTAACATCGTAGGGGACCCAGTAAAGGGGTCGCACCCCATTTCGACACGAAAATAGGGATCGGTACTGATCCCTATTATGGGCCCCAATGGGCCTCAAAATTCTTGTGTGGCCTAGTTTTGGCCTGGAGGTTCTTCTGCTGAAATTTCATCATGTTCCATGCATGTCTTCCCCTATAAATATAGTAAGCATGACATCAAAAAAGAGATCATTTTTCTACTGTGAAGGCTCTTTCATTTTTATTCTTTATTCTTGTACTAATGGTGTTGGAATCTCAATTTTACATCGTTTTGATTGTGACAAACTATATAAATAAATATTTGTACGTACTAATCAATTATGCAGGAGATTCGTTACAGATTCGCATTCAGAGTATTTTGGAGCTGACAGTCCTTTATCTAGAGTCTTTATATTATTTAAAAATATGTTAAAATCTCTCCTGAAATGATATATATATAAAAACATATACACACATGCACTACCTTGCAAAATAGGCTGAAACAGCTGGCTGAATGACTTCATTCAGAAGGCTGATTGCTGAAACTATTTTAAAGTTTCACAATATTCAGCTGGCTGAATGAGGTCATTCAGCCGTCTGAATACTGGAACTATTTTATAGTTTCACAATATCCAGCCGGCCGAATGATCTCATTCAGATGGCTGAATTAGGCCAAAAATAGCCTATTTCTTTGCTGTTTTCGATTTTTAAAATTCAGAAGGCTGAATAAATCCATTCAGCCGACTGAATATTCTCAATGGCTATTTTCATGAAAAGACACTTCTCTTCATCGAAGAGAAACATCTTCAAATCAACAGTTGCGCCTGTTTCTTTTCAACGTTATCTTTCATAAATGGTTGCAGCTTTTTAATCTCTATAAATAGATTTTAGAATTCAACAAACATTTCACCGAAACTGATTTTAATATTCTTGAATTCTTATCTATTATTCTCTATTTTCAAACTGCACTCAAACTACTTATATTCTCTGATCGTAAAGGAGAAGATTATAGGAAGATTGTATTTAATTGACTTATCAGTGCTATTCAAAGAGCACACTACAGTCAGATACTTTTGTTATTTGTAAAGAAGTCCTGTTCGGTTGCTCAGGCGGTAGAAGTCCTATTCGGTTGCTTAGGTGGTAGAAGTCCTATTCGGTTGCTCAAGCGGTGTAAACCTATTCCTCCGGGTTAAGTGAGGGTTGCTAGTTTAATTCCAGAAGGAGTTTGGGACTGGACGTAGAATGGAAGTTCGAACTAGTATAAAAATCTCTGGTGTCATTCACTTTACTGCTTTAATTATTTACTTAATTCTTATTCCGCACAAGTAGTTTATCCATATTACATGATCCTATAACACAGTCACCTTCATTTGGTATCAGAGCAAGGTTTTCATATAACCGTAACATAGTTATCTGATATTATTTTAGTATGGAAAACAACACCAGCACTGTTTCTAATACTACCTTTACAGAAGGTCAATCTACTGCATGACCACCTCTATTTAATGGAATGAACTATAACTATTGGGCTACTAGAATGAGAATCTATATATAAGCAAGTAGTTATGAAACCTAGAACATTATGCAATATGAATATATTATTCCTACTACCGAATATTTAGCATGGTCTAACACGCAAAAATTAGATGCTACTGCAAATGCTAAAGCTATTAACATGTTATATTGTGCATTAGATAAAAATGAGTTTAATAGAATAAGCATGTGTAAAACTGCTCATGAAATTTGGCATACACTTAAAGTTACACATGAAGGAACTAACAATGTCAAACAAAGTAAAATTTCTATGCTCAAAAATCAGTTCCAGAATTTTAAAATGAAGCAAGATGAAACTATCAATGAAATGTAATCTAGGTTTCAAGATATATATCATTCTTTGATAGCATTAGGAGAAACTTACACAGATTTTGATATTGTTTCAAAAATCCTCAACTCACTAACGGATGAGTGAGAACGAAAAGTCTTAGCAATCAAAGAAGCTAACGACATTTCAACCATAAAACTAGAAGAGTTGATTGGAAATCTAATGTCTTATAAAGTTAATCTGCAGGCAAAATGAGTACAGGCTCAAGATAAGAAAAGTATAGCATTCTAGGCAGAAAAAGATGAATCAGATTCAGATGAAGAAGATATGGCGTTCATTGCTAAAAATTTCAAAAAGTTCTTGAAATTTAGAAAGAACAACAAATTTAGAAACAAGAAGAACAACTCCAGCAATAATAACAACATCAACAAACCATCATCATCTGCTCTAAAATGTTATGAATGTCACAAGAAAGGTCACATCAAGAAAGACTGTCCTGAGAAAAAGAAAGACAAGTATAAGCACAAAAAGGACAGATTCAAGAAGAAAGCTTTCTTTGTCACATGGGACGATACAGAATCATCTTCATCATCAGAAAGTGAATCTGACAGTGATTCAGAACAAGCCAATATTTTCTTTATGGCCAAAAATGACGAGGTAAGTTATCTAACTTTTAATGATCTTTTGGAAATAAATTCAGAATTACTTGACAAACTAAAAAGCAAAAATAGAAAGTACAAAGAAACTCTTGAAAAATCGAATAGAACTGAAATCGAAGTAGAAATGCTGAGAGATGAAAAGAAAACTTTAGAAGAAGAACTTCAAGTTAGTCAAGAATCTTGTTCCAATATGACATATCAACTTTCTCTTCTAAGTCAAGAGATAGAAACTCAAAAAGAAAAGAATGATGCTTTATTAATTGGAAATCATGACCTTAAATTAAATACCAAAATTTTAGAGTTAGATAACTCTAGCTTTAAAACGAAGTTAGAAGACATTACTAAAAATGTCTCTAATTTTAATAAAGGTAGAGAAAATCTTTCCAAAATTATAGAAAATTCTCAAACTGTTTCAAATAAAAGAGGACTAGGATATAAACAATCCTCTAAAACTATTCCAAAGAAAAAGAATTTTTCATATAAAAGGAATAATAAAGTAGAAAAACTTAGTTCAATAAATTCAAATTTTACTACATCAATTAAAATTTGGGTTCCTAAAACAAATAATTCTTCAATTAGAAATAAGTATATAAAATCTTTTATATAAACTGTTCATAAAAACAATGATTTTATTTACAAAAGGAATTCTGAACCCTCGTGGGTTTGGCTTCCTAAAACCTAACTCTTAGGACCCAAATAAAATGGTGGGTACCAATGTTAACTCTATATTTTGCAGGTACCATCCAAAAAGAAAGGAAAATGGATACTAGATAGTGGTTGCTCAAAACACATGATAGGAAATAAAGGGATGCTAACAAACATTAATTACTCAGATGGAGGTTCTGTCACATTTGGAGATAATTCCAAAGGACATGTCATCGGCAAAGGAGATGTGAGCAATAACGGTATATCTAATTCACCTCTTATTACAGATGTCTTATTAGTTAAAAAACTGAAGCATAATTTACTTAGTATCAGCTAATTATGTGACAAAGGATTCAATATTTCCTTTTCTGAAAATAAGTGTAGCATTTTTGATCAAAATAAAAATCTTATTTTTGAAGGTTTTAGAGATAAAAATATCTATGTTTTAAATATGAATATAAATCATAATACAAATATGTGTTTAATAGCCAAAGAAAATGATCCTTGGTTATGCCACAAAAGATTTTGTCATATTAATTTCAAAACTATAAATAAATTATCAAAAAATAATTTAGTAAAAGGTTTACCAAAAATGAACTTTAAAGTAAATAATATTTGTGATGCATGTCAATTAGGAAAATTGTCAAAATCATCCTTTAAATCAAAGAAAAATATTTCTACTTTACAACCACTAGAACTATTACATTTAGATCTCTTTGGTCCAACACAAATTTAATCTATAAATCATAATAAATATGTGTTTGTTATAGTAGATGGCTTCTCAAAATATACTTGGACTATATTCTTAAAAAATAAAAGGATACTTTTGAAAATTTCAAGAATTTTGCAAAGAGGATTCAAAATCTCAAAAATTTAAAAATTAAGAATATTAGAAGTGATCATGGAGGTGAATTTGAAAATGAAGCATTTGTACATTTTTGTAATAAAAAAGGAATTTACCATAACTTTTCTTTTCCTAGAACACCACAAAAAAATGGAGTTGTAGAAAAGAAAAATAGAACGTTACAAGAATGTGCAAGAACTTTATTAAATGGAAACACATTACCAAAACATTTTTGGGCAGAAGCTGTAGCAACTGCTTGCTATGTTATAAATCGTATTTCCATCCGACCTTTAACAAAACACACTCCATATGAACTTTTCCATCAAAGAAAACCAAACATTTCATATTTTAAAACTTTTGGTTCAAAATGTTTTATCTTAAACACCAAAGATCAGCTTGGAAAATTCAATCCAAAATCCGATGAGGAATCTTCATAGGATATTCAGAACGAAGCAAAGCTTATCGAATTTTTAATAGAAGAACAAAAACAATCGAAGAAACACTTCATGTTTCATTCGATGAAAATTTCAAATTTAATAATTTTGAGGATAATGAAGATATACCTAAGACGGTCACAATACGGTTACTCAAAATAATTTTGAAGAAGATGAAAACATTATTTATAACTTTAAAGAAAATGAAAACATTGTTCATAATGAAAATGAATTAAGATCTCCTCCTAGGATTTTACGAGATCACCCAGTAGAAAATGTCATAGGAGAAATTGATTCACATGTTAGATCTAGAAATCGACTTAATCAAATAGGCCATGTAGCTTTTCTTTCTAAAATCAAACCTAAAAATGCAAAAGAAGCATCTACTGATGACTATTGGATTATAGCTATGCAAGAAGAACTAAACCAGTTCGAATGAAACGATGTTTGGGAACTAGTTCCTAGACCAAGTGATCAAACAGTCATTGGTACTAAATGGGTTTTCAAAAATAAAGCAGATGAACAATGTAATATAACTAGGAATAAAGCTAGATTAGTTTCACAAGGATATAATCAAGAAGAAGGAATTTACTACGAAGAAACATTTGCTCCAGTCGCACGACTTGAAACAATACGTATCTTACTGGCCTTTGCATGTTTTCATAATTTCAAACTTTATCAAATGGATGTTAAAAGTGCTTTCTTAAATGGTTATATAAAACAAAATGTTTTTGTTGAACAACCTCCATTATTCACACATGAAAAATTTCCAGACCACGTCTATAAACTTAAGAAAACCTTATACGGTCTAAAACAAGCACACCATGCTTGGTATGAATGTCTTAAGAGCTATCTAATAGATTCTGGTTTTGAAATTGGGAAGGTTGATCAAACCCTTTTTATTAAAAGAACTAGAAAGGATATTTTAATTATTCAAATTTATATAGATGATATTATTTTTGGCTCTACAAATGAAAATTTATGTTATGAATTTTCAAAAATAATGACCAAAGAATTTGAAATGTCACATATGGGAGAATTATCTTATTTTCTTGGTTTACAGATTAAACAAATAGAAAATGGAATTTTTATTAATCAAGAAAAATATTGTAATAATCTAATTAAACGCTTTAATATGGAAAATACTTCTACTAAATCAACTCCAATGAGTACAACAGTTCATCTCGATAGAGATGAAGATGGCAAAAGTGTTGACTAAAAATTATATCGAAGTATAATTGGATCATTACTTTATCTAACTGCTAGTAGACCTAACATAATGATGAGTGTTTGTTTATATGCACGATTCCAAGCAAATCCTAAAGAATCACATATGCGAGCAGTAAAAGGCATATTGCGTTATCTTAGCAAAACCAAAGATTTTAGACTTTTCTATCCGAAAGAATGTTCTTTCGAGTTAGTTTCATATAGTGATGCTGACTTTGGAGGATGTCAGACGGATCGAAAAAGTACGAGTGGGACTTGTCACTTCATTGGACAATCCTTAGTCTCTTGGTTTAGTAAGAAACAAAATTGTGTTTCACTCTCAACTTGTGAGGCAAAATATATTTCTACTGCCTTAGCTTGTGCTCAAGTCATTTATATGCAACAAACACTTTAAGATTTTTGTGTTAATTTATCTAAATCAACAATCTTTTGTGATAATACTAGTGCTATAAATTTATCAAAAAATCCTATCAATCACTCACGAACAAAACATATTGACATACGTCATCATTTTCTTCGTGATAATATTGAAAAGGATTTAGTCAGACTAGAATCTGTATCCTCTGAAAATCAATTGGAAGACATATTTACAAAACCTTTAAATGAAAATATCTTTATAAAATTAAGAAGAGAATTAGGAATTGTATCCTTCAAGGATTTATAATTTTTATTTTTATTTAAAAAAAAAATTTCAAGACTCGAACTCGGGATCTCTTACTTGATAATCTGGTGCTTTACCACTACACTACTCTTTTCTTCACATCTATTTTTGGATTTGTATTCTATTTTTATTGTTTATTTTTTTTACCTTACAATTTTTCAACCAATTTTTTCTCTGGTTCTTATAATCCTAACCACCAATGTTCTTTCTATTTATATGAAAGTTTACAAATAAATATCTATAATCCTTTTCTCTCTTTTGCATTCAATTAAAATAAGAACAGTTTCAAATCTCCTACTCAAAAATGTCTTCCAAGCATAATTCTGAATCATCTGCTCTATATTATTATTCTCCTAGTTCGGGATCGGTGAATTTAACTACTCCAACACCGATTTATGAACCAGTACCAATTGTGCTTCCGTCTACTCACACAGGTTATACTCCGCCTGGTAAAAGAACAAGAAGATCTCTATTTTTTGGTTCACCATCTACCAAAGAAAAAATAGATGACATTCATCATTACCAAAGGGAATCGATGGAATTACAACGCGAACTTTATTATGAACAAAAAGTTAACGCCAAGCGTTTAAGCTTTTTAGAACAAGTCGCATTGAAATTCTATGGATCTTCATCCAAAAGCACAGTTCATTAACCGTCTCCTATTAGTTCTCCGTCCCGACGCAATGCTTAGGAACTATCATCACATCGTCTACCAATATCTCTGAATTCATAGGAACGCCGCAATAGATGGTCACCACTCAGGCTATATCAAGAGAACACAAAAATAGAACCGGATGAATATCACACTTCAAGCTCTTCTTCCAAATCTATTTAAATATTTTCTTGTTACTTTTTGTAATCTTGCTTGCTTATTTAATATATATATATATTCACTTTGTTCTTATAATTTATCTTGTTATTAAGGCTACATTAAGTTTTCTCAGAATTCAGCTGGCTGAATATTTTAAAACAGACGGCTGAATATTATCCAGAAAATAAATTTTCTTCCAGATTCAAACGGCTGAATATTTTAAAACAGACGTCTGAATTAGTTCAAAAATGAACTATATTCTTGCGGGATGTAATTCAGACGGCTATTTACAGTCATTCAGCCGGCTGAATTACTCCTACGGCATTTTCTAAGCTAGGTCCTACAATTTTCTTTCTTCCAATATTACCCTTGCTTTTCACCTACATATAAATTCATCTTTTCACCCTTTTACCCATTCACTTCAGAACCCTAGCACAAATTTCTCATATTTTCACCTTTTACTCCACTTTTAACTCTCTAATGGCTCCTAGATCAAAACGAACAAGGGAATCCACTACCGGTCCTTCCGAAGATCAGATTCGTCAATGGCTTTGGAATGATGTTGTAGTCTCTCGTTTCAATTCCATGAAAAATTCCAATATATTTGAAGGAGCTTTCATGAAGTTTCCTGATTTCGCGGCTTACCGGATTAGAGAATTGGTCGAGCAATTCCACTTCGATAATCTCATAGGGTATGCTCCCAATAATGTTAAAATTAATCATCTTTTGATCAAAAACTTTCTTGCTAATCTGAATCTATACCACCATAATCCTCAAAATCGACAAGATTATGTTATGTCTATAGTTTGTGGCACTAAAATTTTCTTGCCTTTACAAATATTAGGCAATATTTTAAATTGTCCATTTCAAGGTGTTGATATAGATGATATTGAAGTTGATATGGATCATAGAGATGAAGTTTCACATCGTTTCTTATCCGATCACCTTACCGATTTAAGTGCATTAAAATCTAGCACCTTAAGACCACAAGCACGTCTTCTTCACCGTGCCTTCATTCGCTCTCTACAACCTCGAACGGGAAGTTATGAAAAATTCTATAAAGAGATTTTCAAGCCCTTTATTCAATCTACTCCAACCAACAAGTAAATTGAGGCAAAATCATTTTAGATGAATTTCAAGACATCACAATTCGAAGAAAATATAAGACCATTCATTATGGTGCTTATATTATGCGTATCCTTCTCAACTTCGGCATTCCAATGCCAGACTCTGAGTTTTCAAGCAATAGTGAGTTAGGCGCAAAAACTTTAGGATTGATGGGTCTTCCTTACCGGCCTCCTTCACAACAAATCATTTCTTTTCAACAATGGTCTCACAATGTTCAAAAAGGTATTCCTCAACCTCATGACACTAGTATTGCCTCTTCTTCGCATACTCAACATGAAGAAGAAGAAGAGGACGATGACTCAATTCAAGTTGTTGGCCCGGAAACCTCCTCAGGACAAGATATCATCACTCTCTCCCGAAATCAATCCAAACTACATCGGGACATTAAGAATCTTGAAAAGAAGACGGAAAAGAAATTCAACTCCATAAAAGGTTTTCTTAATAAAATATGGGATAAAATTTCTTTCTCTGGTTCTTCATCCACCGAAGTTCACAACCCATCTCCATTTCAATGGTCATCTTCGAGTTCGGATTCCGATGATGATGAGCCTTCTCTTTCTACCTAGTTTTAATTATTTCCAGATTTCTACTTTTTGTATCAAACTTCTATGATGTTCTATCTAGTTATTTATATAATGTTGTAATGAATATTGTTATTCCTCTTTAGTAATGACATCTCGAGTATGAGCTATTTATATAATATAATCTTTATTTAACAAATGATTCTATGCATATAGTTTATCCATCTTTTTGTCGATGACAAAGGGGGAGAAAAGTTAGTTAAATATTTGTGCATATTGATAGGGGGAGTAGCAATGCTAATGTAAGTTTTTTATGTAAATATATTATTTATACTTATATAGTTGTCATCATCAAAAAGAGGGATAATGTTGGAATCTCAATTTTACATCGTTTTGATTGTGACAAACTATATAAATAAATATTTGTGTGTACTAATCAATTATGCAGGAGATTCGTTACAGATCCGCATATAGAGTATTTTGGAGCTGATAGTCCTTTATCTAGAGTCTTTATATTATTTAGAAATATGTTAAAATCTCTCCTGAAATGATATATATATATATATATATATAAACATATACACACATGCACTACCTTGCAAAATAGGCTAAAACAGCCGACTGAATGACTTCATTCAGACGGCTAATTGCTGAAACTATTTTAAAGTTTCACAATATTAAGCCGGCTGAATGAGGTCATTCAGCCGGCTGAATACTAAAACTATTTTATAGTTTCACAATATTCAGCCAGCCGAATGATCTCATTCAGATGGCTGAATTAGGCCAAAAATATCCTGTTTCTTTGCTGTTTTTGATTTTTAAAATTCAGAAGGCTGAATAAATCCATTCAGTCGGCTAATTATTCTCAACGGCTATTTTTCATGAAAAGACACTTCTCTTCATCGAAGAGAAACATCTTCAAATCAACAGTTGCGCATGTTTCTTTTCAACGTTATCTTTCATAAATGGTTGCAACTTTTTAATCTCTATAAATAGATTTCAGAATTTAACAAACATTTCACCGAAACTGATTTTAATATTCTTGAATTCATATCTATTATTCTCTATTTCAAACTGCACTCAAACTTCTTACATTCTCTGATCGTTGATCACTCTATCTTCCACAATTCTCAAGCACATTACACTACATAGCATAAAGGAGAAGATTATAGGAAGATTGTACTTAATTGACTTATCAGTGCTATTCAAAGAGCACACTACAGTCAGATACTTTTGTTATTTGTAAAGAAGTCCCGTTCGGTTGCTCGGGCGGTAGAAGTCCTATTCGGTCACTTAGGCAGTAGAAGTCCTGTTCGGTTGCTCAGGCGGTGTAAACCTATTCCTCTGGGTTAAGTGAGGGTTGCTAGTTTAATTCCAGAAGGAGTCTGGGACTGGACGTAGAATGGGAGTTTGAACCAGTATAAAAATCTCTGGTATCATTCACTTTACTGCTTTAATTATTTACTTAATTCTTATTCCGCACAAGTAGTTTATCCATATTACACGATCCTATAGCACAGAGCACTTTCAAATGGATCCCAACTGATCCAAACATTCTTGTAATCATGATCAAGTGCAATATTAATAAAATATGAAGCGGACTTAGGCCAAGATCGTCGAACCACTATAAAAATATGTGTGTTCATTTATGATTTTTGCTTTGTTTTAATTTGATTCTTCATTTAATCTCTACTAGATTATATTGGGTGTTGATGCCTATTTTTGGCGTCAACATGCATTAAATAAGTATAACCGTATTTTGAATAGTCATCTATAAATGTGACAAAATATTTCTTTCCTCCTCTAGTAGGAGAACTATGCATGCCACAAACATCACTATGAATTAATTGTAACAGATTACTGGTACTAACGGATTTCAATGGAAATGTTTTTCTAGTTATTTTGGTTTGAAAGCATATCCTACATTTATCATTAGATTTATTATCATATTTAGGGATCTTGTTTAATGAAATCATATTATCCGTGCTTCGATTATTAATATGTCCGAATCTACTATGCCATAAAGGAAAAGAGTCACCATATAAGCAGAAGCAACCAATTTATTAATGTTCAATTTGAACATTTCATCACATATGTGCTCTTTTCCACCAAACATTTCACCTTTGGTCAATACATATTTATCGGACTCAAAGACTTATTTGAAACCAAACTTATTTAATAGACCGCCAAAAACAAGATTCTTTCTAACCTCGGGTACATAATATACATCGTTTAATGTTAGACATTTCTTGGACATGAACTCTAAGTCTATTGTTCCCTTCCTCTTGACCACTGCTTTTGCTGAGTTTCCCATATAGAGATAATTTTCATCATTGGATGGTTCAAGTTTCTTGAATAGAATCTTGTCATTGCAGATATGCTTAGTAGCACCAGAGTTGATCCACCAAGAATCCTCTCTTTCAATCATGTTGATTTTAGAGATTACTGCCGCCATATTTTCTTTTGTCGATTGAGGTTTCTTTTTAAAGAAATAACAATCTCTTTTAAATTGACCAAGTTTTCCACAATTATAGCAATCATTCACTTTCTTAGCCTTCTTGTTATCGAAGTTTTTCTTTTTCTGAAATTTCCTCTTTTTATTAAAAGAGTTCTCAGAGGTTTTATTTTCCTCCTTTTCCTCCACTATGTGGACTTAGATGGAATTACTGTTGGTTGAGTGATTTCTTTTTGCCTATGTTGTTCTTCCACTTGCAAATACTGTGCAAGATTATCCAGACTCGTATCCTCTTCTTGTTTTTAAGGATTTTCCTTTGATCTTTACAAAAAGGGGGAAGTTTATCTATTATGGATAAGACTTTAATCTCCTCATCCATGTTCATATTATGCTAGTTGAATTGGTTTAGGATATGCGCAATATCATTGAATTGCTCTACTATTGACCTAATATCAGTCATTTTATACTTAAAAAATTTAGTAGCCAAAAATTTCTTGCTTATTGCATCCTCCATTAGATACTTGGCCTCCAGTACATACCAAACTTCTTTGGCAGTTGATTTACTGTATTACATATCGAACATAGTATCCGTCATTGCATTGCTTATGTGCCCATTGCATATGTAATCATCTTGCTCCTATTTAGTCATAATGGTGCTTGCGCAATAGTCTCATTTTAAGTTTCCTCTAGCTTTGGCGACGCAAGAACATTAACCACTTTTAGTCCAGCCAACAAGAAATGCATCATCTTCTGCGAATGCACGAAATTAAAACCATCGAACCTTTCCAATTTTATGAAATCAGAAGTAAACTCTCTCAAACTGCGTGGTGCTATTTGGACTAACATCTTAAAATTGTTGGTGTATATTTATGGATTTCTGGTGAAGTGGCACAACGGTGGTAAAATCAAATCTATATAGATCGCTCCAAGGCACGTCGATGATGCTTTCCTTAAGACGTTATTTGCCCTCACCACTCATTTAAACAAACAAATGTGTGTTGCGAGTTGAGGCAAATCGTCTCCCAAGTTACAATGGAGTTGATATGATTATTCTCTTCAATCGATTGTGAAAGCACTATCGAAATCGATCCAAACTATCTTCTGAATTGACTACAGTGACAAGAGTATCAAATTTGCAATCTACGGTATCACAAAGTCGAAATAGCTTTAAAAGAAATTAAAGAGGAGAAGAAAATGAGAAAATCAAATTTGCAATGTTTTCTGGGCGTTTCTATTTCAGAAAGAAGAAGAGAGCCTGAAACAGTTTTAAGGCATTGCAAATTTCAAGGAGAAAAGAAATTAAATTAAAACTGTTTTCGGGTGTTTCTATCTCTAGGCATGAGGTGATGCCTTTCTGTTAGTAACAGTCGCGTCTTCTGCCATGTGACGCTTTCTTCCGTTTGAATTTCAAACATTTAGCCAATTCAAAATGTCGTGTCTGTTTCCCACAATTTGTAACTGTCTAATCTCCTATCATTTCTATCCATTCAAATTCAAATTTTGGGCTTTGTTAATGGGTTAAAATCTAGTCCGTTTTAACTAGAATATTTCCATCCAAAATATAATTTGGACCCAAACCCAAACTTGAAACAGTCCGGTTGGGCGGACGGCGATGGCGCGTGCGTGTGGTCGTTATGCACAACTTCCTTTCTCACATAAAGTAAACATTTAGGTGCCCAAAGGGTCCAACCTTCCCATAAGGAACCTATATTTAAATAAATATATTTCCTATAATTCTAGGATGTGGGACTATCCTCCAATCCCTCTTCCTCTTCTCTTTTTCTTCTTCTTATTTAAAAAACAAAGTAACTCGCACAAATGAAGATTTTCACTAACAATCCTCCACCAAATTTTAATAAAATTTCTCTTGTCATATGTTGTAGAAAAACTTGTGTATAAGTATAGATGTCTTGTGGACTTCAATCTATACATAGTGATAATCTATCAGAGCACACCAAGATGGAGTGGTTGACTAAGCATTGAACCAACGATCCTATGCGACGTACCAGATGTGTTTCACACACTCATTTTAGTTTCTTTAGATAGTTTAGAATTCGAAATGTGAATTAGCCTTGTGTCAATATCTTGGTTTCATGAAGTGCCTTAGAGACTTAAGCCATAGTCTCGCAGCTTAAGTCTCGCAGAAAGCGACACCACCTTCATGCATTCATATAGGTAGGTTTATTTCAAATGCCCTATAACTATACACTTCAATAGTACTTCTGTTATATACCTATTAAGTACAAAGTAGTACAACCTCCGCCATATCATTATAGGTAACAAGCACTATTCTAGGAATGGTTATAATATTGGCTATTCAAACTAATATTATAGTGCTTCAAATCACATCGTATAATATGCTTTTTATTATTAAACTCAAGATAATGAATTTCATTATATTGAGTTGAGTTTCCATCATATGTGATTTCTATATTTTCTTTAAACCCATTCCTTTTGTTATTTTCAACACCAAATCTCTTGCAAGTCTTTTGGTAAACTGATCGACCAAATTTTGGCTAGATATTACGAAATCTATGGTAATTACCCCATCAGTGAGTATTTGCCTCACTGCACTCTACCTTAGGCCAATATGCCTAGATTTGCCATTATATACCTGGCTATATGCTCTTGATAGTGTTGCTTGACAATCACAATGCACATATATCAAAGGCATTAGTTTTGGCCATACAGGAATTTTTAACATATCGAACACAACATCCATCATTGCATTGCATATGTGCCCCTTGCATATGTAATCATACTGCTCCCATTTTAGTCTTGATTGTGCTTGCACAATATTATCATTTTCTGTTTCCTCTGGTTTTGGCGTCATAAGAACATAAACCATTTTTATTCTGGCCAACAAGAAATGCATCTTCTTTTGCCAACGTACGAAACTAACACCATAGAACCTTGCCAATTCTATGAAATTCGAAGCGAACTCTCTCAAACATGCGGTGTCATTGTCGACTAACATCTTAAGATTGTTGGTGTATATTTCTGGATTTTTGGTGAAGTGGCACAACGGTGATAAAATCAAATCTATAGAGATCGCTCCAAGTCACGTCGATGATGCTTTCCTTAAGACGTTATTTTCCCTCACCACTTGTTTAAATAAACAAATGGGTGCTGTGGGTTAAAGCAAATCGTCTCCCAAGATACAATGTAGCCGAGATAATTATTCTCTTTAATCGATTACGAATACACTGTCGAAATCGATCCAAATTATCTTTTGAATTGACTGTAGTGACAAGGGTATCGAATTTGTGATTTGCTGTATCACAAAGTCAAAATTGTTTTAAAAGAAATTAAAGAGGAGAAGAGAATGAGAAAATCAAATTTGCAACGCTTTCTAGGCGTTTCTGTTTCAGGAAGAAGAAGAGAGTCTGAACTAGTTTTCATGCATTGCAAATTTCAGGAAGAAGGGAAATTAAATTGAAATAGTTTTTGGGTTTTGCTATTTATAGGCATGAGGAGATGTCTTTTCATTTGTAATCGCATCTTCTATAAAACGACGCTTCCTTTTCATTTGAATTTCAAACGTTCTGCCAAATTCAAACAGTCGCATCTGTTTCCCACCATTTATAACTGTCCAATCTCCCGCCATTTCTGTCCATTCAAATTTAAATTCTGGGCTTTGTTAATGGGTTCAAATATAGCCCATTCTAACTAAAATATTTCTATCCAAAAATAGAATTTGGACCCAAACCAAACCCGACCCGGCCCAGTCCGGTCGGTCGGACGTCGGGATGCGCGCATGAAGTGGTTATGCATGACTTCCCTCTTCATAATAGAGCATATTTTAGATGTCCAAAGGGCCCAACCACCCCTTGAGGAACCTATAGTTCCTATAATCCTAGAATGTGTGACTATCTCCAATCCCACTTCCTCTTCTCTTTCTCTTCTTCTTATTTAAAAAACAAAATAACTCACACAAAATATTTTAAAAAAAAATTCACTAACAATCCTCCACCAAATTTTAATTAAATTTCTCTTGTTATATGTTATAGGAAAACTTGTGCATAAGTATAGATGTCCTGTCGACTTTAATATATACATAGTGATAACCTATTAGAGCACGCAGAGATGGAGTGGTTGACTAAGCATTGAACAACCAATCCTATGCGACGTACCAGATGTGTTTCATACACTCATTTTCTTTTCTTCAGATAGTTCATAATCTGACATGTGGATTCGCCTTGTGTCTATATCTTGGTTTCATGAAATGCCCTTAGAGACTTAAGCTATATTCTCGCAGAAGGCGGCACCACCTTCATGCATTCATATAGGAAAGTTTATTTCAAGTGCCCTATAAATATACACTTCAACGGTACTTCTATTATAAACCTATTAAGTACTAAGCAGTACAACCTCCACCATATCATTATAGGTACCAAGCACTATTCTTGGAATGGATATAATATTAGTTGTTCGGACTAATATTATAAAGTTTCAAATCACATCGTATAATGTACTTTTGCTTATTGAACTCAAGATAATGAATTTCATTATGTTGAGTTGAGTTTCCATCATAAGTGATTTCTATGTTGACTTTAAACTCATTCCTTTTGATGCTTTTGACACCAAATCTCTTGCAAGTCCTTTTATAAATGGATAAGACAAGTTTTGGTTAGGTCTCACAAAATTTATGGTAATTACCCCATCAGTGAGCATTTCCTCACTACACTGTGCCTTAGGCCAATATGCTTAGATTTGCCATTGTAACATCCCGTATCTAGAGGCCAAAAGCTAAGCACTATAGATATTGCAGTCATCTATAGTATTAACTTCTGGTGACAAAATACGGCAATGCTAATGGTATCCATAATGCTAGAAGCACTTGAATATGAACAAAATCATAGATTTTCAAAAACAACATTTAGCTGATTACATTTCAAAACGATATTATATCCAAGTTACATAATCCCTTAACCATTTCCCACGCATTGATCAAATATAATTTACAATAATACGCCAAGAGCGACATATGACGATGCCTCCTTGGATGATCAAAGCAATATAGTCATATCTGACTTAATACATAGTGGCAAACAAAATAATCTACGACCCTAATTAGCTATCCGTCAGCCACCTTCTTGTCTTCGGAAGCTTTATTCGCCAAAATATCAAAACCTGAAAACCTCAACCCTCAGCCTACTCAAATCAATTTTGAGCACCCGAGAGTTTAAGGGGAAACAAAAACTTCGAGTCAGACATAAAGCCTGGTGTGAATAATATTGTTCATCTCTGTTATTTTATGTTAAGTGAGACCACGCCGTTTGACCGAACGGGTTTCCCCTCATGAACATTTCTTTAAAACATATTTTTTTGTAATTCTTTTCCTGCAACCAAACCGGTCAAAATATCTGTAAAGCATCATTATGTAAACACACATAAATATATCAGGCAATAAAATGAACTACCTGTTCATGCACAAAAGTTTTGTTTGGCTAACTTTTAACCTTTGGCTAACTCGGGCCTACCAAACTGCTCGGTAACTCAACCCAATATGCGTGTTTCCCGATCCTCCCAATAATAGGAAAAGGTCCAACGAATCTCGGTGATAGCTTCCCCGATTTCCCAAACCTAATCACACCCTTCATCGGTGTTACTTTGATGAAAACTTGGTATCCAACTAAGAAATCTAGATCTTTCCGTCTCTTATCTGCATAAATCTTCTGCCTAGACTGACCCTCCTTCATTCTAGCCCGAATGACCTTAATCTTTTCTGCAGCTTCTCTAACCAGATCTGGACCAAGAATCAACCTATCCCCGGTCTCCAACCAACAAATGGGAGATTTGCATGGCCTTCCATACAAAAGCTTCAAACGGTGCCATCCCAATACTAGTCTGATAACTATTGTTATATGAAAACTCGACTAGATGCAGATGGTCTTCCCATGATCCTCTGAAATCTAGAACACAAGCTCTTAACAAATCTTCCAAGATCTTGTTAACTCTTTCCGTTTGCCCATCTATTTGTGGATGGTAAGCGGTACTCATCTTAAGCTTGGTTTCCAAAACTTCCTACAGACTCTTCCAAAACTCGCTAGTGAACAAAGAATCTCTATCACTAACTATGCTACTAGGAATCCCATGCAGTCTAACCACATTCTTCATGAACAACCTTGCTAAAACAGGTGTCGTCCTGGTGGACTTAACTGGAATGAAATGGGCACTCTTGGTCAATCTGTCCACTATGACCCATATACTTTCATTTCCTCTATTCAACATTGGCAACCCGTCAATAAAGTCCATGGATATAGAATCCCACTTTCATATTGGAATATCTAAAGGCTGAAGCAAACCACTTGGCTTCTGGTGTTCGGCCTTTGCCTGTTGGCAATTCAAGCACTGCTTTACACACAAGCCAATATCACGCTTCATACCTTCCCAGAAGAAACTCCTCTTCATATCCCAATACATCTTAGTACCTCCCGGATGAATGGTGAACTTCGAACGCTGCCATTCCTCCAAGACTTCCTTCCTTATGTTTCCTACACTCGGAACACATAACCTTCCTTTTTTTCCTCAACCATCCATTCTGGTCAAGATTGAAATCTTTCAAGTCATCGCTCTCAGTTCCTTCTCTTAGTTTCTGGATCCGTTCGGCTAACACTGGATCCTCCATATGCTTAGAAGCAATCATTTCGATCAACACCGGTCGAGCTTCCAAACAAGATAATACAACTCCTTCTGAGAGAACAAATACTTCAGCGACTTATGATCTATGTATAACTCAAACCTTTCTCCCAAAAGGTGATGTCTCCACACCTTCAAAGCAAAAATAACTGTAGCCAATTCCAAATCATGCCTTGGATATCTGACCTCGTGCGGTCTAAGTTGTCTAGAAACATAGGCAATCACTTTACCTCTCTACAACAGCACAGCTCCTAATCCTGTTCCACACGCCTCAGTGTAAACCACCAAATCTTGATTCCCTTCTGGAGCAACCAACACAGAAGCATGTGTCGATAAGTGTTTCAAACTCTGGAATGCTTCCTCACACTTATCGGTCCACACAAACTTCACATCCTTTCTCGTTAGCTTGGTCATCGGTTCCGCTATCCGCGAAAAATCCTTAATGAACCTCCAATAATAACCAGCAAACCCAAGGAAACTTTTTATCTCCGTCACTGTCTCGAGTCTCCTCCAACTATTCACTACTTCAATCTTAGTCGGATCTACTGACAACCCTTCCTCTGAGACTACATGACCAAGAAACTTCAGTTCTCTCTTCCAAAAATGACACTTTGAGAACTTCGCCTTCAGCTAATGTTGCCTAAGCGTCTCAAGAACTACTCTAAGATGAACTGTATACTCTCTTTCATCCTAAGAGTATATCAAGATATCATATATGAAAACCAATACAAACCTATCCAAGTGCTCTCAAAAAACTTGGTTCATCAAATCCACAAAGAAAGCTGGCGCATTAGTCAGTCCGAACGGCATGACTAACCATTCGTGTGACCCATACCTAGTCCTAAACGCCGTCAAAGGTATACTATCCTCTGCTAACCTGAGCTGATGGAAACCTGTCGCTAAATCCAACTACAAAAATACCTTGGCTCCACTTAACTGGTTGAACAAATCGTCAATCCTGGGCAACGGATATCGATTCTTTATCGTCCTCTCATTCAACATATGATAATCGATACATAGCCTCAACGATCTGTCTGCCTTCTTAGCAAACACTACTACTGTACCCAAAGACGAACTACTCGGCCTAATAAAACTCTTGCCTTCTAAATCCACCAACTGCACTTTCAACTCCCTTACCTCTAAAGGGGTCATCCTGCTTGGTGGCCTACTCACTGGTTCTGCTCCCAGAACCAAATCTATCTGAAACTCTATGGCTCATTTCGGTGGCAATCCAACTACAGGCTCAAACAAATCTGTGAATTCTCTAACCACGAAAACTCGACTCAACTCATCCTCTGAATCCATAGCACCAAACAAAGCATACATCTCACCACTATAACCTTCTACGGTATAAACAATTCGGTCGCTACAATCTGGGTGTCTAAGCGATATCTTTCTATCCTGGCAAAATATCGTAGCATCGTACTCACTTAACCAATCCATTCCAAGGATAATCCCGAACCCCACAAAATCAAACACATGCAAACTGCAAGCAAAAAGATGATCTAACTGGTCAAACTCTAACTGGTCACACCTCAACCCTAGAGTTGCATACCCTCCTATTGGATTCGCAACCCGTAAGGAAGTAACTAAATATGTGGGTCCAAGGTTAAACTTATCTATCAAACATCTAGATATAAAAGAATGCGATGCATCGGTATCAAATAAAATGCTAATAAACATACCATGAATTTGAGGCATACCTCCCGAAACTGCCTTTCCTTTCTCCTGAGTTGTCGGCTTAGAAGCAGTAGGCTCCAATGCATAAACCTTGCCCTTTCCATCCTTAGCGGGCTCCTTGCACTGGTTCTTATACTGGCCAACCTGATCACAGTTGAAACACCTGATGTTCTTCTTCCCGACTACTTCTTTAGCCTTCCCAGAACGACACTCATTGGCGAAATGCCTCTTCTTGTCGCACTTAAAGCAGACAATCTCATATTCCCCCTCTTGGCTGCTCCACTCTTCTGAGCACCCTTCTTGTGGAAAAACTTCCGCTTCTAGCCCTGCCCAACTTGGACTTCCTTAGCCTTGCTTTTCTCTAGAGAATCAAGAATCTCCTCATGCCTCATAGCCATCTCCACAACCACATCACAAGGATCTCTGATATGTGGTAAAGTAGCCTTAGCCAACTCAGGCTTCAATCCCCGGATGAACTTCTCGTTCCTCTTCATCACGGTATCAACATCGACATAACCATATCGAGCCAACTCCTCAAACCTTCCGGCATACTCCACCACTGACATCTCTCCCTGCTCTAACCCAGCAAACATTCTGATCAGAGCTGACTATGCCATAACATACATGAACCCCTCTTGCAACCTCCTCTTGAACTCTGCCCATGTCATCTCTTCCTCATCTACTGCCACTGTTACACTGTTCCACCAGAACAAAGCAACTCCCTGAAGCTGTCTAGATGCCAGCCTCCTCTTTTGATCATTATTGAGCCTCAAGTTTGCAAAAATTCTCTCATAATGCAGCAACCAATTTTCCACCTCTATAGCATCCTCGATTCCCATAAATGGCTTCCCTCCGAGCTTAGTGTAATCTCCACTCAGCTTAGCATAATCCTGGACAACTAGAACCTCTGGAACTCCTCCTCCTACTGCTCCAGCAGCAACACACACTTGCACCATATTCACGAAGAACTGATACATAGCTTCCATTTTGACCTGCATGACCCCAGCACCTACATTCTCTACTTGTGCATGACCTTGCTTTATCTTGGCATTAGGTCCAGCATTCCCTTCGGTGCTTCCCCTTCCTGGGTTAACTCTTCCTCTTCTACCATCCATATCTGTATTCAAACCTCATGAGATAGGGAAAGATAACCTAAGCAAAGATAGGAGACTAGAGATAAAGCGTATACTTATATATATAAAATACAAGTACGTTACTATAGCGTTATCCTATACCCCAATCTTACTCTAACTCCTCAGGATTATGTTTTAAAAACCATTTTTAATTTAAAGTTTTTTTTCATAAAACTATGCTATGATTCCAAGTTGTAACATCCCATATCTAGAGGCCAAAAGCTAAGTGCTACAGATGCTGCAGTCATCTATAGTATTAACTTCTGGTGATAAAATACGGAAATGCTAATGGTATCCATAATATCAGAAGCACTTGAATACGAACAAAATCATAGATTTTCAAAAATAACATTTAGCTGATTACATTTCAAAACGATATCATATGCAAGTTACATAATCCCTTAACCATTTCCCAAGCATTGATCAAATATAATTTACAATAATACGCCAAGAGCGACCTATGACGATGCCCCATTGGATGATCAAAAAATATAGTCATATCTGACTTAATACACAGTGGAATCAAACAAAATAATCTGCGATCCTAATTAGCTATATGTCAGCCATCTTCTCGTCTTCGGAAGCTTTATTCGCCAAAATATCAAAATCTGAAAACCTCAACCCTCAGCCTACTCAAATCAATTTTGAGCACCCGATAGTTTAAGGGAAAACAAAAACTTCGAGTCAGACATAAAGCCTGGTGTGAATAATACTATTCATCTTTGTTAGTTTATGTTAAGTGAGACCACTTCGCTTGGCGGAACGGGTTTCCCCTCACTAAAATTTCTTAAAACATATTTTTTTTTTCAATTCTTTTCCTGCAACCAAAACTAGTCAAAATATCTCTAAAGCATCATTATGCAAGCATACATAAATATATCAGGTAATAAAATGAAATATTTGTTCATGCACAAAAGTTTTGTTTGGCTAACTTTTAACCTTTGGCTAACTCGGGCCTACCAGACAATATCAATATTTATCTAACATCTGTTAGACACACCTCTTCTTTTGGACGTTCCGTCCTTAACTATCCGTTAAATACTTCTCTTCTGGACGGTCTATTCTTAACTTATCATCTTCTAGAGTCACCTGATCCTAATGGTTTTGCGGGCTCACCAATAACCTATCCGTATACAAAAATATAGTCCTTTCTTTGTGTATCCATAATTTTACTCTTACCTGTGCCAGAGCCCTACACACTAGAATTTTGGACTAAATTAGCTGGGGCTAATAGCTAATGTATAGGGCACGACCCTATACCAGTCCCATCTGGTATCTAATATCTGAGTCATTTTACTTAGGGATATCTTCCTAAAATTTTCCTTGAAAACCTTTTCAAAATGATTTAAGATCTTTAAATCAAACTCATACAAGGAAAATATATAATCTCTTATGCTTTACTCAAAACCACCTTGCCATGTTATATATATACTTTACTCAAATCTTAGTTGATGAAAACATTAAACTTTTGAAAGTCCCCCTTCCAAAACCATTGAATGTACCCCCTTCCGAAACCATGTATAACACTTTCTTTTATCTAGGCCGAAAGGCCAAAACCTTCCTTTCGAAACCATTCTCAAAACTCTTTCGAAACCTTTGGAAACCTTCCTTTTGAAAGCTTTAAAAACCTTAGACATCTTTCTTTTAAAAACCTTTAAACATTGCGTTTCGAAACCATTGGAAAACCTTTCCTTTCGAAACCATCAGAAAACAACACCTTTTGACTCCTTCAAAACCTTTGGGAAACCACCCTTTCGAAACCTCTTTTAAAACCTTTTCGAAAGTATTAAACCTAAACCTTTCGGAAGCATTTGGGTTCAATTTAAAACATGTGGAAACCTTTCGAAGTTAACTCCTTCAAAACCCTTTGAAAATGTCTCGGTCGAAACCTATGCCTTTAAGCAGAGCAAAAGGACATAAACCCATTAAAGTCAAAAGCCCTTCCTTTTGAAATCATTCAAATCATCTCTTTCGAAACCAAATTGGGTTATACTTCAATCTAACAAAAGGGTCATAAAAACCTTTTAAGTCGAATGCCACTCTTTCAAAAACATTTCTTAAGTAAAAAGTGATGGACATATTTTCTAAAACAAAACAACCCCTTCAAAATCTACTGGGTCGAAAGGTAAAAAGGCGGCAGCTAGAAGTTTTGACTTAGTTGAAAGCATTCATTTAAAACAAAGATGCAACCCAATCGAAACCATTTCCTTTTAAACCATTTGACTTAGTCGAAACCCAACCAAGTCGAAAGCATCATAAAACAATTAAGTCTCATACCTTAAATAATTTTATATACCTATCAAAATACTTAGGAAAAATCTGGAAAAATTCCAGAAAATCTCTTTTAATATGTTTCTAACATATAAAAATTTCATACCCAAATCATATATTATTTACCCATAAATAATTTATAACCCAAAATATCATTTTCTTTAGTATAAAATTCATATAAAATCCACATTAATTCCAAAAATTCCGAAAATTGAAACCCATCCCCAAAATATTATTTCTGATCTTTATAAAAATTCGCAAGGCATAAAGATGTAATTTAATAGGGTTTTTACCTTAAAACATATCATAAAATCAATATGAACTTGTATAAATCATCAACAAGTGTGTGTATACACACACACACACAATTCAGAATCATCTTAAAATCGAAAAAATTCAAAATAGAGATGTAAATATTATTCACCTTAGCTTTGGAGATTAAAGAGATTGAGATATGAATAGATTTGATTTGAATTAGAGTCTTCCTAGAATTTCTTCCTCTTTTCCTTGTTAATGGTGGCCGGCCCCTTGTTTTTAAATTTGAGAATGAGAAATGAATGTGTATGGAGTGTACACGGCCATAGTTTAAGGGATAAAGGATGACTTTCCCATTTTAACCCTCCTCTCATTCATTTTAAACCCCTTTTTAATTCATTTATTAAATGGCATGGCTACCCCTTTAATAAAATCAAATCTCAATCCCCTAATAAACACATTATTTTATTTTATTTTATTTATCTAATTAAATATCCTAAATAATGTTAGCAAAAATATGGGGTGTTATAGCCACTATATACCTGGGTATATGCTCTTGATAGTGTTGCTTGACTATCACAATAAACTGATATCATAGGCAATAGTTTTGGCCATACAGGAATTTCTAGTAGCAAATTTTTTAACCATTCTGCTTCTTTGCTACAAGAAGCCACTGCTATAAATTCAGCAGCCATGGTAAAATCAGCTGTACATGTTTGTTTTTTTGAGGCCCAGGATATTGCTCTCCCACCAAGAGTGAATATCCATCCACTAGTTGATTTATTATTATCCTCTCTTCCAAAGTTCCAACTGGCATCCGTGTATCTTTCTATTACACTTGGATACCCACTGTACAATATACCATAGTCCATGGTTCCTTTTAAATATTTTAAAATTCTTTTTACAGCTATCCAGTGAATATGACTAGGTTATTGGTATATCTACTCATTTTTCCAACAGCGTAAGCAATATCTGGTCTTGTGCAAGTCATGACATACATTAGACTACCAATGACTTTAACGTATTCTAATTGATCTTTTGATCTACCAATATTAGAATATAGTTGCATATTTGGGTCAAATGCGGTGCTTAGTGGTTTTGCAATCAAATTGAATAAATATTTTTAGAATCTTCTCTATGTTATGAGATAAGATTGGGTAATGATCAACCTTTCTGCTGTTTTTATGATTCTTATTCCTAGAATCACTTCAGCTTCCTCCATATTTTCCATGTCAAAACATGAAGATAAAAATCTTTTCGTTTCTTCAGTACTCGAGGTATTAGATCAAATGTTAACATATCATCATCATAAAGGCATATAATTACACCTTTACCAGCATGAAATTTGCTATAGACAAATTTGTCTGGTTCGCAAATCTTAAAACCATTTGATACTATGGTTTTATCAAATTCTCATACCACTATTTTAGTGCTTGTTTAAGACCATAAAGTGATTTAGTAAGTTTAATGATGTGGACGTAAATGTGCATATTATTACCACCATATTTAATCTATTTAAATTAAATAAATAATCATATTGGGTATTTTAACTTGTTTAAACCAAAATTCAAATTATTTCAAATCGTCACATATTCATCTTCATCCAAGGGAAAAATGGTCATTTTTGTGCATATATTAATTTTCTAAAATTTAATTGAAAATTTCTATGTTATTTTGTAGGAATTTAAATTCAAATACAAGTGGCTTCATGAAGATATATACATGCACAAGAGTGAATACAAAGGAATGGAGATGGAAATAATTCATTTCATGGATCATGAAGGACCCCACCTACCCACATACCTTCATGTACACTTAGGAGCTAATATTTATGCTAATGGAAATTAAAGCTACATGTACATTTAAGTGGGGGATTAAGACATGCTAATGATTACTTGGTAGCCACACTACCTCAAGGGTAGTTTGGGTAGTTCCCAAAAAATGAATTAGGGTTTCCAAACTTGTATAAATACCGCTTATGCTTCATGTAACCTCCTCTCTCTCTCTCCTCTTGGGCTCTCTTCTCTTAGTTAGTTTAGATCAAAAATAAAATGAGAGCTCTCTTTCTTTTCATGGCTACTTAGCCATTTCTTTTATGTAATTTTTTTATGCAATTTTAATTCAAGTCTTTCTTGTTTATTTACGTTCATGTTAGTAGTGTAGATCTTCTTTTATTTTATGAAAGTAGAATAGCTCTTCTTTTACTTTCTTTCATCTTCTTTTTTTGTGTGTTTCATGTTGCATGCTACATGTGTTGATATGATAACACAAATGAGAGGCTAAACCCCTTCAATATAGGGGTAATGAAGCTTTCTAATCATGTAGCTTCAAAATTTTGATCATTTATGCTCTCTTTTTATGCTTAATAGAAACACTTGAAGTGGTTTAATGATGTTGTTTAGCTTTGAATTTGATAGTCTATGTTGTTCATAACAAATAGGCTATGCTTAAACAAACAAAACACAAATTGCCTCTTCATCTAAATATGATTATGGCAAAGAAGTGAATGTTGAAATTAAAATTTGATGGTCTATATTTCTAAATAATAGTTAATAGGCCATGTTTAAAATAGATTTTTCTTTCAACTTTGTTGTCATATTTCATGAGATTTAAATGTGTATTAGTGGTTGTGTTATAGTTTGATGTTTTATATTGGGCTAATTAATAGCACAAATATACCATACTTATGATAAGCACAAAAATTATTTCACTAATGACCAAAAGAGAGATCATAACTTCATTTTGTTGATTTATGTGATCTAGAGAGTGGAAATTACCTCTAAATTATCTTAACACTCTCATATTTTTATCACTTTCTTTTTGTCATTTTTCTTACATTTTCTTGCTAATCACTTTCAACTTTGGTTAATTTGATTGAATAGAGATTTAAAATCAAAAATTCCCTGCGGATCGATCCGTACTCACTACGTACTACATTAGTACGCCATGCGCTTGCAGTATAAATTTTATTATAAATTTTTCGACGGTTTTCTAATTCGATAGAATTTCCGTCGTTAAACATTTACATACTTTACGTTCTTGTCCACGCATCACAAAACATTCTAATTAAGACTTTATATATATATATATATCCTTATCAAGTTCTCCATTAAGAATGTAGTCGTGACGTCCATTTAATGAATTTTAAATTTATAAATAGATGCTAATTCAATTAATGTCCAAATTGTTGGAATTCTAGCTACAGGTGCATAAGTATCAACATAATATGTTCCTTCTTTTTGAGTAAATCCCTTAGTAACTTATCCAACCTTAAAATTTTCTATCATACCGTCTGCTCTTAATTTCTTCTTAAATATCCACTTACATCCTATTGGTTTAGAACTAGGAGGAAAGTCTACTAATTTCCATGTTTGATTTCCAATAATAGAATCTATTTCATCATTTATGGCTTCTTGCCAAAATCTGAATCCTGAGGCTTTATGGCCTCAGTATATGTTAAAGGATCTGAATCTACGGTTGTAGAAAGCATGACTTGATGTCTAATACCATCTCTTGATCCTTCAACCAAATAAATGATAAAATCAGGTCCAAATGACTTTTTAATTCTCATTCTTTTACTTCTCCTAAGAGTTTCACTATTTCATCATTATTTTCTTAAGTGTTCTCAAGTTCACGAATAACATCTGTGACCACCACCATTTCATGAATAGGTGTATTAACCTCCATCATTTCTCCAATAGATGGATAAGGCGAAACATATGTAAATCTATTTTCATAGAGCACTGCATCTCTATATTCTATTACTATATTTACCTCAATCGAATTATTAGGTTCTATTACTAGAAATATATAACCCTTGCTGTATTAAGCGAATCCTAAGAAAATACACTCAATGCTCTTTTGTCCTAATTTTCTTATTTTTGGTTCAGGTAATCAAAAAATAGCTCTACTGCCCCAAAATTCAAATTATTTCAAATCGTCACATATTCATCTTCATCCAAGGGCAAAATGGTCATTTTTGTGCATATATTAATTTTCTAAAATTTAATTGAAAATTTCTATGTTATTTTGTAGGAATTTAAATTCAAATACAAGTGGCTTCATGAAGATATATACATGCACAAGAGTGAATACAAAGGAATGGAGATGGAAATAATTCATTTCATGGATCATGAAGGACCTCACCTACCCACACACCTCCATGTACACTTAGGAGCTAATACTTATGCTAATGGAAATTAAAGCTACATGTACATTTAAGTGGGGGATTAAGACATGCTAATGATTACTTGGTGGCCATGCTACTTCAAGGGTAGTTTGGGTAGTTCCCAAAAAATGAATAGGGTTTCCAAACATGTATAAATACCCCTTATGATTCATGTAACCTCCTCTCTCTCTTCTCTTGGGCTCTATTCTCCTAGTTAGTTTAGATCAAAAATAAAATAAGAGCTCTCTTTCTTTTCATGGTTACTTAGCCATTTCTTTTATGTAATTTTTTTATGCAATTTTAATTCAAGTCTTTCTTGTTTATTTACTTTCATGTTAGTAGTGTAGATCTTCTTTTATTTTATGCAAGTAAAATAGCTCTACTTTTACTTTCTTTCATCTTTTTCTTTGTGTCTTTCATGCTGCATGCCACTTGTGTTGATATTATAACACAAATGAGAGGCTAAACCCCTTCAATTTAGGGGTAATGAAGCTTTCTAATCATGTAGCTATAACATTTTAATCATTTATGCTCTCTTTTTATGCTTAATAGAAATACTTGAAGTGGTTTAATGATGTTGTTTAGCTTTGAATTTGATAGTCTATGTTGTTCATAACAAATAGGCTATGCTTAAACAAACAAAACACAAATTTCCTCTTCATCTAAATATGATTATGGCAAAGAAGTAAAAGTTGAAATTAAAATTTGATGGCATATATTTCTAAACAATAGTTAATAGGCCGTGCTTAAAATAGATTTTGCTTTTAACTTTGTTGTCATATTTCATGAGATTTAAATGTGTATTAGTGGTTGTGTTATAGTTTGATGGTTTATATTGGGCTAATTAATAGCACAAATATACCATACTTATGATAAGCACATTAACTAATTTCACTAATGACCAAAAGAGAGATCATAACTTTATTTTGTTGATTTATGTGATCTAGAGAGTGGAAATTACCTCTAAATTGTCTTAACACTCTCATATTTTTATCACTTTCTTTTTGTCATTTTTCTTACATTTTCTAGCTAATCATTTCAACTTTGGTTAATTTGATTGAATAGAGATTTAAAATCAACAATTACCTGCGGATCGACCAGTACTCACTACGTACAACATTAGTACGCCGTGCGCTTGTAGTATAAATTTTTCGACGGTTTTCTAATTCGATAGAATTTCCGTCGTTAGACAAGTTTTTGGTGCCGTTGCCGGGGAATTTCTTTGATTTTGATTTTCTATTCTTCGGATTATTTTCGTTTGATTTTATTGTGTGTTTGTTTTGTGTTAATTTTTCTTTTAAAAAAAATATATATTTGTGTGTGTTTGTTTGTTGTTTGATTTTTGCTTGCATTTTGGTAGTGTATTTGTGGTTGTTCTATTTCCATTTTCATTTACATATTTCTATAATAAAAAAAACACAATTTCACAACAAAAAAATCAGAAATATTTTATTTCCTTTCATTTAGCTTTTTGCATCTACATTTTTACAACTACAATTTTTTTTTATTTTTTTTATTTACATTTCAAAAAAAATTACACTGTTTCTTTCCTTCATTAACATTTTACACTGTTACTCTTCAACCCCATATCACCTCTGACCATCCACTGATACAATAACTCTTCACTTCTGCTTCATTCCACCTTGTTAACATCCAACACAAACCCCTACACTTCAGTTCATTCACTGCTGCCTCCATTTACACTTCTACAACTCCCTCTCATACAAACATCACTACAAAACACTGCATTCCACTGTCTCATATACAACCACCACTACACAACTTACCTCAACTCATTTCACTGCCCCTTCCAATCAAACTATTGCCATCGGTGCACTCCTCTCCTTTGCCACATACATCAACGCCTTCCCAAACCAACCCCAGATTCACTTCAATACTTCACCGACCTTTGCTAGAACCACTGACCTGCCATCAGAGAAACACTGTAGCTAAACTAACCACTGTGCATATCATCTACAAACCATTCCTTCCACTGCCCAAACCCATTCCTGCCATTCGTCTTCCTTTACTTTGGCCACATCGCAGCATAACCAACCATCACACACTGTCCAACCTGTCACTCCTACCATTGCCTATACACATCGCCCACGAAACCAAAAGAAAAAGAAAAAAAACACATCGCTAACCAACTACATCGAACTGCACACCCCATACAACCATAAACATCTAACCATACATACACCCCATACATACATCGACTAGGTACCAAACGAAACTGCAGCAGTCCTTGTGAAGACCCAAAATTTTTGAGATAAAAATAATTCTGAAATGAAAAGAAAATTAAATTAGTTAATAGAAAATGATTGAAGAATAAAATAATTTGAAAATGAATATCAAAAGGGAATGAGAGAAACAAGTAAGGAAATAATTATTTCAATATATAATGATGAGAAGCAAAATAGCTAAAGTATGAATGAATTTTTAAGTTCACATATCTCATGAATATCACATACATATGTAGTCAGAAAAATATAAAAATGATAGAATAACTCCTTTTGATAATTAAAATGCATAAAAACCAGTTAAGTAATATTTATGAGTATAAATGCATTTTTGAAATAAATCAAGAAAGAAGCAAATGGTAAATTATGTTAATTAAAATCAAGTTTATAGAAAGAAACATGAGAAATAACCCAGGTATAATAAAATACATTGTGAAGTTGGGTCATATGAAAACAATGTGTAGATAAAAATCATGCAAATAGCATGTATCCAGGAAAGAGAAAAGCAAACTGTTTTACTAGAAATAGAAATCAAGAGAAAATGGCACCTTTAGCCATAATTATACACATATGATTCTCTGAGTAAGGTAAGGATAGAATGGGTTTTTCCTCCATTAAAACCCAAGAAAAATGATTTATACACATATACACTCACAACCACTCTGTCACTAACCTCTTCCCGTCAAACAAAACCACCACTGCGACTAACTATACCATAGTGCTACATCCTTGCCTGCAACTGCCATTCAACACATCATACAACACTTCATTGCAATCTCCCGACAACCAGCTTTAGCATATCACAACACCTCTACAACCTGACTTACTTCTCTGCCAGTGATCACCACTGCTTCCCCCACTGTCTGCTTCATATCATACCACCAATTCACCAAATACAACACTACATCACCAAGCATGCCCATTCATCTTCACCAACTGACGTCAAACCGAAGCTCGCCTTCACCAAAATCAACGATCGCATTCCAATCACCAATCGCAACTCCCCAAGCAAATCCATCTTCCATAATTCCTGAACTACCTACAATCACACTCGAACATGCAACACCAACGACCATCGACCACCACACAGCAACCACCGCAATTCGAACCACTTTGTAACGACTCAGATTTTTCGATGGTGAATTGTGGATATTTAGATAGTTTTAAATAATTAATTTGAATTATAAATTGATTTTTGGATATGAAAATTTGGGTTTTTATTATAAAATCAATTCGGGATTTAAATATAGCGATTTAAATTGGATAATTTAATTATTTAATAATTAAATAATGGGTAAATTATTGTATCTTGAGTTTTAAGCCCAATAAAAATAATTTAAAGGCTTGTAAAATTTATATTTATAATAATGAAGATAATAAAAGTTTTAAAATTGAATTTAAAAGTGGTCTGTTCAATTTTTTAAAAATAGCTCGTTCAAATTGACATTTAAAAATAGCCTTTCGAGGCACAGTCTTGGAATTCGACGAAACCAGTTCCATTGGATCCGTAATATTGTATTATTATCGGATTTCAAATTTCATAGTGTTTGGAGTTATCGTTTGGCCGTACGGTATATAAAAGCGTTGAAAATATATTGAAATTTAATATAAATAATTGGGTCCAAAAAGCTATCTTCTCCATACGATCGAATTGGGACTCGAAACCTTTTCCATTGCATTCGAAATAGGGGTATAACATTATGAACGCCTAGCGGCACATCTCGATAGAAGATCAAAATTTTAAGTTGCGAAAACGAGATATACACACACACACACATTTAGAAAATCAGATCAAAATCAAATTATAGTCACTTGCCTTCTGATTCACGCCATTTATCACGTACGCAAGTACCCTTTTCACCTTTTTAAAATGTGCCGTCCCTTTTGTTCAAATCGCGATCACTTCCTCTCTTTTTTCACGGTTAAAAACGAGATCGAATTCAGATATAAAAAAATTAATACATATGAGAATCTCGTTTTTCCCTTGCTTATCACCGGTTCAACAAAATAATGGCAGAAAAGAAAAGAAAAAAAATGTATATCGTGTTCATTTTCCTCCCAGTTCAAACCAAAATCGAAATCTCATATTCTCATTCCTATCTTCTTCAATTCAAAATCGTTCGAGTGAGGAATCGCGACCTTCTCGTCATCGGAGAGGTTGGAGGCCTGAAATCGTGACATCATGATATATTTTAAATCCAACGCTAAGTCGTGATTTCGCCAACATCGAAAGGAATCGCGGCCTTCTGAAGAAAAAAATAGAGCTTGGCGACTTCGAAGGCGTTGGAGGCCTGGAAGCTTCTGGTGTTGTCGCGATGGTTTTGAGGTTGGTGTTGTTTCGATCGATGGGGTTAGCTCGCCAAGGAGGCGCACGTGAGGTCGGCGGTGACATGGAGAAGCGCGACGTGGGGGTTTCGGTGATAAGGGCGGCTACTGTAGTGGTTGTTTGTCGATGTCGGTAAATGGAAGCAGAGAGATATAGAGGCAGTTTTATTTTTTATTTAATTTAATATATATAAATAATATATATATAATATATATATATATATATACATATTCTGACTTACTTGTTAAATTTAAAAATATGTATTATGGTAATTAGAATATAAAAATCATATTATAAATCGAATATTTACAAATTCGTAAATTGTTTATGCGAGGTCAAAAATTGTGAAAATCAAGTCGAGATTGAAGTGGGTTGCAAACAAAAATAAAGGTGAGTAAATCTCACTCATTTTTGGATTGCTAGTTTAATTTAAAATGTTGAAAATGTAAAATTCATTGGTTGATTGAATGATTCGATAATTATTATTATCTGTTGAATGTTAAATATATATATATAGTGGTATATATATTAGTATTTGGAGTGATATTCCGGCACATTATAGCGGATGAGACCCTATGCGCCCCGCATAATAGTGGATGACCCTATATACCGCGATATCCCCTCGAAGTGGGATTGGTATTTATTTTATGTGTATTAACATCTGTGGATGCAGGGAAAACAGGTTGGAGGGATCCAACCGGATTCCTCAAATATATAGTTATTTTTCATATATGGTGATATATGAATTGTGTAGAATAATGTAGTATAGATTATTACAGTGATTGTAATCATTGGATGCTATTGTAGCACTGGCCTGAATTTTGATAAATTTTAAAACTATAAATATATTTTTTAATTTATGGAATTGAAGAGGATTTGATAATATATATATATATTGGAATTGGAGTTATTTTAAAGAAAAATGAATTAGAAAAGAATATAATTGATTTGGCTATACTTAACTATTTTGGGTAAATAAATGGGGATTTTTAAAAATGAATTATATTAGAGAATTAATAAATGATATTCAAGAAATATATATACAGGAGTCAAAATCAATCTTGAAAATAGATTGGAGGTATTAATGGAGTTTATAAGAAATAAATTGATATAATGGATTTTCATTAACAATATTTGTTTTTATACACAAGTAAAACCAAAGGGGTTATAGAATTGATAATGATATTTATAAATAAAGAAAATTCAATATCGGGTGATAATTGGAATATAAATTCATAGGAGGAATTTATATTAGAATATGGAAGTAGGGTTGAGAAAAATAGTAGATTCTATTTTCGAAATGGAAATAGTTAGAGAAGTGAAATATAAATCGAGATGTTGTGAAATCGAGAGGAAGTATAACTCAAAATTGGTTATTGAGATTTTAAAAATATATTTAAAATTTTAAGAAGTGAATTGGTTTTAAAAGGAAAATTGTATTTATTTTAAAACTATGAAATTTTTAAGCAAGTTGAAATTGAAATACTTTGATAAGTAGATTTCAAATATTAAGTATTTATTCTTAATAAAGTCTAATTTTTAAATCAGCTTGGAAGAATTATTGGTTTAACTAAAGATGAGTTATTAATGTTATAAAGTGTTTTCGATATTTTAAATAATTACTTGAACATATTTTTAAAAATAAATTATTAATCTTTTAAATACTTATTATATATATAGTTTTAAAGTACATTGGAGGAAATTTATTTGACAAATTCTCTCGAGATTCGAAAAGGGCTTATTAATGGATATAATTTGAGGAGAGGAAATTATTTGTGATTTCCGGGGATTTTTGGAAAAAGTTACGGAATAATTCCTTAGGGCGTTAATATTGAAAAGATTTTGGGAAAATAAGACTGGTAATATTTTCCTAAGTATAGAAAATAGAAATTTGGAAATATTTCTATGTGTTGAGATGTTGGAATTATTCTATTACGGATTTGAGTATTTGAAAAATTGTTTTCAAATGTTGGAAGGAATTTATATATCTTTTAAGGATATTTTGGAAGTAAATATTTTGGAAAATTTTATATAAGGCCAGATGATTACTTATGGATGTTTAATTTGATAGTTAAATAACCGACTATCAATATTAGCCAATTTCGTTAATCGTTTCGAAAAGACCGAGATCAGATTTAATTATCCGAAAACCACTTCGATCTTGAACGTAACGAATGAATACCGTGAAGATGATGAAGACGGTGATTTGGTTTGTCCAAAACCAAGACAACTTGTATGGACGAATGCTATCAGAACATCGTCATTGGAGGACGATGAGTATTCTAAGTGAATGTGTTCTTTAAAAGGTAATGCTTAGCCTCGAGCCTCATCAACCGGGGAATGACTAAAATAGGGAAGATGCAGCAAGGCTAAGTGGGTAGCACCCAAGTAGGGTAAGGTTATCCCTATCTAGAGTCCCTTTTATTTCGGTCTGTGTGGTGCGGTTGCTGATCCCAACCGTGGGGTAATCTTACTCGGACTATCCAGTTTAAGGGGTAGTCCGGTCTTGTGTAGCAGGGGATCCCGGAGTGGTCCTCGGTACATTGTTCTAGAGGTGTACAGTGACGGGCGGTACCCCAGTAGCCCAGTCATTCGATGGAATCCATTCTCCAATAAGCGCCGTACGGTTTTGATTGTGCCCAACTATGCTGAAACGTGAGATGCAAGCATTTCACTTATATTCTATTTACTTTCTATAGACACTATTATAATATCAGACGGATTTGATAAAAATGTTTTGCTTATCGTAAGGTAAAAACTCATCGTGTTTATTTGTGACGTGGTCTTACGAGATACCTTTGTTTTCAAAGGATTTTTGAAAAGTTAATAATTCAAATTGAGTGTGTTTTTCTCTTGCTGGTTTTTCAGACTGACTCGGGTGTTATTTTATTATAATGCTCGGGTCAGACCGACTATTACAGATTCAGGTTAGGATGCTATGGAGCTCAGGAGATGAGCTGGAGGATTTCTGACGTATATCTCGTACTTGTTTATTTCCGCTGTGTGAGGACAGGTTATTATAACTGTCCAGATTTATGTATTGATTGTGTACCCTGATGATTGTAAGTATAAGCAGTTACATATTCTTTTGTATTAAACATGTTATTATATATTATAATTTGTTCCACTGCGATTGTGAGATTCTGTGTTGTGCTATTTTTCTTTTCTTCTACCTCTTTCTTCTTCACCCCTAATGAACTAGTATTTTCCGGCACTCGACCGCTCGGCATTTTATACAGTGGGCGTATTGATGTCGATTTTCGAGGTCGAAAATCTTCCGTTCGTTACATTTGGTATCAGAGCTGAAGGTTAAGCGAGAACCTTGGCTCTGGTGGGGATTACTCATTAGGGATAGAGTCAGTAGTACTCTAAACTGAGTTGAGTGTAATAATAGATATGAGCGCGTATTTGTTAGTGAATGTAAATGGTTTTATATTGCGTTAATTTATTTGTTGAGTGGAATATAAATTCTGATCGAATAGTGGGACACCGCTAATTTGATAGGAGTTTCTAAACACTTGAACCAGATAAACTGACACAATATTGTTTTAAAGCGGGTAAATGAAATAATTTTACCCAAATTATATTTTTATATAAAGGAAATAATTTTCTAGAAATTATTATAGCATGTTGGAGTGTTTGGATGATAATATTATAATCAAAAACAAGATTATAAAACCTGGAGTTGGTTATATACAACCAAATGGGAATTGAATTAAAACTAAGACTTGATTAAAAACCCGAGTTTAAAATATTAAATCTTGGAAATTTTTGGAAATATTTTCCAAAGTGTTTGGAATAAATAATAGTAATATTATTTTTGAAAGGATTTCAAATTGAAAATCAATTTTAAATGGATTTTGAAGATGTTATAGCATTGAAATCGCTTCGATTGCTGGAAAATAATTCCGATGATGACTGCGACATCAACGGTGTTCATTTTCGAGTTTCTAAGTGATGGATTGATGTCGTGGTCGTTGTTTTGGATTGTTTTGAGGAAAAACAAGTTTGTTTTGGAAATTCCGAAGGGAATTGGGTTAGGATATGTAACGACCCGTAAATTTTAATAATTTTTATGACGTAATTAATTGAAATTTTGTGAAATTTTAAACAATAAAATTTGAAAATAAAAATTTACTATTTGGAATACATCTATTTTAATATAGCAACTGGTAAATTTTCATCTGATAATATTGAAGTTTATTTTCCTGTGAAATTTCATTTCAAATCAAACCGGTTAATAACAGTGAATTTAAAAGTTTTCCGAAACCAAAATATGTCAACAGGAGAAAATTTATTCAGATCATTCTGAATCAGACTGCGAAATTTGTTTTTCCAAATTTGGACTTCTACTGCTCCGTTTATCTTAATTCTGACCAAATAGCAGCATTTTCGGTACCGGTTATCGATTTTTGATCCGATGATCGTACCACCAATATCTGTATACCGTTTTGATCGTCTTATCGTGTTGATCTCCACAGTATATTCATTTCTGTATTTTGAGGTCCGGTACGCGATGGAAACAATAAAACCGTGTGTCGTATCGGTACCGAAATGGAGACTTTTAACTTACCGTGCCTTATCAAAATTCAAACGTGATGTCCAATCAATCAAGCAATTAATTGCTTTAAATATTTCAGTTGAATCAATCTGAGACTATTCCATTTCCTTTTTTTTCAGTTGCTTTTATTTATTTCTTACTCTGCCTAACATACGTTCAAAAGCTTACTTCTAGATCTGCATCTCACTTCTTAAAAATCTCTTCTCCCCTCCCATTCGTTCTCTGTCGAAACCCAAGAGCCTTCCCCATAAAACTTCTCCTCTCATGGCTGCCACCGGACCTCCACACACCTCCGTGCACGTGGTGTTGCCCCTCCCTCTGCCTTGCGTCACTTGTGACGCCCCACCTCTATGCTCACAATAACAAAGGTTATTATAAGGAATAACGTCTGCTATTGCGAAGAATAAGGCTTGTTAGAAGCGACCATCCGTAAGTTATGCCTTAGATGAGTATTGATTACATCAATAGGAGTTGTATAAATTACTCCCAAAGATATATATTCAATCCAAATCTAAAACGAAACTACGGTGGCTTAAGAAAAATCCAGAACAACTCATAATAACAATAACTCAGATAGTATAATCACATCAGAACAGAAATATCAGATATATAGCGGAAGACAAGTCTGGAATACATGCTACAACAATCGATAGTTCACACGAACCAAATATACAAATACGTGTCATCAACATACATGAGATGAGAGTCGAATAACCAAAAGAACTCCTCGAAGGCTAGACAAAAGATGATGTGAAATCCCAAAAGCTGAAGCTGCTACTGAATCAGAGATAGAGATTACCCTGAAATGACTCGATCTGACCCGAGTATTATTTAAAAGAAAATAATAAACGGATCAGTCTAATTTATTCTCAGAAATAAGTGAATGATAAATATCACTTAAACAAATAATTATAGTCTCGAATGAGACTATACAACATAAATAATCAGCATAGTTAAATGAAGAAATCTCAATTTAAACTCCATCAAAATCAGTTTTCAAATTCACAATTGAATTTAAAACAGCAATACGCAAATTTATAATCTCAGATGAGATTATACTCAAACTCAACTTCCAAATTCATAATTGAATTCAAAGCCACAATTCACAAAATCCAGAAATCAAAATAGATAGCTGGAAAATCAACAGTTGCAAAATCTAGAAATCAAAACAAGATAACTAGAAAAATCAGCATAAAAGGTGGATCGATCCCAGTAGATGGCGAGTTTTAGCTACGCCGCACGTGCATCAACAAATGGCCGAAGCCTACCAAGTACTCAACATAATTTTGGCGCCCAACAAATGACCCGAAGGTCCGTAGAGTGACCCGAAGGTCTAGTACTGGTATTTGACCCGAAGGTCCAACATATGACCCGAAGGTCCAACATAGTGGCTCGAAAGCGCACAAAATCATCAAACAACAAATATTTCAATTAACGAGTCCGGATTTAACCGAAATAGTAAAAGTGTGGTTCCATACTCCGCACTTTTGCTAAATCGTTTAAATCTCTTCATCGTTTCCTTGAAAGTGCAAAATTGTGTATTTTATAAAAATACATTTTACGTTCTCAAATGGACAAGTCCGGAATTAAGCGAATCAGTAAAAGTGAGGGTTCATGGTCCTCAATTTTGCTGAAGCGTTTAAATCGCTTCCTCATTCTTTTGAAAGCGCAAAGTGTAAAATTTTTGGAAACACTTTTATTTTAAAACGATTTTTAAAATACGTGATTAAAACAGCAACATCTGTAGCAATTTCGACGAGGAAATTGCGCTTCACAAAACACCGTAAAAACGGATAACATAATCAGTATTGCGGAATAGCCGCTTGAAAATTCACTTTAAATTGACGGTTACTGAAGTCAAAACAAAAGTAATTTTTAAATCGTCAAAAATGCCATCAAAACAACACGCTTCGAAAATATATTGCGTAGTAAAAATTCCGTTATAAAAATAACGGCAACAAAATTTGTTTTAAAAACAATCACCGGTTCAACGTAAATTAAACAGTAGACTTCACTACTATATATTCATCGAATATTGGATAGCCTGGACTTAGTTTGTGTGTAACACATAAATTGACAAAAGGTCTAGACTACACTTACGTAAAGAATACTTTTGCACAAAAATGAAAGTTACAAAGTTTTTAAAGCAACCTGGGCAAAGCTACAACATGCTGACACGTGTATGCATTATTTACTTGAACCATATTTTCGTGCAACATGTATTAACAGACGCAAGTGATGAAGTAACCAAGACAAAATGACATGTTCACATTTTTGCATATTTAAGTTTTCACGCAAGTGAAGTAAACCAAAAATTTGGCCTGAACTCATTATTGACACATGTTAACAAAATAAGGCCTGGCACTTTTAAATTTTTATGCATGGACGTGCTTCACCTATTTGTACACTTGTCCAGTCAAAGCTTAAATGCACTCATGTACTAATGAAGAAAAATAAACTAACCTGGATCTAGTTTTTTTTTCATACTAACATGCATGCATGCATTTATAAAATGGTCAGAACTACATTTTTACACACTAGCCTGGACATATACTTCATGCACACGAAACAAAAGTATAATGCAAACAATTTTCTTTTTCCACACACGTGTATCTGGGCAAGCTATATACAAGCGCACGCATTGAACTACTTAAAAGAAAGGCATGGATACTCAACGTGCACACATAAATAAAATTATGGTTTGAGCAATATACACGTGCACACTCATATTGTAATCTACAAGACCAAAATGCCCTGTCCATTCACGTATTTAGTCCATATCTATTGCACGCTCATACAAATTTAAAAGGTCTGGACTCTAAAATTTTCACACACACGAAATGAAATATACGGTGAAACAATGGTCTGCACACGAATTTAGTGACCTGGGCCTGCTTTCGTGAGCTCGAACACGCAAAGGAAAAATAGCCTGAGCTTAACTAATGACCAGGCACTACAACACGCAAGTATGAAGCTGATGAAACTAATAAGTTTCAATGCTACAACTTTGCCCAAAAAGGAAATAACAAAAAGTATCTGGGCAACATATAAGCACGCAAAGATGAAGTAATGAGTAAATTAGATATGTGAGTTTTGCACTCACCTTTAATTCGTTCCAAATCAACAAGCAAGATTCAAAGAAGAGCAACAATTTTGGATCTGCCATTAACTCTTTTGCAGAGCTACTAAAAATGAAAGCAACGAAAAAGATGCCACTGGAAAAGAATGAACAAGAGAAAGATGCAACTACTTTTCCTCTTTCAAAAATGTGTACAAGTCAAATAAAAGTGCTGGCAACCATTGTACATATGCATTAAAGGCAGACGTGCACTAGTGAATAAAAAGGACACGGCTACAAAATATTTTGGGCAAAGCAACGTGCAAAGATTACTATCATAAAATGAGGATGGCAGCAAATATGGGTTCAAATATTCGTGACAGCTAAACTGTTCAACTATTTATTTATTTATTTTTTTTTTTTTTTTTTTGGACCCTCATTTGTTACACGTGAATGAATTATGCAATCAATTTCAACTGCTAACACTTGCAAGAATTCAACTGACTTTGCAAATTATATATTTTTCAAATCTCAATTTAAATTTTCCATTTTAAATTTTTTATTTCGACGGTAATCAAAAACCACGGTTGTTACAAACTTCCCCCCTTATAAAAATTGCGTCCCCGCAATTTTCATACTAGAAGTTGTTTATAACACAAATAATTCATTTCAACAAAGAATAAAATAGAAAAGACGGATAAGAATGCTCACCCCTACCCGAAGAGTAGGGAAAGCCCGGATAAGAACGCTCGATTAATTCTTTGGTTTTCCAAGTGCAATTTTTGGGGCTTGCGGACCATTGAATTTTCACCAGCGGGACTTCTTTATTCCGAAGGCGTTTAACCTCCGAAGCTAGCACACGAATAGGATTTTGCACAATAGACAAGTCGGGTGAGATCTCAAGATCTTTCAACATAGGAGGATCAATAATAGAATCCGAATCTCGAAGGCATCGACGAAGCTGGGATACATGAAATACGTCATGAATTCTCGAAAACTGAATAGGAAGCGATACACGATAAGCAACATGGCCAATGCATTCCATAATAGGGAACGGTCCAATATATCGAGGGACCAATTTCCCGGAGCTACTAAAACGCACCACACCCTTCATCGGGGAAACACAAATGAATACGAGATCGCCAACAGAAAATTCCAAAGGCTTCCTACGATGATCGGCATAAGATTTCTGCTTATTCTGAGCCTCTTTCATTCTCTGTCGTATAATATCTATCCTCTCTGAAGATTCACGAATATAATCGGAGCCGAGAACTAACTTTTCCCCCGATTCCAACCAACAAGATGGTGATCGACACGACCTTCCGTAAAGAGCTTCGAAAGAAGCCATACCGATACTGGATTGAAAACTGTTGTTGTAAGAAAACTCAACAAGAGATAAGTGGTCTTCCCAACTACCACCAAAATCAAGAATGCAAGCTCGAAGGATATCTTCCAAAACTTGATTCACCCTTTCAGTTTGACCGTCAGACTGTGGATGATAATCTGTACTGAGATTGAGCTTAGTGCCCAAAGCTTTCTGAAGACTCTGCCAGAAACCACTAGTAAAAAGCGGATCTCTGTCACTAACAATAGAACTAGGCACACCATGAAGTCGAACGACTTCTTTAATAAACAGCTTAGCCAACAAAAGAGCAGTCCGATTGGACTTGATAGGAATAAAATGGGCTGATTTAGTCAATCGGTCAACAATCACCCAAATACTAGTATGGCCCGACCTCGAACGAGGTAGACCATCAATGAAGTCCATGGAAATCTGATCTCATTTCCATAATGGAATCTCAAGAGGCTGCAAAAGACCATTAGGACGATGGTGTTCAACTATAATAAGTTGACAAGTCATGCAACGACTCACATAACTTGCAACATCACGCTTCATACCTTCTCAAAAGTATAAGCGTTACATAACAACATACATCATACTACTACCCGGATGGGTAGTATACTTAGAACGATGACAGTCCTCAAGAATGTCATTTCTAAGATTAGAAACACTCGGCACGATCAACCTACCCTTCTTTCAAATACAACCATGAACATTAATATCGAAATCCCTTAGATCATCACTTCGGGATTCCGATTTACAACTCTGGATAAGACAAGAGAGATCTGGATCTTGTTTCTGTGTATCGACAACACGATCCAACAAACTAGGACGAGCTTCCATGCTAAATAAAAGCACGGGAAAATCAGAAACTGAAGGACGGTCTCTAATATCACAAAGAGATAAAGCTTCCAAAATATTCCACTCTGCTAGCATCATGGAAACAACCACTTGCTGCTTGCGACTAAGCGCATCAGCAACTCGATTACCCTTACCAGGGGTATACTGAATATCGAAATCATATGAAGCAAGAAATTCGAGCCAACACTGTTGCCTCATATTAAGCTCTTTCTAAGTAACTAAATACTTCAGAGATTTGTGATCAGTGAAGAGAACAAAACGCTCGCCCAACAAATAATGTCGCCAAATCTTTAGAGCAAAGACTATGGCGGCTAACTCAAATCATAGGTAGCATAACGAACCTCGTTAGGCTTTAGTTGTCTAGAAGCATAGAAAACTACTCTATCTTTTTGCATGAGAACTGCACCGAAACCAATATGACTAGTATCGGTACAAATAATGAAGTCTTGGTTTCCTTCGGGAATCACAAGAATAAGAGTATCGGAAAAGAGTTCTTACAAATAATCTTCTTTCCTGAAAAGCTAAAACTTCCAAAATTACAATTATCTTTATGAAATCATTTTCCAGAAAAATTTACTTTTTATTGGTCAATTTATTGTGTCAAATTGTCTCATCAAAGCGTTTAGGAGATTCCTATCGATAACGTTGATCAAGCGCATCGACCAGAATTCTTAAAACACTCAATGGGCAATACAATCACAAAATCATCTTCTATATGATAAACACAAATCCAATTATACTTGTAAGTAAATCTTATGAAAAAGATTTGCAAAATTTTAAACTGTTGCTTTCATCCAAAATCAATAAATACACAAATGGAGTCATCAAGATATTTGTAGAATACTCGATTCATAAAATGGATGAAATAAGTTGGGCAAACTGAATGACATAATAACTCATTTATAAGAATCATAACGAGTGCGGAATGCGGTAAGTAAAATGATAACTTCTGCAACTTGTAGCCAAATGAAAACCGGTAGTAAGATCGAGTTGGGAGAAGAGCTAGAACGAATAAATCGCTTGACTTCCAACTCAGATAATTGAAGCTTGAGTTCCTCATTTTCCTTAACAAACATCCTCGTGGGAGGACGACTGAGAGCATCAACGATAAGATCAATATGGAACTCAATTTCCCTATTCGACGGCAAACTCGAATTAGGCTCAAAGACAACAGAAAAATCATAAACAACTGGGATATTTAGCTATAACAGCCTCCGATTCAAAGGAAGAATGATAGCATTCGAAGTACGGTCCATACTTCGAAATACAATAGATAACTGCTCGATAGCATCGGGATGTTTGAGATATAAAATTCTTTTAGGACATAGGATTGAACTTCATAACGGAGGAACCAATCCATACCCAAAACCATATCAAAACCAAGATGATCCATAACATGCAGATTTGCACGAAGGGAACAACCACATAGAATAATCCCAACGCCAACACACAACAAACCAAAAGTAGCGGATCCACCAATAGGATTTACAATCTTCAAAGGGTCGCAACGAGTAATAACATCCAAAGGAATAACAACAAAGAGCTCCTTTGACACGAATGAACGCGATGCACTCGTATCGAAAAGAACTCTAATAGAATGGCTACAAAATAAAATAAAACCTTCCTAAACAGAAGGAGTAAAACCTTTGGGCTGAGAAGAATCACCAGAAGCTTAAGCAACATTAAGCTTCCCAGATTTGAAACCCTTAGGAGCAGTTAACCCAATCAGAAACAGAGGACTTTCCTTGTTTTACTCAAGGAAGCTAGAAGCAAGATTGATAAGGATTTTAACAAATGAAGTACTACGGAAATATGAGATATATTCCTAGACATATTCTAACTTGTTAGAGAGGATAAAAGTTTAAGAACAACGAAGGAATAGATTTGAAAGGCACGAATAAAACCCTCGAATAGTTGTAACACGTGTTCTATTTTACTTCTGTTCTGTGTTTATTATAATTTGTTCTGAATTTCGGCTCTGATACCAAGCTGTGACGCCCCACCTCTATGCTCACAATAACAAAGGTTATTATAAGGAATAACGTCTGCTATTGCGAAGAATAAGGCTTGTTAGAAGCGACCATCCGTAAGTTATGCCTTAGATGAGTATTGATTACATCAATAGGAGTTGTATAAATTACTCCCAAAGATATATATTCAATCCAAATCTAAAACGAAACTACGGTGGCTTAAGAAAAATCCAGAACAACTCATAATAACAATAACTCAGATAGTATAATCACATCAGAACAGAAATATCAGATATATAGCGGAAGACAAGTCTGGAATACATGCTACAACAATCGATAGTTCACACGAACCAAATATACAAATACGTGTCATCAACATACATGAGATGAGAGTCGAATAACCAAAAGAACTCCTCGAAGGCTAGACAAAAGATGATGTGAAATCCCAAAAGCTGAAGCTGCTACTGAATCAGAGATAGAGATTACCCTGAAATGACTCGATCTGACCCGAGTATTATTTAAAAGAAAATAATAAACGGATCAGTCTAATTTATTCTCAGAAATAAGTGAATGATAAATATCACTTAAACAAATAATTATAGTCTCGAATGAGACTATACAGCATAAATAATCAGCATAGTTAAATGAAGAAATCTCAATTTAAACTCCATCAAAATCAGTTTTCAAATTCACAATTGAATTTAAAACAGCAATACGCAAATTTATAATCTCAGATGAGATTATACTCAAACTCAACTTCCAAATTCATAATTGAATTCAAAGCCACAATTCACAAAATCCAGAAATCAAAATAGATAGCTGGAAAATCAACAGTTGCAAAATCTAGAAATCAAAACAAGATAACTAGAAAAATCAGCATAAAAGGTGGATCGATCCCAGCAGATGGCGAGTTTTAGCTACGCCGCACGTGCATCAACAAATGGCCAAAGCCTACCAAGTACTCAACATAATTTTGGCGCCCAACAAATGACCCGAAGGTCCGCAGAGTGACCCGAAGGTCTAGTACTGGTATTTGACCCGAAGGTCCAACATATGACCCGAAGGTCCAACATAGTGGCTCGAAAGCGCACAAAATCATCAAACAACAAATATTTCAATTAACGAGTCCGGATTTAACCGAAATAGTAAAAGTGTGGTTCCATACTCCGCACTTTTGCTAAATCGTTTAAATCTCTTCATCGTTTCCTTGAAAGTGCAAAATTGTGTATTTTATAAAAATACATTTTACGTTCTCAAATGGACAAGTCCGGAATTAAGCGAATCAGTAAAAGTGAGGGTTCATGGTCCTCAATTTTGCTGAAGCGTTTAAATCGCTTCCTCATTCTTTTGAAAGCGCAAAGTGTAAAATTTTTGGAAACACTTTTATTTTAAAACGATTTTTAAAATACGTGATTAAAACAGCAACATCTGTAGCAATTTCGACGAGGAAATTGCGCTTCACAAAACACCGTAAAAACGGATAACATAATCAGTATTGCGGAATAGCCGCTTGAAAATTCACTTTAAATTGACGGTTACTGAAGTCAAAACAAAAGTAATTTTTAAATCGTCAAAAATGCCATCAAAACAACACGCTTCGAAAATATATTGCGAAGTAAAAATTCCGTTATAAAAATAACGACAACAAAATTTGTTTTAAAAACAATCACCGGTTCAACGTAAATTAAACAGTAGACTTCACTACTATATATTCATCGAATATTGGATAGCCTGGACTTAGTTTGTGTGTAACACATAAATTGACAAAAGGTCTAGACTACACTTACGTAAAGAATACTTTTGCACAAAAATGAAAGTTACAAAGTTTTTAAAGCAACCTGGGCAAAGCTACAACATGCTGACACGTGTATGCATTATTTACTTGAACCATATTTTCGTGCAACATGTATTAACAGACGCAAGTGATGAAGTAACCAAGACAAAATGACATGTTCACATTTTTGCATATTTAAGTTTTCACGCAAGTGAAGTAAACCAAAAATTTGGCCTGAACTCATTATTGACACATGTTAACAAAATAAGGCCTGGCACTTTTAAATTTTTATGCATGGACGTGCTTCACCTATTTGTACACTTGTCCAGTCAAAGCTTAAATGCACTCATGTACTAATGAAGAAAAATAAACTAACCTGGATCTAGTTTTTTTTCATACTAACATGCATGCATGCATTTATAAAATGGTCAGAACTACATTTTTACACACTAGCCTGGACATATACTTCATGCACACGAAACAAAAGTATAATGCAAACAATTTTCTTTTTCCACACACGTGTATCTGGGCAAGCTATATACAAGCGCACGCATTGAACTACTTAAAAGAAAGGCATGGATACTCAACGTGCACACATAAATAAAATTATGGTTTGAGCAATATACACGTGCACACTCATATTGTAATCTACAAGACCAAAATGCCCTGTCCATTCACGTATTTAGTCCATATCTATTGCACGCTCATACAAATTTAAAAGGTCTGGACTCTAAAATTTTCACACACACGAAATGAAATATACGGTGAAACAATGGTCTGCACACGAATTTAGTGACCTGGGCCTGCTTTCGTGAGCTCGAACACGCAAAGGAAAAATAGCCTGAGCTTAACTAATGACCAGGCACTACAACACGCAAGTATGAAGCTGATGAAACTAATAAGTTTCAATGCTACAACTTTGCCCAAAAAGGAAATAACAAAAAGTATCTGGGCAACATATAAGCACGCAAAGATGAAGTAATGAGTAAATTAGATATGTGAGTTTTGCACTCACCTTTAATTCGTTCCAAATCAACAAGCAAGATTCAAAGAAGAGCAACAATTTTGGATCTGCCATTAACTCTTTTGCAGAGCTACTAAAAATGAAAGCAACGAAAAAGATGCCACTGGAAAAGAATGAACAAGAGAAAGATGCAACTACTTTTCCTCTTTCAAAAATGTGTACAAGTCAAATAAAAGTGCTGGCAACCATTGTACATATGCATTAAAGGCAGACGTGCACTAGTGAATAAAAAGGACACGGCTACAAAATATTTTGGGCAAAGCAACGTGCAAAGATTACTATCATAAAATGAGGATGGCAGCAAATATGGGTTCAAATATTCGTGACAGCTAAACTGTTCAACTATTTATTTATTTATTTATTTATTTTTTTTTTTTTTGAACCCTCATTTGTTACACGTGAATGAATTATGCAATCAATTTCAACTGCTAACACTTGCAAGAATTCAACTGACTTTGCAAATTATATATTTTTCAAATCTCAATTTAAATTTTCCATTTTAAATTTTTTATTTCGACGGTAATCAAAAACCACGGTTGTTACATCACTGCTTCCATGCGTCATCCCATTCCATCTTCCCTTCACCATGCTCCCTCATTTTTCCACGTCTATCACAAACGCAAGCCTTCGGCTGCATCCTCCTCAAACTGTGAGCAGCTTCTCCCCACTCCTATGAGCCAACACGTGACCACCGTGACCATCATGCAACTCGAGATCAACAGTCGAAATCCCCAGCCTCCTTGCTCCTCCCTTCGGCCGAACCTTTTTCCTAGGCCGAGCCTTCGAGCAACTAAGGGCGAGCCTTCTCTTTCTCTCTCTCGAAGGTATACGCTATTGTATTTGTTGTCTATATGTGTCGGTGGTCTATATATGTTATACATTGTATATTTATGTCAGTATTAAATATGTTAGTATATACTTATATACAAGCTGCTGTGCTTTCTTTTGTTATATCTTATTGTTTAATATGCGAATAAGTATAAATCTGTTTTTCCAGTTTATAAAGAAGAAAGAATCTGTTACAAATATGTTAGTTTATATATTTATACTGTTAGTATATATATAAGTGTTGACTGGCTTTAGCCTATATATTAGTTTTATATTGTATAAGTTTAGATATATAGTTTATATATTCACTGCTTTAGTTGATCTATAGTTATATGATCTGTTTTTATACTTGAGATTTTAAACAAGTTACGATATATAAATGTTTACATTTCAGCTTATATACATTATACCATAAGGTAATGTAACCTATGTATTTGTTTTATTTAATATTGTTTTAAATCGTTATATATATGCGTGAGTCACGTATTCTCATATTGGGTTGTATGTATACATATTAATTGATGTGTAAAGTTTCTGTAAAGTTAGTACTTATAACAATAGTGCATATAATAGTATACATATAATATAGTAGTTTTAAGAAGTGATTTCATGTACTGTAATTTTAATATAATACATATGTTTAATTATATGTGTTAAATTCAGTAATGACCTTGAAATATATAAGAAAGTTGATTTTAATATATGTATATATGTTACAGTACAGTATTGTGTCAGGAAGTATTATATATATATAGTTTTAAATATAACATATAGGGTTTATATATATATATATCAGTTTTAAACTTTTGGTTTGTTGGTTGATTTTTTTAAGTTGTAAAAATTTATTATTATATATATATGTTTGACTTTGATATTTGAGTTTTAATTTAAAACGATGGATTTTGAATTTACATATATATTTAATTTAATATACGTTTGAATCTAGAATTTAATATATATATATATATAGTTAGGTATAGTTATATATATAAGTCCACTTATATCAATCATCTTCATCGATCCAGTTTTGATTTGAATTTCGTCTATTCCTATTTATCAGATTTGATCGTTGATTCGTGCCAATCTTTCTTTGCTTTGGAAGTCGTGTTTGAATTCCGTAACTCGTTCCATTGTCTATTCTCTCTTGCCTCGAAAGGTGAGCAATCACTCACGATTAACGTTCTTTTATTATTTAAATTTGATTTCATTTGAAATAGCAATTGAAATATGCTGCTGTAGTTATTTACATTGTTATATATGCTATTATCTATAACTGTTCACCTGTGACATCTGACACCAGTATCTAGTACTATATGCCTGTTATTACTATTATTTGTATCTGTTCACCTGTGACATCTGACACCAGTATCTAGTATTATATGCCTGTTATTACTATTATTTGTATCTGTTCACCTGTGACATCTGACACCCGTATCTGTTATTTATACTGGCGATATACCTGTGACATCTGACACCCGTATCTGTTATTTATACTGGTGATATATGCCTGTTGTTATATTTTTTTTAGTATCTGTTATCACCCTGCAAGTTCCCTGTTGGTATAGAATTCACTATGGGTTGAAATGATACATACCCGAACAGACTTTAGAATAGGAGAATCTCATTATGGGTTGAAATGATAAACCCAAGCGATTTCCATTTGAATTGAAATTGGGATTACGGGTCGACATGATATCTACCCGTATATATATAAATTTCGGATTGAAATGATAAATATCCGTATCACTTAACCATATGATAAAATATATACAAACACCGTTGGTCCATATATATATAAATATTTTGAAATTAAATTCTATGGTTTTGGAAAGAAATATATGGTTTTATTAAATGTTGAGCCTTAAATTATTATATATCAATGGAAATGATTTATATAGATTTAATAATGATATTTAATTTAATTAAGATTGATTAAATACATATAATATGGTTGAGTATTTAAATTTATGTTCCAAAATAGATTTTTGGTAAAAATTTGAATAAGTTAAGGTTAAAAAGATGATTTGAATTTAGTTGAAATTGTATTCAATAAAGAAATTTAGTTAATTAAACCGATTTGAAACTTATTGAAATTAAGATGTAAGATATGATTTATAACTTGAGTTTGATTTATAAGTAATCTAATGAATATTTCTTGTTTAAATAAATTTAAGGAAACATTTAGTAAAAATAAAATTTAAGGCTAGTTAGATGATATTGAATTTATTAAGTGAATATTACCTGATTAAATAATAAATAAAGTTAAATCAAGAGCTATATGAAATTGAAAAATCTAACTTTGAAAATGTTGAATATTAAAACTTTGAAATATATTGAAAAATAAACGGTATATTTAGAACTGAATTAAATTTATAAATTGAGCTTTGAATAAATTTGAATTTGGAATTTGAAGTTGATTTGAATCGATTTGCGAGACTTGAGAAAATTATAAATACTTTACTTTATAAATTATTTAATATATATATATATACTATTTTGGAAAATAGATATATTTGAAATGATATGATATTTGGGTTTTGAAGTATAAATTTAATTGAAATGACCACGGTGTTAAAAATGTATATTTCCACCTTGTAGATAGTTCTGAAGATCCTTAGAGGATGGTTATCCCAAACATCCTTTAAGTTACTCGTATTTCAGTTGATATTTCACTTGAGTTGGATTTATTTATATAAGAATGTTAATCCTGACTCGAGTGTTTTGTGTTTTGCTTTACGCTCGAGTCAGACCGAGTGATACAGCATCTGAGACTCACCTTTGGAGTTTGGAGCTTCCTTTGGAGATCCAACTATCGCCTCAGCTTTCAGCTCTTCTAGTTGATTCGTTCAGAGAAGTCATCTGTTGTACTGGAGACTTCACTACATTTGAGATATTCTGTTGTATTTTATTTAACTCTGATGTTTATATAGTAGCTTCATGAACTACTATTTTATCTATTCCGCTGCGTATTATTGTATTACTCTGTGTCTGTGATTCTGTGATTGATTTATTTACTGTATATTCTGAGTTTTGCCAAATTTAAATTAACAATCTGATATTTTGAATTATTCAAGTCGGACATGTGTGGATTTATTGTCGATTTGAATGGTCCAAAATAGCGGGTCGTTACATTTGGTATCAGAGCTTTGGCTCTAGGCAAACTTAGCATATATAGTAAATTTATTTACAGAATCACTTTCGTTTGGGTTTAACCTCTTCCTTTTGACTCGATTTCCTTTGAACTTTGGAACGTTCCCTACGGTTCCAAAATTCATTCTTGTCTCTCTCTATTGGTATTCTTTTGATTCTAGAGTATCCCATTACTCCACTTCGAATGATCTCTATAAGAATAGGCGATCCCACCGATCTTTGAATGATTTGTAAAGGGGTGGAACTCCTTTACAATTGGCATTGATTCACCAGAGATTTATATATCCCTCGGTTTTGATGTTACCATCTCTTGTTATGCCGAATTCTATCTCTGGCGATCGAATGTCGATTTGCCTTAGATTTCCGCATCGATTATATTCTTGAAGTCACGGTTGACCCGGTTAAGGTCGTCCGCGATGTATATAAGTGTATCCATCTTCTATTTTGAAATATAATTATCTCATCTTTGATCGAGCCTATCTTCGAATCACAATTCTATTTGATTAAGAGTTCCTCTAATTTGAATTTCTATCTTTGATTTGAAATCCATTCTTGAATCATCCTTTTGAAAAATCGGGTTTATTCGTATTTTGGAAATTGTTTTATATATCGAAATTTTTATAAGTATGATTATATTCTATATATAAAAGTGAAAATGTTTTCGATAAGGATTATATATACCTTTTAAAAATAAGAATTTGAATTTTTGAAAGGATTTGAAATTATATAAGAAATTGATTTATATAAAAATGATTTATAACTAAAGGATTTGAAATTTGAAATTCGAGAATTGAACTCCGGTATTTTGAAATTGGTTTTAAGATTTTGAAATATATAATAATAGTATGATTTAAAAATATTTTCCGAATAAGAAAAGTTTCAAATGATTTTAATGAGTTTCGAAGAAATTTCAAAAGAAGTTTGAGAAAATAGAAGTCCAGAACTCACTTATGTCGCTGGAAGATAATTTCGGTGATGAGTGCACGCATCATCGACATTGATTTTCGAGTTTCAGAGTGGGGGAGAGGCCACTTTAGTAGCATTGCTACGCGAGCGATTTTGCGAAACCAATTTTGATTTCAAATTCCGAAGTAAGATTTGATATTCGAAAGATATATGTATATATATATTTGAAATGATTTGAAGTAAGCCGGTGTTCATTCCTCGAGTTTTGGATTTGTTATAACCCTATCTATTAAAATTGATTTACTGATTTGTTGCTGATTTCCAACTCTTGAATTTGAAAATGATTTCTTCGACTATTTTGAAGTTCGAGTACTTCCAAATCAAGATTAACTTTTCAAAGCTAAGAAATTTTGAAAAGTATTTTTTGATAAAGTATATAAGTTTGTTTGAATGTTTAAGTATGTAGTAATATGATTTAATAAGTTGAAACTGTTTTGTTAAGTAAATGAATAAGGCAATTCTAAATTTTTCTAAATATGAAATTTAGATTTGAAATGCTTTGAAAAGAATTTGGTCTTCAAAATATTTTGAATAAAATCTAGTTTAAACGTTTAAGTTAGTAACCTCTTTATATAACTAAATATTTAACAAGTTGGAATAAATATATAAGTTGTACGTATGCTGTTCTATTCGCATAATTAATTTGATCCAGGTTTGAGTACACAAGTTCGAGGTGAGTTACACCATTTCGTGTTAGGATCTTTCATTCAATTCTTGACGGCGAATATTGGATATGGATTTGGGACTTGATTCTAGAATTCTCTATCATAGTATATGGCTATGCAAGGAGACGGATGGCTTCTAGTCGAGAAACCATATCGAAATCCGCATTAGGGAAGTCGAATGGACAATACTAGTTCGAAGGCGAACTTGTGTGATCGAGCGAGCGATCAAATGTGATTTTGCGAAATGATGACGTATGTACATCTTATATCCTAATATCATGGATATATTTTGACGCTGAAATTGAAAGCTGTCGAGTTAGAATATCTTTGCTTACTAAAAGAAAATTTCCAATTTAAATTACAAAGATATATAACCCAAAAAAGCAATGATATTCAATCCCATATAGCTCTTCATACAGCGAAATTTATTTTGTAAAATTTGATCCTTATATAAGATGGACCTTACGTAAGTATAAGATGATTTTGAAAACATTTGATTTTGGAAATGAATTGGTTGACTTAAATTATTGATTTGGAAATTTGGATTTATTTTCTAAATCTATTATTCTTGAAACTTAGAAACTAAAGATAATTAATTTGAGAAGAAATAATTTGGTGAAATTGTATATGATTTTGAAATTGAACTGATATTGAAACAAATTGAAATTTGAGAACCTTATGTTACTAAACACTTGATTTGGGAGTTGTCGAACTTATATAAAAATTGATTTGTATGAGTATGAAATTGATTTGAAAACTATAGATTTGAAAGGGTACTCAATTTGAAAGCGAAATCTTATATAATTGAAGTCTATATAAGTATGATTTGATATACTATTGATTTTGGAAAGTAATTGGTTTGAAAATTTAATCTTATATATAATGGATTTTATATAAGTACGATATTTGAAAGTGATTTGAAAGGTACTATATGATACATATTTTCGAAGTAAAGATTTGGAAAGTGCCTTCTGCTTGATATCCGATTTGTGGCCACATCTTGGATTCATTCTATCGATATTGTTCTCTCTGATTTTGGTTTTCCGGATATGATACTCGAGTGTCCTTCGAATTCCATGGCGTTACCCATGGTCTTATTTTTTCTCTCGTGACTGCATAGCGCAACTGCCTGGCTGAGTCTTGCCTAGGGGTACGGATTGTTTCCTGGGGGATCCAGGCGTAACCATTGTGTATCCTGCAATCTGTGTAGGTCGCGAATAGTAGTGCAAATGCTTGGCTGAGTCTTGCTTGGGGGTACAGATTGTTTCCTGAGGGATCCAGGCGTAACCATTGTGTATCCTGCATTCTACTAGTCATCATGGCGTAACTCGCAGGGCTGAGAAAGCTTACGGATATGGATTGTTTCCTGTTGGACCCAGGCGTAACCATTGTGTATCTGCGAACCATGGTTAGACAAAGGTTTTGTTTGTGTTTTTGATTGGATTGTACTTTCCATATCTGTTTTAAAAAAATTTTCCAGTATTTTCACTGGGTGTTGAAACAGGTCTACTAAGTACTTGGAGAATTCTAGTTTTGCGCCTGATCAACGCACTACCAGAGTCTACAAGAACAAGGATAAACTTGTTAAGACATCGAGTTATAAAAGTATTTTCGAAATAAAATTTGTTTCGTTATAAAAATATATTTTATTATAAAAGTATTTCTAACAAAGAAATTTTGTATTAATATTCGAAATTGAAATTCTAATGGTTTGAATTAATTATTCATGCCCGATATTATTCCTTTGAATCTACCTTATCTGCTCAGCTTTATTTATTCACCTATATTCTGTTTTCCAAGTCCTCCTTCTTTTCCTTGTTGACTATATCTTTTTTTTTTAATAATTATTGATTTCTTAATAATATTTGAAAAGTATCTTGAGATAAATTAATAAATTTATGAATTATGGATTTAATGTTTTCAAATAACTTCTGTGTAAATATAAGTAAAAATGTAAATAACTGTTTTCAAATAGTTGTTATATATTTATAAAGATATTATTTAAACATATAAAAGGTATTGATAAATGAGGCAAGAATTTACAAATGGATTTTTGAAAAGTATTAAAGTATTAAAGATAATTGATTGCAAATGAAGTTTTCAAATGAATATTTCAAGTAAAATTTATATAGTTTTAAATTAATTGTTTAATCTTAACCTTCAATCTATTTTTCTTTCTGGTTGTTTCTATTCTTCTACCTCCTTTCTTTTCGGGGACGAAAAGTTTTGAGTGGGGGAGAGCGTAACGACCCGTAAATTTTAATAATTTTTATGACGTAATTAATTGAAATTTTGTGAAATTTTAAACAATAAAATTTGAAAATAAAAATTTACTATTTGGAATACGTCTATTTTAATATAGCAACTGGTAAATTTTCATCTGATAATATTGAAGTTTATTTTCCTGTGAAATTTCATTTCAAATCAAACCGGTTAATAACAGTGACTTTAAAAGTTTTCCGAAACCAAAATATGTCAATAGGAGAAAATTTATTCAGATCATTCTGAATCAGACTGCGAAATTTGTTTTTCCAAATTTGGACTTCTACTGCTCCGTTTATCTTAATTCTGACCAAATAGCAGCATTTTCGGTACCGGTTATCGATTTTTGATCCGATGATCGTACCACCAATATCTGTATACCGTTTTGATCGTCTTATCGTGTTGATCTCCACAGTATATTCATTTCTGTATTTTGAGGTCCGGTACGCGACGGAAACAATAAAACTGTGTGTCGTATCGGTACCGAAATGGAGACTTTTAACTTACCGTGCCTTATCAAAATTCAAACGTGATGTCCAATCAATCAAGCAATTAATTGCTTTAAATATTTCAGTTGAATCAATCTGAGACTATTCCATTTCCTTTCTTTTTTTTCGGTTGCTTTTATTTATTTCTTACTCTGCCTAACATACGTTCAAAAGCTTACTTCTAGATCTGCATCTCACTTCTTAAAAATCTCTTCTCCCTTCCCATTCGTTCTCTGCCGAAACCCAAGAGCCTTCCCCATAAAACTTCTCCTCTCATGGCTGCCACCGGACCTCCACACACCTCCGTGCACGTGGTGCTGCCCCTCCCTCTGCCTTGCGTCACTGCTTCCATGCGTCATCCCATTCCATCTTCCCTTCACCGTGCTCCCTCATTTTTCCACGTCTATCACAAACGCAAGCCTTCGGCTGCATCCTCCTCAAACTGTGAGCAGCTTCTCCCCACTCCTATGAGCCAACACGTGACCACCGTGACCATCATGCAACTCGAGATCAACAGTCGAAATCCCCAGCCTCCTTGCTCCTCCCTTCGGCCGAACCTTTTTCCTAGGCCGAGCCTTCGAGCAACTAAGGGCGAGCCTTCTCTTTCTCTCTCTCGAAGGTATACGCTATTGTATTTGTTGTCTATATGTGTCGGTGGTCTATATATGTTATACATTGTATATTTATGTCAATATTAAATATGTTAGTATATACTTATATACAAGCTGCCGTGCTTTCTTTTGTTATATCTTATTGTTTAATATGCGAATAAGTATAAATCTGTTTTTCCAGTTTATAAAGAAGAAAGAATCTGTTACAAATATGTTAGTTTATATATTTATACTGTTAGTATATATATAAGTGTTGACTGGCTTTAGCCTATATATTAGTTTTATATTGTATAAGTTTAGAGATATAGTTTATATATTCACTGCTTTAGTTGATCTATAGTTATATGATCTGTTTTTATACTTGAGATTTTAAACAAGTTACGATATATAAATGTTTACATTTTAGCTTATATACATTATACCATAAGGTAATGTAACCTATGTATTTGTTTTATTTAATATTGTTTTAAATCGTTATATATATGCGTGAGTCACGTATTCTCATATTGGGTTGTATGTATACATATTAATTGATGTGTAAAGTTTCTGTAAAGTTAGTACTTATAACAATAGTGCATATAATAGTATACATACAATATAGTAGTTTTAAGAAGTGATTTCATGTACTGTAATTTTAATATAATACATATGTTTAATTATATGTGTTAAATTCAGTAATGACCTTGAAATATATAAGGAAGTTGATTTTAATATATGTATATATGTTACAGTACAGTATTGTGTCAGGAAGTATTATATATATATATATATAGTTTTAAATATAACATATAGGGTTTATATATATATATATATCAGTTTTAAACTTTTGGTTTGTTGGTTGATTTTTTTAAGTTGTAAAAATTTATTATTATATATATATGTTTGACTTTGATATTTGAGTTTTAATTTAAAACGATGGATTTTGAATTTACATATATATTTAATTTAATATACGTTTGAATCTAGAATTTAATATATATATATATAGTTAGGTATAGTTATATATATATATATATATAAGTCCACTTATATCAATCATCTTCATCGATCCAGTTCTGATTTGAATTTCGTCTATTCCTATTTATCAGATTTGATCGTTGATTCGTGCCAATCTTGCTTTGCTTTGGAAGTCGTGTTTGAATTCCGTAACTCGTTCCATTGTCTATTCTCTCTTGCCTCGAAAGGTGAGCAATCACTCACGATTAACGTTCTTTTATTATTTAAATTTGATTTCATTTGAAATAGCAATTGAAATATGCTGCTGTAGTTATTTACATTGTTATATATGCTATTATCTATAACTGTTCACCTGTGACATCTAACACCAGTATCTAGTACTATATGCCTGTTATTACTATTATTTGTATCTGTTCACCTGTGACATCTGACACCAGTATCTAGTATTATATGCCTGTTATTACTATTATTTGTATCTGTTCACCTGTGACATTTGACACCCGTATCTGTTATTTATACTGGTGATATACCTGTGACATCTGACACCCGTATCTGTTATTTATACTGGTGATATATGCCTGTTGTTATATATTTTTTAGTATCTGTTATCACCCTGCAAGTTCCCTGTTAGTATAGAATTCACTATGGGTTGAAATGATACATACCCGAACGGACTTTAGAATAGGAGAATTTCGTTATGGGTTGAAATGATAAACCCAAGCGATTTCCATTTGAATTGAAATTGGGATTACGGGTCGACATGATATCTACCCGTATATATTTAAATTTCGGATTGAAATGATAAATATCCGTATCACTTAACCATATGATAAAATATATACAAACACCGTTGGTCCATATATATATATAAATATTTTGAAATTGAATTCTATGGTTTTGGAAAGAAATATATGGTTTTATTAAATGTTGAGCCTTAAATTATTATATATCAATGGAAATGATTTATATAGATTTAATAATGATATTTAATTTAATTAAGATTGATTAAATACATATAATATGGTTGAGTATTTAAATTTATGTTCCAAAATAGATTTTTGGTAAAAATTTGAATAAGTTAAGGTTAAAAAGATGATTTGAATTTAGTTGAAATTGTATTCAATAAAGAAATTTAGTTAATTAAACCGATTTGAAACTTATTGAAATTAAGATGTAAGATATGATTTATAACTTGAGTTTGATTTATAAGTAATCTAATGAATATTTCTTGTTTAAATAAATTTAAGGAAACATTTAGTAAAAATAAAATTTAAGGCTAGTTAGATGATATTGAATTTATTAAGTGAATATTCCCTGATTAAATAATAAATAAAGTTAAATCAAGAGCTATATGAAATTGAAAAATCTAACTTTGAAAATGTTGAATATTAAAACTTTGAAATATATTGAAAAATAAATGGTATATTTAGAACTGAATTAAATTGATAAATTGAGCTTTGAATAAATTTGAATTTGGAATTTGAAGTTGATTTGCGAGACTTGAGAAAATTATAAATACTTTACTTTATAAATTATTTAATATATATATATACTATTTTGGAAAATAGATATATTTGAAATGAAATGATATTTGGGTTTTGAAGTATAAATTTAATTGAAATGACCACGGTGTTAAAAATGTATATTTCCACCTTGTAGATAGTTCTGAAGATCCTTAGAGGATGGTTATCCCAAACATCCTTTAAGTTACTCGTATTTCAGTTGATATTTCACTTGAGTTGGATTTATTTATATAAGAATGTTAATCCTGACTCGAGTGTTTTGTGTTTTGCTTTACGCTCGGGTCAGACCGAGTGATACAGCATCTGAGACTCGCCTTTAGAGTTTGGAGCTTCCTTTGGAGATTCAACTATCGCCTCAGCTTTCAGCTCTTCTAGTTGATTCGTTCAGAGAAGTCATCTGTTGTACTGGAGACTTCACTACATTTGAGATATTCTGTTGTATTTTATTTAACTCTGATGTTTATATAGTAGCTTCATGAACTACTATTTTATCTATTCCGCTGCGTATTATTGTATTACTCTGTGTCTGTGATTCTATGATTGATTTATTTACTGTATATTCTGAGTTTTGCCAAATTTAAATTAACAATCTGATATTTTGAATTATTCAAGTCGGACATGTGTGGATTTATTGTCGATTTGAATGGTCCAAAATAGCGGGTCGTTACAGGATAAAAACCAGGATTGGGTTAAGATTAAAAAGTATGGTTTGGGATATTTGTGATTTCAAAATGGTTTGAAATAAATAACGGGTGTTAAAAATTCTGAAATCCTTATTTAAATATTTAGAGATCATCAGGAGATAAGTTATAAACTTATAAATGGTGAATGATTTTTAAGGAAAAATATGTGGATTGAATTTTGGAATTAAATTTAAAGTGAAAATGTTAAAATGAAATTTAACTTAGATTGAGTTGAAGAAATTAAATTTTTGAAATTTAATTGATTGGGTTTGAATTGAATTAATAGGGTGCATTAATGAAATTCGAATTTAACTTTAAAATTGAACGAATTGAATAAAAATATACTTGGCTAAATAAAAATATATAATCTCGAGTTAAAATAGAATGTGAATATATTCAGGTATAAAATTGATGGAGAAGTGGAAGATAAGTTGTGTGACTTATAAAAAGTTAAAAATTGAAATAGAAAAAACCAAAATAAAATTGTTTGATATTTTGGGTAAAGGGAATAAAAATCCAAACTAGAGTTATAAAATAAAATTGAACTCAAGTAAAACAATTGAAGTGATTTTTGAAATAAAAATCAAATATTGATTTAAAAATTGGAAGTGAGCTAATTGGCTAAATAAATTAGTTGATTGAATATGTTAATGGAATTTAACTTGGTTAAATAAAATTGGATTGTTAATTAAAAATGGATTTTTGAAAAGAAGCTTGAGTTATGAATAAAATTCAACACATGTTGCAAGTGAATTAGATATGATTGAAATGTTGCCGAATGAAATGGGATTGGATTAAAATAGAAATGGTTTGAGTTGCAAATAAATCCAATTTGAATATGAATAAATTAAATATGGCCTTGGATATTTTTTAATGAATTCGAATATGGGAATTAAAATTAAAATGGATGAAGTGAATGAATTAATAAAATTTATTAGTAAATGGAATGTGATTTGATTGAATAAGTGTAACGACCCCGAAATTTAAATTTATTTAAATTTATAATTAAATGAATTCTTGAGTTAAATTTATGATTAAATAAATTTTAGATAAAAAATTTGTAAATTTAATTGATAAATTGAGAGCGAGTTTCCCCGATATCCAAGTATATTCTGTATAAATCATTTGAGATTAAAATATTGTAAATAGTGTATATGTGAGTAAATTTGAAATAATATATATTTGTATATATAGGTGATTTGAATCTTTGATAAATGGTTTAATAAATAATATTAAGTTAAAATAGAAGTAAATGTTTGAAATAGAATAAATTAGAAATTCAATTTTATTGTAAAGTAATAAAATAACAAATACAAGTAAATATAAATACGAAGCAAAATTATAAACATCTTTCATTCGAATGTAATATGTAAAACAACATTTAATTCATTTATATTTGTACAAAATTAAATGAAACAAACATATAAAGTAAACACAATTATTTAAAAACCTAAAGACAAATGAAAGCACCAGGTTTGTGTAAAATAAAAATAAAAGAATAAAAGAGTAAGGCCTGTAGGCAGTTATGTAGAACAAGCAAGAAACAAAGTAATCTCAATATCACTTCAGCCGAGCTAAAAATTACAGGCAAGCATAAACAAGTTGTACAAAGCAGATTATATCACATATATAAAATATTATCATCTCAGCCGAGTTAAAGCAAGAGTAGGCAAGAAGAAAAGAAAAATAAATATCATAAGGGAACAACAAGTACTCAGGCATTTAATGCCTTCACCTTAGTACACAATATAATATGCATATCAGCCGAAATCTTGTTTATCAAACAAAGAAAAATGAGGAAAAATCTCTGAAATGATAGTACAAAGAAAATATGATACCCTGTAAACTATCTTCCATTTATCAATCCCCACTTCAGTATTCGTTCCATTCTAAACTGGAAAAAGAAAAAAAAAGAAACTAAAGTAAATATCACCCAAAGCTACAACTTGAACAACATCATTCTCTTCAATCTGGAATTGTTACTGCATGCAAAATCTAAACAACAAAGCAACTCGAGTTTTATCAAAACAAAGAAGATTGGCAATTCAGTTTCAAGTTTTCAAAACAGTTTTCAAAGTTAAGGCTTCAGCTTATATCTTCTCAAGCCTGAGTCAATTCAAGTGCTTTGTTCTTTCTTTTAACCACGGTGAGCAACTTTAATTTTTTTTTTACCAGTTCTTTGAATCCTATGCCTGTGAATCTGTGAATTTTCTTGATGAGATGGCTTGTTGTTATTGATAAGTGCCTGTATGTATAGATCTACATATAAGTTATGTTTGCATACCTGAATGGGTTGTGAGCATAGGGAAAGATATCCCTCTGTTCTTAATATACAGGGTTTTAAAACCTGTTTACAAAGAAAAATCCATATCTCTTAAACCAATCAATACCAAATATGAATCTCAAAACGAAAAGTGATTATAATGTTGCAATATCAATTTTAAAAATAGTCATAAGTATGGTTATGGGATAAAATTTTGGGAATTTGAAAATTACAGTGATAAACAAATTTTTATCAAAAATCCAAGTATCAAGATTTTAAATTGCAGTTATATGTTTGGATTCGCACTTGAATATTATGAATTTTGATAACCAATTTGAGATTTTTAAGTCTATATACACTGAGATATTTCAAATTGAACGGAAAGCGCATTTTTGTGGTTTGCCGTTGATCGGCGACAAATGAGATGTCGCGTTTGATGGTGAAGGAGGCTGGTGGATAGGTGATTATCAGAAAAATATTCATTTGAATTCTAGTTCGCCGTGGAGATCACGAAATGTTGATTTAGGGTTTGTATGGCAGTTGTGATAGTCAAAGCTTTCGAATCAAATTCGCTATCAGGGATGAATCGAGTGCTGCCGCACCCACGGAAATCGAAGTGTCGATGAAGGGAGCTGCTCTGGTCAAGGTGGTGGGGTTGCAGGTGGTTGCTATCGTCGGCGGCGAAGTGATTAGCTTCGTTTTGTTTTTGTTCCAGTTCGACAGAGTGCTCAAATTTCGATCTAGTGATGGTTTTGTAATTTGAATCGCTGGAATAGTTTAGGGTGGTCATTGATGACCTGAGAGCAATCACGAAGTTGATGGGAGGTGAGTTGGTTGCCTGTATACGTGCACGCGTGCACGTTAATGTCCAGTGGAAATTTAGGCTTTGGGGAAGAAGGATGGTCTCTGGGTTGTCCTCGCGTGGATGAGTGGGCGACTCGAAGCAGTTGAAGAAATGAGTAACTCGAAGTGGAGCTCGGGTTTGTGGGTGATTTGCTCGAAGCGGGGGAGATGTGACTCGAAGCCATCTGGAAGTTATCTCGGGTAGTTTAGCTACAGGTTTTAAAACCTGTAAGTTTGATAAAACTTAAATCTGGATTTTTAAAATATAAAATAGGTATTCAAACTAAGTTTAAATCAAAATTTAGTTTGGGTCCGAATAAAGTTGCATCTCAGTTTTAAATATAAGATAAAGTTTTTAAATTAGATTACCTGTAACAACTTTAAAGGGTTTAAAGGTAAATCGGAAACAAAATGTTCAAGTTAATTACTTAAGTTTAAATTAATAATCACTTGACGATTTTGAAAATAAAAATTACTTAGAGAAGTAATGAATAAATAATTACTGAATGAAATTAATTAAATGATAATTTAAAATGTGGATTAATTATTTGTTAATAAATCAAAGGATTAATTAATAATGACAATTAATTAAGATTAATTTAATAATTAAAGATTAATTGATTCATTGATTTAAGAAGTGATTAGTTAATAATTAAGGGTTAACTAATAAATTTGAAAGAAAGATTTTCAAATAATTTGTAATTAAATTATGATAATTAACCGGATTAGTAATTGATACATCCGATTTAAATTTATCAGATAATTAAATTATCTTACTTAAGGATGTTTGGATTCTATTGGATGACTTGATTGTTTGATATTTTCCGATATATGATGCTTTGTGATACACCCTGACTTGTATTGTGATCTATGATAAATTATCTGTGATGTAATCTATTATCTGTGATATATATCTGTGATCTATACGATAAGCGATATAGTTTATATCGTTTATCAACTATATTCTGTATTTTGATCCGTGATGATTGATTGATGTTGCACTACTGTGTATAACCCCTGGACTACACCATACACACACAAATATGGATTTCACGTGGAAATCGGTTAAGTCACAGATAATTTAAATTTGATATTTTTGAAATTGAAATTTTAATTTCAATTGATTTTGAAATTGGAAATTCGGGTTTAAAGTGAAAAGGTATTTGAAATGGAATTTCAAAGATAAAAGCTATTTTGAATAACTTAATCGAGTTTTGAAAATTTAAATAATTTGATTTCAATTTGAATTCAAGTTGGGAATTGAATTCTATGATTTGAAACGAGGGATTAAGGATGATATAAATGTGTTTATATGAAGTTAAACCATTTAAAAGTAAAGTTTTGGGAATTTGAATTTAACCCAAGGATTTCAACTCGTATGAATGAATTAGATTTCCGAAATGAAAACTGTTGTTTTCAAATGATAAAAGCTTTCAGATAAGAAATGAAATTCCAGTTTAATTAAAGGAATTTCAAGATTGAATTGAAAAATGATTTTTCCAAGTTATAAATGAATTCTTTTTTTAAAGCTATGAATTGAATCTGTTTATTTTTAACAGATTTAGAATGATGATTTATTTAACCCATTCGAAATGGAATTGTTTTGAAAGCTATTAGTTAAATCTTTGATTTAAAGATTTAACGAATTAATCACACTGAAATGGAAATCGATTTGGAAAATCTGTGAATGAATCTTTGTGAAATTAAGTGAACTTTGTGAATTTAATCTTTTTGTTTAAAAAGATTAAAATGGTAACTTGTTTAAACCATTTGAAGAAAGATTTTTGGGTAATAAGTTGTGACTTAATTGAAATCCCAATATCCATATGTTTTGAATATTGCGCTCATTATTCGGGTTAGCCGGGAAAGGACCTTTGGGTCATATAACCCATTCCGAATAGTGATACGTCGTATATGGATGGCATTTGAAGACCGGTGGTGAAGACCGGATATTTTTCGAAAATGAAAGGACAACCTGTCGAATGTCTCTGCACTGAGTTGCTCCGGTATAGAGATTTATATCACTCTTTTGTGACGGGAAGTCCGGACGTGATTGGAAATTACCCGGAATTGCAAGGGCTTCGTAAGAAGTGCCTTCGGTTCTGTTCGAACCCGGAACAGACTTGTATGGATACATGTCTGACATTACACTTTGAGATATAAAGCCGATTTCTTTCAAATACATTTCTGTTTGGTGGCGGAGAATTTATTCTCTTAGCTTAACACCCTTCTCTGAGACGTACGAGCTCAGAGGTTATGTAGTTGAAATTTATCAGCGATATATCCCAATTTGGTAATGTGGCATGCTGAGTGTTGCTGTGAAATGATCAGTGTTTGATCATTTGCGATATGATCATTTGTTTGATCTTATATCTTTGTGATCATAGGTTGATCATTTATTTGACCCGAAGCATGGCTTTGTGTACAAAGCGTAGCTTTGTGGACGAGACTTCGTCGAGCCTCACACCCCGGAAATGGTCAAAACAGGAAGGATGCAGCAAGGTTCTAGGGAGTAGCGCCCCTTAGTGTATGTCATTCCTTCTGGATAAAGGTGGTATCATGGTATGGAGCCCAGATACTTAACCTCTGTGGTTACTGCATTATTATTATTATGTGGTTGTTGGAAATCGAGGATCCTCGGGAAGATCGGTGACGATCGGGGGATGACATACGCGTGTCAGTAGTTACCTACTTTTGCAGAGGTAACCCGGCCTTGTGTTGGCAGAGATCTAACCGTAATGTTAGGTTATTTCTCGGGTCGTCTATTCCAGGGACGTACCCATCGTGGAAAAGGAAGTTCCTTAGCCTGACCATTTGTTGGAAATCCAATGAAACAATACGAACCCTGTACGGTGTTAGTTGTATTACCTGCCATGGAATGTGGCGGTAACCTGCTATTGAACATGGTAGCTATAGTAGGCATACGATAATGGTCGTATGTTGGCTAAGATTAATATTGTACTTTCGAAATACTTTCTACACTATGCACTAATAATAATATCAAAAGTGATTTGATTTTGCGTAGTAAGCATCTTTGACTATCATAAGAAGAAATCTCCTCCAATTCTGCGTTTGCATTGTGTGTGTGGTGGGAGGTCTTATGGTAGTTTCATTTTCTAAAAGCATTGCGAATTGACTTCAAATTCTTTTGCTATTTGTTTTTTTTAAGATAAACTGTTTTTGTTGCTCACACCAGTCTTGCTATATTACAGCATGATAGGGGGTTCTCGCTTCGCGGTTAGGTGGCGAACGGGAGACTCTTACCCCTACATGTCCCTGAGAGGGATGGGTTGGTTAGGCAGATGCCGTGACAGTCGAGAGGCTGGCCGTAAAAGTAAATGCGAGGTGCCAGTGTAAGCCACGGTGGGACTGGGATGGTTGCAAAGCCTACCGGTGGCCGCTGTCTGTGGATCGTTACATTTGGTATCAGAGCTAAGGTTGAACTTTAGCTCAGGAGTATAACACGTTAAGTAGCTCATTAGAGATAGAGTAAAGTAAACTCTAGAATGAGTAATCCTTAAGATATCTGTCCGTACGCCTCAGTAAATTCTCTTGCTATCCACTGATAGTAAGTATGAGTGCAAGAAGAGGACGAGATAGGGGACAAGGGAATCCGACTATAAATGGTCAATACCCTACGACAGTGGAAACAACTTTCTCTATCAATTTTCTTTGATTCGTTTCCAAATTCTTTTGATTCCTTCGTATCAGCTACAAGAAGAAGTTTCGATGTGATGATGGCTCTACGAATCGTTGTAGGAAATTTTTACTTCGTATTTCATCGGTTTCTTATCAGCTTTTTGGATTTAAACCTTAATGAATTTGAAATTGGAATTTTGAATTGAGTTAAATCGATTAAAAGAATATGAAGCTAAATTTGAATAGTATCGACAAAACGATTTCGTTTAAAACCAAATTTGAAATTCTATTAAAATTTCTATGAATACCGAAGTCCGAAGAGGGATAAATTGGTATATATTCTGAGATATTCCGACTTGAATTCGGAATCCGTATCTTGTGTTTGAGGAGTTATAGGAGATCGAATCTGTCTATCTCTCTTGTTTTCGTGCCTGCGAATTTCGAGGACGAAATTCTTTTAAGGGGGGAAATTTGTAACGACCCCGAAATTTAAATTTATTTAAATTTATAATTAAATGAATTCTTGAGTTAAATTTATGATTAAATAAATTTTAGATAAAAAATTTGTAAATTTAATTGATAAATTGAGAGCGAGTTTCCCCGATATCCAAGTATATTCTGTATAAATCATTTGAGATTAAAATATTGTAAATAGTGTATATGTGAGTAAATTTGAAATAATATATATTTGTATATATAGGTGATTTGAATCTTTGATAAATGGTTTAATAAATAATATTAAGTTAAAATAGAAGTAAATGTTTGAAATAGAATAAATTAGAAATTCAATTTTATTGTAAAGTAATAAAATAACAAATACAAGTAAATATAAATACGAAGCAAAATTATAAACATCTTTCATTCGAATGTAATATGTAAAACAACATTTAATTCATTTATATTTGTACAAAATTAAATGAAACAAACATATAAAGTAAACACAATTATTTAAAAACCTAAAGACAAATGAAAGCACCAGGTTTGTGTAAAATAAAAATAAAAGAATAAAAGAGTAAGGCCTGTAGGCAGTTATGTAGAACAAGCAAGAAACAAAGTAATCTCAATATCACTTCAGCCGAGCTAAAAATTACAGGCAAGCATAAACAAGTTGTACAAAGCAGATTATATCACATATATAAAATATTATCATCTCAGCCGAGTTAAAGCAAGAGTAGGCAAGAAGAAAAGAAAAATAAATATCATAAGGGAACAACAAGTACTCAGGCATTTAATGCCTTCACCTTAGTACACAATATAATATGCATATCAGCCGAAATCTTGTTTATCAAACAAAGAAAAATGAGGAAAAATCTCTGAAATGATAGTACAAAGAAAATATGATACCCTGTAAACTATCTTCCATTTATCAATCCCCACTTCAGTATTCGTTCCATTCTAAACTGGAAAAAGAAAAAAAAAGAAACTAAAGTAAATATCACCCAAAGCTACAACTTGAACAACATCATTCTCTTCAATCTGGAATTGTTACTGCATGCAAAATCTAAACAACAAAGCAACTCGAGTTTTATCAAAACAAAGAAGATTGGCAATTCAGTTTCAAGTTTTCAAAACAGTTTTCAAAGTTAAGGCTTCAGCTTATATCTTCTCAAGCCTGAGTCAATTCAAGTGCTTTGTTCTTTCTTTTAACCACGGTGAGCAACTTTAATTTTTTTTTTTACCAGTTCTTTGAATCCTATGCCTGTGAATCTGTGAATTTTCTTGATGAGATGGCTTGTTGTTATTGATAAGTGCCTGTATGTATAGATCTACATATAAGTTATGTTTGCATACCTGAATGGGTTGTGAGCATAGGGAAAGATATCCCTCTGTTCTTAATATACAGGGTTTTAAAACCTGTTTACAAAGAAAAATCCATATCTCTTAAACCAATCAATACCAAATATGAATCTCAAAACGAAAAGTGATTATAATGTTGCAATATCAATTTTAAAAATAGTCATAAGTATGGTTATGGGATAAAATTTTGGGAATTTGAAAATTACAGTGATAAACAAATTTTTATCAAAAATCCAAGTATCAAGATTTTAAATTGCAGTTATATGTTTGGATTCGCACTTGAATATTATGAATTTTGATAACCAATTTGAGATTTTTAAGTCTATATACACTGAGATATTTCAAATTGAACGGAAAGCGCATTTTTGTGGTTTGCCGTTGATCGGCGACAAATGAGATGTCGCGTTTGATGGTGAAGGAGGCTGGTGGATAGGTGATTATCAGAAAAATATTCATTTGAATTCTAGTTCGCCGTGGAGATCACGAAATGTTGATTTAGGGTTTGTATGGCAGTTGTGATAGTCAAAGCTTTCGAATCAAATTCGCTATCAGGGATGAATCGAGTGCTGCCGCACCCACGGAAATCGAAGTGTCGATGAAGGGAGCTGCTCTGGTCAAGGTGGTGGGGTTGCAGGTGGTTGCTATCGTCGGCGGCGAAGTGATTAGCTTCGTTTTGTTTTTGTTCCAGTTCGACAGAGTGCTCAAATTTCGATCTAGTGATGGTTTTGTAATTTGAATCGCTGGAATAGTTTAGGGTGGTCATTGATGACCTGAGAGCAATCACGAAGTTGATGGGAGGTGAGTTGGTTGCCTGTATACGTGCACGCGTGCACGTTAATGTCCAGTGGAAATTTAGGCTTTGGGGAAGAAGGATGGTCTCTGGGTTGTCCTCGCGTGGATGAGTGGGCGACTCGAAGCAGTTGAAGAAATGAGTAACTCGAAGTGGAGCTCGGGTTTGTGGGTGATTTGCTCGAAGCGGGGGAGATGTGACTCGAAGCCATCTGGAAGTTATCTCGGGTAGTTTAGCTACAGGTTTTAAAACCTGTAAGTTTGATAAAACTTAAATCTGGATTTTTAAAATATAAAATAGGTATTCAAACTAAGTTTAAATCAAAATTTAGTTTGGGTCCGAATAAAGTTGCATCTCAGTTTTAAATATAAGATAAAGTTTTTAAATTAGATTACCTGTAACAACTTTAAAGGGTTTAAAGGTAAATCGGAAACAAAATGTTCAAGTTAATTACTTAAGTTTAAATTAATAATCACTTGACGATTTTGAAAATAAAAATTACTTAGAGAAGTAATGAATAAATAATTACTGAATGAAATTAATTAAATGATAATTTAAAATGTGGATTAATTATTTGTTAATAAATCAAAGGATTAATTAATAATGACAATTAATTAAGATTAATTTAATAATTAAAGATTAATTGATTCATTGATTTAAGAAGTGATTAGTTAATAATTAAGGGTTAACTAATAAATTTGAAAGAAAGATTTTCAAATAATTTGTAATTAAATTATGATAATTAACCGGATTAGTAATTGATACATCCGATTTAAATTTATCAGATAATTAAATTATCTTACTTAAGGATGTTTGGATTCTATTGGATGACTTGATTGTTTGATATTTTCCGATATATGATGCTTTGTGATACACCCTGACTTGTATTGTGATCTATGATAAATTATCTGTGATGTAATCTATTATCTGTGATATATATCTGTGATCTATACGATAAGCGATATAGTTTATATCGTTTATCAACTATATTCTGTATTTTGATCCGTGATGATTGATTGATGTTGCACTACTGTGTATAACCCCTGGACTACACCATACACACACAAATATGGATTTCACGTGGAAATCGGTTAAGTCACAGATAATTTAAATTTGATATTTTTGAAATTGAAATTTTAATTTCAATTGATTTTGAAATTGGAAATTCGGGTTTAAAGTGAAAAGGTATTTGAAATGGAATTTCAAAGATAAAAGCTATTTTGAATAACTTAATCGAGTTTTGAAAATTTAAATAATTTGATTTCAATTTGAATTCAAGTTGGGAATTGAATTCTATGATTTGAAACGAGGGATTAAGGATGATATAAATGTGTTTATATGAAGTTAAACCATTTAAAAGTAAAGTTTTGGGAATTTGAATTTAACCCAAGGATTTCAACTCGTATGAATGAATTAGATTTCCGAAATGAAAACTGTTGTTTTCAAATGATAAAAGCTTTCAGATAAGAAATGAAATTCCAGTTTAATTAAAGGAATTTCAAGATTGAATTGAAAAATGATTTTTCCAAGTTATAAATGAATTCTTTTTTTAAAGCTATGAATTGAATCTGTTTATTTTTAACAGATTTAGAATGATGATTTATTTAACCCATTCGAAATGGAATTGTTTTGAAAGCTATTAGTTAAATCTTTGATTTAAAGATTTAACGAATTAATCACACTGAAATGGAAATCGATTTGGAAAATCTGTGAATGAATCTTTGTGAAATTAAGTGAACTTTGTGAATTTAATCTTTTTGTTTAAAAAGATTAAAATGGTAACTTGTTTAAACCATTTGAAGAAAGATTTTTGGGTAATAAGTTGTGACTTAATTGAAATCCCAATATCCATATGTTTTGAATATTGCGCTCATTATTCGGGTTAGCCGGGAAAGGACCTTTGGGTCATATAACCCATTCCGAATAGTGATACGTCGTATATGGATGGCATTTGAAGACCGGTGGTGAAGACCGGATATTTTTCGAAAATGAAAGGACAACCTGTCGAATGTCTCTGCACTGAGTTGCTCCGGTATAGAGATTTATATCACTCTTTTGTGACGGGAAGTCCGGACGTGATTGGAAATTACCCGGAATTGCAAGGGCTTCGTAAGAAGTGCCTTCGGTTCTGTTCGAACCCGGAACAGACTTGTATGGATACATGTCTGACATTACACTTTGAGATATAAAGCCGATTTCTTTCAAATACATTTCTGTTTGGTGGCGGAGAATTTATTCTCTTAGCTTAACACCCTTCTCTGAGACGTACGAGCTCAGAGGTTATGTAGTTGAAATTTATCAGCGATATATCCCAATTTGGTAATGTGGCATGCTGAGTGTTGCTGTGAAATGATCAGTGTTTGATCATTTGCGATATGATCATTTGTTTGATCTTATATCTTTGTGATCATAGGTTGATCATTTATTTGACCCGAAGCATGGCTTTGTGTACAAAGCGTAGCTTTGTGGACGAGACTTCGTCGAGCCTCACACCCCGGAAATGGTCAAAACAGGAAGGATGCAGCAAGGTTCTAGGGAGTAGCGCCCCTTAGTGTATGTCATTCCTTCTGGATAAAGGTGGTATCATGGTATGGAGCCCAGATACTTAACCTCTGTGGTTACTGCATTATTATTATTATGTGGTTGTTGGAAATCGAGGATCCTCGGGAAGATCGGTGACGATCGGGGGATGACATACGCGTGTCAGTAGTTACCTACTTTTGCAGAGGTAACCCGGCCTTGTGTTGGCAGAGATCTAACCGTAATGTTAGGTTATTTCTCGGGTCGTCTATTCCAGGGACGTACCCATCGTGGAAAAGGAAGTTCCTTAGCCTGACCATTTGTTGGAAATCCAATGAAACAATACGAACCCTGTACGGTGTTAGTTGTATTACCTGCCATGGAATGTGGCGGTAACCTGCTATTGAACATGGTAGCTATAGTAGGCATACGATAATGGTCGTATGTTGGCTAAGATTAATATTGTACTTTCGAAATACTTTCTACACTATGCACTAATAATAATATCAAAAGTGATTTGATTTTGCGTAGTAAGCATCTTTGACTATCATAAGAAGAAATCTCCTCCAATTCTGCGTTTGCATTGTGTGTGTGGTGGGAGGTCTTATGGTAGTTTCATTTTCTAAAAGCATTGCGAATTGACTTCAAATTCTTTTGCTATTTGTTTTTTTTAAGATAAACTGTTTTTGTTGCTCACACCAGTCCCATGACTGATCCGGAGTTTATTGTTTCTTTCCTAAACTCTGGGTGCTCAAAAATTTTCTACACGAGCAGTCTAGAGTTGGGTTTTTCAGATAGTCAGATTAGTAGATTTTCTGGAGCTAGTTCAGTCTTTGGATCAGACTGCACTTGCTTATCTTTGTGGCTCGTTACTGGGAGTTCGAGCTATTTCTGGATTGGTGCTTTGAAGATGAAGATTATCCGCTGCTGATGTTATCGTTTTCTTTCCGCTGCTATTTGTTGTATCATATCTCTGATGTATATAGATATTCATTGTATCATCATTGTTTCTGGATATTGTATCAGATGTTGTATATCTATATTCTTTTTCTTTTCCGCTGTGTTATTTACTTAATGTTGTTATAAGCTCCGGCGACTCGGATTTGAACGGTCGAATCTACTGCATTCGAGTACGATGTAAAGTATGGATGTTGATTTTCGAGCGCGAAAATCCGTATCGTTACAATAAGAATCAAATTTAAGTGGAAATGAAATGTTGCAAAAAGAAATGAACTTAAGTTATTGGTTAAGATGATTGAAATAACTAACTTAAGTTAATATTTAATAGAAGCTTGGCTTCAAATAAATTTGTAAAACGGCCATTAAATAAAATAGCATGGAATGCAAAATGAATTGATCTAGAATCAATTAGAAATGGAATGTGATTAAATAAGTGTATAGAAATCAAATTGATTTTAAAGGAATTGAATTTATAAAAATAAATGATTGAAATCAATTGAAAATGGCTATAAACTTAAATGGTTATTTTATCAAATAAGTGTCGTCGAATTTGTATGGAAATAAATTGTCGTTTGATGAAAACGGAGTAAATAAGATTGTACAAATCAAATAGAAGCGAATAAATTGATTTTTGAATCAATTTGGTACGGTATAAGTTTGTTTGGTTTAAAAATAAATGGAATGCATGTAAAGTGAGTTGTAAATCACTTAAATGGAATGGAATGATATGAGAATCGAGTGAAAGCAAATTGAATTAGTATTGAAACCTTAAAGTTGCTTATGGATAATTGTTTAGTATGCATTGCTTGTGAAATCCATGTGTTTGGCTATTTTAAATAAGTGAAATGTTATCAAATTTCATATATTGGTACTTACATGTTTAAGTTGAGTAAGTACAGGTACCTGGAGGTTGTTTTGGCTGGATTTTGGTCGCGCTAATTGCAAAATAAATAAGCCGCTTGCTTAAAAACGCTAAATAAAGGTACGCCTACACAATAAAAGAATGAAAATATAAAATATTGTTATATATTTTGTTTTCCGACCATGTGGGTCGATATATATTTTTTATCTCTCTTGTCATATTGCAAAAGGTCCTCCGTACAAGGGAGACTCTGTCAAAAAAATTCGGAAATTTAGGGAGTTAGAATTTTTTTGGAAATTTTGTATTAAGGACGAATTGATTTCAAATTGGATTTGAAAATAAAGGATTTTGGAATTAGAATTGAAACTAGTTGTTTTGGTTGGAATTAAAGGATTTGAAAGTGAAATATCGAGTTTTCACTAAGTGGGGTTTTGGATAAGTAAATAGGTTTGGAGCATTTTCCTGCCTTAGCAAATTTCGGGGACGAAATTCTTTTAAGGGGGAAGGAATGGAACGATCCGGATTTTTCAACGGTGAATTGTGCATATTTAAATGGTTTTAAATATTTAATTTGAATTATAAATTGATTTTTGGATATGAAAATTTGGCTTTTTATTATAAAATCAATTCGGGATTTAAGTATAGCGATTTAAATTGGATAATTTAATTATTTAATAATTGAATACTGTGTAATTATTGTATCATGGGTTTTAAGCCCGATAAAAATAATTTAAAGGCTTGTAAAATTTATATTTATAAAAATGAAGATAATAAATGTTTTAAAATTGAATTTAAAAGTGGTCTGTTCATTTTTTTTAAAATAGCTCGTTCAAATTGACATTTAAAAATAGCCTTCCGAGGCACAGTCTTGGAATTCGACGAAACCAGTTCCATTGGATCCGTAATATTGTATTATTATCGGATTTCAAATTTCATAGTGTCTGGAGTTATCGTTTGGCCGTACGGTATATAAACGCGTTGAAAATATATTGAAATTTAATATAAATAATTGGTTCCAAAAAGCTATCTTCTCCATACGATCGAATTGGAACTCGAAACATTTTCCATTGCGTTCGAAATAGGGGTATAACATTATGAACGCCTAGCGACACGTCTCGATAGGAGATCAAAATTTTAAGTTGCGAAAACGAGATATATATATATATATACACACACACATTTAGAAAATCAGATCAAAATCAAATCATAGTCACTTGCCTTCTGATTCACGCCATCTATCATGTACGCATGTACCCTTTTCACCTTTTTAAAATGTGTCGTCCCTTTTGTTCAAATCACGATCACTTCCTCTTTTTTTTCACGGTTAAAAACGACATCGAATTCAGTTATATAAAAAAAATTAATACATATGAGAATCTCGTTTTTCCCTTGCTAATCACCAGTTCAACAAATTAAAGGCAGAAAAGAAAAGAAAAAAATGTATACCGCGTTGATTTTCCTCCCAGTTCAAACCGAAATCGAAATCTCATATTCTCCTTCCCATCTTCTTCAATTCAAAATCGTTCGAGTGAGGAATCGCAGCCTTCTCGTCATCGGAGAGGTTGGAGGCCTAAAATCACGACGTCATGATATATTTTTAATCCAACATTTAGTCGCGATTCTCGCCAGCATCGAAAGGAATCGCGACCTTCTGAAGAAAAAAAATGGAGCTTGGCAATTTCGAAAGTGTTGGAGGCCTGGAAGCTTCTAGTGATGTCGCGATGGTTTTGAGGTTGATGCTGTTTCAATCGACGGGGTTAGCTCGCCAAGGAGGCGCACGTGAGGTCGGCGGCGACCTGGAGAAGCGCGACGTGGGGATTTCGGTGATGAGGGCGGCTGCTATAGTGGTTGTTCGCCGATGTTGGTAAATGGAAGTAGTGAGGTATAGAGGCAGTTTTATTTTTAATTCAATTTAATAAATAAATAAATATATAGAATATAAATATATACATATTCTGACTTACTTGTTAAATTTAAAAATATGTATTATGGTAATTAGAATATAAAAATCATATTATAAATCGTATATTTACAAATTCATACATTGTTTATGTGAGGTCAAAAATTGTGAAAATCAAGTCGAGATTGAAGTGGATTGCAAACAAAAATAAAGGTGAGTAAATCTCACTCATTTTTGGATTGCCAGTTTAATTTAAAATGTTGAAAATTTAAAATTTATTGGTTGATTGAATGATTCGATAATTATTATTATCTGTTGAATGTTAAATATATATAGTGGTATATATATTAGTATTTCGAGTGATATTCCCGCACATTATAGCGGATGAGACCCTATGCGCCCCGCATAATAGTGGATGACCCTATATACCGCGATATCCCCTCGAAGTGGGATTGGTATTTATTTTATGTGTATTAACATCTGTGGATGCAGGGAAAACAGGTTGGAGGGATACAACTGGATTCCTATATATCGTTATTTTTCATATATGGTGATATATGAATTGTGTAGAATAATCTAGTATAGATTATTGCAGTGATTGAAATCATTGGATGTTATTGTAGCACTGGCCTGAATTTTGATAAATTTTAAAACGATCAATATAATTTTAAATTTATGGAATTGAAGAGGATTTGATAATAAAATATATATATTGGAATTGGAGTTATTTTTAAAAAAAGTTAATTAGAAAAGAATATAATTGATTTGGCTATACTTAACTATTTCGGGTAAATAAATGGAGATTTTTAAAAATGAATTATATTAGAGAATTTATAAATGATATTCTAGAAATATATATAAAGGAGTCAAAATAAATATTGAAAATAGATTGGAGGTATTAATGGAGTTTATAAGAAATAAATTTATATAATGGATTTTCATAAACAAGATTTGTTTTTATAAACAAGTAAAACCAAAGGGGTTATACATAACGATATTTATAAATAAAGAAAATTCGATATCGGGTGATAATTGGAATATAAATTCATAGGAGGAATTTGTATTAAAATATGGAAGCAGGGTTGAGAAAAATAGTAGATTCTATTTTCGAAATGGAGATAGTTAGAGAAGCGAAATATAAATCGAGATGTTTTGAAATCGAGAGGAAGTATAACTCAAAATTGGTTACTGAGATTTTTAAAAATATATTTAAAATTTTAAGAAGTGAATTTGTTTTAAAAGGAAAATTGTATTTATTTTAAAACTATGAAATTTTTAAGCAAGTTGAAATTGGAATACTTTTGTAAGTAGATTTCAAATATTAAGTATTTATTCTTAATAAAGTCTAATTTTTAAATCAGCTTGGAAGAATTATTGGTTTAACTAAAGATGAGTTATTAATGTTATAAAGTGTTCATGATATTTTAAATAATTACTTGAACATATTTTTAAAAATAAATTATTAATCTTTTAAATACTTATTATATATATATAATTTTAAAGTAAATTTGAAGAAATTTATTTGACAAATTCTCTCGAGATTCGAAAAGGGCTTATAGAAGGATATAATTTGAGGAGAGGAAATTATTTGTGATTTCCGGGGATTTTTGGAAAAAGTTACGGAATAATTCCTTGGGGCGTTAATATTGAAAAGATTTTGGGAAAATAAGACTGGTAATATTTTCCTAAGTATAGAAAATAGAAATTTGGAAATATTTCTAAGTGTTGAGTTGTTGGAATTATTCTATTACGGATTTGAGTATTTGAAAAATTGTTTTCAAATGTTGGAAGGAATTTATATATCTTTTAAGGATATTTTGGAAGTAAATATCTTGGAAAAATTTATATAAGGCTAGAAGATTGCTTATGGATGTTTAATTTGATAGTTAAATAACCGACTATCAATATTGGCCAATTTCGTTAATCATTTCGAAGAGACCGGGATCAGATTTAATTATCCGAAAACCACTTCGATCCGGTTTGAACATAACGAATGAATACCGTGAAGATGATGAAGACAGTGATTCGGTTTGTCTAGACCTAGGATAACTTGTATGGACGAATGCTATCAGAACATCGTCATTGGAGGACGATGAGCATGCTAAGTGAATGTGTTCTTTAAAAGGTAACGCTGAGCCTCAAGCCTCATCAACTGAGGAATGACTAAAACAGGGGAGATGCAGCAAGGCTAAGTGGGTAGCACCCAAGTAGGGTAAGGTTATCCCTATCTAGAGTCCCTTTTATTTCGGTCTGTGTGGTGCGATTGCTGATCCCAACCGCGGGGTAATCTTTCTCGGACTATCCAGTTTAAGGGGTAGTCCGGTCTTGTGTAGCAGGGGATCCCGGAGTGGTCCTCGGTACATTGTTCTAGAGGTGTACTGAGATGGGCGGTACCCCAGTAGCCCAGTCATTCAATGGAATCCATTCTCCAATAAGCGCCGTACGGTTTTGATTGTGCCCAACTATGTTGAAACGTGAGATGCAAGCATTTCAGCTATATTCTATTTACTTTCTATAGACATTATTATAATATCAGATGGATTTGATAAAAATGTTTTGGTTATTGTAAGGTAAAAACCCATCGTGTTTATTTGTGACGTGGTCTTACGAGATACCTTTGTTTTCAAAAGATTTGAAAAGTTAATAATTCAAATTGAGTGTGTTTTTCTCACGCTGGTTTTCCAAACTGACTCGGGTGTTATTTTATTATAATGCTCGGGTCAGACCGAGTATTACAGATTCCGGTTCGGATGCTATGGAGCTCAGGAGACGAGCTGAAGGATTTCTGACGTATATCTCGTACTTGTTTATTTCCACTATGTGAGGACAGGTTATTATAACTGTCCAGATTTATGTATTGATTGTGTACTCTGATGATTGTAAGTATAAGCAGTTACAGATTCTTTTGTATTAAACCTGTTATTATATATTATATTTTGTTCCATTGCGATTGTGAGATTCTGTGTTGTGCTGTTTTCTATTCTTCTACCTCTTTCTTCTTCACCCCTAATGAACTAGTATTTCCGGCACTCAACTGCTCGGCATTTTATACAGTGGGCATATTGATGTCGATTTTCGAGGTCGAAAATCTTTCATTCATTACCCACTCGCCTAAACTCGAACGCCCAAATCACCACGACTTCAGCGACCGCGAGCATCGAATCTCCCAAGCCCCAAACCCGCAACCAGAACCACCCTCAACTCGCACAATTATTGATTTCGATTTCTATAGGACACAGTGGGATTACGATTTTTGGGATTTCTGAATTCTCGGACTAATAGAATGAAAGTTACCGAAGTAAACAAAGGAAAGTGATATGTTAAGTTAAATAGTTAAGATAAAGAAGTGTTAAAGTGATTTATATTGGGCCGGGGTAAATTTTGTTGGGCTGAGTATTTTTTTCCCCTCTTTCTTTTGTTTAGTTTCTTTTGTTTTGTTCTTTGATTAAAACTTTCTTGTTTAAAAAAAAGTTTGCTTCCTTTGAGTTTTGTTTTGTTTTATCCCTTAAAAAAAATTGATTTGATTTGTTTTGTTTAATTTGTTTTAGTTCCATCCTAATTTAAAAAATAAAAAAAAGAATAAATTTCAATTCGTTTTGTTTTCATTTGTGTTGTTTTCACCTGTTTTATTTTGTTTTTCTTCATTTGATATATATATATAAACCTTTCAAAAAAACACTTGTATATATCTTGTTTTTATTTTCAGGTTGCCAAAGCAGATAGGAAGAGTTGCTTGCTTCGTTTAAATTGCCAAAAAATAACCGCTTGCTTATAAAAATTTGTTGCTTTTAACTCCTATCTATTGTTTTTATTTTTTTTGCATGTTTGATTTCTTGCATTTGCATTTGTATATAAAAAAATTCAAAAATCCATAAAAAATTCAAAAATCATTTGTAGTTGCATTGTTAATACACATTTAATTTCTACTTTGCATTTCATCCTAAAATTTTGATTAAAAATAACGGATAGACATCGATAACACTTAATTGTATATTGACAAGTTGTCTTCATTGGACAATTTAATTTCTTGGTGTCTATGCTACGGTAGAGCAATAATCAGTTATAAATATTACGATGATTCGTAAATATTATACTGGATTATTTCTCTAAAGGTACTTAAACCTTCGGCTGCATTGCTACGGTGATTCGCGGTGCACCGATAAATCCTGTCTGTTACCTGGCTGAGAATTATCTTGTTGATTTAAGACAATGTGTGATTATACAATTTTGGGTTAACTTAGGATAGAAAGTCTGTAATTAACCCTTGCATTCATTTAGTTGCATTAGTTCATGCATATTTAAAAAAATCAAAATCCAAAACTAAAAAAATTGTAAATATTTCTTAACTTAGTTTTTTTTAAATCCTTTCTTTTGAAATTTATTTTTCAATCAAAAAAAAATTGAGTTAGTTTTTTTATAAAAATCAAAAAAATATAAAACCTTTTCAAAAAAAAGCCAAAAAATTGAAAATCCAAAAAAAAACAAAACTAATTTTCCATTTTGAAAAATAAATTCTATTTGTAAATATTTTTTCTTTATAAAAAAAACCCAAAAACATTCTTGAAAATGCCTGAATTTCCATATTCACATGAGTTCTACGATAGTTGTGAAAATCAATATAATCCATATAATTTCACACCAAATTCTTATGGATATTTCAACAACTATTGTTTAAACGATTCAAATTTTGAACCACAAAATTTTCAAAATGACGACCAACCTTCAAACTTTGAAAATAACATTTCGTCTTTACTTGAAATCTCTACACAACAAAATCAAATGATAAATGATTTGTGTAATTCTTATTTGTGTGATAACTCAAGTCAAAATTTTCAAAGTAATCAAGATTAGAATTCACTTCAAAATGCAAACGATTTCGAGTATAACCCATGCCAATTCAATTTTGAACTCCAAAATGAATTTCAAACTCAAAACGAAAATGTGATCCACTTTTCAATTAATTTTGGCAATGGTAATAATTTCGACTATGATACGAGTGAAAATTTTTGTTCTCAACAAATCCAAATCGAAAATTGTCAAGTTAATAACTATAAATTGGATTTTGTTGAACAAATGGATGAAATCTATAATGATCGCATGTATTTGTTGTTCGAAACATATATGAAACAATGTGAGAAACAAAACCAAATCCCAACATGTGATGAGTCAAATGATAATCCATCTTTTACCCAAATCGACGATTTTCAAACAACAACTTTTGAAACTGAAAATGATGATCTTAATGAAGTTGTTGAAAACATGGCAATTGAGTTGGATTTCAGTTCTTTTGAGGGTAAGAAACTCGATCTTAAGATTCGATCTTCCTTTTCCCAATTTTGAAATTTTGAACACAACTTTGGATTTTGCACTTGACACGTGTAATAAAGTTATTGATAATTCAATAAAGGAAGACGAATTCAATGAACACGATTTCTTTGGACTTTTCGAAAATGGGTTGTTAAATTCTGAAGGGGGAGATTTGAATCACCATTTCAATTTTGAAATCAATAATTTTGAAAAATTTGTTGATGATGAGCTTAACTTTCAATTTGGTGAAAATAAACTTGAATTTCAATCAATTGTTTTATCAACCCCAAAAATCATCGAAAATAAAACAACTCATACGATTTTTAATAAAACGACATTCGTTTTCCCAAATCAACATTCAACTTTGAAATCATTTATGGTTTGGTTTTCCGAGCTTAAGCTGTGTCCCGCATACTTGATGAGACAAATGAATCGGTCTTTGGAAGAACATTTCATTTACTTTTTGACGATATACTTTCTGATCTCGTGTAAATACCGTTCATTTTCATGTAAATATAGGTCATTTTTTATTTTTCTCCTTCCACTCGGGTTGACTGTGGGGACACAATCAAAATCAAGTGTGAGGGCAGACTCATCATCATTTTAGATTTTTCATGGTTTATTTTTACATTTTCTTTCCAAATTTTTTTTCATTCTAAAAGAAATCTAAAAAAACATATTTATTTAAGCATTTTGATATATTTTTAAAGAAATACTATAGGATAAATATATGGTTTTGGTTAATTAAATTGAAATTTTTGAAAAATTTATTTGTCTCAACAAAAATAAAAATGACGTTTGATTACAAATAACGATGGTTTAACTAGTATATAGAAAGGTTTATACGTGTTAATTATGAAATATCCTAATTGAAAATCTTTGTTTTAAAAAGTGGTGAATTCAAATAGAAGGATATAACATTTTTTTGTCTTCTAAGTTAAATGGTGCTAAGATGATTTTGCAAAACTCTCTCTTCAAAAAAAACAAAAACAAAAAAAAATTCTTGTATATATGTATGTGTTTTTCTTTATAAACACCTAGAGTCATGTGTTCACACTCGTGTGTTCACTTGCCATGCTTTGTACCATTCCCACGTAAGCCCGAAAGGCAGTGCACGATCGGTATATCTGGCCTTAGTTTATCTGAGTTAGGTGTATGTATATAAAAATTCTTTCTAAATACAGTCGATAAGTGTTCACACTTGTGTGTTCACTCGCCATGCTCTGTATTCCCCACACATAAGTCCGCAAGGTAGTGCACGGGTAATATATCCGGCCTTAGTTTATCTGTGTTAGGCATATGTAAATATTGTTAATATCATTAAAATTTTCAAAAAAAAATGGAGAGGGTAAGCAAATGAAATCCAAGCTCTATTTTAACTTATTTGATTTGACTTGTTATTGAAAAGAAATGAAAATACCACTTTGATAAACTTTGATAATCGACTAAGGATCTATTTCATAGTTACATTGTGTAATCAACCGAAACAATGAGTTAAACTATAGTGTATTTTCTTGGATAACTTCATTTTTATTGGAAATTTTGATGACTAAATGGCTTAAATTTTCAAGACAATGAACGAAACCAATATTTAACTTATTTGTGTTGATTTAAAAGTGAATCCTTCATTGTAAATATTTTCAAAAACTCGCATTCATCTCTTTGTAAATAAATCTTGCATTTTGTAAATATTTTCATCCTGCATTTGGATTTTGTGGGTAGTATCCACTGAAAACCCTCACGAGACAACACTCGTCCTACTGGGGACACCCATAGGTTTAACGACTTGTTGCATACGCTAGATGCAATCGTGTTTCCTACGAAAACGGATTTATCTTAGTTTTTTTTCTTTATTCGAGGACAAATAAAAAGATAAGTGTGGGGGTATTTGATGTGCACGTAAATGTGCATATTTTTACCACCATATTTGATCTATTTAAATTAAATAAATGATCATATTGGGTATTTTAACTTGTTTAAACCAAAATTCAAATTATTCCAAATCATCACATATTCATCTTCATCCAAGGGCAAAATGGTCATTTTTGTGCATATATTAATTTTCTAAAATTTAATTGGAAATTTCTATGTTATTTAGTAGGAATTTAAATTCAAATACCAGTGGCTTAATGAAGATATATGCATGCACAAGAGTGAATACAAAGGAATGGAGATGGAAATAATTCATTTCATGGATCATGAAGGACCCTACCTACCCACATACCTTCATGTACACTTAGGAGCTAATATTTATGCTAATGGAAATTAAAGCTACATGTACATTTAAGTGGGGGATTAAGACATGCTAATGATTACTTGGTGGCCACACTACCTCAAGGGTAGTTTGGGTAGTTCCCAAAAAATGAATTAGGGTTTCCAAACTTGTATAAATACCGCTTATGCTTCATGTAACCTCCTCTCTCTCTCTTCTCTTGGGCTCTCTTCTCTTAGTTAGTTTAGATCAAAAATAAAATGAGAGCTCTATTTCTTTTCATGGCTACTTAGCCATTTCTTTTATGTAATTTTTTTATGCAATTTTAATTCAAGTCTTTCTTGTTTATTTACGTTCATGTTAGTAGTGTAGATCTTCTTTTATTTTATGAAAGTAGAATAGCTCTTCTTTTACTTTCTTTCATCTTCTTTTTTTGTGTGTTTCATGTTGCATGCTACATGTGTTGATATGATAACACAAATGAGAGGCTAAACCCCTTCAATTTAGGGGTAATGAAGCTTTCTAATCATGTAGCTTCAAAATTTTGATCATTTATGCTCTCTTTTTATGCTTAATAGAAACACTTGAAGTGGTTTAATGATGTTGTTTAGCTTTGAATTTGATAGTCTATGTTGTTCATAACAAATAGGCTATGCTTAAACAAACAAAACACAAATTGCCTCTTCATCTAAATATGATTATGGCAAAGAAGTGAATGTTGAAATTAAAATTTGATGGTCTATATTTCTAAATAATAGTTAATAGGCCATGTTTAAAATAGATTTTTCTTTCAACTTTGTTGTCATATTTCATGAGATTTAAATGTGTATTAGTGGTTGTGTTATAGTTTGATGTTTTATATTGGGCTAATTAATAGCACAAATATACCATACTTATGATAAGCACAAAAATTATTTCACTAATGACCAAAAGAGAGATCATAACTTCATTTTGTTGATTTATGTGATCTAGAGAGTGGAAATTACCTCTAAATTATCTTAACACTCTCATATTTTTATCACTTTCTTTTTGTCATTTTTCTTACATTTTCTTGCTAATCACTTTCAACTTTGGTTAATTTGATTGAATAGAGATTTAAAATCAACAATTCCCTGCAGATCGATCCGTACTCACTACGTACTACATTAGTACGCCATGCGCTTGCGCTATAAATTATATTATAAATTTTTCGACGGTTTTCTAATTCGATAGAATTTCCGTCGTTAAACATTTACATACTTTACGTTCTTGTCCACGCATCACAAAACATTCTAATTAAGACTTATATATATATATATATCCTTATCAAGTTCTCCATTAAGAATGTAGTCGTGACGTCCATTTAATGAATTTTAAATTTATAAATAGATGCTAATTCAATTAATGTCCAAATTGTTGGAATTCTAGCTACAGGTGCATAAGTATCAACATAATATGTTCCTTCTTTTTGAGTAAATCCCTTAGTAACTTATCCAACCTTAAAATTTTCTATCATACCGTCTGCTCTTAATTTCTTCTTAAATATCCACTTACATCCTATTGGTTTAGAACTAGGAGGAAAGTCTACTAATTTCCATGTTTGATTTCCAATAATAGAATCTATTTCATCATTTATGGCTTCTTGCCAAAATCTGAATCCTGAGGCTTTATGGGCTCAGTATATGTTAAAGGATCTGAATCTACGGTTGTAGAAAGCATGACTTGATGTCTAATACCATCTCTTGATCCTTCAACCAAATAAATGATAAAATCAGGTCCAAATGACTTTTTATTTCTCATTCTTTTACTTCTCCTAAGAGTTTCACTATTTCATCATTATTTTCTTAAGTGTTCTCAAGTTCACGAATAGCATCTCTGACCACCACCATTTCATGAATAGGTGTATTAACCTCCATCATTTCTCCAATAGATGGATAAGGCGAAACATATGTAAATCTATTTTCATAGAGCACTGCATCTCTATATTCTATTACTATATTTACCTCAATCGAATTATTAGGTTCTATTACTAGAAATATATAACCCTTGCTGTATTAAGCGAATCCTAAGAAAATACACTCAATGCTCTTTTGTCCTAATTTTCTTATTTTTGGTTCAGGTAATCAAAAAATAGCTCTACTGCCCCCAAACTCAATAGTAATTAAGATTTGGTTTGCGTTTCTTCCAAAGTTCATAAGGTGTGACTTTAGTTTTCTCATGAGGTACTCTATTTAAGATGTAACAAGCGGTAAGTAAATCAACTACAGATGTCTCATCTATAATTCTACAGATTCACAAAATACAGGGAAATGATATTCACCTCCCCCATCAGATCTAAGGGTCTTAATTTTAATATCACACTGGTTTTCTACTTCAGTCTTCTAGGTCACAAATGAATTTAATACTTCATCTTAGTATGTATTAAATAAACATAATAGTATTCTGAATAGTCATCTATAAATGTGACAAAATATTTCTTTCCTCCTCTAGCAGCAGTACTATACATATTACAAACATCACTATGAATTAATTGTAGCAGCACACAGTGGAAATGTTTTTCTAGTTATTTTGGTTAGAGAGCATATCCTACATTTATCATCGGATTTATTATCATTTTTAAGGATCATGTTCAATGAAATCATATTATCTATACTTCTAATATTAATGTCATAATCTACAATGCTATAAAGAAAAAGAGTCAACAATATAAGCAGAAGCAACCAATTTATTAATATTCAATTTGAACATTCTATCACGAATGTACCCTTTTCCAACAAACAATCCGCCTTTGGTCGATACATATTTATCCGACTCAAATATTTATTTGAAACCAAACTTATTTAATAGACTACCAAAAACAAGATTCTTTCTAACCTCGGGTACATAATATACATCACTTAATGTTAGAATTTTCCCAGATGTGAAATCCAAGTCTATTATCCCCTTCCCCTAGACCACTGTTTTTGCTGAGTTTCCCATATAGAGATAATATTCATCATTGGATGGTTCAAGTTTCTTGAATAGACTCTTGTCGTTGTAGATATGATTAGTAGCACCAGAGTTGATCTACCAAGAATCCTCTCTTTCAATCATGTTGATTTTAGATGTTACTGCCGCCAAGTTTCCTTTTGTCGATTGAGGTTTCTTTTTAGGAAACGACAATCTCTTTTAAAGTGACCATGTTTTCCACAACTGTTGTACCCCTTCACTTTCTTGGCCTTCTTGTTATCGAAGTTTTTCTTATTTTGAAATTTCCTCTTTTTATTAAAAGAGTTCTCAGAGGTTTTATTTTCCTCCTTTTTCTCCACCATGTGGATTGTAACACCCCATATTTGTAGTAACATTATTTAGGATATTTAATTAGATAAATAAAATAAAATAATCTAAGATGGTTAATGGATTGGGATTTGATTTAACCAAGGTTAGCCATGCCTATATGTAAAATGAACTAAAGAAATAAGATGGAAATAAGTGTTAGAAAATAAGAAAGGGAAAGATGGGAAATAGGATGAACTAATACCCTAAACCCTTAGGAAATAAAACACACATTCATTTCATTTCTCTCAAACAAAAAAATACTCTAAGGTCGGCCACCATTTTTAATCTCAAGAGAAAATAAAGCTAGGATTTTCAAGAGGAAGAAGTAAATCAACATAATCAATATCAAATCTCACATCTTTAATCACAGAGCTAAGGTGAATGATTACTACATCCCATTTTTCTTATAGTTTTCGGATTTAAGGATAACCTGAAATAATTTTGCATGATAATGCCATGTTTTGGATGACTGAAAGTTTATATATGCTTGTTAATGATTTATACATGTTCATATTAGTTTTTATGATATGTTTGATATGAAAACCCTATTAAATGACATTCAAATGCCTTGAAAATTTAAGTGTAGATCAGAAATGATATTTTAGAGATGGGCTTCAATTTTCATAATTTTTTGAATTAATGTGGATTTTATATTAATTTTCTAGTAAAGAAAATTATTTATTGGGTTATAAATAATTTACGGGTAAATTATAACTAATTTGGGTCTGAAATTTTTATATGTTAGAAAACATATTAAAAAGGTTTTTTTGGAATTTTTGTAGAATTTTCCAAAATGTTTTGATGAATATATAAAATTATTTGAGGTATGAGACTTAAATGTTTTATATATTCAATTAAGGAGAAGGGGCATTTTGCAAATGATTTAAATTAATTAATTCTGAAATTATGGCAGTACTTTTAGAAAATAAATATTAGCAACCAATAAGAGTTTGACAAACAAGGCAGGTTAGTTAAAAAGTTTACTTAAAAAGGTTTAAAATAAGAAATTTATGTTAAAAGCATGTTTCGCCTCTTTTCGTTTCGCCCAAATGCTTTCGCCTAAGACCCTCCGCCTCCTTCCACAAAATAATGCGTCCTTTTGTTTTAAAGGAGAAAAGCGCCTGCTTGCTTTCGACTAAGTAGCTTTCAACTTAGTTGGCTTTCGACTAGGCCAATTGATTTAAAGAAAGGTTTTAAGGTTGCGCCTTTGTTCTAAGAAATTGCTTTTGACTAAGTCTGCTTTCGACTAAGTCAATGGTTTTGGAGGTTGGTTTCGAAATAGTTGCACCTTTTTTTTTATCTAATAGCTTTCGACTATGTCGAAGCCTTTACTGCCGTCTTCTACCTTTCGAAATAGAGCTTTCGATGTGGGTTGTTTTGTTTTATAAAAACCATGTTGCTTCTCCAATGCTTTCGAAAGGGGTGGTTTCGACACCATCACTTCTCTACTTAGTTATAGCTTTCGAAAGAGTAAGCTTTCGACCCTGTAGCTTGTGACCCTTAGTGATTTTTAAAGAATAACTTAAAGGTTTCGACTAGTTAGTGTTGAATGATTTCGAAAGGTGTTTTCCACATGTATTAAATTGAACCTAAATGCTTTGGAAGGGTTTGAGATTTTTAATACCTTTGAAAGGTTTTTAATAAGGTTTCGAATGTGGTAGTTCCCCAATTGTTTCGAAAGGTCTAAAGGAAAGGTTTTTTCCAATGGGTTGAATAAGTTTAAAGGAAAGGTTTTTTTCCAATGGGTTGAATAAGTTTAAAGGAAAGGTTTTTCCTATGTTTTGAAAGGCAATTTTTATTGGTTTTAAAGAATTGTAAAGAGGCATGTCTAAGGTTTTTAGCTTTTGAAGGAAAAGGAATTTTAATGGTTTCAAATGGTTTGTATGAATGGTTTCGAAAGAAGGATTTGGCCTTTCGGCCTGGATAAAAGAAAGGGTTTTACATGCTTTCGAAAGGGGTACTTTCAATAGGATCAAAAGGGGTATTTCAAATATTTAAAGGTTTTCATCAACAAAGATTTGAGTAAAGTATATATAGCATGGCAAGGTGATTTTGAGTAAAGCATAAAGTATATGTATTTTCCTTGTGTAAGTTTGATTTAAAGGTCTTAAATCATTTTGAAAAAGGTTTTCAAGGAAAATTATGGGAAGGTATCCCTAAGTAAAAATGACTCAGATATTAGAATACCAGATGAGACTGGTATAAGGTCGCACCCTATACATTAGCTATTGGCCCCAGCTAATTTATTCCAAAATCCAGTGTATAGGGCTTTGTCACAGGTAAGACTAAAATTATGATTACACACAGTAGGGAATACATATTTGTATACAAATGGTTATTGGTGAGCCCGCAAACCATTAGGATCAGGTGACCCTGGGAGATGTTAAGTTAGGGACAGACCGTTCAGAAGAGAAGTATTTAACATATAGTTAAGGATAGACCGTCCAGAAGAGGCGTGTCTAACAAATGTTAGATTATTCTGTTATTTTTTCTGGTAGGCCCGAGTCAGCCAAAGGTTAATAGTCAGCCAAACAAAACTAAAGTGTTTGAACAGATAGTTCTTTTATTACCTGATATGTATGTTTACATAATGATGCTTTACAATATTTAACCAGTTTTGGCTGCAGGAAATGATTTGCAAAAGATATGTTTTTAAAAAATGTTAGTGTGGGGAAACCCGTTCTGCTAAGCGGCGTGGTCTCACTTAACATTGATAACTGGGACGTATAATATTATTCACACCAGGCTTTATGTCTGACTCAAAGTTTATGTTTTTCCCCTTAAACTCTCGGGTGCTCAAAATTGATTTGAGTAGGCTGAGGGTTGAGGTTCTTTCAGGTTTTTAGTAGGATGACGAATAAAGCTACCGGTGGCGAGCAGGAGGCTAACAGATAGCTATTTAGGAGTTGTAGTTCTTTGTTTTGTTATTTGTTTCCGTTGTGTATGTATGAAGTCAATTATGACTATATGGCTCTGATCATCCAAATGGGCATCTTCATATGTCGCTCTTGGCATATTTTGTAATATATATATATATATTATCTTTGCTTGGGAAACATTTTGGGATTATGTAACCTGAATATGGACATCTGTTTTGAAATGTAATGGGAAAATGTTGTTTTGAAATCTGTGATTTGTTTCATATTCAAGTGCTTCTGATATTATAGATACCATTAACATAGCTGTATTTAGTCGTTGGAAGTTAATACTATAGATGACTGTAGCATCTGTAGCGCTTAGCTTTGGGCCTCTAGATAGGGGATGTTACATGAATCTTGATGGAAACACTGTTGGTTCAGTGATTCTATCTACCTAAGTTGTTCTTCGACTTGAAAATACTATGCAAGATTATCCAGACTCATATACTCCTTCTTGTGTTTAAGGATTTTCCTTTGATCTTTTCAAGAGGGGGGGTTTGTCTATTATGGATGAGACTTTTATCTCCTCATCCATATTCATAGTATGCTAGTTGAATTGGTTTAGAATATGCATAATATCATTGAACTGCTCTACTATTGGCCTAGTAAAAGTCATTTTATAGTTAAAAAATTTGGTAGCCAAAAATTTCTTACTTGTTGCGTCCTCTATTAGATTCTTGGCCTCTAGTGCATCCCAAACTTATTTGGCAGTTGATTTATTGTAGTACATATCGAATAGAGTATCCATCATTGCATTATATATATGCCCCTTACATATGTAATCATTTTTCTCCCATTTTAGTCTTGATCGTGCTTGTGCAATAGTCTTGTTTTCTCTGGATTTAGGGTCGTAAGAACATAAACCACTTTTAGTCTGGCCAAAAAGAAACGAGTCTTCTTCTGCCAGCGCATGAAATTAACACCATCGAACCGTTCTGATTTTGTGAAATCAGAAGTGAGCTCTCTCAAACTGTGCGGTGCTATTATCGACTGACATCTTAAGATTGTTGGTTTATTTTTCTGGATTTATGGTGAAGCGACACAGCGGTGGTAAAATCAAATCTGTAGAGATCGCTATAAGGCACGTCGATGACGCTTTTCTTAAGACGTTATTTGCCCTCGCCACTCGTTTAAACAAACAAATAGGTGTTGTGAGTTAAGATAAATTGTATCCCAAGATACAATGGAGTCGAGATGATTATTCCTTTTAATCAATTGCGAAAGCACCGTCAAAATTGATTCAAACTATCTTTTGAATTGACTGTAGTGATAGGAGTATCAAATTTGTGATCTGCACAAAGTCTAAATAGTTTTAAAAGAATTAAAAGTGTAACGACCCTGAATTTTTGACATTTGAAATTTGAATATTTAATTGAGTTTGAAGGTTTGAAAGTTAGTTTAATTTGAAATTCAAATATCGGAATGAATTTGGCAATTTAATTTTTGAATTTAATTTACTGAAGTTGGGTAAAAATTTGAATCTTTGGTTTTTAAGCTTATTAAAAATATTTTCAAGGCTTAGAAAATTCATATTGATAATACTGAAGGTAATGGAACTTTCAAAATTGAATTTGAAACTGTTTTGTTCAGTTTGGAATTTATATCGCTTAAATCGATATTTGAAAATAGCGTTCCGGGGCACAGTCTCAGAATTCGACGAAACCAGTTCCATTGGATACGTAATATTGTATTATTATCGGATTTCAATTTTCGTAATGTTTGGAGTGATCGTTTAGCCGTATGATAAGCAAACGTGCTCAAATTATATCGAAATTTAATTTAATAACTGGTCCAAAAAGCTATCTTCTCCATATGATCGAATTTGGACTCGGAACCTTTTCCATTGCATTCGGAATAGACGTATAACATTATGAATGCCTGGCGGCACGTCTTGACAGGAGATCGAGATTTCAAGTTGTGTTTATCAAGACAAATTGAACTTAAATTAAATATATATTTATATATTAGTCAACTTCAGCTGTATTTCTTTCACCTCACGACTTTTTGCCTTCAAATCACTGTCCCCCACTCCTACATGTTAACATCTCATCTCGTTCCTTTTCCCCTTTAAACTAAAAATCAGAACGAAGAAAAAAAATAATGGCTGAAAGAAAGGAATCGCGTTCTTTTTTTTTTCCCATTCCCAAACAAATTCGCGAGTCCCTTCCCTTACTCTTCAAAAATCAAAAGAATAAATATACGAACGAAATAGAATCCTCGTTTTCCTTCGTTCAAATTTAAAGCATAGAATCGAAAACCTCCCTCCTTCCTTCTTTTCAGACATCGAAATCAAACCGTGGAAAGAACCCAAATCGCAAGCTTCCCTCTTCGATTCACGCGCGCTCGAGTGGCAAGGCGATGAACGAGGTAGCTCGAACTCGAGCACTGGAAGATGTGGGCAGGTCGATGGGGTTCAAGCGAACGTGGAAGGGGATCGTGAGGTTGTTCGCAAGCAGGGATGAGGCCGCGACAAGGAAGTCGACAGGGTGTTCGACCGTTCGACGCTGTGGTACAGGCGCGATTTAAACAGTTGCCATTAGGGTTTGGTCGGGATTTCTGCTGTTAGGTAGCAGTTTTTCTTCTTTTATTTTATTTAATCGGTATATTTACATACACAGATTTGAAAAAGAAGAAAAAAATGAAATGGAAATATAAATACCGTGATATATCTATATGCAGTTTTTAAAATTTATATACGAGTGTATGTATATATTTACAGAAGAAAGAAAAGAAAAAAATATAATAATAACAGAAACTTTTATCTATAGGAAGGCATTTTGCAGTAGAATATATATATATACCTAATTCATATTAATTCTGGAAATATGTATATATGTATATACAGTTTAGAAAATATTGGCAGTAATGGATGAACAAGTTCTGCCCTTAACCTTAATTTAATTTAAAATCAGAAATTATAAATATATGCACATGTATAGAAAATGGAAGTACATATATAGACAAGGAGAGAAATATATATGTAGAGGTAAGGTTTTGAAAATGGGAATTTTAAATGTTTGAGAAGTTTTGTATAAAACTAGATTTATAAAAATCTGTATAGATTATTTTAAAATGTACATAGATTATATTTTTTCAAAAGAAAAAGAAATATTATTTATTATTGGAAAATTTGTTTAAAATTAAAAATATTAAACAGTAATTAATTTGTTCGATCCATCTGAATATTAATAAAACCTTATAATGTCTGTTACAAGGTCTAAAATGGAGAAAATAAGCCGGAACGGAAATGGATTGCAAGACAAAAATCAAAGGTGAGATCTTCTCACTCAAATTAAAATTTGAATTTCAGTTATTGATTGATTGCCTGATTGTGATAGTATATATAGTAGTGTATATATATATATATATTTGGTGATTGATTTCCCGCATTATATAGCGGATAAGACCCTATGCGCCACATAATAGCGGATGATATTTTATAAATCCCATATACCACGATATTCCACCTCGAAGTGGAATGGGTATTTAATTGTTGTGCTAACATCTGTGGATGCAGGGAAACAGGTTGGAGGGAAACAACTGGATTCCTCAAATTGTATGAATTTGTTTCATATGTTGTATGAATTTGTTTCATATGTTGTGTGATGATTTATTTATAATCTGTGAATGATTATATTGACGATTGAATTTGTTGAAGGCTATAATTTAGCTGATGTATTTTTGGTATCGTTGGATACCAGAAATAAATAAAATTGGATTTTTGAAATTAAAGTTGGAATTTTTAAGTGAATTCTTTTGAAAGGATTGGGTGAATTTAAAAGAAGGAATTTAAAAAGTATAAAGTTGATTTTTGTAATCTTATCGAATTAATTCCAAAATATAGTGAAAAGATTTTTTTTATAAATGGATTTCGGGTAATATTATTTAAAGGTTGAAGAATTTATTTGAAATACAAATTTTAATAATTGAAAGAAACAAAGGCATTTATTTTAAAGGAAGATAAATTCAGAAATCAATTTGGAATTTGATTCAATGTTTGGAAATAAATCTTTGGGAAACCGATAAAAAATTTGATTTGGTATTTAAAAATAAATCCTGGGAAATCCATTCTAAAATCGATTAGGTTTTTGAAATAAATGTTTGGAAAAATCAATTTGGGATTGGAAATAAATTTGGAAATCAATTTGAAAGTTGATTTGGAATTTGGAAATAAATTGTGTTGGCAGAGAGCCAGGTTGGTTCTCGAGACGTCCCGCCAGAGGCGTACCCATGTGGTAGTAGGAAGTTCCTTAGCCTGACCATTTGTTGGAAAATCCAAAGAAACAATACGCGCCCTGTACGGTTTTAGTTGTATAACCTGCTATGAAATGTGACGGTAACCTGCTATTGAACATAGTAGCTATAGTAGGCATAAGTGCGGAATGTCTATGCTGGCTAAGATTAATATTATACTTTCGAAATGTTTTCCACAGTAGACATTAATAATAATATCAATTGATTTTTCGTAGTAAGCATATTTGACTATCATAAGGAGAAATCTCCTCCAATTCTGCGTTTGCATTGTGTGTGTGGCGGGAGACCTTATGGTAGTTTCATTTTCCAAAAGCATTACGAATTTCTTTTATTTTCTTTGTGGAAATAACTGTTTTACGATCTTACACCAGTCACCATGACTGACTCGGAGTTTATTTATCCCTTTCTAAACTCTGGGTGCCTATAATTTTCCACACGGGCAGCCTAGAGTTATGTTATCAGGATATTCTGGATATTCTGGAGCTTTGGAGACGAGATGGATGGCGAGACGTACACTCATACTTATTTATTTATTCCACTGTGTATTTTGTATGTGGACAAGTTTATATAACTGTCCAGTGATGTGTATTGTTGTAAACTCTGATGATGTGATGTATTGTATAAAACTGATATAGTTCTTTGTTATAAAGATTATTCATTCATCTATTATATATTGTTCCGCTGCGAATGTGAGATTCTGTTATTATTTCTATTTCTTCTTCTTTCTGTCTTCTTCTACCTCTTCTTTTCAACCCTAATGATTCGGTTTTCCGGCATTCGATTGCGTGGCAGTTGATACAGTGGTTGTATTGATGTCGACTTTCGAGCATCGAAAAGTCGAAACGTTACATGTGGTATCGGAGCAATTGGTTAAGCGACAACCCTGGCTCTGTTGGGTGTTACTCATTAGAGATAGAGTCAGTAGTACTCTAGAATGAGTGTGAGTGTAATAATAGATATGAGCGCGTAGTTGTTAGTGAATATAAAAAAAATTGTTTTGTATTGTGTTGACTTATCGGTTGATTGTTTATAGATTCTAGTCGGTGCAGTTTGGCCAACTGTAATCGATAGGGGTTTCTAAACTTTTAAACAAGATAAACTGACACAATATTATTTTAAAATAGGGTAAATGAAATAATTTTTCCTAAAACTATTTTTGTATAGAAAAGAAATCATTTTCCATGAATTATTATAGTATATGGATGCTTGGTTGTTAGAAAGTGATAATATTGAATTATTATCATTGTTAAATGGAAACAGAATAAGAAATAATGGTATAACCAAAGATTTGGAGATAAATTCATTTAAAAAATGAAATTTATAAATATGAATTGAAAGGATAAGGAAATGAATTCATATATGAATGAGATTTGTAAATGTAAATTGTAAATGTGATTTACAATTTGAAATAGAATTCCAGAGAAGATATTTGAAATAAAATTCATTAATGGAATGTAAATAAGTTTGATGACTTATAAAATATTTGAAATTTGATTGGAATAAGATTCAAATTGAAAAGGAATGAATTTGTGAATGAACAAATGAAGCTACATTTTTAAATAAATGAATTGGAATTGAAAAATGAAATGAGATTTGATTTGAATCAAGTTGAATAAAAATCCAAACTTGGAAAAAATAAAATAAAATGGATTGAATTCAAGTAAACTAACTTGAAAATTTAATAATTCATGAAATAATGAATTGGAAGTTGAATTAGTTAAATTAAAATTGAATTGTGGGTTAAATAAAAATGGTTTGAATTTGCATATAAATTCAAGTAGTAGAAAAAAAATTGAAATTTCCTTGATAAAGATAAAGTAAATTGAGATGAATTGAATATGGAAATTTGGAATTTAAAAAGGATAAGTGAATATACTAATTGAATTAAATAAGTAGATGGAATGGGTTTGATTAAATGAGTTGTAAATCACTTGAATTGAATGGAAATTGTATGTGAATTGGTTGTAAGCGATTAAATTTGTATTGAAACTATATAAATTGCTTATGGAAAGAATTTTGAATGTTTTGCTTATGAAAACTATGTGTTTACTATTGAAAATAAGTGAAATGTAAATGAATTTCCTATATTTGTCACTTACATATTTGAATTGAGTAAGTACAGGTGCAGGGAAGCCGTTTGGCTGCATTTGGTTGTGCAAATAGCTAAATAAATAAGCCGCTTTGCTTAAAATGCTAATAAAGGTACGCCTACGCAAAAAAATAGGAAATATGAACTGTTTTTGCTTTTCTGACCGAGTGGGTCGATGTATATATATTTATATCTTTTGTCAAATTGCAAAAGCTTCTCCGTACAAAGGAGACTCCGCCAAAATTTTCTGAAAATTTTAGTTAGGAAAAAATTTGAAAAATTGGAAAATTTTTTGTTATGGGAAAAATTGATTTTTAAATTGTAATGGAAACGTAGGAATTGAACTAGAAAATGAAAACCATTGTTTTGGTCGAAGTTGAAAGCTTTGGAAAAAGGTGAATATCGAGTTTTCACTAAGTGAATTTTTGGTTTTTGAAGATAAAATAAATTCAAATAGAATTGAAATTGTAAATTGAATTCAAATGGAATTGAAATTGCAAAGTTAAATGGAAATGAATATAAACTTTAGTAGTGAAGTAGTAAAAATGAATATAAGAAATAATTGTATTGAACTTAAGAAATGAATGGAGGAAATTCTTAAGAAAATTGGTATTGGGAATCCAATGAGTAAATTTGGACATTGTTGTTAAGTAAAGTATACAGGGATTATAAAGGCTATAGGAAAATGGAATTGGATTTTGATTTCGAAGGTAAATTTGAATGTGTTCGACAAAAGGTATGTATTTAAAAATTTCAGTATGAAATTTGATGAGATTCTGGTTTTGCCACTTGGCATTTTGTTTTCTATTGGGATTTGAGAGTCCATAGGGACATTTTGTAGTTGTATCGAGCTAGCCGCGCAAAGGAGACGCTGGCGAAATTTTTTGAAAATTTAGAGAGTTAGAAAATTTTTGAGAAATTTTGGATAATTTAAAATTCGAATTTAAATTTGAATTGTGAAGTAAAATAAAGTTGTTGAAACTATGAAAATGTTTGGAAAATTAATAAGAGAAATGATAGTGTCTTTAATAAAAAGATTTGGGTTGATAATTTGATAAAACTGTTTAGTTTTGGGAAAATGATAAACGGGTATTGGAGCATTCTTCTTAACTTGTAATTTCGGGACGAAATTTTTTTAAGGGGGGAAGAATGCAACGACCCTGAATTTTTGACATTTGAAATTTGAATATTTAATTGAGTTTGAAGGTTTGAAAGTTAGTTTAATTTGAAATTCAAATATCGGAATGAATTTGGCAATTTAATTTTTGAATTTAATTTACTGAAGTTGGGTAAAAATTTGAATCTTCAGTTTTTAAGCTGATTAAAAATATTTTCAAGGCTTAGAAAATTCATATTGATAATACTGAAGGTAATGGAACTTTCAAAATTGAATTTGAAACTGTTTTGTTCAGTTTTGAATTTATATCGCTTAAATCGATATTTGAAAATAGCGTTCCGAGGCACAAACTCGGAATTCGACGAAACTAGTTCCATTGGATACGTAATATTGTATTATTATCGGATTTCAATTTTCATAATGTTTGGAGTGATCGTTTAGCCGTACGATAAGCAAACGCGCTGAAATTATATCGAAATTTAATTTAATAACTGGTCCAAAAAGCTATCTTCTCCATACGATCGAATTTGGACTCGAAACCTTTTCCATTGCGTTCGGAATAGGCGTATAACATTACGAACGCCTAGCGGCATGCCTTGACCGAAGATCGAGATTTCAAGTTGTGTTTATCGAGACAAATTGAATTTAAATTAAATATATATTTATATATTAGTCAACTTCAGCTGTATTTCTTTCACCTCACGACTTTTTGCCTTCAAATCGCTGTCCCCCACTCGTACATGTTAACATCTCATCTCGTTCCTTTTCCCCTTTAAACTAAAAATCAGAACGAAGAAAAAAAATAATGGCTGAAAGAAAGGAATCGCGTTCTTTTTTTTTTCCCATTCCCAAATAAATTCGCGAGTCCCTTCCCTTACTCTTCAAAAATCAAAAGAATAAATATACGAACGAAATAGAATCCTCGTTTTCCTTCGTTCAAATTTCAAGCGTAGAATCGAAAACCTCCCTCCTTCCTTCTTTTCAGACATCGAAATCAAACCATGGAAAGAACCCTAATCGCAAGCTTCCCTCTTCGATTCACGCACGCTTGAGTGGCAAGGTGACGAACGAGGTAGCTCAAACTCGAGCACTGGAAGATGTGGGCAGGTCTATGGGGTTCAAGCGAACGTGGAAGGGGATCGTGAGGTCGTTCGTAAGCAGGGATGAGGCTGCGACAAGGAAGTCGACAGAGTGTTCGACGCTGTGGTACAGGCGCGATTTAAACAGTTGCCGTTAGGGTTTGGTTGGGATTTCTGCTGTCAGGTAGCAGTTTCTCTTCTTTTATTTTATTTAATATATTTACATACACAGATTTGAAAAAGAAGAAAAAAATGAAATGGAAATATAAATACCGTGATATATCTATATGCAGTTTTTAAAATTTATATACGAGTGTATGTATATATTTACAGAAGAAAGAAAAGAAAAAAATATAATAATAACAGAAACTTTTATCTATAGGAAGGCATTTTGCAGTAGAATATATATATACCTAATTCATATTAATTCTGGAAATATGTATATATGTATATACAGTTTAGAAAATATTGGCAGTAATGGATGAACAAGTTCTGCCCTTAACCTTAATTTAATTTAAAATCTGAAATTATAAATATATGCACATGTATAGAAAACGAAAGTACATATATAGACAAGGAGAGAAATATATATGTAGAGGTAAGGTTTTGAAAATGGGAATTTTAAATGTTTGAGAAGTTTTGTATAAAACCAGATTTATAAAAATCTATATAGATTATTTTAAAATGTACATAGATTATATTTTTTCAAAAGAAAAAGAAATATTATTTATTATTGGAAAATTTGTTAAAAATTAAAACTATTAAACAATAATTAATTTGTTCGATCCATCTGAATATTAATAAAACCTTATAATGTCTGTTACAAGGTCTAAAATGGAGAAAATAAGCCGGAACGGAAATGGATTGCAAAACAAAAATCAAAGGTGAGATCTTCTCACTCAAATTAAAATTTGAATTTCAGTTATTGATTGATTGCCTGATTGTGATAGTATATATAATAGTGTATATATATATTTATATATTTGGTGATTGATTTCCTGCATTATATAGCGGATGAGACCCTATGCGCCGCATAATAGCAGATGATATTTTATAAACCTCATATACCGCGATATTCCACCTCAAAGTGGAATGGGTATTTAATTGTTGTGCTAACATCTGTGGATGCAGGGAAACAGGTTGGAGGGATCCAACTGGAGTCCTCAAATTGTATGAATTTGTTTCATATGCTGTATGAATTTGTTTCATATGTTATGTGATGATTTATTTATAATCTGTAAACGATTATATTGACGATTGAATTTGTTGAAGGCTATAATTTAGCCGAATGTATTTTGGTATCGTTGGATACCAGAAATAAATAAAATTGGATTTTTGAAATTAAAGTTGGAAATTTTAAGTGAATTCTTTTGAAAGGATTGGGTGAATTTAAAAGAAGGAATTTAAAAAGTATAAAGTTGATTTTGGTAATCTTATCGAATTAATTCCAAAATATGGTGAAAAGATTTTCTTTTTAAATGGATTTCGGGTAATATTATTCAAAGGTTGAAGAATTTATTTGAAATACAAATTTTAATAATTGAAAGAAACAAAGGCATTTATTTTAAAGGAAGATAAATTCAGAAATCAATTTGGAATTTGATTTGGTGTTTGGAAATAAATCTTTGGGGAACCGATAGAAAATTTGATTTGGTATTTAAAAATAAATCCTGGGAAATCCATTCTAAAATCGATTAGGTGTTTGAAATAAATGTTTGGAAAAATCAATTTGGGATTAGAAATCAATTTGGAAATCAATTTGAAAGTTGATTTGGAATTGAAAGTGAATATTTGAGAAATCGATTTGAAAATCGTACAAAAAGTGAATATTTGGGAATGTAGATTCAAAATGGAATTTAAAAAGGAAAGGGAAATTTGTTTAAAAATAAACACTGATTTATTTTTAAAGTGGAAATAAATTTACGAATTTGGAACGTAAATTAAAAATGAATCGATAAGGATTATTTAATTGGTTTAAATGGACCATTTTGAAGTGAAAGTGTATTCTCACTATAAAGCCGAGTGTATTTCCAAAGTAGCTTTTAAAATCTAAATTAAAGGTTCTAAAGTTGGTTTTTAAAGGAATATTTCGGAGAAAATGTTTTCCCAGTTATATTTTAGCTAGGGATATAAATCATTTTAAAATACTTGAACTCGGCAGATTTCCAGTGGGAATGAATAAATATTTGGAAATATATTCCGCGTAAGGAAATTGATTTGAAATTTATTTTCAAAAGTTGAAAGGTGAAAAGTGATTTGAAATTTGTTTTCAAAGTGTTGAAGTGTGGAAAAATATATATCTTGCAAAGATATTTTGAAATTTAATAATTTGGGAAAATTATTTAAATTGGTTGATTGTTGTGAATGTTGTGAATGTTGTTTGATAGTTAAATAACCGACTATCAATATTTGCCTTTGAAATGGCACTTGAGTTTGTTTTTAAAATAAGCGCTCATTATTCGGTTTAGCCGGGAGAGGACTTTGTGTCATATAACCCATTCCGAATAGTGATACGACGAAAATAAATAGCATTTGAAGATCGGTGTTGAAGACCGGGTTTTTGTGAAAACGATAGGATGACCTATCGATTGTCTCTGCACAGAATAGCTACGGTATAGAGATTCCCTATGTGATGGGAAGTCCGATCGGGATTGTGAATACCCGGATTGCAAGGGCTTCTTTGGAAGTGCCTTTGGTTCTGTTCGAACCCTGAACAGACTTGTATGGTTGTATGTCTGACACTACACTTTGAGATATAAAGCTGATTTCTTTCAAATACATTTCTGTTGGTGGCGGAGAATTTATTCTCTTAGATTAACACCCTTCTTTGAGACGTATGAGCTCAGAGGTTATGTAGTTGAAGGTTATCAGTGATATACCCCTAATTTGGTAGTGTGGCATGCTAAGTGTTGCTGTGTGTTGATGATCATTTGTGACCAAAGCATGGCTTTCGTGTAAAGCGTAGCTTTGTGGATGAGACCTCATCGGACCTCACACCCCGAAAATGGTCGAAACAGGAAAGATGCGGCAAGGTTATGAGGGTCGCGCCCTTTAGGGTATGTCATTTCCTTCTGGAAAAAGGTGATATTATGGTATGGAGCCCAGATATTTACCTGTGTGGTTGCTCCAATCTCATTTACTATGTGATTGTTGCTGTGTGATCGAGGCGCCTCGGATAAAGGTCCCAAAGGACCGGGAGGTGGCATATTCGTGTAGTAGTTACCTAGTTACAGAGGTAACCCGGCCTTGTGTTGGCAGAGAGCCAGGTTGGTTCTCGAGACGTCCCGCCAGAGGCGTACCCATGTGGTAGTAGGAAGTTCCTTAGCCTGACCATTTGTTGGAAAATCCAAAGAAACAATACGCGCCCTGTACGGTTTTAGTTGTATAACCTGCTATGAAATGTGACGGTAACCTGCTATTGAACATAGTAGCTATAGTAGGCATAAGTGCGGAATGTCTATGCTGGCTAAGATTAATATTATACTTTCGAAATGTTTTCCACAGTAGACATTAATAATAATATCAATTGATTTTTCGTAGTAAGCATATTTGACTATCATAAGGAGAAATCTCTTCCAATTCTGCGTTTGCATTGTGTGTGTAGCGGGAGGCCTTATGGTAGTTTCATTTTCCAAAAGCATTGCGAATTTCTTTAATTTTCTTTGTGGAAATAACTGTTTTACGATCTCACACCAGTCACCATGACTGACTCGGAGTTTATTATTCCCTTTCTAAACTCTGGGTGCCCATAATTTTCCACACGGGCAGTCTAGAGTTATGTTATCAGGATATTCTGAAGCTTTGGAGACGAGCTGGATGACGAGACGTACACTCGTACTTATTTATTTATTCCGCTGTGTATTCTGTATGTGGACAAGTTTATATAACTGTCTAGTGATGTGTATTATTGTAAACTCTGATGATGTGATGTATTGTATAAAACTGATATAGTTCTTTGTTATAAAGATTATTCATTCATCTATTATATATTGTTCCGCTGCGAATGTGAGATTCTGCTATTGTTTCTGTTTCTTCTTCTTTCTGTCTTCTTCTATCTCTTCTTTTCAACCCTGATGATTCGGTTTTCCGGCATTCGATTGCACGGCAGTTGATACAGTGGTTGTATTGATGTCGACTTTCGAGCGTCGAAAAGTCAAAACGTTACAAAAAGAGGAAAAGAGAATGAGAAAATCAAATTTGCATTGGTTTTTGGGAATTTCCGTTTCAAAAAGAAGAAGAGAGTCAGAAACAATTTTTAGGCGTTGCAAATTACAGAGAGGAGAGAAATTAAATTGAATTCGAGCGCCTGTTTTCCTCCATATTTTCATTAAAATATTTCTGTCCAAATATAATTTGAATCCAAACTCGATCCGATCAAACGGCAGTGGTTATGCTTCGGGCGTCCAAAGGGCCAAAACTTTTCTTAAGGTATCTATATTTAAACAAATATAGTTCATATAATTTTAGGATGTGAGACTATCCTCAATCTCTCTTCCTCTTCTTCTTATTACAAAAAAACAAAATAAAATATTTTATGAAAATTTTTACTAACAAGCATTAGTGTTAAAATAATTGATTTCGGGCTTCTCACCCACAAAATGTTACCATGAATCGTTTTGAACTTTACTAAAATAAGCTTAAACTCTTTCAATGAAATATGGACCTGACGTGGTATATGGTGCTGCTTCAGAGCTACTAGGTGGATAAGTCGAAGGAGGCATTAGTATCCTTGATTCAAAAATAATGTATTAATCAGAAACATGCATGTTGATCCAAACCTTAAGTTAACTGCATTTAGTTAATGATTTTAATAGCAAAAAAAATATAAAAAATAAATGAAAATGAGTCTCAAACTCAAAGTATAGGTGGTGCTGATCACACTAGAGCACCAAGGAGTAATAATGAGCACCAAGGAGTAATAATGGCACAGATCCTTATTAAGTTTCAAAATTCACGAAAAGTCCTTCACTAAATTTCAATGTAAATTAGATCCCTGTTTTTTATTCACGATTATTGCAGAGCATGATGCAACATTTCATAAAAGTTGCTGACATTTTCGCAACATTTCTGTACACTGTGAACATAGTGTATGAAAGTTGCTGAAATATCAACACTTATTTATAAAAGTTGCTGATATTTCAGCAACATTTATGTACACTGTGAACACAGTTTATGAAAGTTGCTAAAATATCAGCACTTATTTATAAAAGTTGCTGACATTTCAGCAATAATTTTTCTTTGTTTGTACAATAAAACTTTGACACAGATAGTTGCTGAAATATCAGCACTTATTTATAAAAGTTGCTGACATTTCAGCAATAATTTTTCTTCGTTTCCAGAAAACAGGGACCCGCTTTACAATGAAACTTTGACAGGGACCCACTTTACAATATGAAAGTATGATAGGGATGCCTTCCTAATTTCCACTATTTTCTTTTAGGGATGGACAAAGCTGCTTATATGGAACACACTAAAACAAAACCGAAGTAACTGAATAGTTCATGCTTCACCGTGAGTGCTCATAAATCCATGTTCATATGAGTATAACGTAAAAATCTATCACATCTAAGCAAGCTTAAGAAAGTAGTTATACCAAAACAATATATTATGAAACCATATCTTTGCTGTACCACAATCAATAATCATCGGTCAAAAACCACTAATTCAATTGGCAACTTCTTAGATCGAAGTTGTAAAGTTTATGCGTTCAAATCCTCAAAACATTTAAATAAGTTCTCTAGTTGAATAAATTTCAACTCTTATTCTAAAAAAGAAATCAATAATAATATAAAAAGACAATATATGAAATTGAGTAAAATAATCCTCATCAACATGAAATTTGTAAGGAAAAAAGATACCCCACGGAAGAGAAAATACGTAGCACCGTTATGTTCGCGGTTTTGAATTTTACCGTCTAAAAATTTGTTTCTATTCACCGTTTTTTACTTACCCCATTTCGATTACTCTAGGAGATATCTTCATTTTGACGTTCCATAACATATTCTCATATAACCAAAAGTACTTCTACGATGTCGTATTTAAGAGCCGTTTTAATGTGTGTACCAAAACAAGAAGCTAACGCCAACATAAACAACCAACAAAACCAAGACAAAAGGATCAAACGTGAAACAATAATTCACCTAAGATATTTGAAAGAATAAGAAAAATGATTTAATTGTTTAATTGAAGGAAAATGATTGAACTGAGAAAGAGAAGAATGTGTTCAGAAATGATTTCCGCGGGTTTTATAGATTCATACGGTTATGATGTGGTTTCTACTGAGCTAAATGGGTTGAATCCAGAAGGATCAAATTAAAATAGGGTCTAATTCAAATCCATTCAATAATAGAATAATTGGGTGATGTTGGTGGAGTCTAAGGCCCAACCAAAACTATGTTTAAAATCAAATATCAAAATGTAGGCTATATTTGGTTTACCGTTTTTAGTTTTGAGTTTTCGTTCATACAAAAATACGCACGACGCATGTATATTATGAAAAATAATCATTTTAGAAAACGAATTTAACACACAAAATAGAAATCAACTTTTTTTCATTTTTCGTGTATGGAGAAAAACGGAAGCACGAGCAACAATTTATCCTTCCGTCGTTCCTCCATCCACTTTGTGGTCCCCTCCAATCTTCCATTCATCCCTTCCGACCTTCCTTCTTTCTTCTTATATTTTGTAATTATTGTTGAAAACTCAAAACATAAAATACAAAATAAACCAAACGCATCCTACTTTTTCCAAACACCTGTTATGGAAGCCCCAATTGTGCATCGTAAACAATTTCGTTTTCACTCTTTTCCATAAATTTGTGGTTCCAGAAATTGGACGACTTCACCGTGAATAAACTGATGAAATCAATCAATGTACGTTTCTTTCAATTTCAGTGGTTGATCGTGTTTTTTGCACACAACTTGTTTGTTTCATTGCCTGTATATTAGGAAGTAGATTATTCCTTATTCTGCACATCATCATCTTTTACATATTGCTATTTTTATGGACACAAAACTGATTAAATCACTCTGCGAGTAACATCCAGATTCTCCATTGAAACCAAGCATTTCACTTTATTATTCACTATGCACTATTGAATAACGCAGCTAAACTTTCCAGCGTTTCTTTCAAACATGATACATATGAAGTTTATACATTACACACCTTGAACAAAAAATAAGCACTATTGATATTGTAAATGCTAACTTGAAACTATGCACACTGGACTAAGTAGCAATTCTCGTATTCGATATGGTGTGCTTTGTGTATCACAACACCACCAAAGCGACCGAAAGTTAAAACTTTGAGTATCAGTTTATGAGTAAAACGTGTATGTCTTTGCATCATGGATAATATGTTTTAATCCTCCAATAGGTGCTAATATCATGAGCAAAACTCCGAATATGATGCATACCTGAAATCAATGCATTAAAGTAAATTAACTAACTGGACTGTAAATATAATGAAATGAAGACAGCTATTGGAAGATTTGTAGTTTCTTACCCAATTCGCAATCCAAGATAAACTGAACCTTCTTGGTTTATAGATAATAAGCCACATCACACATGGTAGCTGCGAAATAACAATTGCGTTTTCGATTAACTTTCAATTTGTCTACTTTAGTCTGAAAAATATTTAAAATATGTTGTAGTGTTCTTACAAAGTATGTTGTCGGTGCAAATGCAAAGCCTCCAAAGAAACCAAGAAGCCCGCCAAAGAAAGGAAAGGTCATACCAATGAACATCGTGAATGCTGCAGAAGATGAAGATAAATTTGATTGAATTGATGTATTTCTTTTATTCAATTAGCTCATGAATGATTGGTTACTTAAAAGAAAAGAGCATTACCAACATATGAGCTTCGAGCAATTAAACGAAGGGTAAGGCCAGGAGGGAAATGAAGTCTCTTAACCAGCAATGTTTCGAGCATGTCAAATACTGGCATGGCATATATCTATGCATCATAAGACATAGATGGATTGTGTCAGTTTATCAGTTTTATTTATAGCTGATAAAAGTGCTTATAACAATGAAGAAAAAGTACCTGATAACTTCCAATAACATGAATAACAACCATCATGTTAGCCATAGCAATCAACCACTTTGGCTTGCTCAAAGTAACCAGTATGTTATCATCCACACTATTACCGAAAGCCCAATATCCAACAAGAGCGACAGGGAAATAACATATTGCCACTACTATATAAGCTACAACAACACCCTTCCACATAGGTTTTTTGGAGGGAACTTCGGGAGTGGAAGGAATAGTAGCTTGAATTTCAAGAACCACATTGTGTCCAGCATATGCAAACGCAACATCACCCAATGCATTGAAGAAGTTGAATACAGTTCCTGAGGTAGTCGTTGCTTTATATCCGTAGTCTACGTCTGTTTGCTTTCCTTTATCCACTGATGCTGCCCATGCTATTGTTGAGTAACTGCACGCATTCATAGAAATTATTTTTAGAATTGCTTTAATAATAGTATACTTAGCTCTAATGGTGTTGAAATTATGCTTCAAAAACTGAACTGAAAAAAAAGAAACGTCGGACGTTTCAAACCCGAAGACTATGTTCAGCATTTGTCATGAGTGGGTATTTTGTTGTATGAATATTCAGTTCTGCAGCTGATCTTCAACAAAATAATCGAATAATCTCTTATAGTTTGTTTTTGGGATACCCAGTTTAACTGGATGATGTCATTGAACTCCCAATCATATACTAACCCGACAACACATGATTCAGGTTATTTAAAGGGATTTATGCTCTTAGAGAATTCATTATATTCGATTTATTTTACGAGAATGACAATATACCTGAGAGACATAACAGCAGCAGCCAGTGAAACTCCGGAAATGGAATTAAAATTAGGCAACTGGGCCAGAACAAAATGCACAGATGCAAATATCATAATAAAGTAAGTTCTCTTAATAGGCTTGCAATCAGAACAAACAGTGTCATGAAATTTCTTGAGAGAGGTGCCTCCAGTGACCATATAGACAATGTCCACACCAACTTCGACTATCAGTTGCTGAGGAACAACTATCCAAAGTCCTAATCTTTCTCCAAATGCATGCTGTCCTAGCTCATGATATCTATCAAATCTTTTTCCAGGTACCATTTCATGCATTTCCACCATTTGCCATAGCGTGTATAATGTGATTATCCATGATAGTACAAGAATCGCAATACCTGGACCCCTGTGCATGTAAATTTATTTGATTATATAACTATTTTTCCGTGATCTATTAAATACCTGTGTTTAGTAAATTATTCTTTTGTACCATCCTAGTTGAGCCATAGCGTAAGGCAGGCTAAGCACTCCAGCTCCGACCATGGCAGTGACATTATGGAAAGCTGAGTACCACCACTTGGCATTACGTGATGAAGTAATCGGGAGCCAATCATCTACTGCCTTCTGTTTCTTTTCGTCCTGCATATCATTATTGTTATTCACCTTGGTGAACTTTTTTTTATTTAAGTCACTTATGTGTCAAATATAGGATTTACCAACTTTGAGTTTAGATTTTAAACTGTAGTAAACTATTGTATTATTTTAGTATTCGATTTCATAGTTGAAACCTTTAGGATTCAAACTCCAAAATTACCAAAATATATATTCCAGACTCCCAGTAAATTAGTTAAAGTTCAGGTATAATTAGGTGTTAATTTTTAGCAAGAAACAATATGGACTATTGTGCTATAGAAGACTGGTTGATAGACACATTTACCATGCCATTTCTTAAAATGTTCAGCTGATAATGACTCTATACCAAACGATGGTTTTTTCACTTATATAGAAACAAAATTTAAATCTGGAAAACTATTTAAAGAAGCTTATAAGTAAAATGAATATTGGTTTAAGTTTTATGACCAATTCAAACTTGTATAAATATGAATTTGAATCTTGGAAGGACAATTTAGTCAATGCCGTGAAAGTAGAGGTGATAAATTTATAGGATTCACATGGTTGCATGTAATCATCCAGTTGGTTTGAACTCACAAGTCAACTAGGCTGTAATGACTATGGCATTTACCAATTTAAAAATAAATAAATAAATATTCAATGATGAAAATTCATGTGAGCTGTGAAATGATAATAAATTACAATTAGATATTTTTTAATAAGAGTTCATGTGAATCAAGGATTGCTAAAGTGCCATCTGTTGAACTGAAAATAAACAAAATTCCAATATATTATAATCAATTAAGCGCGATTACCTCTATGAAACTATGAATATTTTGTTCTCGGATTTCAGCTATTAAATTATTTATTATGTATTCTTGTTCGTCTGGAGAATTTGTTCATAAGCTAGTTTTACAGGAATTTGATTAATTTATTCTGGGTTTTTTCCCGAGCCAAAAACCTCTAACATCTAAGCCAGCTTAGGATAGATATACGCAATTGTCATAGTAAAGTATATTTCATGAACTAAGAAGAAATATTGCTGCATTATTTTTATATATTAATTTCTTTTACATAAGCATCATAAACATATATTGGATATATAAAAAATAGAGAATGCACAAGATGAAGAGCTCACTGTGTTATTGTCTACGTAATTGTCTGTAGTTCCTTCGGTTCCCATGGCCAAATATTTAAGATGATTTTATGGCAAAAAATCAACCAAACTAAATGAGAAATGAAAGAGAAAGGCAGAATGATGTAGTTATTGGGGATGAGGTTTCTGTTTATTGGAGTGTGTATATATAGAAGAAGTTGTATAGTATTATATAGCATAACTAAATTGAAGTTAAAGACTCGAAGTTGATGGTTGACTACATGAATTTCAACGTACTTCCCCGTTCTCATGAGATTTTTAAATTATCTGTTAACAGCTAGTTGAGGCAACCATTATTTTGTTTCTATTCATTTATTCGTGGACCAAAACAATGAATGTAAAATGAAAGGTTCATAATCATAAACTACTATTTATTCACCCAAGAGGAATGAGTGATATGTTGTCATTTATCAAGATATCTGTTTGTTTAAATATCACAAGTTATATTATGTGTGGTTTTGAGATTTTATATAGGGATTTTGGACTAAAGGTCCCTATTCTCAAAGCTCATACACAAAAAGTCTCTGCTCATAAATCCATGTAAATTAAGTTTCTGTTTTGTTATTTTTTACCAAACTGTCCCCTATCAGAAAATCGTCCCAGCATTGAAATCAAGGGCAAAAGTAGAATAAATTAACCAAAAACTAAAAATAGGGACCTAATTTTCACAACTTTATTGGGAGAGACTTTTCTTCCATCATCTTTCAATTCTGGGGACTTAGTAGCCATTCCTTGTTTTATATATATCATGTGATAAATGTTAACTAATAATCCACCACATTTGATATGATACATACATTTCATGTAATAAACTCTAAAGGTTGACTAGTTTAATTAGTCAATCACATTCGACATATGCTAAAACTTTATATGAAATGTTAGCTACTCTCAAACTTTCAAATCTTGTAATTCAAACGAAATATCAAACTGACATCTCGTTCTATATTTTGGGTTGATTTCTTAAGAACTCAATGAGATGGGTGTCAAACAATACAGATTCATCTTTGGAATCTCGTCTCGTCCAAATGCTAAAAGTAGAAATCGGGTGAGATCTTGGACGAGATAAAAGAGATTTAAAACTCTGGCTACTATAAAATAAAAATCATCAATTAACGGTTAATTTAAAAGAAAGAAAAATTAAGAATTAATTTGAATTTATAAATACTTAATATAAAATAATTATGAATTAATATCAATTGATAAGACCTATTAATAAAATATTCATAATAATACAATAAAATGTATTTTATAAGATGTCATGTGATAAAATTTTGAAATTTGCCCTACATTTTCCATCGCATAGAGCATGTGAACAAATGCTGATATCAAAGCGAATAGTATTATCATGAATTCTTAATCATTATTTGTACAAGGGAAATCAATAGAAAATTATGACTTGGTTGGTCTATAAGGAAAGTGTATCTAAGATTAAAGGTTACTCGAATCAAAGAATTGTAACAACACATATTTTTTTAAACATTTAGTAATCAACTAAATTAAATTAAAAAGAAACAATGGCTTAAAAAAATTAAAGATGATTGAATTATGACGCGAGACCTATTCCACTACGTTTGTAATATCGTTTATATATCGAAAGGATAAAAAGTATAGTTAAAATCGAATAAGAATTGATAAAATGAGAATAAAAGAGAATTCAAACAAAAAGGTCATTTGGCCACAATTGTATATGTTTTTTGAAATGGATATTCTTCCTTGTTACTCCCAAAATTCCTGAAAATGGATAAGGTATGAAACTATCGAAAGTTAGCAGTATGGAGCCATCGCACTTTGAAGCTATCGAACTTTGAAGCTATCGCACTTTGAAGCTATCGCACTTTGAGGAATGAAGGATATCTAATGTTGAGAACAAGCCATCACATATTCAAAAGTAGAGCTAGGCTATCGAATGTTGAGAACAAGCCATCACATATTGGAAAGTAAAGCAATTGCAAGTTGATGCTATAAGCCATCGCAAGTTGGCGCTTTAAGTCGTCGCAAGTTGAAGCAACAAGTTATCGCAAGCTGATAGCCATGAGCCATCAAAGGTTGAAACAATGAGCTATCGCAAGTCAATATGATCAAGGCTATCGCAAGTTGACACCATGAAGCTATCGAAAATTGATATATACAATGTCGTATTATAAGAGCTATCGCATGTTGAAGTCTATGCAGCAATCACATGTTGAAGAATTACAAGCCATCGCATGCTGGCAATATTAATGCTACCGCAAGTCAAAAATAACGAAGCTATCGCCAGTCAAGAATGAAGAAGCTATTGCATGTTGAGGAATTAGGCTATCATGTATTGAGAAGTGAAGTTATCGTCAATATAGAAGAGCTATCAGAAATAAACGCTATTAAATTGGAAAGGAATATTAAATAAATGAAGAAGTTAAGGTGCCACAATAAGAAATATTTATTGGAGTACAATGGTAATTCCACATCAAACACATTAATTCAAAGATATACAAAAAAGAAGACGTAGGCAACATTTAACATCAAGGAATAACAATGAGTCATGTGAAGAGGTATTATATTAACGTGAAGGGTCTATGTAGTAAAGCCTCAAAGCACTCCTATACAACCATATCACCTTTGTTAATACCATGGTTAAGATAGTGATCCACGTGAACTACTATAGTCCTGAGATTATGACAAATGGTACGTACCATCAAGACCATCCATCTTACTAAGTTACCAATCTATGTCAACTTCAATCGATCAATCCAAGCAAGTTATGTCACTCTCCAACCCCTATAAATAGAGACTCATTTCCACATGAGAAGGAGCTCCTATCTTCTTTCTCTTTCTTAGTACAAATCATTTTTTAGGACTTGAAATTTTAAAACTCTCTTTAGAGCTTGAGAACTCCTTTAACGACCGACGAAAAAAATGACTTGAACTTTTAAACATAACGATCTTTAAAAATAGGAAATTGCATATTGACTCTATCCTCGATTTTTTGGACTATAACAAAGGAGATAACTCGTATTTTTTGCATATCATCATTAGACAATGAATACTGCATATATGGTTGAATTCCCTATTATTTGCATATGAATGAAGGAAGACTTTAACTTTGGACATTTTTGGATATTTTGGATATACGTTGTTTCGATGATGGTCATATTTGAAATTTTATTTAAAGTATATATCTTACGAAATATTTTAATGTTATCAAAAATTAGTTTAGCATTTTGGTAATTTAATTAAGAGCTGAACTCAGAAAATCTTTTTTGAAATGCTCAAAATACCCTTAATTTCGAAATAAATAGATTTCTAAAATAATTTTGAAAAATAGAAAACATTTTTGTGGTTACGATGGTCGAAGAATTTTTCGATTTTGATTATTTTTGAAAAAGAAATGAGTTGTAAAAGTTTTTAATTTTTAAAGTTAAAAGTTAACTATCGCAGGTTAATCATTTTGGACAACTCTCTTCCTTCCCTCAACACATGATGGCTATGTGAAAGTTGATTTTAACTTGTAGTGATTCTAGAGCGTCAATCTCAACTTGCGACAGCTAGCTCAAAGGGCTTCAAACTGCGATGACCCTCCACTAACTTGTGACAACCCCTTCCTTCCCTTGATCCATCAACTTTCGACAACCCTATCTCATTACCAACTTCCAATAAACTTGCCATCAACCAGCGACAACCAAACCGACGGTAGCTCATGATAATCCCCCATCAACCTTCGATTTCCCAGCCTGTCAATTTGCGATAGCAGGAAATGTTAGCAAACACTGAAATATGAACATCATCGGTGTCGAACTCTCTGCCGACCATGATTGCTGATGATTTAGGACATGATAGGAGCTAGAAAATTGCCACAAGAAGGAGTGATCTCGGACGAATAATTTCCCTTTGGTCTGCCATTGTCAAAATCAATGAAGGCGGTCGAAAAAACTAAAAACCAAATAGATTTTTTGCTAGAAAAAAAATCACAATCAAAGCCCAAATTCTTCGACCATGATTCAAATTGGCCAACGCCGTTGTAGATAATCGAAAGCTCCCTTCCTCCTTTGCACCTTGAAGGAGATGCCACCACCTAAAACACCACCAGCGATAAGAAGTTGCAGGGAAACGATAATCGTTTTTTAGAATTTCGGGCCAAATTCAGGCCAAACAGCCACCGTGGATATGATATACTTGTCAAGACCTACAAGCCCATAAAATCAATTTGGCGAACGGGCTAACGGATTGTGAGTTGCGAGTCAATGGCTAAGACTAGGCAAATCTATTCATAAAAAATCTAAGTAGGGGGTAGCTTTTGACAAAATTTGTGTCATTGGAAAGATCTCGGAAAAATACAAGCAACAGTAAAGAAGTTTCTTCATATCTATCCATATGTGAGAGAAATGGCTGATTGAAGCTCGAAAAATCAAATATCGATCAGTTTTGAAATCAAAAAATTTGAATGTCTTAAAAATTCAATACAGTCAAATGCGAAATAAATATCAATTGAAGCAAAAGGAACAAGTAAGTTCAAGAACAAATGTATATTAATGAATAAAGCTATTCCATTATGAAAATATATTTTGTAATAAAACAATAAAAGGTGATTTTAAAAGAAATAAAATAAAATAAAACAATAACGATGATGTTAATGAACTTATATAATCTACCAAATCCCTAGAATTATAGACCACATATACCTATTGTAGATTCATCAAATAGAGTTTTATTATCGAATTTTGGATTTTGGTTCCATTTATATCATGAATTAAGAATAAACATAGATAATTCGTATTAAAAATTTGAGATTCACTAATCGGTGATTCAAGTTTCGTTGCAGGTAAAAGTAAGGATGTGAAGCTATGAAGTTCTGAAGTTTCTTACCGTGCGCAAATAATGAAGCTTGGAATATCATTCTCTGAATTAGTGAATTAAATAATAAAGTTAAAGGGTTTCCATCTGTTATTTTTTTAGCATGAGTTCGGATTTCTTGCTAAGCAATGGTGTATTTCTTTGTTGAAAGATTTTCTGACATTCTTTATTGTTATCAAATAAACCTTTACTTTTGAAAGAAAATTCATGGGAGGAGAAAAGGCAAAGGCTATATAAGGAAAAATCACGATATTCTTGTTCTCGCTAAAAAATTATGGATCATAATTAATTCTGGAGTATTGAATTAATTTGCCGACAAAAGTTCAAAATAAGGATTCTCTACGATCGCGACAAAGGATGGCCTCTCGTCTAAAACAAAATTCTGATTTTCTATTTCAAAGCTTGGACTAGAGCTCTCTTCTATATGTTGATGGATTTCTTTATGGACTTTTGGTTTTCTTATTATTATTATTTGGACGATAAAACTCTTACTATTGGAGTATGTTCCTTTCATCATGATTAATGGGATTTTCGAGATAAGAAATTACCATGGTCTCCTACTTCAGACAAATTCCGTGAAAGAAATTTTTTATTCTTGAGTATGAGATCGAGCTTCCTATTAAGCGATGATGGATTTCTTTGTTATATGGACTCCTGTTTTTCTAGTTCTTATTATTTGGATGATAAAACTCCTACTATTGAAATTTCTGAAAAAGTGAAAAGGAGGACTATCCATTATTCAAAGCCATATACCTTATTATTGAAGTAGTGAATTTTTGATGTTCTGAATTACCTTATTAAGCAAAATTTATTATTTAGTAATGGAGCTTGGAATATCATTTTTTGAATTGTTGAATCGAATAATGTCTCAAGATGTGATTTCTGAACATGAGATCGAGTTTCCTACTAAATAATTATGAATTTCTTTATTAAATGGATTTATGGTCTTATTATTTTTCCTTGGACGATAAAACTCTTACTATCAAGATGCATCCCTCCTAAAGTGATCAACGAAATTTCTAAAATAAGACATCTATACGACCCCTATTTCTGCCAAGCTCCCAGAATGTGAAAAAGCATGGATCGGTTACTATTCAAATTTATAAATCTCATCGTCAGAATACGAATACTCATCCCATATAAATGGCTAATGAGATTTCTGGTTAAGCGTGTATCATTGGAGTTTTCTACAAGTTCTTGTCTAATAATGAAGTTGAGAAGTATTAGAATTAATCATAAACAAAAAGATCCGATTAGGGGTTCCAATATTCTATTTCAAAAAAAAGATTCGAATCTCATATTACAATGGATTTTTTGTTATACCTGGATGAAAAACTCTTTTATAAAAGCATGTCATCCCAGTCTAAGGCTCAAAAAGGTTTGTTAGAAAAGCGGTTACCTTGGCGCTCTCCTTCGAATATGATTCTGAATAATGAAGATTGTATATTATTTGATTTCCTAAGTTTCATCAATCAAAGGTATAAATCTATAGAAGTTTGAATTTCTTTATCTAGTGTAGATCTTTTTCTAAAGTCTTAATCTTCAATCTTAAAACATGGATTACCGGTCTTCTTTGTAATTGTTACGACCAAAATTTTCACAGTCTTAAAATAGATTCAAACTGATGAAATGGACTGCAAACTGATGAAGGAATGAGTCAAGTAGCTTGGAAGATGTCAAGATTGAAGAAACCAGTATTTGACTAAGTTTCAGAAACGCAAATCAGGTTGGTACCAACATGATTTTCACCGACATTATTCATGTTAACATGATTAGAACTATCTAGAATGAAGAAATGAAGGAGTACAAGAAGTTTGACAGAATTTTGAGAAGACAAATTAGGTCACTGCCGAACTGATTTTCTTCTCCTGAGTGATACGACATGACCTGGTCTTCATGTTGGATTATTAGATCTTGGAGATTTGAACGTTTTCAGAGCTATATTGCAAGATCTATGCTGGATTTTGCCTATAAATAGCAAGCTACCTACAGCTTGAAGAGGACTTTTTCCCTTTTGGACTTTTTTCTATCTTCTTCCCCAAACCCTTGTAAATCAAAGATCTACTAGATTGTGGTCGGATTTGAGTGGTAATCTTTGTATTTTGGAGAGAAAACATAAGATAATAAAATTAAAGTGGACGTAGGCTGGAGAATTTGCCAAATCACTATAAAAATTATGTTCTTGTCTTTGTATATTTTGATAGATTTACATTTTTGTTGCTTTCATCCGATATTGGGTGTTGTGCCGTTTTCCGACTCAACAGCTTTGATGCTTTCTCCAAGAAAGAACTAGATTTGAAGACTTAAAGCTTGGATCTAAAGTTTGGAAGAGATGAAGAGGCCTACTACCAGAGCTATTACCGGAGGAAGTTAACCAGAGCATGGAGGCAACCATGAGATGTCCTCAAGTTCAAATCCGTTAGTCTACGTGACTAGAGAATAGACGGCGAGAATGATGAAAGAGATGTAAGATGGAATGATATCTTGACATCAGGAAATGCTAGATGGATTTTCAGAAGGATAGAATAGTAAGGACAACCAGAGTAGGTGGAATTCAGAACCAAAAGCCAAAAACCAATGTAGGAGCATTTGGAGCTAGAGTGGATCGAACTGGAATAGTGCCTCCACAACCAAATCAGGTTGGTACTGACCAGAATCAAATCGGTACCAATATGAATTTGCAAGGGGCACCATAGATTTGAACTTCGGATGAGTTGGGATGTCGGGAATAGACGATGATAGATCCAAAAATATAGATGACGATGCGACCACACTACAACAGGAGTTAGAACCAAAAGCTCAGTGTAGGAACAAGAGGAAAAATGAAGTTATGGATCAAAGACTTCATTTGATGACAACGATCGATTAGCTAAAATAATTCTGAGAATTGTGAGAGGTGAACCTTCGAACCAGAGTTTGGAGGACATGAACATGAATCCATTTACCCCTAGCATCCGGTACGTGAGGAATCCACCCAGTTTCAAGCTACTGACGTTGGAACTGTACAACAGAAGGATAGATCTGACCGTTCATCTGATGAGATACATCTGACGTATGGAGGTGTTGAATGCATCTAAAGAGATAATTGGGCGATGTTTCCTGTTATACTTGACGAAGTTGATTACTATGTGGTTCAAGTAATTAGAAAATGGGTCCATAAGCACGTAGGTTGGATTGGTAGGCAAACTCTTAAGACAGTTTAAAGTTCACATTTCTCGACCAAAGAATGTGAGGACGCTTTCAAACGTGAAGGAAAGGGTCGGAGAGACCCTAAAGAGTTATCTGACTAGATTTAAAGCAGCAGCCGCTGCAGTCCATAAGCCGGATCCATCAATAGTTCTGATGACGGCAGTGTCCGGAGTCACGAGTAAGAGTGACTTCAAAATTTCTTTGAAAAGGGATCCACCGATGGATTTTATGGAGTTTTACCATGAAGCTGAGAGATACCTACACCGGAAGGATGCCGAGGCCAAAAAAACCGAAGTTAATGCTGTGGATGACGAAGGGCCATTTGGAGCAGAAAATAGTAAAGAGAAGGAAAAGCAGAAATCCGAAGATGGTATTGGTAGACTGAAATGACAAAGAAGGGAACCAAATTGTCTTTATATACCGATCTGACCGAAACCCCAGAGTGGATACCTAAATACTAGGGGCAGATCCCCTATCGGGGGCCAGCCAAGAGAGATCCCACGGATTGGGATAAAAGGTTTAGAAGATTTTTCCTTTTTCATGGGATAGAGATAAGCATGAGATGAATGATTGCAGAACCTTCGTAATTTAATAGCGGAGCAGGTTTGGAACAACCGGCTGAAAAGTATTTAAGGAACCAAACCGCAGTGCTGCAGTTGGAGCAGCCACCATCTATGGCAAGTGCACAAGATACGACCTTGGATCTGAGTCGAGAATGATTATCTCATGATCGAGATGGATAAGAGTCAGGTTCAATTCCCTTGTTTTGCCTTTCGCTTTGAATAAATAAGACAATGTTACTCTCAGGCTCCTTACACGTGTCCAGGACCTTGATTGGTCTTTAGGCACGCTCTGAGTTGGATGTCCGAGAGTAACCGTTGAGAAGATGGATGTTTAGGATGTTTGTTCATTGATTTGATTTAGATTTCATAAATGAATATTTGACTTTGCCAGTCATTTGAACATGATAAATGATATATAAACCGGTTGGACATGGTCTTCCCCGATCGAAGAGACGAGGCAATAAACCATAAGGTACAAGTCCTCTTGCCGGAGAGCGAGCGGATGAACTTGTACAGGAAAGTAAGTCTTCTCATTAGAGAGTGGGCAGATGCACTTGCTTGGACATTGAGTTCCATTGCCAGAGAGCGAGCAGATTGTACTTAGCATGAATATACGATCCAAAGAGATAAGACCCTAGATTGGATGTTGATAGTACGATTCAGAGAGATCAGACCTTAGATTGGATGTTGATGGTACGATCCAAAGAGATTAGACCTAGATTTGACGTTGATATACGATCTAGAGGGATCAGAAGTTAATAGTACGATCCAATGAGTTCAAACCCTAGGTTGGACGTAGATTATGCGATTCGAAGAATCCAAACTTGACCTTATGGTTGAACATTGTTTGAACCAAAAATGGCACAAACACCTAGTATATTAAGTGGAGAATGAAAAGTGAAGAAATTAAATGAAAAATGAGTAGAATATAGCACATGACGGTTATAGTGGTTTGACTAATCTTGGCCTACGCCCACTGAATGATTTTATTGCTTATACTCTGACTTGGAGGCGGAAGTTCTTGCGGGTCGGTACAACTCCGACAGAAATTATAAGAAATTAGAGAAAGGAGAGTAAGAGCCAAAAAATCCTAAAAATGAACCCTACCTTCCTATTTATAGAGGTAGGAAGCCTAAAATCTCGTCCAGAAGATCTCCACCTCGTTTTCCACACCTTAGACTCTACCACAGTAGGATGCCACCTCATCAACTTGTACGGATCGGTACGACTCCAAGTGTTTGGTCGGTACGACTCCAAAAGATAGCCAATCTGATCATCTTGAACTCTTCGCTTTGGTTTGTCCTGTGGTTAGCTTCGTGATTGCATAGTTGTTTGCAACAATGTTAGTTTGTTTCTAAGTCCAAATGATGGATCCGTGGAAGTGTAGAGTTGCTGATTCAGGAGTTCGTGGAGATCGATAGAGAATTGCATTGGTTCAACGAAACAACACTTAGTATAGGCTTTTGACATCAAGTAAGGTACGTAGGCATAAGATGGGCACCCCTGGAGGAGCATCCTTAGATCGGTACCGACCCAGGGTGTTGGGTCGGTACCGAGCCACCGCTTTGGTGGGATCTTGCTTCTCTGGTCTTGGGTTGGTTTGGCATTTTCCTTGCGATCTTGGATTTGTTTGACTTTTGGGCTTCACGATCATCTCTTTGGGTGTCTTGCCTTGGTAACTTTGAAGTTTGACTCATCAAGTTTGTCCGTATACTGCTTGGTCAAAAGGCGGGATAATACTTGCCCCTCAAAGCATGCCTTGCGAATGGAATGTGTGCTTTGCTCAAAACAAATGTTAGTGTCGATGAGATGTTAGTAGTTGAATTTCCTGGTTATCAGCTGATCAAGACATTGTGAATCATCTTGTTCCTTTGGATTCTCTTGTCAATCACGGGTCGTTCTAGACCCGTCATATCCTAAGGCTCTAGACTCTGCTTAAGTGTTATCTATACATCATCACAATTCCGATTTCATTCGGAGTTATTACATCACATATCAAAACCGTCCCGTGTTCATCCGGGATTTTTCAATTCTATTCTAACTATAAGGCGTTCAAATCCTTTTATCAAAATCAAATTTGTTTTCATTCTTAGGTTCGATTTTCCGGATCATTTTATATTCATTTTAATGCGCGATCCTTCTGGATTGGTAATCTAATTCGTGGCCGTGCAGGACCGATAGTTAAATCCGCGATCTCTCAAGATGTTAATCAAACTCATGGTCATTCAGGGCTGATAGTTAAATCTAGGATCTCTCTGAATTGTTAATTAAATTCATGGCTGTTTGGGACTGACAATTAAATCCATGGTCTCTCCGGACCCTTGCTGAGCCCAATTCGCTCGCTCTCCGGTGAGGGGACTCGATGACAAGCAAGCCCATCTGCTCATGCTTCGGCAAGGTGACTTACTTCTTGCACTCTGGTCCTGTCTTTTCAGACGGGACTTAAAGCAATCAATGTCGTACAAGTCCATCCGCTCGTGCTCCGACGAGGGGACTTGTACCTTGCACTCTGGTCCCATCCCTCTGGATGAGACTTTATAGCGATTAATATTGTACAAATCCATCCGCTCACGCTCCAACTAGGGGACATGCACCTTTTACACCTGTCCCGTCTCTCCAGATGGTACTTTAAAGCAATCGATATCAGTCATCACACTCAATGTGGATTTTAATAATTAAAGGTTCGTCTAATAAAATCAAATTCAAACATAAAAACATAAAACCTAATATCAAGATACTTGCCTCACCGGGTGTTACAGTCTAGCATCCAGCTTAGAGTGTGCCTAGGGACTGATCGAGATCCCATACATAAGTAAGTGGCTAGACTGAATTATTGCATTGTTTATTGAAAAAGGGAGATAGAGTACGAGAGCCGAAACTGATTCCCTGCCGTCCCGATCAAGAGATGACTATCTTCGACCTTGATTGGGGCCATTTCCATTTGCTACGGTTGATGGTTGTTCTTGTTCCACCACCGCAGTTCAATTTCTCACATACTGCTGTAATCGGTTATCTCTGACCTGTTCCTCGTTCAGATCCCGTAGGTGTCTGTAGTCATCTGTGTTATGCTCTTCCAGCTCATGGAATAGATAATATTTTCCGGACGTCCTTTCACAGTCCGTGGGTTCTCTTCTTGTTGGCTTCTGATAGAGGATCTGTCCCCTGATATCTGGATAAATCCACTCCGGTGTTTCATTTAAATCCATGTAAGAAGAGAATTTTTGTTCCCTTCTTTGCTGCTTTGGTCCTTTAAAGCCGCCATCCATCTTCCTTTTTCCTTTGCCTTTGCAGGATCCTTCTCCAGACAGTCCTCCGCCATCCATAATATTGATCTCTTCCTGATCCTCATCAGCATCCTCCTAACGCAATTGTCCCTTGGCCTCATGATAAAATTTTGCGAGATCCCTAGGAGGGTCCCTTTCGAATGCAACCTTGAAATCCGTCTTAGCAGTTATTCCTGAAACCGCCTCCATCAGAACCATTGAAGGGTCTAGCTTATCAACCGTCACAGTCGTTTCATCAAACCTTGTCGGAAAACTCTTGAGGGTCTCTCCGGCCCTCTGCTTCATGCTTGCTAACATCATTACATTTTTGGGTCGTGAGATATGAACCTGGAACTCCTTCACAAATCTGTTTACTAAATCGACCCATGTGCCAATGGACCCGCTTTCCAGTTATCTAAACCACAACGCTGCCAAATCTATCAAATATAACGGGAAATACCGTCCCATAACCTCTTCAGATGCACCCAACACTGCCATGTGTCGGATGTACCTCATCTAATGAACCATTGGATTCGTCTTTCCATTATACGTTTCCAACGTACGTAACTTGAAATCAGACGGATTCCTAGCGTATCGAATGTTCGGAGTGAATGGACTCCTGTTCACATCCTCCAAGCTTCGGTTAGGTAGTCCGCCCCTTATAGCTCATCTTACCATCTCAACAAGTCTACCATTGTCATTCAAATGAACTCCCAAGTTTGCATTCTCAGCCTGCTCTCCGACTCTACGAGGGAATTTCGGTATGTGCTCCTTTGGTCGTGCTTTTGTATTTTGAATCACATTCATACGCTCTGCATCATCTCTAGGACGCGTATCATTCCTTCCTAGGCTAGGACGACCCATGCCCCCGAGCCTTTGTGGGTCGGTACCGACCTGTATATTTGGCTCGAGGTTTGTCCCAGGTTGTTCTACTCCGCTTCCAGTTACTTGCGCTCTAGCTTCTGGTCTTTGATTCTGATTTGTAGCAGCTTCGGCTGTTTCCATCTGTCTCATTCTTCTAAAGAAATTCTCCATCATCTATTCCTGACGAGCAATCATCCTATCCTGCAATCCATTCATCATGGTTTCTGTCTCAACCCTATTATGTAGATTGATGGTTGCTAAGCTTCTGAGGACGCCTATTAGCTACCCCTTGTTGATTTCCTTCAGTTACGGCCTTCCTAGTTGATTGTATAGTCATTCTAAATCTTCCCAAATCTTAAATCAGCGAGTTCAAGTATGTCTCGGTAAAAGCACCAAAATGTTTGAACTAAAAATGGCACAAGTACCTAATAGATTAAGTAGAGAATGAAAAGCGAACAAAATGAATGAAAAACGAGTAGACAAAAGCACACAATAGTTTATAGTGGTTCGCCTAATCTTGGCCTACATCCATTTAATGATTTTATTGCTTATACTCTGACTTGGAGGCGGAAGTTCTTACAGATTGGTATAACTCCAATCGAGATTGCAAGAGTAAGAGCCAAAAGATCCTAAGAAATGAGTCCTACCTTTCTATTTATAGAGGAAGGGAGCCTAAAATCTCATCCAGAAGATCTCCACCTCGTTTTTCACGCCTTAGACTGTTTCTCTACCAAAGTAGGATGCCACATGATCAACTTATATGGGTCGGTAAAACTCCAAGGACATGGGTCGGTATGACTCCGAAAGATGGCCAATCTGGTCATCTTGAACTCTTCACTTTGGTTCATCCTATGGTTAGCTTCATAATTCTATAGTTGTTTGCACCAGTGTTAGCTTGTTGCTGAGTCCAAATGATGGATCCGTGGAAGAGCAGAGTTGCTGATTCGGGAGTTCATGGAGATCGATAGAGAATTACATTGGATCAACGAAATAACACTTGGTATAGACTTTTGAAATCAAAGCACGTAGGCGGAAGATGGGTCCCATTGGAGGAGAATTCTTGAATCGGTACCGACCACCACTTTTGTATGATCTTGCTTCTCTGGTCTTGGGTTAGTTTGGCATTGACCCTTCGATCTTGGATGTGTTTGGTTTTTGGGCTTCACGGCCATCTCTTTCGGCTTCCTTCCTTGATAACTTCAAAATTTGACTCGTCAAGTTTGTCCATATACTGCCTAATCAAAAGGCAGGATAACAAACACCTTTTGATTAGATGATGATAACTTCTTAATTAATTATTTTATTGCCTTGATTTGGTTGAGCTTACACATAATGGGATGTTTGGTGATACTAGACGATTTACAAGTAACGTTCCAATCAGTGGCAATGCACCCTTATAATTAACCTAAAATAAATAAATCCTTTGCAAACAGGGGACGATATTGAAATAAGATAGCTTAACTTCGTGCAAACACAAGATGGGTCTATAATGACATTTGATAACTTATCCCTATATCAAAACAAGATGGCTTTGGTAATAATATCCGATATGATAACTCCGGGCGAACACGAAATGATTATGATTTACGACTAACATTTAAGCAAAGACTAGAGTCCTTAACTATTATAGTCTAGAACGACCTTTGATTTGCAGGTGGATCCAAAGGAACCAGATGATCCGCAATAATTTGGATTGATGGATAGCAGGTGAACTCAACTACTAATGACTGATCACTCATGGAACTTATTCTTGAGCAAAGCACACCTTACATACATAAGGCATACTTTGGGTGGTAAGTGTTATAGCCAAAATTTCCACAGTCTTAGAATAGATTCAAATAGATGACGCGGACTGCAAACTGATGAAGGAATGAGTCAAGGTGCTTGGAAGATGTCAAGATTGAAGAAATCAAAGATTTAGCTAAGTTTTAGAATTGCAAATCAGGTTGGTACTAACACGATTCATGTTGATACCGACATGATTTTCACCGACATGATTCACGCCAACATGATTAGAACTATATAGAATGAAGAAATGAAGGAGTAAAAGAAGTTTGATAGAAATCTAAGAAGGCAAATCAGGTCGGTACCGAACTGATTTGATTGGCACCGACCTAATTTGGAGACTTGAGATAGCAAGTGTTTGATGGAAAAGGCTTGGACATGGAGGAAAAGGAGGTTTTGATACCAAATTCTGATCGGTACTGACTCGATCAGGTTGGTATCGACCTGATTTTCTTTTTGTAAGTAATACAGCGTGACCTAATCGTCATGCTGGATTATTGGATCTTAGAGATTTGGACATTTTTATCGCTAGATTGCGAGATTAATGCTGAATTTTGCATATAAATAGCAAGCTACCTACAAATTAAAGGTGACCTTTTCCATTTTGGACTTCTTTTTATACCTTCTTCCCCAAACCCTTGTAAATCCATGATCTGCTAGATTGTGGCTGGATTTGACTAGTAATCTTTGTATTCTGGAGAGAAACATAAGATAATAAAATTAAAGTGGGCATAGGCTGGAGAATTTGCCGAACCACTATAAAAATCATGTTCTTGTCTTTGTTTATGTTGATAGATTTCCATTCTTGGTACTTTCATATGATATTTGGTTGTCTGTGCCATTTTCCAACGCAATAGTAATGGACTCCTACTACCCCATGATCAAGATGAAATAGAACTTTGGTTCCCTGCTCTATATACATCTTCAAGAAGCTTTGGCATAGAAATATTTCAGTAAAGGAACCTTTAGGAAGGTAAATGGTAACAAAGTAACTTAAAGAGTATTAAGAATAAGTGGTCACAAATATTAGCATACAGATAGTTGGATAAACATTGATAGATGAAACACTATTGTGAGATATGAATGAACCAAAGATGCTAAGCGCCTTTCAATACTATAATCAACAAAGCAATGTAGTAAGAGATTAGTCGGTCCCATATCAAAAAGGAGCAAGTCCTACATAAGTGGATATGACTCTTTCTTAGGACTTAGCAAAGGATTTCATAGGGAGTATTCGGAAAATATGGAGATGAAAAAGAAAGCAATGAGATGAAGACATTAGTTACCCCGAGTGATTTAACTTCCACCACTAACACTTGGCATTTTCAATTGATTTAATAAGAACATTGTCTTCCCCAAAATAGATGTTAGACTTGCAAACAATGGCAGTTAACTATTTTAACAAATACGAAGAAGCCGATACATTACTTAAACCTGAAGTTCATAGGCAACAAAAGCTACAAACAAGCCAATCGAGAATACCCCTAAAGAGCAATTCAGTCGGAAGGCTTAGTAAAGGAACTATCCCTAACTCTATGGCCATATAAAACTTGAGAAAAATAGTCATAGGCATATTATTTCTTATCAACATAAGAATTTGACGAATTGTTACTAAACAAAGTAAAGGTTCTACCATGCCAAAAAATCTTGTATGGCTATAAATCAAACTAAGAACTAACAAAGAGATCCTTAGGTTTTGCCAAAACTTGCCAAAACCATATTGTGAGTCATGGAATGTCAATAGAGAATCTATAAGTATCATAATTCAAGAAATTTTACAGTGGTTTAATATTCAGAAAGGTAACGACAAGTGTCGACAACAAGGAAAATGACCTTCAATGTTCAAATTGGAAAGGATCTTTACTTCTAAACATTAGTTGGTTAAGCAAACTTAATGGAAATGCAATAACAAGGACATGGAATACCAATAATCTAAGATTCAAAGAGACAAAGGATTTTGAAAAATAATTCTAATAAAGAGCTCTCGGAATGAGATGCAATATGTTTAACTTAGCTTCTAGGTGAGATTTATTAAACAGAAGCATATCTCATATCCCAAAGATGACAATTAAGACTTCGGTCCTGGCGTAAGGCCTGGCCAAAGCAGTCATCCAAAGAGTGATGGTTAATTAAGCATTTGGTCCCACTCAAGGGCCGGCCAAAGCACCCATCCAAAGGAGATGGACGAGAAGCCTTTTTTCCCATCGTAAGGCTTGGCTGAAGCACTCATCCAAAGAGTGATGGTCAACTATGCCTTCGGGTTCACCTCAATTCCTGACCAAAGAACCCATCCAAGGGAGACGGATGCGAAGCATTCGGTCCCGCCGTAAGGCTTAGCCGAAGTATCCATCCAAAGAGTGAGGGTCAAATAAGCCTCTGGCCCATTACCAAGCCGGGCCGAAGCACATATCTAAGGGAGATGCACGAGAAGCCTTCCGTCCTGCCATAAGGCCTGATGAAGCACCCACCCAAAAAGCGATGGTCAATTAAGCCTTTGGTCCCACCGCTAGGCATGGTCGAAGCACCCATTCAAGGAAGCCGGTCAATAGAAATTCTGATGATCAAATAAGGTCTTCGAAAGCAACCATCGAAAGAAGGATAATCGACCGAACTCCTGATTCGATGAACAACCAAAATTAGAACAAGAAAAAATAATGAGTATTCCCTCAAGACTATGCGAAATTTCAACCTACGGTAATGTCAGTTAGGTCTAATGAAAACTATTTTCAAAAGGTTTTAAGAGGATTTCCAAATAAAGTTATCAAAGTTAATCATCTTTCAAAAAGTAGGTTCGAATAATTTATGAAAAATCTTCATGAAAAAAACATTTCTAATGAAAATGATCATCATAAATAAAAATATATTCAAAAGATTGCGAAAACTTATATGTTTTGGAAAACGTTTTCGATAAAACAGTTTGCAGGAGAATCATGTTTTTTTTGGACCAAAAGTTATATGTAACACCATATGAATTTATGTTAATAATTTAATAATTAATTAGGCTTCAAAAATAGAATTTGAGAAAACGATAGAATTTGGATACAAAATTTGTACCACTGCATTTGCGGTGATTTTCTGAGTAACTTTCATATACGGAGTTTCGCAATCGGAGTACAAACGAAGAAGTTACGGGTGTTTAAAAAAATTGAAACGAAAATCAACAAATAACAAAATACAGTAATAAATATATAATTAAACCGAGACCCTACCGGTCGACCCCTGCTATGGGCAGTCGACCGCTTATAGCGGCACGGTCGATTGTTGAAGCATTTCAGCTGTGGTTTGAACCTCGGCCAACAGCTCAGATTTAACAATTTTAATCTAACAAATACAACTAATTCAAGAGCCTATAAATACAGACCTAACTCCTCTCTTCTCTTCTCATATTTTTTGATCAAGGGCAGCGAAGCTCTACCATCTCCTCTTCTCCACTATTCCTCCTAACTTTAGAATAATTTGTATTTATACAAATTGAAGAAGTGTAGAAAATAAATAGAAGAAGAGAAGGAGCAGATCAGCATTGCGCAATAAAAAGGTAAATTTCAATATTATAAATCTATATTCCCCTTTTCCCAAATCTCTTCTCAGATCTGTAATTTTAATGGTGTTTACATACTTTTATACATATTTCTTGGGATTAAAAAGGAAATGGAGTTGATTCAAGGAATCAGATTCAGATCGGGTGATTTGGAAAGCCTGTAAAGGTTAGTGGGAAATTATGTAATTTGTTTATAACATTGGAATTTATTTCGTTGGATTTTTATTTGATTATTATGCCTAAATAAAGATCTAAGAGTTGTAGGCTCGAATTTAACGCATAAAACATTGCCTACGTATTTTGCAATTTAGAATGATTGAATAAGAATATTATTTACGTCCAGATTCGAAAATTAGTCCCTAAGTTATTAAATGTTAAATATGGATAAAGATGTAGAATTTGTCCCAGATCTATAGTTAGGGAGTAGAGATGTAGGTATAATTTATATTTTCCTTAATTCTATTGGGATGTGAATTTTATATTTTAATTTGTTGGAAGTACTATCCGTTTAACCTCCATGAATTTGTCTATTATCTTAATTTCATAGAAAAAGTGCAACGTTTCATTTGACAAGGAATCTACATTAAAAGAAGAAAGAGACGTGCGAAGTATGGATTTCCTTTTCATAGTTTACACTGTCTATTTCAATAAAGAGGAAATAAATAATTTCTTGTAATTTCAAACTAAGGAAATCTCTTAATTTAAGTTAATTTATAAAAGGTTATAATTTATACCTTTTTGGAAGGATGATTCTAACATATTAAAATATAGAATGAAATATTCCAGTCAAGGATTCATAACTGGAAACGTAATAATAAATTTGTAAATGTATATAACCGTGCTAAAAACATTCAAAATAAAAATATAATTAGTACAGCGCACTATACGTTAATGTTCGCATTAAATGTAAATTTAACATCAGAATAGGTCGTGTAATAAATGGTAAGATTATGAAACAAAGATGGAAGGATTGTAACTCCAAAAATGAATGGGCAATAAATGTGTAATAAATTGGTTGTTACAAGAAATTAAATTGGTTATAAATGGAGGAAACGAGACTGGTAAGTAACATTGGTAGGTTAATTATGGAAAGGATAAGGAAGAAATAATAGTAAGATTTGAACAAATAAATATATGTCTTTAGGAAACGTCCGTTAAGACAACAATCATTTATTACGGACCAAAGGGACATTTATAGAGATAATCAACAGAAAATGTTAAGTGGTAATTAAATACCATAAGGCAGGATAATTTTCATTAGAGAAAATTATGTAGCCTTAAATATACAAATAGAGATTAGTGGGCTTTGTCCAATAATAAAGCTTAGAATAATTAATTGGACCTAGTGGATTGGGATGCCAGGTCAATAGAGTTACACAATAGAAGTCTGCCCTTCACTCAGAGACTTCCAACAGTTATGTACACTTACTACCGATGTGGGATATCTACAACCATATGATCTGTGAGACAAGGGATATGCGAAGAATGTAGGACCCACTTCTAGGTTGGAGGTATTAAGTGTTCGATTGAGGTCCTGCCTCCTCTCTGTTTAGGAAGTATTAAATAGTCAGGGTTAGCAGTTAGGCACTATAGAGGATATCTCGGGAAGGGTCCGCTTCAGATTTGAGGTATTAAGTGGCTATTATAGGATTGGCCTCTCTCCCATAAAGACGTATTAAGTGGCCTGGTGAGATTCCATGCAATGTCAGCTAGATAGTATCAGGGAGGAGTTCGCCTTGGGATAGGTATTAAATGATGGGGACCTGCCTAAAGTGTAGGTATTAAATGGTCAGAATATACCCAGTCCTTATTGAGGAGGTATTAAGTAGCTTGGGTACTATCTCTCACATGGCTAGAACATTAATAATGATAGATGCAGTAACTATATATTATAAAGCTGTATATAGAAGCCACCGTCTCTATAGCTAGGGTCGATAGACCAATGTTGACGATGCGAAGAGCCCACTTCATATTTAAGAAGTATTAAGTAGTTGCGGTTTTGGGTAGCATATGCACAATAGGCATATGTCAGTATTATATACCTTAGAAAAGGTTAGGTAGACATATCGTATTCGCATATGAAAGGAAACCGATCAACTGTAAATAATAAGACAGCATTTAAATGGAAACCAATCAGTATAAGTTTGTGTTATCCAGAAAGTATGCAATTTTCCAATCACCAAAATGTTGTTCTGACCCCCTCCTCATTACAACCCACATGATAAATTTAGAGAAACATGTCACTAGAGCAAGACAGAATGGTTAATGGAGAAGTTTTCTTATTTATTCTCGGTACTAACAAAGCGATTAGATGTCCAAAGAATACCATTGATTCACAGGTAGTGGCCTTAGTCAGTATTTATATCCTATTATATTTTTTATTCTACTGTATGTTTAGTTTGATCGATCTTTGATATACTTATGTTTATTACAGGTTACCAAAACCAACGATCTATACCCTAACGGACTCGGATTTCGATTTTGTCGAATTTCGGGCCCATTAAGGTGCGGGTTGTTACATTATCATAATTCAAGAGGCACAAACAATCAATAATGAGAAATAGGGCAACAAAGAATGATAACTCGAGAAGAGTAGAAACAAAGCAAGAGCAGAAGTTTATGTGACGACTCAAAATTTTATCGCTTTAATTTGTTAATATTTAATTTATTTTAATATTCGATTAATGGTTTTAATAACTAAATAACCCCTTCTAATTTATAACTAATGATAAAAAAAATTCATTTTTGAATTTTGTTTACTAAAATAGGTAGTTCAATGAAAAATAGAAAATGTGACCGAAACTTGTTTTTCAGATTTTCAACTTTTTATCGAACAACAAGTTGTAGAAAGTTGTTGAACCTTAGTTTATACTTTAAACAACACTTAAATGTTTTAAAAACATTTTTAGTTTAAATATATATAAAGGAAATAATGATAAGTAATTATAAAATATAATTTAAATAAGAAATGATGGATGTGAAATTTAAGGAGATTCCTTAAGTGTAAAAGTTGATTTAAGTACATAATACACCCTATTATCCAACATGCAATCCAATGTTTAGTACTTTGTTGTGATGATGGAATGTGTGAGGGCGGGATGTATTGGCGTGTGCATAAAGAAAGAGGGGGAGAAGGTGATGTTGCTAAAAAGTGGAGGATATGTACTTAAGGGGCATTTTGGTAATTTGTTTAATATATTTTATATACAACCAATTTCTCTTTTTCCACATTTTCATTTCGTTTTTCATTTTCAACTTCTCCTTTCATTTTCCAAACTCTCTCTTATACTTTAATGGCTTTCTAAGTTTAAAAATCTTACCTTTTTCACTTTTAAATTCTTAAAAAATACCTATTTAAAACACCTTGCCCTTTCTATACCTCCTTCCTTCTGAAAACAAGTCCAAAGCACTTCCCTCAAGCCAAGGTCGAGCCCACCCTACCTAAGGCCGAACATCTTGGTTTCTTAGGGCTTCCAAAAAGCAAGTTTTTTGAAAAGAAAATCAAAGTTCGTGTGTGCGAGCAAGCGTTCTAATTTTTAGTTTGGATTTCGTTAAATTTTGGTAAGTAAAGTTCACTACTTTATACAATATTTAAACTTTATAAGTTAGTAATAATTCTTGTTGATTGTATGGTTAAAATAATGTTGTTATGTTGTACTTTTATGTGTTTATATGTTGTATTTTTTATGAACTTGGAAATGAAGTCGAAAAGTGAAGTTATGGTTTAAAGTAATCATTTTTACTTTGTGTATATTGTATGTCATGTGATAAATGGATGAGCTTATATTATGTTGTTTTATGCTAAAAGAAGATAGCATTTAAGTTTATAATTGTTGCAACATCGAGATCCTTAGTTTTAAAGTTGTTTTTACTTATGTGTTTTCTAGAAAAGTTTATAAGTTTTTAAAACTTTACTTTTAGTATTTTTAGAAAACCCTATACAAGGTTTTTAAGGAAGTTAAAAACATAAAAAGGTGAAGCCTTAAAGGGTATTGGGTATGTAAAATTAGTTTAAAGTTATGGTATCCATAGTGATAGTCAATATGGGTGCAGTTCGTAAAACGAACACTTTTGTGAAAGTTAAAACGTGTTTTCTTTTAAATATTTTTGGAAAAGTGGTTTCAAACATACTATAAGTATTAAAAGAAATGATTACTTATTAATTAAGCAAGTGTTTAATGATTATTTAATTAATTAATTCAGTAAAGATAATTAGTGCTTAATCACTAGTTAAGTAAAGTAATTAGTACTTAATTATTAATTAAGTTAGATAATTATAATTAATTAACTAAGTAAAGGTTAATTAATTATTGATTAAGTAAAGGTTAATTATTTAATTAATTATTATTTAAGTAAGGATTAATTATTAATTAATTGTTAATTAATTAAGGTTTAATTAATTGATTAATTAATAATCAGGCAGCGTTAATTATTACTTAATTATAAATTAAGTAAATTTTTATTTCTTATTAAGGTTTGAACTTATTTTAATTATTACTAAATAAAGGTTTTATTTTTAGTTATTTTATTTTCATGGATCGGTTTGTTTATAAAGCAGTTTCTTTTATAAGTAGATGGGTTTAAAACACGGTGTTCTGTTTTGTTGGCGTCAAAATTGGCCACCAACACCCAATTATGTAAAAGCACCAATATCCAATCCAATCACATCAATACAAAGAGAAATAAATAAAGAACAAAATTAAAACAATCAGAAAGCAAGTAAATAGAGATATAGATTTATAGTTGTTCGGCTAACTCCGGCCTACGTCCACTCCAAAGATTTTCTTTTTATTAGTTTATATTGCTGATTACAGTTACAAATCCGTGAAATTCAAGAAAAAAATTGGCAGAGTATAGCCTAGGTGGAAGATGAACTGAAGCAGGAAGAAGATCCTTCTTCTGACTCCATGCTTGCTGTATTTATAGGAGAAGACGTGCATGGATCCGGCTGAAATTTCAACAGAAGAACCTCGAGGCCATGACGAGGCCACCTAAGAATTTTCAGGCCCATTGGAGCCTATAATAGGGATCGATACCGATCCCTATTTTGGTGTCCAAATGGGGTGCGATCTCTTTGGGGGTTCCCCATGATGTTAGCTACGTTCCCTTCAAATTTCGTGCCATTTCGACTTGCGGTTTGTGAGATATCTCATGTTCCATGATGTGGTGTTGCATATATTTTGATTTTAGCCGATCCCTTTGGAGGGATAGGGGCTTATCCCTCCAAATTCCTCTGAATGACATGAGATCCCTAGGAGAGCTTCTCCATGTTATATTATGTATAACCTTTAAGTTTCATGCTAATTGGATTAGTAGAACTCGAGTTATTAATCGATCTTTGTTGCAATATGGTGCGAAAGCTGATTATAGTCGATCCTTATGAAGGTATATGGGCCAATCCCTCCAACTTGCTCCAAATGATGCGCGATCCCTATGGGGTGTTCCACATGTTGTAGTTAGCTTGTTCTCTAAGTTGCATGTCAATTGGAAGTGTAGATGTTGAGATATTGATTGTTTTTCATTGAGTTGTACTTGCTTGGTTGAAATATGCTGACCCCTTTTATAGCGATCCCTTTTTATACGGTCCCTTTTATACCGATCCCTCTTTTAGGTGAAGTAATTTTCCTATAACTTGAGCGTACAAACTCCAAACAACTTGAGATTTGAAATGTAGCCTCGTGGGGCCTTCTTTGTCACTTTAAATCGGTCTCATCCTGTTTGGGACAAAAATTGAGGATATGTACCGATCCCTCAGGGGAAGGGATAGGCACTGATCCTCTGCTTAGGGGAGGTACTAATCCATAATTTGAATATTCTGGAGAGTCTATCTCTTGGTTTTGGTTGATCGTCGCTTCATATCATTGCCTAAACTTGATTTCTGAACCTCACAATCATCGCTTTAGGCTCTTGGCCTTGATAATCTTGAAGTCTGTTGGGTTAAATCCGTCTGTCTACTGCCTTGGAAAAAGGTGGGTTAAAACTTTGCCTCCCCCCCAAAACATGCCTCGTGATAAGAAGGTGTGTTTTGAATTTCATAAATCCAAAATCCATAATCCATTGATAGCCGTATTTTCCAATTTAGAGTCCAATCCAAATCCATGGTCTCTCTAGATTGTTCTATCCGAATCCGCATCCATCAAATTCAAATCCATTGCTATTCGAAACTGATATCCAAATCCATGACTTATCTGGGTTGTTATCCTAATCCAAGTCCTCAATCTCACCGGACCATTTCTGACCACAATCCATGCTCGATGACCTGAGTAGGCCGATCCATCGCGTTTGAGCGAAGCGACCTATCCCTTTCCAGGCATAATCCATACCTGACGACCTTGATCTCTCCGGATCCTTGCCGAGCATAACCTATACTCGGCGACCTAAGTAGGTCGATCCATCGCGTTCGAGCAATGTGACCTACCCCTTGCCAGGCATAGCCCATACCCGACAACCTGTTTGGTTTTATCCTTCGGCCTCGATACCCAGTTGATGACTTCATCCATGATGCACGAGTCTAACGAAAAGACCCGTACCCTGCGATTGTTATCCCGTCTCTCCGGATAGGACCACAACCACGACCTGTGTTATCTACTGCATTGATCCAAATTTAAGTATTCCTAAGTCCATTTGCCAAAATATAAAATAAGAGTCCGTACAACCAATAAACCAAAGTTCAAATAAAACTAAAAAACAAGAGTTCGAAGCAAACAAGAGGAAAAAACAAATTTCACAAACCGGAGCACTACGGTTTACTATCATCTCAGAGCATGCCTAGGGACCGTCCTCGATCCCATACATGTGTAGTGACTTAGTCGTCCTACTGTGGAGTTTGTTACTTATTCCATGCCATCTCGATCAATTGATGACAAGTTGATGATGATGCCTTGATCCCGTGCCATTTTCATTCGAGGTGAACGGTGGCCGCTCCTGTTCCACCGCCGCTGCCCGAGTCCTTACGTATTGTTGTAACTGGCCATTCCTCACGTGTTTCTCAATGATATCCTTCAAATTCCTGCAGTCATTTGTATTGTACCCATCCAGCTCATGGAATAGGTAGCGCTTTGCGAATGTTCGTTCGCGTTCGGAGGGTTCCCTCATTGCCGGCCTTCGATACGTAAGGCATCCTCGAGTATCTAGATATATCCGTTCTAGGATTTCATTTAATTTCAAGTAAGAAGAGAATTTGGGTTCTCCTCTCTGCTACTTCGATCCATCGAAGCTATTGTCCATGTTCCGTTTACCCTTGTCCTTTCCTGAGCATTTACTGGGCGGTTCTCCATCCCGTATCGTATTAACTTCCATTGCCTCTCTATCAGCTTTCGTATCTTCTTGTCGTAGAAACCTTTCTACTTCATGGTAGAATTTCACGAGATCCATTGGTGGAACCCATATCAGTGATATCTTAAAATCTGAATTATCTGCAATCCTGACACTGCTGCCATCAAAACCATCGATGGATCTGGTCGATCCACTGAAATAACTACCGCATTGAACCTGGTTAAGAAACTATTGAGTGATTCTCCTGCCTACTACTTTACCGATGTCAATGTCATCACATTCTTGGGTCTCGTAATGTGAACCCGAAACTACTTCATAAATCTTTCGATCAATTCCATCCATGTGGTAATAGAACCACTTTCCAACTATCTGAACTATAGCGCAACTACATCCGTTAAGTACAAGGGGAAGCATCGTGCCAAGACTTCTTCCGATTCCCCCTAGTAATTCCATGTGCCATATATACCTCATCATATGCATAGTCAGATCCGACTTTCCATCATAAACTTCCAGTGTTGGTAGTTTGAATTCTGGTAGATTCCTAGCATTCCCTATATTATGAGCGAATGGACTTCATTTACATCCTCCAGATCTCTGTTCACCAATCCTCCACGCATAGCTCGCCTGATCATCTCTGCAAACCCCTCATTATCTTCCAGTGGTAGTTTCCCTATCATCATATCCAAGCTGCCCCTCGAGTCTACGAGAGAATTCTGGAACGTATTCCTCCGGATGAGCATTCAAATTCCGATTCGCACCAAGCTCCATGGGATTGATCGCAGGTCCTCCAACATGGCGATCAACCAAACCCGGGGGCATGCCCCTTTGCCTTTGGGGATTGGTGTCGATCCCTCTAAGATGGCCGAGGACTGGCCCTGGCTGCCTTGTTCCATTCCTTTGTCCATTGGCTCCATTTCCATGTTCCTGGTTCTGATTTCCATCGATTCCTACTACTTCAACTACTTGATCTAAGTTGTCATTAGCTCCTCCTGCTCTATTGCCTTGATTCTATGCTCCAGCTTGTCCAATCTGTCGGAGTAAATTCTACATCATCTCCTTCTATCTTTTCAGCATCCTCTCCAACATAGCATCCATCATCGTTTCATTTCATCCCTGGTGATTTAGATAGATGCTTGATTAGCTCGAGCTCCTGAGGAAGCCTCCTGACTCCCTCCATGGTGGCTCCTCTTCGGTAACACTCTCCTTATTGGTTTCCTAGCCATTGCTTCCTAGATCCAAGTATCCAAGCTTCCAAATCAAAGATCCTAGCTTCCAAATCTGCGGATGCAAGCCTTCACAGTGAAAGCACCAAAATGTTGGTGTCAAAATTGGCCACCAACACCCAATTATTTAAAAGCACCAATATACAATCCAATCACAGAAATATAAAGAGAAATAAATAAAGAACAAAATTAAAACAATCAGAAAGCAAGTAAATAGAGATACATATTTATTGTGGTTCGACTAACTTCGGCCTACTTCCACTCCCAAGATTTTCATTTTATTAGTTTATATTGCTGATTACAATTACAAATTTGTGAAATTCAAGAACAAAATTGGCAGAGTATAGCCTAGGTAGAAGATGAAGTGAAGCAGGAAGAAGATCCTTTTTTGACACCATTCATGCTGTATTTATAGGGGAAGACGTGCACAAATCGGGCTAAAATTTTGCCAGAAGAACCTCTAGGCCATGATGAGGCCACTCAAGAATTTTTAGGCCCATTGGGGCCCACAATAGGGATCGATAATGATCCTTATTTTGGTGTTCAAATAGGGTGCGATCCCTCTGGAGGGTTCCCCAAGATGTTAGCTACGTGCCCTCCAAATTTCATGCCATTTCGACTTACGGTTTATGAAATATCGCATTTTCCGTGAAGTGGTATTGCATATATTCTGATTTCTGCCGATCCCTTTGGAGGGATAGGGGCCGATCACTCCAAACTCCTTCAAATGACATCTGATCCCTAGGAGAGCTTCGCTATGTATTTTATGTATAGCCTTCAAGTTTCATGCCAATTGGATTAGTAGAACTCGAGTTATCGATCGATCTTTGTTGCAATATGGTGCGAAGGCTGATTATAACCGATCCCTATGGAGGGATAGGGGCCGATCAGTCCAACTTGCTCCAAATGTTGTGCGATCCCTTTAGGGTGTTCCACAAGTCGTAGTTAGCATGTGCTCTAAGTTTCATATCAATTGGATGTGTAGATGTTGAGATATTGATTGTTTTCCATTGAGTTGTACTTGCTTGGCTGAAATATGCCGACCCCTTTATACCGATCCCTTTTTATACGATCCCTTTTATACTGATCCCTTTTTTAGGTTAAGTAATTTGCCCCAAGCATACAAACTTCAAATGACTTGAGATTTGAAATGTAGCCTCATTGGACCTTCCTTGTCGCTTTATACCGTTCTCACCCAATTTGGGACAAAAATTGAGGATATGTACCGAACCCCCGGGGAAAGGGATAGACACCGATCCCCTGCCTGGGGGAGGTACTAATCCGTACTTAGAATATTCTGTATAGTCAATATCTTGGTCTTGGTTGATCGTCGCTTCATATCATTGCCTGCACTTGATTTCTGGACCTCACAATCATCGCTTCTAGCCCTGGCCTTGATAATCGTGAAGTATGTTGGGTTAAATCCGCTTGTCTACTACCTTGTCAAAAGGTGGGTTAACATCTATGCCTTTAAGTAGCCTAAAAAATATGAAATAGATTGTTGATGACATCTGTTTAGTAGAGTAAATCATTGTTCTGCTATAATTAAACGGAATAGATTATTAATAACATCTGTTTAGCAGAATAAATCCCTGTTATGCTACTATATTAATTTGGACATTTACCCATATGCTAGTTAATTTATATGTGGATTGATTAATATTGATAAGTGATGGATTACCTAATGATTTCTCATTGATTTTATTTACATATATGATTAGTTATGTAAATTCTAGTAATGTGACTTGAAAGGTCAAATTGAATTAAAATGGTAACTTGATTTAGTACTATTGTGGTTGCTAAGCCTCTTCCCGAATTTGTAAAGTTATAGATTTAAATTAACTTCAATTTTATATCAGTTTGAGGTTATGTGTTTAAAAATGATGTTTTAAGTTAACTAAGGATTTTATTTATGGTGATTTAAAGTTAATTAATTATTTACTTATGATTTTTAAAGGTAGCTAATTAATTGAATAAAGGTGTTTCTGAATGATAAATTGTTTTATAAAATGGGTTATGCTTAGTAAAGAAGATTTATTAAAAGAGATTTACAAATGATATTTTGTAAAGGAGATTATAAATGATATTTCGTAAAGGAGTTTTATAGGAGATATTTTGCATGAGAGATTTGTAAATGGAATTTTATAAATAAAAGAATGGATTTATAAATGATATTTTAATGATAACGAAGGTTTGTATTAAAGGGATTTATAAGGATTTTTATAAAAGATTATTGTAAAAGGTTTCTATAAAGGATTTTTTTAATGGGAGAAATAGAAAAGATTTTTGTTAATAGAAAGAGTTTTTTAAATAAAAAGGAATTTTATAAATCATTTTAGAGAATTATGAAAGAAGTTTTATAAATTAAATTGGAGATTTGTAAAGGTACTTGTAAATTTGAAATGGGCTTATTGAAAGGGGAATTTTATAAAGGAATGCGATTTGTTTTGACAATTAATCCTTCTTAATTATGGTGTTATGAAAACATTCTTTTCATACCTAACACCTAAGGATAAGTGGTTTGGGTTATAGTAAGAAATGTTTTAAATGATATTCGTTTGGCCCATTTAAACATGAATTTGGAAAAAAGGAAATCTTCCTCGAGTTTTGTTAATATACTTATACCGTTGAGATAAGTAGATTGATATATTTTCTACGTATTGAAAGTATAATAAGTTGTGAATATACTTATACCGATGTGATAAGTATATGAAGGATTTCCAAGTATTTGGAAGGAATATAAGGGGTTTGTGAAAATATCTTTTATGAGGGTATTTTAAATCAAATAATTGAAGAGATTTTAATTAATGAAAATTAATTAATAGAGGCTTAGTGGATCCCACATAGAATTAAATCAATGTTTGATTATTTGTTTATTTGATAGTTAAATAACCGACTATTAAATCTTGGCTAATTTTTAACTTAGAAATATCTAGGAGAACATGATAAGTCTATGGTACAATTATCTTTGTTGATACCATTGTACATATAAACTCGTATGTTGTTCTAGAACAAATGATAAGGAAATCCATCCACTTAAACAGTTAGCGGGTTAGCCCCGCTCTTATGAATTGTCTGTTTATTTCCAAAAGAACCGGAGTTGAGTTTACCGGATACTTTCGAATGTTGGTTCGAAGAGACCAGGATCAGATAAGTAGCAACTTACCAGAAAAACACTACGAACCAACTCAAGTGTTTGAATTAAACATCTTGAAGATGATGGAATCGAAGATGGAGCTCTTTGAAGTGCAAGGGCTACTTACCGCTAATCTTGAGGGTAATTCCAAAATGGATTTAGTAGAAGTAGTGCCTTCGGTTTGTTCATTACTGAACAACTTGTATGGATGAATGTTGGCATTGCATTGTTGCTTGGAGGGCAGTATTAGCATTCCAAACGTGATTTGCTAAAAAGGTAAATCGTAGCCTCAAGTCTCATCAACTGGGAATGACTAAAACATGGGTTATGCCGCAAGGCTATCTGGGTCGCACCCATTAGGGTATTGTCATCACCCTTCTAGATTTGTATTTATGGATTTGGTTGTACATGAGAGCTCTCAGGAAAAGGTTGCAAAGCAGCCGAGGTGATGAAATATTCGGTACTATCCAGTAAGGGTAGGCCGATCTTTCCATGTAGGGGTTCCATGTGCGGCTCTCGGTATATTTTATCTAAAGATGCACTGTGAGAGGCAGTACCCCAGTAGCCTTGTCATTGATGGAATCCATTCTCTAATAAGTGCCATACGGACTTAGTTGTGCCCAACTATACTGGAACATGAGATGTAAGAATTTCGGCTATATTCATGATTTACATTAAACCCTAGACATTATTATAATATCACTGGAATTTCTATATAATGGTTTGGTTATTATAAGGTAAAATCCTGTCCCTGTTTATGTGCGACGTGGTCTTATGAGATACCTTTTAATTTTTAAAAGGTTTATATGATAACCATTTGATTGTGATTCTCATGTTGGTTTTAATAGACTAATCTAGGCATTATTATTTGTATAATGCTCATGTCCGCCCAAGCATATTTTTTTCCAGATTTAGCTGGACACTTTGGAGCTTCAGGAAACGAGCTGGATCCTCTAAGGCGTATTCACGTATTTTAACTTCCACTGTTTTGTTCTTGTTGTATTTATTAGAGATTGTAAGGGTAGGTTGTTATAACTGTCCAAGGGCTGATGATAGGATAAGTGTACTATGATTGATGTATGTATATAAAAGTTTTCATTTTTTGAAGTTATTGATATATTATAGATTACTCATCAGCTGTGAGATTATGTTCTATCTTTTCTTTCACCCTAACGATCTGTCTTTCCAGTACTTGGATGTTCGAAACATGAATACCATGGATGTATTAGTGTCGACTTCTAAGGATTTAAAAAGTGGGTTGTTACAGTTGGTATCAGAGCTGAAGGTTAAGCAAGAACCATGGCTTTGGTGAGGTAAACTCATTAGAAATAGGGTAAGAGATACCCTAGAATGAGCTTGAGTGTATATATATAAGAGAGCATATTTCTTATTGTTGTAAAAATATTTTATATTGTGTTGGTTGATCTGTTGAGTGGTTTATGGATTATGGTCAATACGAGCAGCTAATTTTATTGATAGGGATCTCTAAACACTTGAACAAGGCCAATCGACATGGTATTGTTTTTAAATTGGTAAATGAAATAATTTTACCTAGGATTATATTATATATAAGAGGATGGTTTTCAAAAATTAATATAATTATTTTTGATGTGTTTGTTTGTTATGAAATGATAATATGCAATTATTATCATTTAGCATTTGAGTAATCATGCTCATCCAGTTTTGGGGAATTGACTATTATTTGTTGATTTATAAGAAATTTATCTTTCTACAACATGGGTTCGGTAGATAGAAATTGTAGGAACATTGAAATGAACACCTTGTGAATTAAGTTTCATAGTTTGGCTCTAAGGTGTTCGGTGATAATATTGGGTTAAAACTGGGTTTTAATAATGGATGTTTATTAAAAGGAAGTTAGAATATTTTGGAATAAATATTTAAGTAATGATTTTATATAAGAAGTTGATTTTATAAAATTTGATTTATAAAAATGTGTTTTATAAATAAATCCCAGAGTCTTGAAGAAGATTTCAAATGTTTTATGGAAAAAGTTAGTGATATTCTTATTTTGGAAAGGAAATTTTCAAGTAAAGAATAATTTTTTTGGATTGGTTTGGGAAATGAGCCTTGATTTGTTTTGTGATGATTGAATAATCTTCTAAGTGACAGTTGGATGTTTACCTAGGCGAAGATTGTAGTGCAATTAGTAAATTATTCTCTTTATCATTGAATGATCGAAACGAGTTCAAATCTGAATGAACCAAAAGCAAGTTGGTAATGGATATTTTGTTAGAACTATTTGTTTAGAATTATGTATTGTTTCAAAAGGGGGATTTTGAAATGGAAGAAGTATTTTTAAGTTAACTAGTTCGAGTTACTCGAAAATAACTAAAAATGGGAAAGAAATGTGTTCGGGTTGTAAGCAATTCTCTTAAATATTACCATTCTTAGTAAGAGAATGTATGATACTGTTTGGTAATACCCAGTTCCGTGGTATCATTTTGGGGTTACTCAGGCAACATATATATACATATACATACATACGTACATATATATATATATACATATATATATTCTACGGATTAAAATATATCATATCATTTAAAAAAAATAGTTTTGAAATAAAACCCGGGCATTTAGTTTTAAAGTTTCCCTTAAGAAAGGATTAAATCAGATAGTTGTATATACTCTTAGGATATAGTAGGGTACTATACAAGTTTAAAATTTTAAGTATGTTTTTATGAAATGTTTTCATAAATAATTTTAACAGAAAAGAATTTGAATTAGTGAGAACCAATAAAATAAGTACGTATGTTGAACATAGATCATTTCTCTTTTTCACATAGTTTTTTATTCAAGATTCGAGTACATGACTTTGAGCTGTTTCACAACATTCTAAAATAAGGATCCATCACTCGATTCTTGACGGCGAACACTTGGTGAGGGCTCTTTATGAAACAAAAGTTTTCTATTATAAGCACATGACTATGAAAGGAAAATGGAGGTTTCTAAAAAAGAAGCCTGATCGGAGTCCGCACTAGGGAATCGGGTGGGTGATGCTAGTTTGGAAGAGAAGTTATGTATTTGAGCAGTGATCAAATCAAATTTCGCATATGGATGATCTATGAACATCATACAGACTTATGAATAATATTGGGTATTCGTGTAGTGAAATTTAGGGGTCGAAATTCTTTAAAGGGGGATGTAACACCCGAAATTTTATCGCTTTAATTGTGAATATTTAGTTTATTTTAATATTTGATTAATGGTTTTAATAATTAAATAACCCTCTTTTAATTTATAACTAATGATAAAAAATTCATTTTTCAATTTTGTTTATTAAAATAGGTAGATCGATGAAAAAGAAAAACTGTGACCGAAACCCCATTTTGGGATTTTCGACTTTTTATCAACCTGCAAGTTGTACAATGATGTTGAACCTTTTTTATACTTTAAACAACACTTAAATGTTTTTAAAAGGCCTAGGGCCGAACCATTTATGCCTCTTAGGGCTTCCAAAAAGCATGTTGTTTTAAAGAAAATCAAATTTTGGGTGTGCGAGCAAGCGGTTGTAATTTTTAGTTTGGATTTCGTTAAGTTTTGGTTAGTAAAGCTCGCTCCTTTATACAAGATTTAAACTTTTATAAGTTAGTAATAATTATTGTTGATTGTATGGTTAAAATAATGTTGTTGTGTTGTATTTGTATGTGATTATATGTTGTATTTGTTATGAACTTGGAAATGAAGTCAAAAAGTGAAGTTATGGTTTAAAGTGATGATTTTTTACTTTGTGTACAATGTGTGGTATGTGATAAATGGATGAGCATATACTTTGTTGTTGTATGCTAAAAGAAGATAGCACTTAAGGTTTAATTATTGTGACATAGAGCTCCTTAGTTTTAGACTTGTTTTTACTTATGTGTTCTCTAGAAAAGTTTATAAGCTTTTAAAACTTTACTGTTAGTTTTTTTAGAAAACCCTTATACAAGGGTTTTAAGGAAGATAAAAACATAAAATGGTGAAGTCTTAAAGGGTATTGGGTATGTAAAGCTGGTTTAAAGTTATGGTATCCATGTGACAGTCGCTATGGGTGTAGTTCGTGAAACAAACACTTTTGTGAAAGTTAAAAAGTGTTTTCTTTTAAATAGTTTTGGAAAATTATTCAGTTTAAGTATTAAAAGGAAATTATTACTTATTAATTATGCACGTGTTTAATGATTATTTAATTAATTAATTAAGTGAAGATAACTAGTACTTAATCACTAGTTAGGTAAAAGTAATTGGTACTTAATTATTAATTAAGTAAGATAATTATAATTAATTAAGTAAGTAAAGGTTAATTATTTAATTAATTATTATTTAAGTAAAGTTTAATTATTAATTAACTGTTAATTAATTGAGGTTTAATTAATTGATTAATTAATAATTAGGCAGGGTTAATTATTACTTAATTATAAATTAAGTTAATTTTTGTTTATTAACTAAGGTTTGAATGTATTTTAATTATTATTAAATAAAGGTTTTATTTTTAATTATTTTATTTCCAAAGATCGGTTTGTTTAGAAAGCAGCTTTCTTTTATAAGTAAATGAGTTTAAAACAAGGTTCTCTTTGTTTGTGCGTTTAAGTAGCCAAACTAATATGGAATAAATATCGATGATATTTGTTTAGCAGTATAAATCCCCGTTCTGCTATAATTAAATTAAATAGATTATTAATGACATCTATTTAGCAGTATAAATCCCCGTTCTACTATAATATTAATTTGGACATTTACCCATATGCCAGTTAATTTATACGTGGATTAATTAATATTGATAAGTGATGGATTAGCTAGTGATTACTAATTGATTTTATTTACATATATGCTAACTTATGTAAATACCAGTTATGTAACTTGAAAGGTCAAATTGAATTAAAAATGGTAACTTGATTCAGTACCATTATGGTCAATTTCCATATATAATATGTCAAAAACGGAACTTAAAACTAAAAAGTCATGGACGTTTGAAGTTTTCGGATTCAAAATAATTTAAATAGAATTCAAATTCAAATAAATTATTAATTCTCAAATTTGAAATTCAAAAATTAACAATAGATAAACTTGGGGGTTAAGTAAATGTTAAAGTGTAATTAAGGAAGAAAATAAATTAAAAAAAACAACGACACAATTCCTTCCCAAAATAGATGGAGAGGTCGACCCCTTGACCTCTACCTGTCGACCGCTAGTGGTCGACTGGTGGCATAGAGGCGGTCGTCAGCTCCATATCTGGTGGTAGCTAGGGTTTTTATATTTGGTCGCCCCGGATTTAATTATTTTAATCCGTTGACTATGGTGCTTTCTCACCACTATAAATAAGACCTTAGACTCCTCACTTTTATTCACATAATATTTTGGGAACATTAGCGAAGTTCTAGCAGTTCATCCTTTCTAAGATTCAGAAAAACTCCATTATGGTTTCAAGTAAGAAATCCTATATACCTATTTCGTTTTCTATTTATTTTCCCAACATATTCTTCTCCAACTTTCTATATCTAATATATATTTATATATAGATAAATCCTTTATTGTATATATCTAAAAGAAGATATCTGATAGAGATTGTCAAAGACGTGTCAAATCCAAAGGAAGCAAGCTAAGGATATACTATTAGTGGAAATTTTAACTTTTCTATTTTTGTAATTGATTAGTGTAATTTGGGTTTGAATATGCCTTGGGGAGTTTTGGTTTACGAAAACATCATATTGTAAACCCCTAAAACTCCTTCAATGCGAAATGTCAATTCTAGGTTGAAATCTCAATTTATTTTTAAAATAATGGAAATTGTGTTGATTTGCAGTTTTTATAATTTTACCTTTTATTCCACTCCTTATTCTTTTTCTTTGAATTTGATTAAAGGACTTTGATTACGGAATAGTGTGTAAAGTACGAATTTTATTTGTAGTTTTCACTGGTGACTCCCTCAAATTAAATAGAAATTCCTTCGTTTATTTTTTTTGTGAAAAAAGGAGTTGAATAGAGCGTTAAAATTAGAATTGTAAGTTTCTATTGGCAATATGTTCCATAATTTTGATGTAATAAGTTGATTTTAAATTTGAATTGTGTACAAGTCTATTGATTGGAATTTTTGGATATGAATATTGAAATTTTGGTATTGTTGATAATATGGAGTGTGACTTGTATAATTGTTTAAAGATTTGACATTTAAACGCTAGTTTAGGTCGTATATTCTGCATGCTTAGAAAATATTAGGCATGCATATATATATATATATATATATGTATATATGTGTGTGTATATGTATATATCTGTGTGTGTCTGTATATATATCTCTCTCTGTGTGTATGTATGTATATATATATTAATGTAATTAACGAATAATTATAATGTTTAATTGCATAGTTAAATAGGTTATTAATTTAATTATATCCCCTTTAGAAGGTAATTAATGTTAAAGGCAAAATAAGAAAGATTTCTTATGAAACCTTGATTATAGAAACGATCAGATGTGTGATAATATATGTAGAGTGTGATATAAATTATGACTAAGTTATAAGGATGCTGGGTCGGTCAAAAGCACATGGAAGTCTGACCGGCTAATCTGGCTACCAGCAGTGTGACTTTGAGGCTGATGTGGGACATCGCCTATAATAAGTAACTATGACGACGGGAGGTTAGTTCCAAATTTTGTAGGGTAAATCTGCCCAGCTAATCTGGCTACCCGTACATACGAATAGTCGGGCTAATGTGAGATGTCACCGTTGGGTGCGGGTCATAATACTAAGGACCTGCTTCAGAGATTGAGGGTATTAAGTGGGTGTGTAAGGGCCCGCCTCTTCTCTATATCGGAAGTAGTAAATGGTCAGGGTTATGAGTTAGGGACGGTAGAGAATGTATCGGGAAAGGGCCCGCTTTAATAGGAAGTATTAAGCGGCTGAAGAGATTCCATGCAATATTAACTAGATAGTTACTAGTGAGGTGTTTGCCTTAGGATTATAGGTAGTAAATGGCGTGGACCTGCCTTAAATAAGGCATAAAATGGTCGAAATCTTCCTAATTCCCATTAAAAGATATTAAGTGACTTGAGTACTATCTCTTACATTGATAGAACATTATTGATAGTAGATATGAGTTATTGGGATGATAACAAGTTAGCTATGGGCTTATATTTGGAAAGCCCTTTTATTTTTGGGAAAAGACTTTGGGCTTATATTTGGAAAGACTTATGTTGTAGGTAAAAACATAAGACATATTCCTATTTATATTATACTGCCCAAGTACTATTGTTGGAAGGCTCGAGATTTTTATTCACTAGACATATGTGTTCTGACTCCTTCCATATTATAACACAGGTTAGGAAAGATGACGATGTTTAAGGAGAAGGCATGGAGAAAACCTATGGCAGTTTGCCTATTTATCTACTTATGTTATTTTTCGGTGTACCCATTAAAGTATAATGATGTATTTTGAAAATGTTATACTCCAGATATGTATTGTGTTATAAATTTTATGACGTTTTGAAGTTAAATAAAATGGTTACTACTTTTATTATATTTTATCCTTCCATTGTGATATCTGAATGTGTAGATAAGTAGCTCTGTATTGTTCTTTTTATCAACCAATAGTCAGCTTCGAGGTGGGTCTAAGTTTTGATGGGCCTTTTCTGGATCAGAATTTAGGTCTATTTCAGGGCCGTTAGTTACATTTGGTATCAAAGCTTAGGTTACCCGACCAATGGGGATAAGTGTACGTATGAGTGGCATACTTGTTATTTTTGAAAATGTTTTTCAAAAATTGTACTATATATCAATATATATACTTATTTTAAATGTACGTAAAAACATTAGGCAAATCTTTACCTCAGCATATAGTATTATCTTCGGAAATGTAGAAGGAAAAGATTGTAACTCCAAAGTTAATAAGGCAATAAATGTGCAATAAATAGGGGGTTACAAGAATTTGGCGAGGATATAAATGGATCGATTATAGAGATTGTTAGAGAAATTATGGAAAGGTAAGGAATACCTAATTGGAAAATTTGGAATGAATAAATAAATGTCTTTAAAGATTGTCCGCTAGAATAAAAGTCATTTTTTACGGACAATTGACATTTACAAAAGTAGCAAATAAACTTTTTAGGTAGTAATTAAATATTATAAGGTAATATAATTGTCATTACGGTAGATTAGATGGCCTTAATTATACAGGCGAAGGATTGTGGGCCTAGCCTAATGCATAAAAATAAATGGGAGATAAGAATCCATGTGTTGTAAACAATCGGAAGTAAGGAATAAAGCAAGATGCGATGGAGGGGAGCAATTTCCCACAAGAAGGTGTATATTAATCACCACAAGGAGATAATCAGATTTTTTTAGTGAAGATTGAGTAGGGAAGAAGGAAGTTCAACAGAGAGGGCAATTAAGGTTAATTTCTAAATCCAATCCCGTGTGAAAGAATTTGATAAAAAAGTGTTTGGAAAATTCCTTGAAATGTTTTGAATAGTTTTCATAGGATTTATTGAGAAGTTGTTTTGAATAAGAAAGAAAATCTGGAAAATCATAATTTGAAAATTTGTTGAGTCAAAAGTTTTTGATTAAAAGGTTTTTGGTAAAAAGGATTTTTCATTTTAGAAGTTCTAGTTTAAAATTGGTTGAGTTAAAAAGTTTTTTATTTATAGAGAAAGTGATTCTTCATTTTAAAAATAAAGGTAAGATATAGTGTAGGCTGGACTTGAAGATTTTTCTTCTATTTCATAAATTCGGAAGTTTTTTTTAATTCTTTCTAAAAAGGGTGAATAAATAGAAATGGAAATTAATTAAATTAAGGAACAAATAATAGAAGGATAAGAATAACTAGAATAGGAGGACCATTTCTGTATAAGGAAAATACATAAAATAACAGCTGATGTAACGACCCGTAAATTTTCGATAATTTAAATCTGTTAATTTAATAAGATTTTGGTAATTTAATATTGAAAGAAATGAAAATTTGTAAATTATTAATGAAATAAAAAACTAGAATAAGAAATAATAATGTTAATTTGAGTTAATCGCTAACAACTTTAATGAAATTCCAATCAATGGAAAATAATGTAAATGTCATAACTTGGTTATAAACTTAATATAGGAAAACAAATGTAAATATTGCATAAATTAATGAAATAATATATAATAAATGGTAATTGAATAAAATCAATATTATGTAAGCAATTATAATAATTAGTTTTAAATAATAAACCCTTGCAAGTGTGATTAAAAAGATAAATAGTAACAATTATTATATGTTACATGTTTGTTTAACCTGTTAAATTAAATTTGAAATCAATTGCAATTAATTCCCTTAATCAATGCAGTTAATGTAGAGTAAATTGATAATTATAGGATGTTAATTCAATAAGATGTAACCAAGAGAATTTTATTCATAGTATGATAATTGATTGAATAAAAATAATTGAAAATTAAAATAAATCAATTTTTGAATTTAAATTATAATAAGTGGATTTATTACAATTAAATGTAATTAAAGAGTACGTTAATGTAAATGAAGATGAAGTTGGAAATTATTAGTGTAATAAAATATAAACTAATGTAATTATATCCTAAGAGTAATAATTGGTTTAATAACAAGATTGAAAGTCAAACAAATGGAATTATTGGAAACTAAATTGATAATTACTGAATTTATTGAAATGGGAATTTAACATTGTAAATTGTGGAATATTCAACAATAAATTGATATAGAAATTTGTTTTAAAGGGTTATAAATTACTAAGTAATCCAAGGTGATAGAAATTGTAAATTTTTAAATTTGAATTGAAAATTAGATTTAATTAATTTAATATTTATTTATTTAATTAACGTGAAATATGGCCATTTTGGAAACTATCTCGGATTTCGATGAAACCAGTTTCATCGGATCCGTAACGGTGAATTATTGTAAGATTTCAAGTTTCATAGCGATTGGACTTGTCGTTTGATCGTACGGACTCGAAACGCGTAGAAATTAAATTAATTTATATCAATTTGAAATAAGCTGAATTTTACATAACTTCTTCATACGATGGAATTAGGACATGAAACATGTTCCATTGAGTTTAAAAATATCCAAATCATCTATATTTATATATGGGATGACCCATTGTGTTCCAAAGTCAGAACGGGCTTTTCGGGTCGTTTATCGTTCAAAATCCTAATCGAATCTTATCCATTCCTTCTATTTTCTGCTCTGCCTATAAATAGATCGTTATAGACCCTAGGTTATTTCTTATTTCTGATTTCTGTACGTACAATTCCATTCGCTTCTCTCTTCTCAATGGCTGCAAACCCTAATTCCCAAATTGCAAATCAAATTCAAAACCATATCCAAAAATCAAACTCCTCCAAACTACTGCAAATAATATATCGATTTGGAGCTGTCGATGAGCGCAAGTCAATTCTGTTGACTATTTCTCGATCTGAGTTTCTATGTGCCCAGAATTCGATGGTTTAATCTCGGTCGTTCATCACGTTCCGATCAACGTTGATAGATCGTCAAATCAATGGTACAGTTGCATGGAGATCTGTGAGTGGAACCCATCGGAGTTGGTCGTTTGGCTGATTATCGGTTAGATCGCCGTCGATAATTCAATTAGGGCAAGAGTTAGGGGCGGCGGCCGGTGGTTTTTGGGATCATGCGTTGGCCTTGGTCGGCAGGGGAGGTCGGGTAGGTGGAGACGCCCACGTGGGTGAGGTTGCGGAGTGTCACAGGCGAGCGGAGGCGTGCGTTTGTAGTGGTTGTGGCGGCGCGATGTGCTTCAGCGATTGGCTAGGGTTCGAACTACTCACGTGTGAGAGAGAGAGCTCTTGCTGACGTGGCCCTATGGTAATTACTTTCCTGTTTATTTTATTTTATTTATTTTAAATCGTTTAATCTTTTAACTCGAATAACTTTTGCATACGAACTCGAATTTACGCATGGTTTATTCCGCTGGGATCGTATCGAAATTTCAGACATTTTGTCGCTGGTTTGGACGAATTCTGAGATCGTTTGAATTTGGGCCCTAGATTGGATTTAAATTCGATTTAAATTCAAAGGTGAGTGTTTTAACCCACTCACAACTTCTAAAATTTCTTATGTTTATTTTATTAAATTTATGATGTGATTAGAAATTTATTGGTTGCTGTTTGGTATGTTAAATTGTCATTCCGATTAAATTTGACTTTTACTGCATTTAATTATCGTGTAATTTAATATTGAATTTTAATTGCCAATTTAATACCTGTATTGATTCTCAGTTATCTATTGATGTTTGTTGATTGATTTGGATGATGATTGGGATGAATGTTTGATTGTTGATATTGGATGACTGGATGTTGTATTTTATATTGTTATAACTGCAAGTTCCCTATGGGTTGAAATGATACATACCCGAATGATCTATAGACTAGGTAAAAATTGTTATGGGTTGAAATGATAGACTCGAGCGATTTTATGGATTTTTTGAAATTTTGGATTGTGGTTTGAAATGATATATAATCGTAAAATTTTAACGGATTGAAATGATAAATATCCATATCACTTGACCCTAGGGTAGAGAATTATATACGGACACCGGATTGGTTAAATTAAATGATTTTAAAATTCTTAATTTTTGGATTTAATTAAATGATATTTTTGAAATAAAACTTGATTTATATAAATTAAATTATTATTGAAAAATCAAGTTTTATGTTGAAATTTGAATTGGTTAAAGGAATTGTTTGTGTAATTTAATTGAAGTTTTAATTCGAGTTTCGAAGTATAAATGGAATTTAACGGAATTGAGTTTAGAGAAATTGTTTGAAATATAATGTTGAAATATATTAGACTTGGAGAAATTTAAATTGATATTTCAAACGTGGTTTGAAAGCAGTATAGGATTTAATAATTTATTGAAAGGTGAATTCAAAGTTTTGAAATTTGATTTTTGTAAATTTAGAAATTGAAATAGTTCTATTGTGTTGAAATGAAATAAATAGTAAATTGATATTAATTCCACAATTCATATTTTTAATATAAACTGTTTTAAAATATATTATTTTAAAGACTTTAATTATTAAGTTTTCAAACTATTAAACTATTTTACCTATATTAACTATATTAAATCATTTTAACCTATTTTAAACCATTAAGTTTATTTTAAACTAATTAACCCATTTTAACTTATTTTAAATCTAATTAAATTATTTTAAAGCCATTTAATCTATTTAATTATGTTTAATCTACTTTAAATCTATTTAACTATCTTAAATCGATTTAACGGTATCTTAAAGCTATAACTAAAACTATTTTAGAGTATTTTATCTACCTAGAACTATTTTAACTATTTATAACTATTTAAACTATTTTCTAAATTTTCAAACTAAGTAGAGGGAAAGTGTTTATATTCACATTCATTGGTTTAAAAGGCAAATATGGCTAAATGATATTATAACCTAAGTTGGGATTTAAAACGTTAAATTTAATTGAATATGATGGTTTTGAAATAAGGACTTAACCTATTTTGGAAATACGAATTTTGAAAGAAATTATGATTTTGGAAAGGATATGATTTCAAAGGTGAATATGATTTCAAAGTGAATATATTTTCGAAAGTGATATGGTTTGAATTGAATATGATATTCTGATATCAAGTATGAAATGATTTTTGAAATTTTAAAAGAACCATCCGGTGTGTAATAAGCGATTGGTTGTTAACGAGACTGGGATAAGATATTGTCGTACTCCCTGTCAATACCGAAAACCACTTTAACAACTGTGTACGTGGTGGAGATTCAAGAAATGAAGTAGGATGGTTTGGTGAATGATTTCTGTATGAGGTATGACATGACCTTGACTCCCGTGAGTCAGCTTAGATGTGACTAAAACAGGAGCCATCCCGGGCCAAGTGAGGTCACACCTCCGATCAGGCACATTTATTCAATACCATTCTATTACTTTGTGATTGATTTGGTGGCTACCCTTGATTTTGATTATCGGAGTGTGTCCGAGGTGGGCGTTAGTAGCTGCTATGCGTTACCACCGGTCCGGATCTGCAATTGGTATATCTACCCTGGCATTACCTCGAGTGCCGTGTTCACATACCCTAGAGCGCCTTCTACGAGTTTGTTTTGTACCATACCTATGGGGTGCCCTCTGGGTAAACCTCCAGTTTAGGGAGGAGCTTACGGTACTGTATAGACTATGGGAATATATAAAATGTTTTAAGGGGGATATGGGTAACGCCTTAACGCTATTTTAATACTTTTACTTTACTGTAGACATATTATAATAGTGTATTGTACTACATAGTAGATAGTTTAACGGATCCTTAGGAGATGGTAATCCCGAACATCTCTTAAGTTACTGTACTCACGTTATACACTGGATAGGAAATGTCAAACCCCGTAAACATCTCTGACTGCGTCACACGCATATTTACCATTGATTTAACTTACATAAGATCTTTTAGTTCTGACTTGAGTGTTTTGTCGTTTCAATTCGCTCGGGTCAGCCTGAGCATTTCAGGATTGAAGACCTTATTTATGGAGGATGAAGATGAAGATTTATACTATTATTATTGGTATATTAATTCCGCTGCATCATGTTGTTCTGCTACATTTTATTTATTTATTCTTGTCATCTATAACCCTGATTCTGTGTTGTATAAGCATAATCAAAATTATTTGTAAATAACTTCATGAACTGTTATTTGATTATTATATTTTGTCATTCTGCTGCGAGATTCTGTATTTGTTTTATTCCTTTCTATTTTTTCTTATTTACCCCATAACAATCTGCCCTTTTGAATGGTTTGAGTTGACGTGTGTGTTTGCTTAAAACGTCCAAAAAGGCAGCCCGTTACAGCTGAAGTAGGAGCAAATTAGTTAGGAGAAAAATAAATAGAGGTAGTATTGGGAGAGTTGGATAGAAATAACATTAGGAATTTATATAGAATAGGATCGGTAATTTAGTTAGAAATTAGTAGGATAGAAGTTATCATTGTCTACTCCATTTTTTATTGTTTAAAGTTATAAAAAGTATTTAGCTAAAGGTCGGTACATTTTGAGTAGTAAAGCAACATTTGTTGATAATAACTGAAACATAGGAATTTAGAATGATATCTTTTTAATTGGATTAAAGGGAGTTAAATTTGGAAAATAATGCGGGTCAATGAACTTTTCATAAGTGCAGGCCATAATTTCATGGAGTTGTAAATGTTGATTCCAAATTAAATGTAATAAGTTTACTTGTATAAAAACAATTCATTGAAATTTATTTTGTATGCTGTAGAAGGTTTTTGAGAAGGAAAATTATTTTACTGCTTAATGTAATTAAGCAATTTTTAAATTTTTATTTAGTAATGGCTTGATTTGATAATTAAGTTTTAAATGTTTTGAAGTAAAAGTTCAACTTTTGAAGAAATAAATCTTGGTTGTAGAAGATCCTTAAAAAGAAAAAGTTGGTTAGAGAAAGAAAATATTTTCATGGCTCATTTTGGGAACTTTGCAATTTTTGAAAATTGGCAAAAAAGGGTCTCCAAGTTTATATTTTCGAAAGAAAGGTTTCAAATAAGGTGCTTTATAATTATGAAATTTTATTTTTAAGAATGGTGAGAACTAAACCAATTTTTTTATGGGGTAAATAGGAGTCACTACCTAGGTAAGGTAGTATAAAGGTTTTAAGATATGAATAAAATAGGAATAATATGTACAACCTTATCTGGAATTTAAAATCGGTCCCATATATTTAATTGTTGAATATTGGTAAAGTTGTGAAGATATTCCAGATTTATAATTGGGTTATAAGTCATGTTGCCCTAGTTGACTTGGAATGTAAATTTCTATGTTTTGATTTATATGGAGCGGTCTCCATGTAACTTCCATAAATTTTCCAATTCCAAAATATGTACCAAAGTACGACATTTGAATTAATAAGGAATATACCAAAGAGGGAAAGAGATGTGTAACATACATATATTCTATTCCATAGTTTACACTGTCTATTTCAATAAAAGAAAACGAAATAATTCATTGTAATTTCAAACAAGCAAAAATCTATCTTTGGTTAATTTATGGAAAATTATAATGGTGATCCTTTTAGAAGGGTAGCCTTGATAAATTCAAATGTGCAGACGAATGTTTTAGTTTAGAAATTAACATATAGGCACACGTATAACCGCGCTTAACATATAAAAATAGAAATATATACATAGCGTAATTTACAACGATATTCATATTATTTATTATAGGACTAGGTTTTATGGTAATTGATTACCGATTTAACGGGCAATAAATTTGTAATTAATATAGAGTAAAAAGGAATTAAGTAGGGACTAAATAAGGATTTAATATGATGGAGGAATTGGATCGGCATAATAAATGGATTTTGAAACGGTAACAAGTTTAAAGGAATTTAAATTAGGATTGAATAGATATGGTCCAACTTTGATATTAATGATCAATTAATAAAGATATATTAACTGAAGTAATAGATGTACCACATTTATTAGAAACCAAGAAGGAGAATTAAGGAAGATGGAGAATTAAGTGGAATAAAATAATAAGGATGTCCATCTTAATTTAGTAAGGAATATTAGGGCCCCAATGTCATTAACACCAGTTAATGATAAATGAAAACTTTTAGCAAAATTTATTTTTGGAAGTTTTTGATTGTTATCACTTGTTGTCTCCCTTAGGCTATTGGAAAAGTGTATGATATGGTGGAAGATATGTTCCTATTTTATCATTGAATTGATTATATAGATGGGATCAGACTGCCAGATAAACATACATATGGAGGAACATCGTAAATAAGGAAATTTCATAAGGACACTTAGCTAGTGATAAAATATTGGTAAGACTGTAAGTTAATGTGAAAATTATGTTAGTAACTGGAAATATAAGAATGCTTCAATCCCAAAAAGATTAGGATTTTGGGAACAATAAATTTTAGCTTGCCGAGAGACATCATTCAATGATGACCATTCACTCAAAGGAGATAAGATGAATATGGATATGAAGAGAATTTTCTGTTGGACATGGATGAAGAAAAAGGTGGCAGAATTTGCCACTCGGCGTTTGACGTGCCAAAACGAAAAAGATAGAATTGATTATGCAGCGAATGAAGGCTACACAATATCACTATGAATCCTATGCGGACAAGCATAGAAAAGAGATAGAAATAGAAGTAGGAGATATATTATTTACCAAAGTTTTCCGCCATAGATAGGTCGTGGGATTTGCAAAGTCGGGAAAGTTAGTACCAAAAATTTACTGGGCCTTTCCCATTTTTAGAAAGAATAGAAAGACTTGCTTATCATGTGAATTAATTGGATAAATTGACATGAGTCCATGATGTTTTTACGTGCTGCGTTTGAGGAAATACCTTCATAGCATAGCCATTGTGGTAGGGCCTGATATATTAGGGGATATTGAGATGGAGCCAATAGCATCCCATGCCACCACAAGCATTGTATGGCACGTTATAATCATGCTTATTACTTAACCCAAGGTCTAAGTGTAAAAATAAGCTTCTTTCATCTTATACTCTTTTTAGTTATAACTAGGCCAATTATCTTTAATTAGACCAATTCTAGCATCAATATCATAATTAGGCTCAATTTCAATCTTAATTCCATTTTTATTATAGTTTGTACAATTTACATCTTATCTTCCGTTATTTCAGTATTCTTATAATTTTAATCCATATTCGCATTTAATCTATTCTAATCCATGCGCAAAGAAGAAGAAGAAGAAAATCCAAAGTGTAGGAAGAAGATGTAAATAACGCATAAATAACAGTAACTGAATTAAAATATTGTAAATAAACTGTAAATAAATGGAAAAGCTATAAATAACAGAAATAAACTAAAATTAACTGAAAAGAATAGCTAAAAGAAATAGACAGAAAATAATTCTAAAAACTGTAAATAAATTACTAAAAAGGTTATCCCAAAAATCGTAGTAAAACTACAACTATTGGAAACCCTATTATTTTAAATTACTTAAAGAAATCTAAAATAATTACGATCACTCACCTGTGGTCCTAAGCTCTTCCCTTTTGGTCTTCCCGGATCCACTTGAGGGTATTAAAATATTTTTATTAAAAAGATTTTCTCCTTGGAAAATTATTCCTTTTATGGTCCTCCCTGAAAAGGTGAACCCAGGCGGAGAAAATCTAGAATGTGAAAAAGTGTTAGGCCTAGGGTTCTATTAATAGGTGTAGAAGTGGATCTCAGACCGTTGGATTTGAGGATTGAACAGGATGCAACCACGTCATAGGCTGAATAGGAGTCATCGGATGCAAGAACGGAAGGACCGAATTGGTTAAAAGAATGCAAATGACGCGTACAACGTTCGAACGAACGAAACGAACTTTCGTTCATTCAAAAGGTGAGGTGGGTCAACCGAGCGGTCGACCGCCCTAGTGCCTTGGTCGACCTAGCCTATTTTTTTTCGATTCTTCTTTGTTTTTGTTTAATTCATAACTTTCTCATATTAGCTCGGATTCTGACATTCTATATATGGAAATTGACCAGAAAATTACTACGGACACAATAGTGCAACTCCCATGGCTCAATTCTGATAATTTCACAAAGTTATTTTATTATTTCATTAATTAACGAATTAATTATTATGGGTTAAATTTCGGGTTGATACAAGCTCTGGGACCGACCGTTAGCCGTTTGTTAGTATGAGATTCGATCTGTAGTTCGATCCTTGTAGTAGCCTACACAAGTAGTTGATAAGAACCATAGTAATGGGCCTTAGGAGTTCACGGACACTTGTAGAACACCCTATATCACTTAGAATAGTATTAAAGTTAATTGCACATGATCATCCCATATAAACTTATACTCATTCACCAGACTTTTTTCTGACCCACCCCTTTCTTTTCATTTTTCACCACCACATGATGATAGGTTTGCAGATGATTGGGCATAGTATGTGGAGAAAGGAGCTTCACGTTGGAGTTTTCATATCATTTATTGTTCATCTTGTAGTCATCTATTATATTAAATGTCTGTAAAGCATATATTGTACTTTAAAAGCGGTGTATATGTAAAAACAATTATTTTAGAGATTGTTTCTATGAGATGTCTATTTTATGTACTTATATTTTGATTCCTTCCGCTGTGAGATCTGAAAGTATAGAATATCTTAGAACTTACCCTTGTAATTATGCTCTCTAAGGTTTGAAAATCCCAATAGCTCGTATTTCTCAACATAACGTGTTCAAAAGTCACATTAGGCTTTGGATTGGTGTGTCGGAAGGTGCGGGTTGTTACATTTGGTATTGGAGCTTAGGTTTTAGATCTTCTAGGGTTTGGGCATGACAGAGAACGTACTTGAAAAGCTTTTGAAGAAAAGAGGTTTTTTCAAAAGGTTTTCCAAAGTGTTTTTCATGAAGTTTTCAAAAATGGGTTTTGAAAATATAAATATAAATAAATAAATAAATATATGGATAGAAAATTTCAAAAGAAAGGATTTTATCTATATATCAACATTCCTTTGATTACAGCCTATACTATCTATAGGAAAGTTGAAAATAATTCCCAAACATAGATAGTGAGAATGAGTACAAGTTTAGAGGAATGGCTCAAAGAAGGTAGTTAGGATTTCAAGCATGAACATCCCTATAAGGTTCCATCAGTATCCATAAGCAAGGAGATAAGATGAGCCAAATCTGACTAAGAGAGCATAATTATGATTTTTTGATATGTGTATTAATACACAACACCATATACATTTGAGCACATAAGATAGTTTTTGGCATATCCCTTATATAAGCAAGCAATTATGGGTTAGAATAAATGTTAAGATTATAATAACTGAGGTGGAAAATTAAACTTTTCATGTCTATAGTGGTTTACCCCATAAAGAAGAGCTAATAGAGGTTTTCTATACTAACTAGCAGTTGCAAGCATATTATGGAATTAAGGGTTAACGAAGAAGATTAGTACCAACAGACCCAGATAATAAGAGTAAGATGCTAACAAAGCGTAAAGGGAACATGAAAGTGGACTTTACAAACTTAAGGAAAATTCCCCCAGTTGATGTAGAAACCCTATTTTCATGTTACTAGTAGTTGCAAGGACACATATTTACCTAAAGGTATGGTTAGAGTATTTTCATATTGAAATTGGACACCGTATTGGAAAATAAACTTGAGTTAACCATCTTTGAAAAGAAGGACAAAAACTTTATACACTTAAAGCATTATTAGGTATAAGTGAGCTTAGGTAATTAGGTTGCTATTGTCTACTCCAACGTAAGTAATAAACCAATGAAAATGTTTTCTAAAGAGTTAGAAACGATAGATAAATAATATTTTAAATTGAAAATTTTGGTTTATGATTTTATATAAAATAGTCAGACAAACTTTAACGGGTTTGTCTAAAAAGCAAAAATTAAAGAATTTGGTGAAAAGTTAATTTTAATAACTGTTTTAAAGCTTTTTTCATTTTTTGGGCTCATTGTTATACTTATCTCACTGTGCACTTTGCTTTGACAGTAGAACTTTTGAAAAGAAAAATAAGAGTTGAAGAGTATGTTTGGCCTAACTTTTGAATTCCTTTTGGAAAATAAGAAATGGTTATATATCCAAAAATGTTTTATAAATGTTTCTATTATATCCCTAAAATAATAACAATAAAAATAATAAGTTAAAAATACTACATTATCTTTGGAAAAAAAATACACTTTTGTGAAAATTTCTTATTTACAAAAGAAAATTTTAGAAATGTGTGATTTTATGTATATTTTTGCTAAGTTGAGTTTAATCATTTTTGATAATTTAATTAAAGGAAAATGTCATGATTTAGTAAAAAGAAAAAGTTTATAAACAATGAATGAAGGGTTCTAAAGTTTTAGAAAACTAACTAGTTTTGGGAAAATGGAAAAATCAAAGATTTTGATTTGAAACGATAAAATGAAAATATTAAGAATATCACTTAACATTTAAAAGGAAAGAATTAGGTTGGAGTTAGATGAATGTAAATAGCCCATTAGGACAGAATTGACTATGGAATTTGGAAGCATTGGAATAGTTGGGACCGAGATAAAAAGTAACATGGGAACTTAGTAACCTTTTCAAGCAACGGTTGAATTGGAAGGATAAAGTATTAAGCGAACTTCCTACAGTAGTGAAAAGTGAGCACCACCTTGTGTTTCTCCACACAAGTATGGTTTGAATTATAGAACCTTTTATGTAAGGAAGGCTGAAAAGTATGATTTGAGTAGATCTATTTCAAAATAAGGAAGGAATAAGTCAAGATGTTTTAGTTATATCAATGAATACGGCGGATGCAAGAAGTTTATCGGTTTGAAGTATTAAGGGGAAAAGTAGGGTCTACTTCAATCCGTATTAGGAGTGTTAAGTAACAAATAGGCATTTCCTTGATTACATTAGGCAATCTTAAATGGAACGGTAAGTATAGGCTTGGCACTATAGTAACAAGGTATGAGTTGGTACCATATAGATGGGAATAAGACCCCTGTATGCTATGGGCAGTCTATGCATTTTGTGGTCCTCTGAAGGCTATAGGCAGACCAGGTGATCAAGAATGGGAAAGTAACTATTTTATACATGTAATTGGATTTATATCATAGTACTTGTGCTCTGTGGATGCCTAGATGTGAATCTTGGAATTGTAGGGTTGAATGTTGCACATACTTGAGTATGGAATATAAAGTGTAGCGGTAGTTTCTGAAACTTATAGATTATGTAATAACTCTAGATTAGTAGACTAATATCACTTAAGCAAGTAAAAATGTGAAATTAGACATCGTAGTAAATTGTTGGATAATTGATATTGATTAGTAAACACAAACTGGAAGTTGTTATAAAATGGGAATGAGATTTAAGCAGTATTATATTCATTGGGATAAAGTATGTAGCAATGTAAATTTCTATAAATTATCCAGTTTTAGTCCAAAAGTGTATCATTTGAAATAACAAGGAATATACCTAAAAGAAAGAGATGTACAAAATAGGGATAGTCATCGTATTTTGTATTGTCTATTCCAATAATAAACAGAAGAGATGATTCCTTGTAATTCCAAGCGCAACACAAATCATCATTTAGATAATTTATGGAAAGTTATAGCATTCACATTCCTCTTGGGAAAAAGTGTAGTTCCAGTGAAAATGCAGAAATCCCTAGGTATAAACCAAAGTAATGGTCATCATGTCTATTGGATTAAAATGGAAAGTGCCATTCTACATTAATTTTTCTCAACCATAAATAAATAAAATAATCGAAATAAAGTGATAAGAGGTTACATTTGAAAAAAAAGTCTCATTCATGGGATGACATCAAGAATAGAAGAAGAAATTCTTGGAAATTCAAACCACAGAAGGTATCCTAGATAAAATTTTAGTCAAGGTTTTGCAATGGACGGTGAATTCAAGAATTATGTTTTCCGTCAAGTAAAGATATAGATATTTGCATGCATTTAGAACGCTGAGGCGATTGTCACAGAAAAGAAGATCAAAAAATTTGTAAGATTTAGATAAATTGATAAAAAAGATTGTTCTCAATCGTCCCTTGGATTGGAGGAAGACTAACTTAGAATGCATAATCATGTGCATAGCCATCGCACGCAAATGGAATACCCCTTAAGTGATTATTGTCATGGCTAGAATGATTTAGGTTATAACTTCAATTAATTTTAGGACTTTTATTGTTAAAGTTGAATGGAAAGATAGACCAAACTTTCACTTGAAGAACTTGGGGTAGATCTATATAAACCATAAAGATGATACCTAGGTACCATGATTTCTGAAAGATTTAGAAATAGTTCAGAAGTAATGAGTGATGACTTAAGTTGAGCTGAATTGGGAAAAAAAGATATGCTATTTTTAACATTTGGGAAAGCACTAGTTTGGGTAGCCATGAAGAAAATGGAGATATAGCAAAAAGCTAAATAGGAGGTACCATAAGGAGAGATACTATCCACATTTGAGCTGTCCCACTTGGTATATAGGATTTGAGGTGATTAGGCATACCACTGGAAGAGTTAGGGCAGTAGGTTATGCATTGAGGATTTTATGGAGCTACAATTAGAGGGAGCATACTTATGTTGAAGATATCTAGCATAGTGCAAGAAGACATCATTTGACTTAATAGCAAGGATTTTGAAAGGTTACCGATGCAAATATAATTGAATTAAAACTTTATGCCAGTAGTGAAAGTTGGTAAGGGTAGTCTGGATTAAATTCATAGAAGGGCAAGGACTGCACTAGAGCAAAATGCAAGTACCGTCAAGAGCCACATGGAGTAGTCCATTGAGCTGAGTCCATATACAGTCCGTGAAGTTGAGTCCACAATAGAAAGTAGATAAGTAGAAAATCTCTAAGGCACAATAATATACTACCAAATTGTTTGGGAAGTCGTCCTTAGGCACTTGTGGAAATGTCTATGGAGTATATCTACTGTGGTTAAGCCATTTTAGTTAGGAAAGCATAGATTACCTTTAGGTCTAGTTTAGGTAGAGACTACTGGATGGTAGGAATGGTTGCAACATGTCAATAGGACATGTTATGGATGATGGATGCTAATGGATGTATTTGGATGTATTGTTTGGATTATTTCTATTATACATTTAGAACAGTATATCCTCTAGATAGTGCACACATATTTACATTATTTCCCATCAGTTGTTTAGCTTGTTAGATTCTATACATATTCGTGGTTGTTTATCTTATTGAGCATTATGCATTTGGATGTTGCATATGGATGAAATGGTTGCGCATGCAGACTTACAAGTATGCTTACTTAGGATATTGCATACATTTGGGTGGATGGCATGAGTATTTGCATGAGGTCGAATAGATCAGGAGACCGCCTACTTTTTGCATTAGAATAGGTTCATGTTCATCTCACGTTGCATATATGCGTACACATTGAATTATAAAATTTCTAAGGAAAGTGATTGCTCGTGGATGATGGATGGGTAAACGGTTGTAGCTAATGGTTGTTGTGTGTATCATTTACATTTTTTCGTCTTTTAGAATTCAGGGACGAGATCGTTTTAAGGGGAAAGAATATAACACCATGGAAATTTAATAAAAATTTAAATGGAAATCTAATATGAAAAGCAAATTTAATAAAAACAAGGACTAAACTGAAAATTTTCACAAACGTCCTAATTTGGCTATGAAACTTGTATCATTGTGTTTGTAGTGATTTTCTAGACAATTTTTATATATAACACTTCATAATCGGAGTTAGTACGAAGTAGTTACGGATGATGGAAGAAACAAAAATAGAATAAACACTTAAAATAAAAATTTCACAAATTAACAAAGGGATCAGTCGACCCAGGGGAGTCGAAGGTCGACCGGTAGCAGTCAACCCAAGGTGGTTAGCGGTCGACCGTAGGCTATGTAAATTCGAGAATTTTTTGATGTATTCGAATGGTGAAGATTTGTTACTACATCACCAAGTTTTGATGTGCGTACCTGATCAGCTCAAATATTCTCTAGACCAGATCTAATGTCCTAAGCTTGTCTCCAACCCTTTAAATTATAGCCTAACCTAACGCTAAATATACACGAACAATTTACTATAACAAAACTTTGTGAAATTCTAATCTCTCCTCTAAACCTAAAATTCTTTAAAAATTAAATAAAATAACCTATAAGAAACAATCAATTGAATCTAGAAGAAGCAAGCGGAGCTAACATACAAAGGGGCAATTCTCAAGCGAAGCAAATAGGAAGAGCTTAGGCTTGAGGTGAGTGGGAACAATTTTAGTAAGATGATTATTACAGTTAGGTTTAAACTATTTTATTTGATTTAGGATATTACGAACCTAATTTGAAACATGTAAAACACTATATTAAAATCTATAAATTGTTAAACCTAGTTTGATGCAAGTACACTCTCTTTGTTAATTAAATTGTGGAACCCTGAGTTGAAATCTATAATCTAACATTTGGAATTACAACAAACTTTTAATTGGATATTGATGTATACACCGCTTTTTACAATTGAATCTGCAAACCCTTAATCAACGAACACTAAATTAAATTGCAAATTGATAATTAGACTGGACATCCTATTGATTAGGGTTCACCAATAATTATTAACGACATTGATTAACCAACAATTAACATTGATTAAAATCGATAATAAACGAATGCAGAAAACCCTAAATTTTGTTCGCAAATGGTCGACCCTGGACCTCCAACGGTCGACCGGTAGTGGTTGACCGGTTAGGTCTAGCAATCGACCGGTCGGAACGAAAATTGCAGATGTTGAACCTCAGACTAAGGCCCAATTTAAAGAATAAAAATTATATAATTTAGAAAAGGAAATTATATAAATGGAAAATTGTTTATTGAGTCTATTTTGGGGCTAAGTACACATGCTAGAGTAGGGTAGGGAAGTCAGTTCCCTATCAAAGGACTATAGGTCATTGTGGTATTGTGTAATAGTTAAATACCCAATTGGGAATCAAGTGTCCACTAGGGCGATGTATTTCGCAGACACGGAGTTAACTAAGGCGATGTATTTCATAGTTACGAAGTCGACTAGGGCGATGTATTTTGCAGATGCAAAGTTGATTAGGGCAGCGTATTTCACAGACACTTAGGGGGTGTTCCGTAATGGATGCACAACATTGATGGTGACACCATGTGAGTGAGCCCAATGCTAACAGGGAATTCTATATGGACAGGCAGCCCCGGTACAACATGATAAGAGGAAATAGAATAGAAAGGAGCTCGGTATTATCGAGAGTTCTTGTACGCACGAATCTAACGTGACATGCTATAAGTGGATGCTGGTGCAGTACAGTAAGTAGCATTTAGCACTACGATCGAGAGATGGACACGGGTGCATATAATGAGTTATACAACAATTTTAGATTTCGGGTTTCTCCCTCTCCAGGCATAGTGATGGTATAGGTATTCATGAGAGAGCAGTTTCTACAGTAGTATTGGTGGAAAAAGTGGTTTCCACAATAGCCTACAGGCGGTGATATTTTATTGGGTAGCTCTAGAAACGTTAGTCGATCGTTAATGTGAGGTTTGATCTATAGTTCGATTCTTATAGTAGCCTACAAAAATAGTAGTGTAGGTATATATTAGACAAGAACTCTTAGGTAATGGACCTTAGGAGTTCGTGGACACTTGTAAAACACCTTATGTCACTTAGAGTAGTATTAAAGTTAACTGAACATGATCATCCCATATTAAACTTGTACTCATTCGCCAGACATTTGTCTGACCCACCCTCCTTCTTTTCATTTTCCACCACCATAAGATAACAGGTTAGCAGATGATTGGGCATAGTACATGGAGAAAGAAGCTTCATGTTGGAGTTTTCATATAATTTATTGTTTATCTTGTAGTCACCTATTGTATTAAATGTTTGTAAAGCTTATAGTGTACTTTGAAAGTAATGTATATGTAAAAACAAGTATTCTGGAGACTATTTTTATGAGATGTCTATTTTATGTACTTATATTTTGATTCCTTCCGTTATGAGATCTAACAAACTTACACTTGTAATTATGCTCTTTAAGGTTTTAAAATCCCAACAGCTCGTATTTCTCGACATGACATGTTCGAAAGTCACATTAAGCTTTGGATCAGTGTGTCGGGAGGTGCAATTGTTAAAGGTATCTTAGTGATATAGTGATGATGAAAATAATACATACACACACACACACACTATTGTTACTATTTGAGCTTATATTAGATCAGAAATAAGGTTTCTCCTAATTGATCTATAAGCATTGAACTTGACCTTATATAGTACTTTAGCAAAATCTATGTAGACTATGATATTTAAATATTTTAAATATTAATTATGGATTGAGTTCATGCTAGAGAGTTGATACAATTGCATTGTTAGTTACTTCCGAATAAGATAAATGATAAAATTAATTTATAAATATTATAAATTAATGGTAAATTGGTACAAATGCTGTATTAGTATTATGGATAATTTTAGTTGTTTATATGAGGCTTAAAATCAGGTAGAATGATGTATAAAAATTATACAATGGTCCGATCAATTTTGAAGTCAAAAATTAACTAATTAAATGTTGATTCAAACTGAAGTCAACAAGGGGCATGTCCATATATGGTCATAGCCAAGGCTGACCATAAATGGGGTTTGAAGGAGACCAAACTGGGTCTTCTGATCGAGAGATAAAAGGGGAGAAAAGGGTGCGGGTTGATGGCTAAAAATAGCCTAGCCTCCACTTGGTTTCATTGACACTTTTCTGGCTCTTATCTCTTTATATCATAGTCAACTCCTCCCCTTTGGTGTTGCCTTCTCTTGATCTTTAAAATCAATGATGAAGTATAAGACAACGATTCTCTAATAGGAAAAACTACTTAACTAATGTATTGACTGTAGGCTTGATCTACTTTGGTGAAAGATGTTACCCCGCCTTTTGGTCAAGGCTAGGATATCAACAAATTAGCAAAAAAGGATGGATATTGGGATTGGAAATCGATTGCAAACAAGGCAATGATCGATTTCGTCAAAATTGGACTATGCTCCAATCAAGGTGGGATCGATCGGGAATGATAAACAAGGCCCGCTGAGGCTACGTTTCGAATTTCAGGTCAATCGGAGTTCATACGCTCAAGTTATGGATGAATCAATATTGGTGAAAAATGGTTTCGTATCGATACTTTCGCATCGATCATTATGGCGTTTGGTTCGTATCGATACGAATCAAGCTTTATGACCCTGTCTAGAGAGATAGGGACCAGAGCGCAAAAAGTGAGTCGCTTCGTCGGAGAGCGACGGGATCGACTCACTTGGCATTGTTCCCCATTCACCGGAGAGTGATTGGATCGGGGTTCGAACCAAGCCCAGAGTGGCTGTAATCAGTCTAGTACTTAGGCCATGGCATCGCTTAATGTTCAGGGATACTGAATCGGAGTGCAGGAAATGATGTCGCTTCGCCGGAGAACAATAGGATTGGCTCGCTCGACGTTGTTTCCCCTTTACCGAAGATTGATAGGATGGGATCCAGCAAGAGCCTGGAGACGCTATAATTGGTCTAGGAGGACCAGGACATCACTATATGCCCCCACCGGGGCCGGAGTGCGAGGGATAGGTTGCTTCGCCGGAGCATGACAAGGTTTTCCAATTCAATCGTTGAGTTTGGATCGAGATTAGCAAGGATCCAGAGAGTTTGTCGATGATCCGGAGAGATCGTAGGATTCGGTTACTGGCTTCCAAGATGTGAAATGGATATTGATTCAACTTTGAATGGCTAAGGATTGGATATGGACCCGGAGCGGTCCTGGATTCGGTTAAAGACCCGCAGCGGTCTCGGATTTGGATATTGACCCGGAGAGGTCATGTGACGACCGCCCATGACCCATGCACTGAACCTAGAGATAGTGCGCTGTAAAGTGTGCCAGGCAGCCATGGACGATTGTCAGGGTAAATTAAAACAGCAGAATCTATCGTATTACTCACAGCGCATGGACAAAATACAATAGAATATATATATATATATAGTGAAGCTTCACAGAATAGAATCTCATCAATAAAACTTCATAATAGTTGAATACAAACATCTGAACAGTCAATACATCAAGCCTCACTACATAACACTCAGAGAATATACAAACAGCGGAACACCCAGTACATATAGTAAGAAGATAATATGCAAGCCTCTAGCTCGTCTTCGACATCAGCATCGTGGAAAGCAAGAACAGCACCTGTCACCTGCTACCTAGTCTGCCCGTCCCAAAATGGACGAATAGCCCAAGGCAATAAGAGTTAAAACATAAAGCCTTGAGTCAGACAACGGTCTTAGTGAGCGGTAAATTAACTAACAACATACCAAAAGAGCATAAAGGAAAAAGGAATAGGAATACAACCCTCCCACTCCACCTCTTTTTACAGTGATAGCCCCCAGACACACACTAAGCAGAAACAAACATAGCAGAGCATACAATTTAAAGTAAAGCAATTATCACTCGAGTCAAGGGCGATGTTTTCCAAGTACAAACCCCCAAGGCCTAAACCAAGATCAGATAAGCTCCTAGAAAACACTGCTCTTGAGACCGAATGACGATACAACCAAACATCCATGACTCTGGCTATCACTGTTATCATTGCCTCGATATCATCGTTAATTGAATGACCGGCTCATTATTTCATCCGTCCGTCAAGGGCTAATGAAAACCCCGGTTCTAGACATAACTCCGCACGTCATCGTGACCCGTGCCTAGGACTATCGAATCTGCCCAGAGTACTTGACTACCAATCAGTAGCCTTCAGGGACTATCGAATCTGCCCAACGTACTCTTGCTTTGAGCATGCTAGAACCTTCAACAACGATGAGATCTCAGCCTTCTAGTCATCCTCCTCGATGACTATTTCCTTACTAGCTCAAGCGCCTCTCGAGCAAACCATTATCCTCAAACTCGAACCATATCACCGAGTTATCAACATGCTTGGAATGATCCCGTCTGGATTAGACCAAGACTATCTCATACTATACTTCGCCTCATCATCATCATAGCAAAGCTTCATCTCAACATCATCATCAAATCTATCCATATGAGCTTCATCATCCGCTACATATGCCACGAGCAGCTTTTCCAATTCAAGAGCCTTTCCCTTAGCTTTTGAATCATTTTCGGTCTAAATCAAATCATCAATCATCTAATTCATAGAAATCAATCAAATCAAACATCAATCCAAGTAAACAAGCATTCAAATATGATCTAAATAGACAATTATAACAATAATGGCAATATCGTAATTAAAGAGTCAAAAGTCTAACAAGCATGAAAACCTGAGCAATATCTCTATAATCTTGATGAATGAACTTGCATAGGTTAACATGTAGTAAAATGGATGCCAAATCATTATGAACAATGGATCTATACTTAGGATTAGGAAAATGCCTGGAAATCACTACTTTAGCACAAAATCAAGCGAACGATCCGATATACTCCTTTGGATCCGTGTGAGAGATAATCACCACTCACCAAATCACCTAAACACCTTAAAAGAAACCCACTTCAGATCTGGATAGCAAAGGATCTAACTCGATCTATCACCAATCCGCTTCGAACGAGGAAATCTCTCTTCGAAGAATGTAGATCTTCAATCTAAGCTCTTCGATCTTCGATTTGGATGGAAGGAATCACTAGATTAGAATGGAGAAAAGAAGTGAAGAAGTGTAGAAGTCGAGCTCTCAAAATGGCAGCACTTCGTCGCTTCGAAATCCGGATCCAAAAAGTGAAGAAAAACCCACCTATTTATAGGCAGTTTTCATAGGTCGTCCGGCCCCTTAGGTCGCCCACGACCTAACTCTCGCGACCTACGACCTAAGAAACCCCATGACCTAAGTCTTAGCGACCTAAGCCTATGCGCATCCACGACCCAACGATTCTGCGCTTCTACGACCTAAAAACACTACGACCTACACTACGCGCGACCTAACAGATAGCATAAGCGCGCAACCTAACAGCTTAGCCCCTACGCGACCTAACAACTCTCGCGACTTAGCTAGGTTACGACCTAACAAAGATGCGACTTAGCGACCTAACAAAGTCGCGACCTAACTATACTCAATACCTATGCGACTTAACTAGGTTACAACCTAACACCTCGCGACCTAATACTTCACGACCTAACTCCTAAGCCGTTTACGACTTAACTTCCTTAGGTCACCCACTGCTACCACCAGCTTCTTAGGTCGTTGCCGACCTAATTTCCTTAAGTCGCTAACCTGCTTATCTCCTACGTCGTTAACTCGCTAACTCCTATACCGCTAACCCTTAGGTCGCCGCTTCTTTAGGTCGCCTATTTCTTAAGTCGCTTACACGACCTAACCTACCCCACGACTTATCTCTTATACGACCTAAGTCCTTACCTCGTCCAGTCTACTAGGTCGCTAACTTCTATAAGTTGTCAACTCTTAGGTCGCTCGACCGACCTAAACTACCATACGACCTAACTATCACACGACCTAACTTCTTAGGTTGTTCCAATCCTTAGGTCGCTCCACTTCACTAAGTCGTCTACCCCTTAACTCGCCCACTTCCTTAGGTCGCTCCAAACTCTCATACGACCTAAGACTTAGACTCTGGACGACTTATCAACAATGCGACCAAATGTCAACTGTTTTACGATGTTTTGATCCGTAAAAATACGGGTCGTTACATTCTTCCTCCCTTAGGAATTTCGCCCCCGAAATTCCAAACAAACAGAGCAATCAAAGACTATTCTGCATGCCTACCATCCATAGCAATCAACAAACCATGCATCCAATTCTAGCTTAGCATGCAGAATTCTAAAACTTAGAACAAGTTACAATGTCGTTAGATGATACGACACCTTAGGGCCATACCTTGAAGAGTTCAGGATGAGCTGCTTTCATCCTCTCTTCCACCTCCCATGTACAGTCGTTATTATCATCACTCCATTGTATTTTGAGCAACTTAACTACCTTCTTCCTAAGCTGTTTCGTGTCGGTTTCCACAACACGAAGTGGCTTACGAGGTCTCTTATCGACTGGATCAACTTCGAAATCTTCACAGCTATCAGCAGAAACCACTGTATTCGAGTCGTGCACATACTTCCGTAGATATGATACGTGAAAAACATTGTGCACACCCGACATCTTCTCTGGTAACTCCAATCTATAGGCGAGCTTTCCAATTCGCTCGATGATCGGGAATGGTCCAACAAATCTCGGAGTCAATTTTCCTTTCTTCCCGAATCGAATAACATTCTTCAGAGGAGAAATCTTCACAAAAACCATATCACCTACGTCGAATTCCAAATCCTTTCGACGCTTATCGGCATAACTTTTCTGACGGTCCTGGGCTGCCTTCATTCGTTGCCGAATGATCTCTATGCAATCCGAAGTCTGTCGAATCATCTCTGGCCCAAGTATCAGCTTTTCTCCGGTCTCTAACCAACATGTCGGAGAGTTACACGGTCTTCCATACAATGCCTCATACGGTGCCATACCAATGCTTGACTGGTAACTGTTGTTATATGAAAATTCCACCAAATGTAGGTGATCTTCCCATGATCCTCCGAAATCCAAAACACAAGCTCTGAGGAGATCTTCCAAAACTCGGTTGACTCTCTCGGTCTGACCATCTGTTTGAGGGTGATAAGCTGTACTCAAACATAACTCGGTTCCCAAAACTTCCTGGAAGCTCTTCCAAAATCCACTAGTGAACAATGGATCTCGATCGCTCACTATACTCTTCGGAATACCATGGAATCGATCTATCCACTTAACATACAACTCAGCCAACTTTGATGCAGTCCTAGTCGATCGAACAGGAATGAATCTTGCACTCTTAGTCAGACGATCTACAATGACCCAAATCCCTTCATTTCCCGTTCTTGTTCTAGGTAGACCATCAATAAAATCCATCGATATCTGCTCCCCCTTCCATGTAGGAACTTCTAATGGCTGAAGCAATCCACTTGGCTTCTTCTGTTCGGCCTTTACCAACTGGCAGTTCATGCACTTGGAAATAAAATTTCCAACATCCTTCTTCATACCTTCCCAGTAGTAGGCTCTCTTCATATCCCGATACATCTTATATCCACCTGGATGAATTGTCAGCTTCGAGTGATGACTTTCCTTCAGAACTTCACTTCTCAATTCATCTATATCGGGAACAACTAGTCGTCCTTGTTTCCGAAGCCAACCCTCTCGATCGATCTCGAATCCTTTATCCTTTTCTGGGTCCAATCTAGATTCCAAATCACGGATAATCTTGACAAGCTTATCGTCTCATTTTTGGCTCTTGCCAATCCTTTCCACAAGAGTCGGTCTTATCGATAAGTTTTCCAACATCTCAGGTTCCAATTCACATCTAGGCCTGAAGTCAAATCCAGCTAAATACTCGAGACTCTTCCATTCTGAAAACATGGCTCCCAATCCTGCATGTCTTCGACTTAACGCATCTGCTACTGCGTTGCCTTTTCCCGGAGTATAGGCTATACCAAAATCATATGATGCCAAAAACTCTAGCCACCGTTGCTGCCGAAGATTCAAATCTTTTTGGGAGAAAAGATACTTCAACGACTTATGATCCGTAAACAACTCAAATTGAACTCCCAATAGATAATGTCTCCACATCTTCAGAGCAAAAACAATCGCCGCCAACTCCAAATCATGAGTCGGATAATTCCTTTCATGCGGCTTCAGTTGTCAACTTGCATACGCAACAACTTTATCCCTCTACATCAGCACTGCTCCAAGTCCAGTACCACATGCGTCGGTGTAAACCACCATCTCATCATTCCCACTTGGAATAGTCAAAACAGGAGCACTTGTCAATCGCTCTTTCAGGATTCCAAAAGCTTGCTCACACTTAGCATCCCATCTGAATACTAGATCCTTTTTCGTCAATCCTTTTAACGGTGCAGCTACCTTGGTGAAGTCTTTGATAAACCGTCGATAATATCCTGCTAATCCAAGAAAACTACTCACACCAGATGCATTCTTAGGCCTGACCCAATCCTGGATTGCTGCTATCTTGGCGGGATCAACCGCTATTCCATTTCTAGAAATAATATGACCTAAGAACCTCACTTCACTCTTCCAGAAGTGACACTTCGAAAACTTAGCCTTCAGCTGATGTTTCCGCAAGATTTCCAAAACAATACGCAAGTGCGTCTTGTGCTCTTCTTCAGTCCTGGAATAAATCAAAATATCATCCACGAATACTAGCACGAACTTGCTCAACTGATCTCTGAACACTCTATTCATAAGATCCACAAAATATGCTGGCGCATTAGTCAATCCAAACAGCATTACCAGCCACTCAAAGAAACCGGATGGTGTCCTAAAAGCAGTCTTCGGCACACTATCCTTAGCCACTCTCAACTGGTGAAATCCCGTTGCTAAATCCATTTGAGAAAACACCTTAGCTTCGTGAAGCTGATCAAACAAGTCGTCTATTCTCGGCAATGGATACTTGTTCTTCTTAGTCACCTTATTCAGCTCACAATAATCCACGAATAACCTCAACGATCCATCTGCTTTGGTTGCAAACACAACTGGTGCACCCTATTTGGACACACTACGCCGAATGAATCCTTTCTGCAAAAGATCATCAACCTGCACCTTCAACTCCTACTGTTCCCTAGGCACCATCCGCCTAAGAGGCATCACAACAGGTCTGGCTCCCTCAACTAGATCTATACGAAACTCGATCTCTCTATGCGGCGGTAACCCTTTGACCTCGTCAAAGACATCCTCAAATCCATTAGCAATTGGCAACGATGACAGTCCATCCCGTGGAACAACCAGCGAATACATGAAGCTCATGAAGACGCCTTCTTCATGCTTACATCGTATCACAATCTTTCGCCCCTCCACATTCTCGACTGTCACCTCCAACCTTTCACAATCAACCTTTGTCGCATACTTCCTAAGCCAGTCCATACCCAAAATAATTTCGAACCCCGCAAAGTTCAGAACAAAACAATCACAAACAAAAGAGCAATCGTGACTCGATACAATCAGACCACGGCATAACATACACAAACAAGACGAACCCCCAACTGGATTAGTCACAACCAATGGCCTATCAACAATATCCGGTTCTAAACCTAACCGACCTACAAGTTCATTACAAACAAACGAATGCGACGCCCCCAATATCAAATAGCACTCTAACTGGAACACCACATAGGAAAAGAGTAACTTGAACCACTACACTCTTTCCTTTCTCTTCCGCGGTAGGAGCTTTCGAAGATGATGGAACAGCCCCCAAAGCATAAGCTTGCACAATCTGCTTGTCCTTCCTCGGTTCTGGACAATTCCTCTTGATATGCCCCGGCTTGTCACAGATGTGGCATTTCATCGGCACTTTAGGATTCTTGCAATCCCTGGAGAAATGGCCCTTCTGTTGACAATTGAAGCAGGTCACTTCGCCCTTCGGCTTCTTCTGGCCATCCTTACCCTTTTGTTGCTGTTGCTTCCTCTTCTTGTTTCCACCCTGCTGTGGTTTAGACTCTCCCCTGGTCACAGCAACAACAGATCCTTCCTTAGGAAACAGATTCTCATGCCTGAGAGCTTTCTCCACAAGCTTCTCAAATGGATCGTCCAAATGATCCACCAACTGCCTCCCAAGATAACTATCCAAGCCTGTCACAAACTTCTCGTTCTTCTGATACGAAGATTCAATATACGACCGGGCATACTTGGACAAAGCTTCAAACTTAGAAACATACTCAAGAACTGATCTTCCACCTTGCTTAAGCTCCACAAACTTCTTGAACAGAACAGACTTCTGAGCTGTAGAAATGAACTTAGCTTCAAATCTGGCTTGGAATTGCTCCCAAGTGATCTCTTCCTCTGGAGTATCAATGGTGATAGAATTCCACCAATCAGAAGCTCTTCCTTGAAGCTGCCTTGATGCTAACTTCCTCTTAGTTGCATCCTCAATTCCCAAATCACCAAAGATCCTTCTACAAGCATCTATCCACCTTTGGACTTCAATGGTTGACTCTGTTCCTAAGAAAACCTTTCCTCCAAGAGCAGTGTAGTCCTTACACAGCTTAGCAAAATCCACCGGTCTTGGAGTTTGAACTTGAACTCCAACATCCACCGATGGCCCCGGAGCTGGCATCCTTCTCATGATCGAAGTCATCATAGCTTTGAACATTGCAGCATAATCAGCAGCCCCCTCAGTAGCACGGCCTTCCCTAGCAGCTGGTCTCCCTCTTCGACTCATCCTTAATATCTATAAAAAGGAATGATTAGCACACCTAGAGAAACAACTGCATAAAGGACTCAAACTCTGCTAAGCTACTATATTACATATAATAATCATCCATCAAAATACAATTACGTCTCTCATATGTAGTTATGTCAGCGAGCGTTGGGTAAAATCGATTAACTAAAGATCTGATACCAAATGTGACGACCGCCCATGACCCCTGCACTGAACCTAGAGATAGTGCGCTGTAAAGTGTGCCAGGCAGCCATGGACGATTGTCAGGGTAAATTAAAACAGCAGAATCTATCGTATTACTCACAGCGCATGGACAAAATACAATAGAATATATATATAGTGAAGCTTCACAGAATAGAATCTCATCAATAAAACTTCATAATAGTTGAATACAAACATCTGAACAGTCAATACATCAAGCCTCACTACATAACACTTAGAGAATATACAAACAGCGGAACACCCAGTACATATAGTAAGAAGATAATATGCAAGCCTCCAGCTCGTCTTCGACATCAGCATCGTGGAAAGCAAGAACAGCACCTGTCACCTGCTACCTAGTCTGCCCGTCCCAAAATGGACGAACAGCCCAAGGCAATAAGAGTTAAAACATAAAGCCTTGAGTCAGACAACGGTCTTAGTGAGCGGTAAATTAACTAACAACATACCAAAAGAGCATAAAGGAAAAAGGAATAGGAATACAACCCTCCCACTCCACCTCTTTCTACAGTGATAGCCCCCAGACACACACTAAGCAGAAACAAACATAGCAGAGCATACAATTTAAAGTAAAGCAATTATCACTCGAGTCAAGGGCGATGTTTTCCAAGTACAAACCCCCAAGGCCTAAACCAAGATTAGATAAGCTCCCAGAAAACACTGCTCTTGAGACCGAATGACGATACAACCAAACATCCATGACTTTGGCTATCACTGTTATCATTGCCTTGATATCATCGTTAATTGAATGACCGGCTCATTATTTCATCCGTCCGTCAAGGGCTAATGGAAACCCCGGTTCTAGACATAACTCCGCACGTCATCGTGACCCGTGCCTAGGACTATCGAATCTGCCCAGAGTACTTGACTACCAATCAGTAGCCTTCAGGGACTATCGAATCTGCCCAACGTACTCTTGCTTTGAGCATGCTAGAACCTTCAACAACGATGAGATCTCAGCCTTCTAGTCATCCTCCTCGACGACTATTTCCTTACTAGCTCAAGCGCCTCTCGAGCAAACCATTATCCTCAAACTCGAACCATATCACCGAGTTATCAACATGCTTGGAATGATCCCGTCTGGATTAGGCCAAGACTATCTCATACTATACTTCGCCTCATCATCATCATAGCAAAGCTTCATCTCAACATCATCATCAAATCTATCCATATGAGCTTCATCATCCGCTACATATGCCACGAGCAGCTTTTCCAATTCAAGAGCCTTTCCCTTAGCTTTTGAATCATCTTCGGTCTAAATCAAATCATCAATCATCTAATTCATAGCAATCAATCAAATCAAACATCAATCCAAGTAAACAAGCATTCAAATATGATCTAAATAGACAATTATAACAATAATGGCAATATCGTAATTAAAGAGTCAAAAGTCTAACAAGCATGAAAACATGAGCAATATCTCTATAATCTTGATGAATGAACTTGCATAGGTTAACATGTAGTAAAATGGATGCCAAATCATTATGAACAATGGATCTATACTTAGGATTAGGAAAATGCATGGAAATCACTACTTTAGCACAAAATCAAGCCAACGATCCGATATACTCCTTTAGATCCGTGTGAGAGATAATCACCACTCACCAAATCACCTAAACACCTTAAAAGAAACCCACTTCAGATCTGGACAGCGAAGGATCTAACTTGATCTATCACCAATCCGCTTCGAACGATGAAATCTCTCTTCGAAGAATGTAGATCTTCAATCTAAGCTCTTCGATCTTCGATTTGGATGGAAGGAATCACTAGATTAGAATGGAGAAAAGAAGTGAAGAAGTGTAGAAGTCGAGCTCTCAAAATGGCAGCACTTCGTCGCTTCGAAATCCGGATCCAAAAAGTGAAGAAAAACCCACCTATTTATAGGTAATTTTCATAGGTCGTCCGCCCCCTTAGGTCGCCCACGACCTAACTCTCGCGACCTACGACCTAAGAAACCCCACGACCTAAGTCTTAGCAACCTAAGCCTATGCGCATCCACGACCCAACGATTCTGCGCTTCTACAACCTAAAAACACTACGACCTACACTGTGCGCGACCTAACAGATAGCATAAGCGCGCAACCTAACAGCTTAGCCCCTACGCGACCTAACAACTCTCGCGACTTAGCTAGGTTTCGACCTAACAAAGATGCGACTTAGCGACCTAACAAAGTCACGACCTAACTATACTCAATACCTATGCGACTTAACTAGGTTACGACCTAACACCTCGCGACCTAATACTTCACGACCTAACTCCTAAGCCGTTTACGACTTAACTTCCTTAGGTCACCCACTGCTACCACCAGCTTCTTAGGTCGTTGCCGACCTAACTTCCTTAAGTCGCTAACTTGCTTATCTCCTAGGTTGTTAACTCGCTAACTCCTATACCGCTAACCCTTAGGTCGCCGCTTCTTTAGGTCGCCTATTTCTTAAGTCGCTTACACGACCTAACCTACCCCACGACTTATCTCTTATATGACCTAAGTCCTTACCTCGTCCAGTCTACTAGGTCGCTAACTTCTATAAGTTGTCAACTCTTAGGTCGCTCGACCGACCTAAACTACCATACGACCTAACTATCACTCGACCTAACTTCTTAGGTCGTTCCAATCCTTAGGTCGCTCCACTTCACTAAGTCGTCTACCCCTTAACTCGCCGACTTCCTTAGGTCGCTCCAAACTCTCATACGACCTAAGACTTAGACTCTGGACGACTTATCAACAATGCGACCAAATGTCAACTGTTTTACGATGTTTTGATCCGTAAAAATACGGGTCGTTACAGGTCACGGATTTGGTTATTAGTTACTGGAAATGGATGGATTAGAACTCGGTTGTTGGGTTCAGATGGAATTGCTTTGTAATGGATTGGATTATGGATCAGATGATATGGCTATGGATGGAATATGGACTTTAGATGTCGGATTTAAAGCTATTCAAAACACGCCTTCCTACAGCAAGGCATGTTTTGGGGGGAAAATGTTACCCTGCCTTTTGGTCAAGGCCGGGATATCAACAAATTGACTAAAAAGGATGGATATCAGGATTGGAGATTGATTGGAAACAAGGCAATGATTGATACCGTCAAAATTGGACCAAGCTCCAATCCAGGTGGCATCGATTGGGAATGATAAACAAGGCCCGGTGAGGCTACGTTTTGAATTTAGGTCAATAGGAGTTCATATGTTCAAGTTATGGATGGATCAATATTGGTGAAAAATGGTTTCGTATCGATAGTTATGGCGTTTGGTTCAAATCGATCGATTTCGTATTGATACGTCTCGTGTCGATACAATTTGCGTCGATCTGGAAACTCCAAGATGGATATGGTTTGGATAATGCACTGCACTTTTGGTTTGGATCGATCAAACCTCATCTCGATACATTTCGTTTCGATCGAGCAAGCATGGGATCAATATGAAGGATAGGGCACTGGATGGATTCGGAGGCATATTCCGTATCGATCATTTGTATCGATCATTCGTATCGATCAATACAAAAGAAGAGATCAAGGAATGGAGTGCAAAACATGGATCATTACATAAGACTCGGATCGATGCGAAAGCTATGGATACGGGATGTGATGGATACGAGACGGTGGATACGAAAGTTTCAGCCTACACTTGTAAACTCAATCTTGGATCAGTTATATCTCACAATCTACACTCTCGAACTTCATGAAATTTGGAGAGCAGGGACTTTGCACTATCATCTCTCACCATGATCAATCTCAGCTGATTCTAAGTGGTGATTATCGATATGAAGGGCTTATAGATTGATCCAAGAATGAGGATATGGGCCCCACCGATCCTCATATGAGCTTCTATGGTCCAGGAGACTTCTAAGCTGAAATCTCAGCTCCTTCCCCTATAAATAGAAAGGGCATGGATCAGGAAAGAGATCTGCTTCTCTTTTGGCTAGATTCTACCATTTTTGGCTATTGATATTCGAAGGATTGTAACTGTAATCACAGTATAAAGGAAATAAAAGGATCAATTCAAAGTGGACATAGGCCGGAGATAGCCGAACCACTATAAATTTCTTGTGTTCTTTACTTTCTTGCTCATTTTACATTTGCTATTTCTTCACTTTTACTCTCTAGATTATCTGGATCTGTAATTTGTGTTTGGATATTAAGACTTTGTGTGTAAACACAGGCGTTTTCACTACTTTTTGGGTTTGTGACCATTTTTGGCGCATACAAATGACATTTGTTGCTTTGATTTCTCATAAGTGTGGAACGGCTTGGCCCACGTCGTCCATCTAGCCTGCACGTTCGCAGCAGTATGCATCTTAACCCACCACTTAATCCATATGTTTCCATAGTTTGAAACTTTGGCTTGCCTATGTTGCATGGCATGCACTTGACCCAAATAGCAAGGCTCCTTCAATAAGCAACTTTCCCAGTACAGTCACATACACAAGCCGAATTCCACCCGCACAGATACCTACAGGCGATAACAATAGATATCCACTTATCCATGAAGCACTACTCAACGGTTAATCGACCCAGCCACCGATCTAATGGTCGGTCAGGCCCCTCGAAAACAGCAAGCGTTAGACTAACAGTAGGCCTCCCTCTTGGCTCTTCGGTTGTCTAGTTAAGGACTCACTCCTTAGTAAGATCCCTTGCTCGTCTGCTTTGTCAATCACCTACACCTTCTGAAGCCTTTTTGTCTTGTCTCGACATGACACCTTACCCCTACAAAAAGAATCTCTACCTGCACCATTTATATAAAAAACTGACAGGTAGGACTCTTTTCATTTGACAAAGCATCACTGTATAGCAACCACTCCATGTCCTTTGATGCCACCTTGGCAAAGTACCACTGGACAACCACTCCCTAATATCACACCACCTACCCCTACATAAAGCATGATCAAAGTAAGTTTATCAAACTGGCACCATCTCAACCATGCGATCCAACTGGCTCTCCAACTGTCACACAATGGACTGGGCGGCACGATCGACGACCCAACGTGATCTCAACATCTCAACTATGCAATCTCAGCCATCCAATACCTATTCCAATGGCTATAAATATACCAAGACGTTCAATTTTATAGGGTTTGAAAATCTAAGCTTCGCGCATTGTAATTCCTTATTATGGTCTTTTGTAATCACATCTATTATAAGAGAAGCAAAATAATAAGAGATTATCCACTGTGGATGTAAATCAACGTTGATCGAGCAACTTTACATTACGTGTTTTTACTAGTTTAGCAAATTTTATCTCCACATTTTCCATTTATCAAAGTATTAGCAAGTAACCTTTGCTAAGTATCAACCGTTAATCATAATTCTAAGGTTGACAAATTTTTTTTCCACATCGGTTCTCTTAGATCTAATTTATTCTTGATACAACTATATGCTCACATATGCTCATGAACATGCTCATCATCATAATAATTAAATATATTTCGACAATATTTTTAAATAAAAAAGTATTGACATTATCTATACATTTAATATAGATATATTTAGAATATATAAACGTTTTTATATTTAATGTAAAATTTTATGTATGTAGATATATTATACTTATATTTTCCACAATCAAAGTTAACAAATTTTAAATACTTATATATTTACACACACACACACACATACATACATATATATAATTAAAATAAATCCGTTTTTAGTTGTGTGTGTCTATATATATATATATATATATTATAAAACTTATTTGTTATCGTGGAAATATATACATATATATATATTCCTTTTACGTATATATATAATCCTTATACGTGTATGTGCGTATACATATATATAAATTAATGTCTTAAGAAAAAATTTAATAATTTTTTAATTTGATTTTTTCTGTAATTTAATATAGTTTTTAGTATTTATAAAACTAAGTTAGTTATTTAATTTGAAAATTTTGGATTATACAAAATTAATTTTCAACCGTAATTATTTTAGAATAATAATAAAAATCATTTGGCTATTGAATCATATTCTGTTTATTAAAAGATATTAATTTGAATAAGTCAAGTTTTAAAATTTTGAAATTTTATATTAACTAAGAATCATAGTAAAAAAATAAATTTAGTGTGTACATAGATATATTTATTAAATTATTTTACAATGTTTATTTAATACTTTTATAGTAAATAAAATTATATTCAATTATCGAAATAATTTTATACTTGTATATTTTCTATATGGATTTAAATATATTATTATACTTATATATGATTTTAAATTTGTAATGGCCAAAATTTAAAATAAAATTGTTTTGATTCTTATATATATATATAATTTTACATTAAATTATATATATATATATAATCACACTAGACATCTTGTTGATCGTTGAACAAAGCAGTTGACTCCCTTATAAATCTTAGTTAGGACATATGTGTGCATGTGTATTTTGTATATGATATCCATACTTTGAATGTGGATATCATGACTTAATAATAAATATATTAGCTATTTATAAATTAATTATAATTTAATAAAAAATTTAATTAACAAAATAAAATAGAAATATTAAAACCATTTTTTATCAATCAAAATACTAAATTTGATTTTGTATAAATAAATATTTATGTACGCAAGCAAAAATAAAAGATCTTGTGCAAATTAATAAAAGGAAGACGCCATCTCCCTATTCATTTACGGCTAGTTTGCAAATCCTTGTTACAAATTGGATAAAATATTTTTTTAAGTGATTATCTTGAAAAACCAGAAAGTTATATTGATATTTTAAAGGCAAAAATTGTTTAGAATGGCGTGGGACATAATATGGCCTTAAGTACCATTATAATAGATACTTTTAATGAAGCTGACTCGTTGAAATTATTACTCTTAATAGATAACTAATTCAATCCTACTTTGCATCCTCGTTTTTCTTTTCTCACTGACACACACACACAAATATATATATATATATATATGTGTATGTATGTATATATATATATAATTTCTTGGTTTTATACTCATGTATGTGCTAGATTAACTCTTTATGTCAAGTTGTTTTTCTCATTTTTAGTAATTGTTGTTGATTGGACTACTTGTATTGAGGAATCGTGGGTTAGTTACATCATGGCTCTTGAGTTTGTGGACTTGCTTATAACTCTAGGAATTTAAGGGTACTATGCCTCTACTATTTGCTACTATTGATCTTTTAATGATTCTTTACTCATATTCCTTACCATAGTATTATGAGTATACTCTTAGAACTTGGGAGGATTTTTTTCTTTTCTCTATTGTATGGCAAGGGAAGGGGGGTTGCTACCTATCAGGCTTGTTAGCAGTTCCAATTTTGAGTGTAGAATAAAATTATACGAGTGCTCTCCTCTTTTAGAGGAACACTCATTTTCCTCAAAACAAAATTCAACCTTTTGCGCCTCTGCCATTGCACCCAGTCCAACAATGGCATTATGGACATAAATATGCTTCTGTAAATAAATTAACCGATGCTAAGGGAAATGCCTTAGGGAAAAGTCAAAGTAGATGGACGTCTAGGAAAGAATGCTTAAACTAAGGAGAAGGTTACTCTAATAAGGACCACTTATGTAGGGCTGTCAATGGATACCCTTAAAATCTGAAATCCATATGTATCCACATCCGAAAAGTGGTTAAATATCCGATATCCGGAAATACGGATGCAGATGCGGATGTGGATATGAAGACATCTGCATCCGAAAATTCTGGTTTTTTTCAAGATTATAGTTCAAATTATGTGTATTTTAGTGCAGTAAAAATATTTGTTTATTATTTTATGAAGTTAGTAGTTTATGTTATATGCACTTAATGCTTTTTAACTGCTCGAAATTATTTATTATTATCAAATTTGTTAATTTTTAACACTTTTATGATCAATGGGATTGAAAATATTTCTGTTAAACTGAAATTTTATTTTTATTATTCTTGATTTATCAGTCGTTAGCGGATAGGATAATTATCTGATATCCGTCTGTATCCACGGATGCGGATATCTGATATCCGAAAATGATTTCGGATGCGGATGCGGATATGGCACTATCCGCATCTGAAAGCATCCGTTGACAGGCTTACACTTATGCAGAAAACCTCCCCAATCTCCTGGTCCTTACCGGGCTCATCGAAATGGTATGATTCTAGGTTATGCCCTTATGGAACAGTTAAGTATGATTTGACTCTTAGGTTAATTCATATAGCATATTTGAATATTATAAATTAATTTAAATTATTTAAAATAAATAAATATATACATTATTTTTATGGAAGTTATAAAATGCAAATTAAAAATTATAGATTATATGTGTAATCAGTTAATTATATAAAGGTAATAAAATATAGATTTAAAATCATTTTAAATTAAATAAGTTAATATAAACATTATATTTATAAATTAATTAAATAGTTAAATTAATAAAGAAATACATCTGCGCACATATCTATTTATATATATATATATAAAACTAAATTAATCATAAAAGATAAAACTAAAAATATAATTATTATATGTATAAATAAAACGGCAGGTAAATATAAATAAAACCCATGAGACTTAAAGAAGATTACTATGGATGTGTATAAAAGATATTCGATATCATTAGTTATAATTGTTATATACTCATCTTCCTTAAATAATCGATTATCCTCTATAAAATTATTTTTAAGTTATGAATTTAATAATAATAATGCTCTCCAACATTTATAATATAAATAGAGTACCTTATACATATGTTTATTAAGGGACCTAAGGCATAGAATCACTTAGCTGGTGTTTGTATTATCTAAAGGAAATATAAGAATGATTTTTAACTATGTTGAGCAACCTCAAGGGTTACCTAAACTCTCCTTAGGATTTCACAAAATGGATAGGAATAGAGTTTCTAATAGACTTCAAGGTATGAAAATGATTAGGAGCATAGTAAAAATTAGGTTAGGAGTTACATATAAGATATAAATAGTAAAGGGTTACTTACCATTTATGGGGACTATGATTTGTTCAGCTACCTTAAGGTTTGTAACACCCAGTAGATTTGGCGTTTGCTATTAAATTAGTTAGTTAGTTAGTTAATTAGGCTCAAAAAATGGAATTTTTACAAACAATTGAATTTGACCATGAAAATTGCACCATTGCATTCGTTGTGAAACTCTGAGTAACTTTCATATTTGGAGTTTTGCGATCGGAGTCCAAACGAAGAAGTTACGAACGAAAAATGGATTCGCAAAGGAAATAACTAGATTAGAAAAATGAACTTTTATATAATAATTCCTAGGACCCACAGGTCGACACGTTCATTGCGACCGATCGACATGTAGTGGTCGACCGGTGCTTGGAAGCGGCCGATCGGTTGGGACCATGGTGGCTAGGTTTTGCCTTCGCCAAGCTACTCGGATTTAATATATTTTAATCCAACAATTGTGGTTGATTCAAATGCCTATAAGTCGTGCTCGTCGTTTCTCGAATGGAAAAAAAGAATCTTTTTTCTGGGAACATGGTAAACCAGAAATTCTGATGTTCGTGATTCTTCATCCACCGATGCAGAAAATGCTCCAGTTTTCTAAATTCAGGCCTAACCCTCTCTTCTCTCCTCATATTTTTCTGAAAGAAGCAGCAAAGCTGTGCCATTTTCTCTTCTCCGCCATTTTCTAAATTATAAATTAAAATATTTATATTTGTATATATACAAATTAGAAAAGAATAGAAATCAAAAACAAGGATATGAGAAGCGAATCAATACTATGCGATAACGACATAATACGCACACACACACACACACTCTTATATTCTCCTTCAACCCCAAATCTCTTCTTAGATCTTTGATTATAATATATGTATATACCCTTTTAATACATATTTCTTGGAATAAGAAGGAAATGGAGTTGAATCAAAGGTTTTACTTCAGATCTGAAGATTTGGAACGCTTTAAGAAGGTGAGTGGGAAATTTATATATTGTTTATGATTTTGAATCTATTCTGTTTGCATACGTTTGATTTTTATGCCTAAATGAATAACATATGTGAGTTTTAGGCTAAATTTTGAATGTAATAAACATTGCCTACATATTCTTGATTTGGAAATTAGTCTCAAAAGTTATAGATATGAATATTGATTATATATGAAATTTATTCCAGATCCGAAATTGAGTTGTAGATTATCAGTATGATCTTGATTATTACCCTAATTATGTTGAATTGGGAAATTTCCGTAGTTTAATTTATGGGAAGAACATTAGTTTGATTTTTATAAAAAAATTTGTATTTCCAAATTGCATAGAAAATGCAGCGTTTGATTTAACATGGAATATATGCAAAAGAAAAGGAAGAGATGTGTAAAGTATAGATTTATTCTTCGTGATTTACACTGTCTATTCCAATAAAAAGAAAATAATCATTCCTTGTAATTTTAAACGAGGAAAATCTTTCCTTTTATTCTCGGTCATTTGTTTTAAACTAATTTATGGAATTCACAACGAAGAATCTTCCTAAGAAATGTAATTTTAACAAATTAAATATGGAAAATAATAATCTTGCTAAAGATTTAGGACTAGAATATTTTGGTAGAAGTAAGTATTTATACGCTCTAATAAATATGACGATTTATGCGTAACACTCGTGTAGGATATTAGTTATACATAGTAATAACGTTGATTTGCGAATTGGAAATAGGACGAAAGTTTGAAAAGGTTATAACTTCAATTAATGGGTAATAAATGTGAAATGAATTTAGGAGTTTCAAATCATTAATAGCGTAAATGGATTAATGGGACTGATAAATAAATAAGTTAGGTTAATAACTATGGAATAGTTAGGAAATGTTACTAATTAGATTTTAGTAAATATACATAAATGTCTTAGGAAATGTCCGTTTGGATGATATTCTTTATCATGGACAAGTTGACATTTATGGAAGAAGCAAATACAGAGGATTTATGAGTAATTAAATATTTTAGCCTTAAATAAATGCAAGGAGGTTAGCAAGCTAAGTCCAATATCCAATTTAGGATGATAAAGCTTAGGAATAGTAAAGCCTAGGATAATATGGCTTAAGTTAGTAAAGTCTAGAATAATTAATTGGGCTTAGTAGACTGGGATGCGAGGTTAGTAGAGTTACACAACAGAAGTCTGCCCTTCACTTTGAGGCTGCCAACAGTTGTGTACACTTCCTACTGATGTGAGACATCTTTAACCATAGGACCTATAGAATAATTAATTGTTCTTAGAAGATTGGGATGCGAAGTCAGTGAAGTAACGCAATGGAAGTTTGCCCTTCACTTAGAGGCTATCTATAGTTGTGTGCACTTATTACTAATGTTGGACCTCACCAATCATAAGACTTGTGGGATAAGATTATGGATGATAAGATCTACTTGGGGGTTAGAGGTATTAAGTGGTTCTTTGAGGGCCTGCCTCTTTCCTAATTAAAAAGTATAAATGGTCCAAATTAATGGTTAGGAGCGGTAGTGGATATCTCAGGAAGGGCTCCACTTCAGGTTTGAGGTACTAAGTGACTGATCTAGGGTCCGCCTTTTTCCTATAAAGAAGTATTAAGTGTCCCTGTGAGATTCCAAGAAATGTTTGCTAGATAATACTAGTGAGGAGTCTGCCTTTGGGGTTAGGTATTAAATGACAAAGGCCTACCTATAATATAAGTATTAAATTGTCATGGGTCTGCCTAGTCCTTATTAATAAGGTATTAAGTGGCTTGGGTAGTGTCTCTCACATAGCTAAGACACTAAAAATGATAAATGCATTAGTAGTATGACTATTATGTAATACAAAGCCATAAATAGTGGTCAAAGGTCTCTGTAGCTCAGACTAAAGATGACGATGCAAGGAGCCCGCTTCATATTTGAAAGTACTAAGTGGCCGATAGACTTATGTTAGTATTTTGTACCTTGGGAAGGGTAGGTAGATGAATTATGCTAGGTAGGAATATTGTGTGTGCATTATTAGGTTAATTTGGTTAACCTTGAATAGTAGACAAATATTTAAATGGAAACCAATTGGTATAAATTTATGTTATGGACACTGTATAGATTTTCCAGTCATCAAAACGTTGTTTTGATCCCCTTCTCATTACAACCCATAGGATAGATTTAGAGGAACATGTGACTAGAGCTGGATGTGATTGATTATTGGAGAAGTCTTCTTTTTCTTATGCTGGATGCTGATGTGGCAATCTAATATCCAAAGAATACCATTAATTCGGAGGTACTAGCCATAGTCAGTATTTATATCCTATTATTGTTTCCGCTATGAGTTTAGATTTAATCAATCTTCGATAATGCTTATGCTTACTTGCAGCTACCAAATTCAATGACATGTGCTTTGATAGACTTGAGTTTCGACTCTTGTCGAAATTTAGGCTCATTAAAGTGCGAGTTGTTAGATTTGGTATCAAAGCCTTGGTTAGTTGATCAGAGGAATTAGGATAAATTAAGAAATGTATTCGTACTTTCCTATCTATTATTATTTTTACGCTAGACTCTAAGAATCTCAACTATGGAAGTAGTTGTAGTTCCACGCCGAAGGAATGGACAAAGCAACTACGGGTTGGAACTATGAGTATGACATATGGTAGAATCCCGAAGACTGGAGGTAGTTCCACTTGATGGTTGAGATGCTAGCTACCTTGTGACTTTTGGATTTTGATGAAGACCTGCTGTCAAAGATACACAGTTATTCCTGATAAGTGGTAAATAGAATTATATATGTCCAAAAACCAGTTTGGTAAGGAAATGTCCATCAACCAGCTTTAAATGGCAAACCGCATTTTTATTTGAAGAATTGAGGTCAATTCCCCAGTCTAAACTTGTGAGAGAATTTTTATAAAATATTTTTGAAAATGCCTTAGATTTTGGAAAAGGAGTTTTCAAGGGATTTCTTTTCCAAGGATTTGTTTTGGAAATTTTGTTTTAGGAAGTTTTGAAATTTTAATTTCCAAGAAGCACGTATACCACTAAGTTGGTCGTGTTAAGAAATTTTAGTTTATAATGGAGTAAGATTGAAATCCTTAAATATTTATATGTATATAAATCAATAAAAGTTTGATTTTGATGTTTGGAAAGAAAATAGTTTTTTTTATTTGGAAATGAGGTTCAAAAGGTGAATATTTAGCCCAATGATTTTCCTTTTTATAAAAATAGAAGTTTTTAAAGTTTTCTCTCTTGTAAGGGATGAACAAAATAGGAAACGTTTTTATAAAGGAATGAAATTAGAAGTGTTGTTGTACCCGTCAATGTTGGAAGAAATATTCTACGTGAAGTATGCGAGGAATAGTAATTGGAATATTGTCAAGTTTTTGGAATTATTAATGGTCGAAATAGTATAAGTCTAAAGTACTAGGAATAACAGAGGAGTGGTTTGAAAGGCTAGACAGTAAGCTTGGGCACCGTTGTGAAGTGAGCGGGGATTTTTTGGATCGTGTTAAGTCGAAGGAGATAGCAGGAAATGATTATCGTTGTTATTATTATTATTAAAGTTATAAATTAACCCAACCCAAAAGGTCTAGGTTCAAGTCATGTAGAAAAATTGCCTAACGATCGATCAGTAGCAGTCAACCGATAGACCTAGAGGGGTCGACCGCTAAACGGGTTTTAGCCCATCCTGAACCTGGAACGCGACTATAAAGTCATGTCCAGTTTTTCCTAGCCATATTCGAACTCCCCCTCTCCATTTCGGCCGAACACAAAATCACCCCTTTCTCCTCCTTCAAATTAGCTCCCACCTCCTCCATTCCACCTCCAGGTGATGCTATTTCTCCCCCTTTCTAATGAGCAACAACCTCGCCTCCCCATTACATCAATTTTCGCATGTTAGATCTTGTCGCACCTCCACTTCGGATCTAAATCCTATTTCCCTACTTCTCAGAACATGGAACCTCCTCACACTTTTGGTTCCTCCTCACGCCACCCTAGTGTCACTCCTCAATAGATCAGGTGGCTAGACCAGAATGATAAGAAGATCTCCACCTTCTTGATCTCCGCCAATTTCAAATTCCTCCAGGGACGATCGGTAAAGTTTGAAGACTTCGCAGCTTTTGGGCCAAAAGGGCTTTTTGAGGGTGCGGACTAGCACCAATCTTGTGCTTTGAGACTTTTGAGCGGGAATGCTACCCGCACTGCATTCACCTTTTCGACACTCATTTGGCAACGAATTTTGATGAAGACAATAGTTTAATTCAGTCGAAAGTTAAAGAAGTCAGGATTGAGATGTCTGGCGATGACTTCGGCAATATCTTGGAGATTTCCGTGGATGGTGCAGATTTGGATGATATTGAGATGACCGACCCAGAGATCTTACAGTGGAGCTTTTCTCAAGGTGTTGGTGTTTGGAGGATGAAAAATCTACGTCTGACTGCCCGTCTTGTTGTGCGCATTATTCAGCACAAACGTCATCCCTAAGACGGTAAGTTATGATTAGATTTATCCTTGGCTGTAGAAGGCCACCTATGTAGTTATGGGTGGTGTAGCCATCAATTGGGCAAGCACTCTTATGATTCATTTTTTCGACCAGGGAGTTGGCACCCCACGGAGTTACTTTCCATATTGTCACTTATTCACTCTCGTTTTCAAACGGTAAGGGTAAATCTTTATGGGGAGAATGCCCAAACGAAGGTCCCGCCTGCCTAGATAGAGCCTCCCTTAGGAAGATGAGAATTCCTTTCCCACCAGCCATCACAGCTGAGCCAGCAGCAGCCGCAGTAGGAGGGGAGCAGGGACAGGGCCTCGAGGGATATCAAAGTCCCGAGCTAGTCGCCACTCGACAGGTCCAGACTGAGCTCCAAAGGAACTTCATATTTTTGTTTATTGATTAATATGGAATTATATGAAGTGATTTGGAGATTGTTTGGATTGATTTAAACTTATATTATGTTATAAACATGCTTATATTAACTTACTATTTTTTTAAGAACTTGATGGCTATTTTTGAAATATTTAGTAACCTAAGATTTTGATTTTAGGTTAACTAAATGATTATATGTAATGTTGTGTTAGATTAGAGGGTAATTACATGATATAATTAAGTGCATGTCATTAGTTAGTAATAATGAAACAAATTTAAAGGGTTTTAGAGAAGTTAGTAAGCTAATTAACTGACTTTTGAACTCTACACATAATTAAATTGATTAGAGGATTAATGAAGCTTAATTAGCACATATGAATATTATTTAAAATAAATAAATGATCTTTATTATTGAGTAGTTTACTTATGAATATTATTTAAGTAAAGAAATGGTTTTTATAAGTAAAAATGGTATTTCTTATAATGATATTTTATAAAATAGTATGACTGAAGCTTAATTAGTATTTATAAAATGGTTATATGATTTTATAAATGAAGTATAGATTTTATTAAATGGAAATGAAATTTTATAAAATACTAATATGATGTATACTTAATTTTAATAAGGCGGTTAAGTATTTAAAGGCTTAAAAATGATTAATAAGCTAATAATATATTTTATAAAATAGTTGTAAGTTTTATAAAATAGTATGAGATCATATTATACTTTTGTTGAAAAGGATTAGTAAATAAAAGTAAGATTTGATAAAGTAATAAATGAACTACTTGTTTAAATATACGTCCATGTATATGCATAGAGCTAAGTATACGTATACTTGTATTTGAAGATATATAGCAATTAAGATAATTTGCATATTGTAATTAGAATGGTTGTGTATGTTTGTTTAAATATATATATATATAAATATGTGTATGTATGTATGTATGTATGTGTGTGTGTGTATATGTGTGTGTATGTATATATGTATGCGCGAAAATACCTTTGTCTATAAGAGTGTTGATGGCACCTCACGTAGCTATAGCAAACATAGTGTGCGCTAAGTTGCATGAGAATATACCAGGTCCAGTAATTGCTCAGGTGAAGTCCGAAATGTGATTTGTGTTGTAATGTGTTTGTGTATACATGCTTGAATGAGCATGATTGAGTGTGCTAGCACGTATAGGCATCACATGAGGCTAGATGGCCAGTTGAGTGCATTTTGGCATGATTAGAGGAAGTCGGGTCGCTATAGTCGCCCATTGAACTCTATGCATGCAAAGAGCGGATTTCGTGTCTAAGTCAGTTTTTGAACACATAAGAAACCACTTCCAAAACATCAACCAATGAACTCTGAAGAGGGTCCGGATAGAGGCAGGCTTAGGAAGCAAGACGGCTCATCGAGCGAAGCAATGGAGGAAATGGTGTGCGAATCGACGGTCATACAGATCGATGGCATTTGCCCCTGGGTTTATTGCCTGGGACAGGCTACCACCGGTTGACCTGTGGTAGACCACCTGTGGTGCACTGACCTGGACAATAAAGCCCAGGTTAGGTGCCATTCAAGTGGGGGGTTTTCCCCTATTTCAGGTGCGGGTTCGTATGGAGCTTTGGCGCAACTTCAGGAAGGGTTTGTGCTACTAGGGAAAGTGGAAGGTACGGCAAAGTTGGTGATCTGGACATTAATATAATGTGATTTTTATGTGAGAAATAACGATTAGGCATGAGATCGATATGGTGATCAGTTAAACGGTCACATCCGACGAGCATATATGATCAAGCGGAGCGATCCATATCTCTTGGTTTTGATTTAGAGTATATTTATTCTAATGAATGGTATCGGTTATGTGCTTGTGACCATACCCTATATGGCCTTATATTAGTGGCTACGCCTATTATTGTTCTTTTAGTAGCGACCATATGTATTGATAAATGATGACATGATATTGGTCTTCGTTTATTATAGGCGTATACGATTACCTAATGTTATGCTTGATGTGTGTGCGTGTATATATCTATACGACATTAGTGTTCCTTTGTGGTCTTGATGGTAAATTATATAGGATACACCTGTCGTTCTCTTTTGTAGATACATTATGCAAATTTGTTAAGAAATCCATGATGGCTGAGGGAGAGAAGATGACGATCGTCTACGAGTGGATCATATATCACCTATGCTTACTGAGAAGTACATCAAGATGCACGTAGGTTTTAAGTAAATAGAGTAGGTCATATATCACTTATGCTTAATGAGGGGTATGGTAAGATTTACACGAATTCGACCGCCGAGGATGCGGCTTGGGATCTATGGTACACTGAAGTACCGATCCTATTTATTTTGGACCCTCAACAGAAATCATTAGATTGCGATAGTTTGTAAAAATCAATGTCCAACGCGGACTAGCTTTTAGATACGTAGAGTAGGTCATATATCACCTATGCTCACTGAGGGGTATGATGAGGGCTACACGAGTTCGACCATACTAGGTGCGACTCGGGGTCTATGGTAAACTAAGGTACCGACTCTATTTATCTTGGTCTCGAGTCTACCATGGACTCCAACCATCAGTAATGATGAGTATCTATTTATATTCTCTATCTACCGCGCATCGTTATATCGTGTGTGTTATGTTAGTTGGTTAATACTATTGTTATGTATTCTAGGATTTTCTTATATTGTGATATTTATATTGTCTCTACATTTGTATATTGGATTACCTTATCATGGTATATTGTTATGTATCTGTCATATCATATTGTTGTGCTGATTCGTTGATTACAGGAGAAGAGCAGGTTAAGGTATGATTCCCTACTTTTTTGATGGGTTTACTTTACTTGTTTATGAGCTGTTGAGATTACCATTGAGCCACGTTTGTGGAGAGGACCGACTGTGCCTTAGTAGCTTCCTGATTTATGTATGTATGTAGTTTTAATATATAGTATTTTGAGATAGTTCTCCTCACACCAGGCTTTATGTGTGACCCATGTTTTGTCTCTGTCTATTTATGTCATGATAACTCTCGGGTAATTGATTGAGTAGTTTGAAAGTCATGTGCTTTAAGGATACGCTATCAGAGTGGCACGACAGGAGCTTTGGAGGTGAAGATGATACCTTGGATATGTATTCATATTTGATATTATAGTAGTACATGATAGATGTTATTTGTATATGAGACTTGTTGTATTAGATATTTATTCTGAACTCCGTGTTATTGGGAGTTGATGTATTATGACTTTCTATATTGATATTTATTTATCAGCTGCTTCTACGAGTATGGTCTCTTATATACTTCCATCCTATTCTATTCATGTATATTCGGTATATTATATGTTATCATTTAGTTGTGAGATTATGTTGTTATGCCTTGATATATTGTTTTGTTTCTTCTTCTTTCTTTCTTTCCCCGACAAGCTGTCTTTTGTGAGATTCAGGAGTCACATGTTGTCATTCAATGTGGATTTTCGGGTTTTGCAAAAGGCGAGTTGTTACATTAAGCAAGCTAGGTAATATTATAAATGCCGAGCTATGTATTGACTTAATTCTTGGGTCTCTTCCTCCACATTTAGACCCACTCATATTGAATTTCAATATGAATTCATTAAAATGTACCATCATTGAGTTCCTTAATATATTAAGAACCACCGAGAGTACTTTCATGAAAGCATAAATCTTCATCAATAGTGTACCGTCATTTCGACGCACTCATATTTCGATGGTGCTTATTTTCAAGAGTTACCCTTCATCAAAAGGGTCAATGAAGAGAAAGTGTAAATCTAAGGGAGGCAAGGTTTAACAACACGCAAATTCAACACTTCAAAATATTAAATTAATTGAAAGTAAATTTTTAATAAAAGATGAATTAGGTATCGTATTTATACCATTGCGAATGTCTTTCCAGGATGATTAGTTTGATATATAGTTTTGATATATTCGGAGTTACGTGTTGCGAAATAGATGCGTTACAATATTTAAACTGCGTACATGGCTATTTCGGGCCAAACTGGATATACAGACCATAACCTAGCCTAACTACTATATATTTTAGAGTATGAAATCCTAGCCACCACCTCTATCTTCACTGTCTTCTCTAATTTTCGAAGTTTCTTAATCTCCTGCTAATGGCAAATGATTATCTCTAATTACTAATTGATATAAAATTTCAAAGTTTCCAAACCATATGAATTATATACTGTTGCAAAGCTCTCGGCGAATGGAGTCAGCGTCAAGTGTTCATTTTTGAAAATGATACTCAATTTAACCAAAAATCACAATCAAAATTGTAAACGGGTGAAACACTAGGTCCAATTTGGGATTTTTGTTTCAATGACTAATTCTTGCAATTGAAGGGCCAAAATGATGAGCTCGGTGAGGGGAGTCCAAATTTGGTTTAAATTTGATAATCAAAGAAATAAAGAGGCCAGAGTTTGCCCTAAAAGCTCATGGTTGCGTCAATTTTGGAGGACAAATTTCAGTGCTCGGCGGCGTTTTAGGTGGATGTGTGGGTTGTCATGGGTAGCGGTGGAGGTGGCAAGCATAGTAGTGGCACTCTTTTAGCCTTATCCCACGGTTGCAACAAATTTCATCGTCAAAATTGACCAAGTGGATGGGTTACTGCATGCATTCATGAATTTGCAAAAGGAAGAAACATTTAAGTTGATTAATCTGGATTCTTTTAAATATTAAAATGTGTTCAAATTAATATTTTAATTATATATCATATAAGTTGAATATTTCTTCCTTATGAACTGATCAATTCACGCGTGCTTTCTTTCGTTGGATTCGTAGCAAAATTCTAAATGATATAGTACTAGTTTTTCTGGTTTGAAGAACGTTGAAAAAAGCGTGTTGGTATGGTTTCTTAATTTAATTAGTTGAATTTAAATTATAAAATAGATATTTATTAGGGAAAATTATTGTTATTGATATGTGTTGAGATATATTGATTACTGTTTGGATATTTTGGACATTTTGGATACGTTAAGCCTTGGGTTGATTGTTTATTATTGATTGTTGTATTATTGGATTTAATCATAATTATTTGTTGATTTAAAATATGACCATTATTCATTAAAATAAAATAAGTGAAATTATGTAATAAGGAGGGAATAAGACAAATAAACGATTAAAGTGATTATTTGTAGTTTTTATGTGATGTTTGTATATAACAGTGTTTGAATGAAATAAAATGAAATTAATTGTAGAAATTTAATAAGATTGTTATTTATGAATTCTTGAAGAAATCCATAAATAACCATAGGGAATATATTTTAAAAACTTAATTTTAAATGTTTGCTATTATTATTCAATAAAGTGAAATTTTATAAATAACAACAACATAGTTTTTGTGAAATTTACACTATTTTTGGGTAAATAGTAATAAACTGAATCTATGCTTTGTTAAAGAGATTTAATATGTATATTATTATTCTAAAATAATAAAACTATCGGTTTGAAAGATAATTTGATGAAATTACTATTTTGATATAAAATACAATGTTTGGAGAGATTTGAAGTAATGAGATTACAGTAAATCCATTTGAGAGAATTATTATTGTCTTTGGATGAATACATAAAGGTAACTTTATAATAAACAATAATAAAATGATTTTATAATTAAGGAAATAATGAACGAAAATATATTATCTAGATGGTTGTTAATTGTTTATTTAATTAACTACAAATATGTTGTTTTACGACGATAGGATCACATTAAGATAGTTATGCAATGTTTTAGCATTATTACTATGAGATGAAGGGTGGCTAACTATGGTTATAAGGCGATTGAGGTTGTGTTATTAATGTTGTTTGGATTAGTACACATTTAATGATTGATGTTATGACTCTGTTATTGGGTGATCAGTATATATTTGATGATTTGTACTTATATTGTGAATTATTATAGCGGATGATTAGTGCGAATATAGGTATATTTATATCGTTATTATTTTCTTATTTAATGATTGAATACTATCAAATTTGTGTGATGATTAATGGCTAGGTGTACTATTGTTGTTGTTGCCCTATATAATGATCTATTGTGATGGATGAGTATGAATATTGTTTCTTGCTTCTACTATTTGCATTGATTGCATTGGTTGCATTGATTGCAGAGGTTACATTGATTGTATTGAATTGCATTGACTGCGATGGTTGCATTGAATGGATTGAATTGCATTGGCTGTGATGGTTGCAATGGTTCAATGGATGCAACGGTTGTTATGTACTAACAAGTATTTGGCTGCAGGAGAAGAGTAGGAAACAGAAGCATGTGGGCTTATTCCCTTAAAAGGGGTACGTAGGCAGCCTTTTTCTATGCAGAAGCTACCGGGTCTCTTAGGTTGGGTTGGGGTGTATAGAAATTGGCGCAGTCCAATACATAGACGAAACCATTTTTTTTATCTTATACATTTGTACAGGTGTAAAGTTGCAGACACGAGTAGAAGAGGGAATGAAAAGTAGGGATTTCTGAGCTATATCAAAGATAGCTAATTTGGTATATTCTTCTATACCATGGTTCTATATTTATTTACTGATGATAATTATTGTATTAAAATATAAACTGATGTGATGATACAAAATAACTGTATAACGTAGTTGTTACCCGGTGCCTTGACCCTGCTATATTGGGCTGATCGTGCAAGACAGATTCGATTGTTGATAAGAAGAATGACCATGAGGCAATGACTACATGACCCAAATGTAAAGTCCGGACAGTTATACGAAGCCCAGATTGAACAAAGTTGACAAATAGACAACGCAGGATGTCAGAAATATGGAGATTAGCTTGGATGAGATAGGGATCGGCATAATGACTTGTTAATATAGACAATATGCTAAAGGGTTGGTATAGCAAGGAGAAATTATAAGGATCGACATGGTTACTTGGCTAGATAGTCAACTTAGATGGAAACGTGGAGGGATCAGTATAAGATGCGGTACCTAGTTCAACGTGGTTCAATAACACTAGATGGATCGGTATAATATGGTGGATCGAGGGGGTCGGCATGTTAAGTCGAGAGGATAGAGAACGTATGTGAGCATGTAAAGGGATCGACATGTATTTAAGAGGTGAGATGGATCAACATATGTTAGTGAAGCAATAGGGTTCAACACTGTTATTCGGAGGGATCGGGACTTCTCAGGCTAAAATGAGATTCGAATCAAAGATCAACCAGAACTTGAGCTTCGTACATCCAATCATCATGACATTTGAAACACCATCATGTCAGAGCATAAGGAGGCTACTGTAGGGGTCACTGCCCCAAAGTCAACACATGGAGGGATCGGTACCGACCCTTCTCCATTTAGAGTTGGGCCTAGCGCTCCCTATGGTGAGTCCATATGGATTGGAAGGTCCTATTGCCGAAGTTCCAGTTAGATTGGTGGTCGCCTTCATCTATAAATACAGGCCTAGGGGGTCAGTCCAGGGAGCTTTACGTTGCTGGTTAGACAACACTATTATTGTAATCAACTCCCTCTATTATTCTCTTGTCTCTTGCTATTTCTTGCTGTTTCTAACTGTAATCATGTTAATTGAAAAGCAATAAAGAGAATATTCAAAGTGGATGTAGGCAATCAACGCCGAACCACTATAAACCTCGTTGTTCTTGTTATGTGTTGTGTTTTTCCTGATATTTTGATATATTCCTCTGTTTTCATTTAGTTCCTTCATTTATTTCACTACTTAAATATGTTCTTGGGTGTTTGTGGCCAATTTGGTTGCAAATATTTTGGTGCTTTCATTGAGAGCTTGATTCTCAGCCTGTTAGGATCCCTTTTGCTACTACTGGATTGAGGAAATCCCCCGAAGGAGATCCAGATTCATCTTCAGAAGCATGCAGATACTACTCAGATTTACCAAAATCTAAGCAAAGAAATCCAGAATGGTGAGGCATACCAGATCGACTTCCCAAAACATTGATGCAAATGAAACTGCCAGTGTCCAACAAGGAGCTCTAAGTAACTAGCCTGATAATGTGAATGTGGAGCTTATTGAAGTCTAGAACCCAACTGATTCCATAACTAGAGCTGAATTCGAAAACTTGATGAGGGAGTTGATGGAGAGCCGTAGGCAGCTGAATGAGCAAATCTAGACTAATGATAATCTAATAAGCCAGATTGCTCAACAGCAGCGTTAGAGTGCCAGAAGGGATCTTACTTCTTATTCAGCGTCGGAGAGCTCAGCCTCATCAAAAGATGAGCATCATAGGCGTAAGCATCATAGGGTCGAAGCAGCGCAAGCAGGGACATCAGAGCACCGCTTGGCAGACCAACATGGTCTGCCAAGACGGATCAGTGCTGATCCCTTAACCAGAGGAGCTGTTTCTCAAATGCAATTGGGGAGCCGTGCTGGAGCTAGGTCTGAGGGTTAGGATGCTGGAGTTTGTTTGAATGCTGACTAACTACCTATCTGGAATGACAATGAGATGAATACCCATGATGCACATCAGGAGGATGATAGGCCATGGAGGCATGAGATAGCCCGTAGACACCGATCGAAACATTCACGCGAGGTGGAGCACGACCACCACCTGGCACCACCTATCCAGCCTTCGGACTTATCGGCGATGGTCAGACAACTAGTGAGGGAGAACCAAGGCTTGACAAATGATGATTGGGGAATTTCGAGAAGTCATACCCCATTTATTGACAGTGTTTTACATGCGGATTATCTGAGAAGGTTTAATATGCCTACGATGTCTGCCTATGAGGAAAAAACCGACCCCAAGTAGCACATCATGAGGTACGAATGGTTGATGGACTCCGCAAGAGCCAATGATGCAACCAAATGTAGATGTTTCCCTATAACTGTTTCTGGGATCGCAACGATGTGGTTTACAAGATTACCCCCATGATCGATCTCAAGGTTTGACGAATTGGCAACAAAGTTCGTGGAGCAGTTCCGGATCCACGCTACTCGCCTAAAAGATGTGATGTCGCTATCCAGTGTGATTTAGGCTCCAGGGGAATCACTGAAAGACTACTCGCAAAGGTATCATGTTGCTGCCACTGAAGTTAGTAACCCAAATGATAATGCTATACTTATGGCTGTGACAAGAGGGGTAGACCCGGAATCCGAATTCGGCGATTGGCTAGCTGGAAAACCGCCGGCCATGCTAGAACGCTTCTATTCAAAAGTAGCTCAGTTTATGAGGAAGGAGGAGGCCAGGTCCTCCAGAAAGAGCAATGCTGTGGGGCCAAGCAAGGAAGCAGTCCAAAGCAACATCGCAATAAAGCAGTCTGATGAGAGTTTTGGGAAGATTCAGGTCAACGTTCAAAATAAGCCGAATCAACAGAAAAGAAGTGGTGAAGTGAATCGAGACCGAAAGAGGGAGCTTAGAAGGCCGAAGCCTAGGATTCCTATGTATGACAGCTATATACCTCTTAATGCATCCCTAGAGAATATTTATCTGTCGACCTGTAATACTTTCAATATAAGAAGCCACGTCCGAAGGAGTCGACAGAGACACAAAAGCAGACTGGGAAATATTGTCGATTTCATGAGTGTTATGGGCACAACATGAACGAGTGCAGGCATCTCTAGGATGCTATTGAGAAGTTGATTCAGGAGAAGAAGTTACAACAGTTTGTGAAAAGTCCGCAGGATGGCGGACATGGGACATCTGACCCTAATCGAGGACAAGCTCCGTGTAGGGCTGAGGAGCCTGTGCTGGCCGGAGGAAGATTGGTAATAAACACGATAGTTGGTGGACCGCATCTTGCGGATAGAAGTTGGCAAGAAACGGAGCACTATGCTAGCGTGATGAGACATGCAGATTTTGAATATTGTTTGAATACGGAGGACAGAACTCCGGTCAAGCAAAAACGGACAATGACTGATGATATAGTGTTCAGGAGCAGGGATGCCGATAGAGTAGAAGCTCCTATGATTGACCTAATGGTCATTTTAGCCATGATTGGCCCTACTCTGGTGAGAAGAATTTTGATTGACTGTGGAAGTTCTGTAAACATTATCTTTAAGAAGGCTTATGATCAAATGAGGATAGAGGCTAAAGAATTGAAATCGTCTAAAGCTCGAATACATGGTTTTAATGGTGTGGCGACTGAGGCAGTTGGTTATGTGGAATTGCCGAGTGAGTTAGGGGAAGGTGAGCGTAGGAGGGTGCGGATCCTACCGTTCATCGTTTTGGATGTTGAATCACCGTACAATGTTTTTCTGGGCCATCCGTCCCTGGCTGAATTTCGGGCAGCTCTTGCCCCATGGTGTTTGACTCTAAAATTTCTGACTGATAATGGAATAGTTGTTGTGCATGGTGATCAGGCGACTGGACGTGCCTGTTATGTGGTCGAGTTGAGAGAAGCTCAACGTAAGGAGAAAGGAAGAGGTGTGGAAAAATCTGTCCGCATCCAAGTTATTAAAGATTGACAAGTAGCCTAAGCCTTGGCTTGGGCGCCACAATCGGTTCTATAGAGATATAGATCTGAGGGATGATGAAGAGGAGCCCAAGGAGACCAAGGCGACACCGGCTGAGCTAACGGCTAGGGTGAGCTGAGGGGGGACAGCGTAAGTGAGTGAATGTGTGTAAGCCCAGTCAAAGATTTCTATTCTAGGTGGGGCGGACCATCCACTTTCGAATGGTGTTGGTCCGTAGGACCGTGAACGGATTCGCCTCTGGCCTCTGTGCACGTCGGACTCTCTTGCTTGAACTGATAGCTATTTCGAATCAAGCTTGAGAAATTGAAGGCTTTTGTCTTATTCACTCAGAGTTCTTTCTGAAGTTCTTCCTTGAATAAGCAAAAAAGTTCGCCAAAATATGGACACCCTCCCTTGTTGGTTGTCTCCTACGGTCGCCTATGGTCGCAGATGGCCGCACCTTCCAGTACGGCTTCCTTGTTACGACTTCCATTCTATGATTTTCCAAACTATTGCTGTCTATTTTGGACATGAGAGTTTAATGTATCCCATTTTATATCTTCGTATCCGAGAATCAACAAATTCCACCCCGCATTCTTCACAAACAAAATTGAGGGTCCTCTTTTTCCGCTTCGATCACTCGATGATATTGCGATCTTTTCCCGAAACGCAATGGGTTTTTAAGATCACTTCCGGATCTAGGTCTTTTACTAGTTAACAGCTACCATGATCATAGCTGTCCCCACTAGAATCAAAATCTTTAGTTGGATCGCTACCATGTGCGGAGGTTCGATACAATACACAATTTTGCAAAGAAATACCCCACTTATTTCTCGAGTAGAGATGGGAAAGGTGCTCAATATCATTTGATTGGACTCGTCTCGGGTAAGTTTCAAGATCCTAGGAGTAGAAATGTCTATTTGAAGAGAGGTGGCCTGCCTCGCATAATACCTGCTCATTGATATAATAGTCAGCCATGACGACCCATCACAGGTCCTGAAGGTTGGATCGCAGCTCAGCCCCTCGATGATGAGAGAACTTGCTGATTTTCTCTGAGCGAATCTTTATGTATTTGCTTGGACTCGTTCTGACATGCGTGGGATCTTGCCGGCCATCGCGAGCCACATATTGAACGTTGACCTGAAGTATGTACCGGTAAAACAGAAAAGGCGAGGCATGAATTCGGAGAGATCTGTCGCCCTTAAAGAGGAGGTGGATAAACTTAAAGTCAACGGGTTTATTCGCGATGCCCTCTATCCTAAATGGATATCTAATCCCGTGCCGGTGAAGAAGGCAAATGGGAAGTGTAGAACGTGCGTCGACTATTTGGACTTGAACAAGGCATGCCCTAAAGATAGTTTTCCTCTTCCTATAATTGATCAGCTGGTTGATTCAACTGCAGGGCATGAATTGTTTTCCTTTATGGATGTGTACTCGGGGTATAACCAAATCCCGATGCATGTCCCAAATCAGGAACACACCAGCTTTGTGATGGATGTTGGGTTATACTGTTATGTGGTGATGCCGTTCGGATTAAAGAATGCTGGAGCAGCCTATCAACGTTTGGTTAACCGAATGTTTAAAGATCAGATTGGGATGACGATGGAAGTCTATATGGATGATATGCTCGTGAAGCCACGATGATCAAACGACCACATTCGAGACTTGGTATGGATGTTCGACATCCTTCGATTTTATAACATGAAGTTCAATCTTTTGAAGTGTTCATTCGGTGTTGTGTTAGGGAAGTTCTTGGGCTTTATTGTCAATGCTCGGGGAATCGAAGTTAATACATAATAGATTCAGGCTATTTGAGATATTTAGGCACCAAGAACTATTAAGGAAGTGCAAAGTTTGAATGGGAAGGTTAGTGCTTTAAGTTGATTCATCTCCAGGGCAACAGACAAATGCATTCCTTTCTTTGATTTGATAAGAAAGGGAAAGAGGAACTTTGAATGGACATAGGATTGTAAAGACGCATTTTGAGCTCTGGTAAATCTTTTGGAGAGACACCATGTCTTGTCAAAGCTAGTTGATCATGAGGAGTTGTATGTTTACTTGGTTTTATCGTCACATGCTATAAGTGCCGCCTAGATTTGCGAGGAGAACCGAATTCAGAGACCGGTGTATTACGTCAGCAAGCGGTTAACAGGTGTAGAGAGAAACTGCCAGAAGATAGAAAAATTGGCGTACTATTTGCTACTCGCGTCATAGAAACTTCGCCCATACTTCCAAGCACATCCAATCAACATTTACACCAACCAGCCATTACGACAGGTCCTACAGCAATCTGAGACGTCTGGGAGGTTGCTAAATGGAACATCGAGCTCAACCAGTTCGACATCACATATTTGCCACGAAGAGCTATCTAGGGTCAAGCGTTAGCGGACTTCATAGTGGAATTTACCATGCAAGACGAGCTTCTAGAAAGTAGCATAATCCCTACTATGCGATGGAAGTTATACACTGATGGAGCATCTAATGATCATTGTTTGGGAGCTGGGATTGTACTTGTAAACCCTAAAAACCAGTTAATTTGTTATGCTTTGAAGCTCGATTTTCCCGCAACAAACAACGAGGCCAAGTATGAAGCGTTGCTCGCTGGACTTAAACTTGCTAGAGAGCTCGAAGTGAAGTCCCTTGAAATTTTTTGTGACCCACAATTGGTGGTGTATCAAGTCAGGGGAGACTATCAGGCTAAGGGACAACGGCTTGTCGTGTACCTTACTCGAGTTCAGGAATTGTTGGTGGATATCGAGTACTATGAAATTTCACATATCCCACATGAGCAGAACGGAGAAGCCGATTCATTGGCAAAGTTTGCAAGTACTGGTGATGCACAACAGATGGGCTTGGTTCCAGTCGAGACATTACATACCCCAAGCATAAATATGATGGAAGTTGATCGAGTATTGGAAACGAAGCCCGAGAGGGAATCATGGATGACTCCATTTAAAGATTACATGTTGCATGGAATCTTTCCTAAAAGGAGAAACAAAAAGAGACAAGTCCTTCGTAAAGGTTCGCTGTATATTATGTAAGAAGGAACTATGTATAGAAAAGGGTTTTTTGTTCCCTTACTCCGTCGTATCGCTCATGACAAGATAAAGCATGTTTTGAAAGAAGTTCACGAGGGAGAATGCGGTGATCACATAGAGGGGCAAACTCTGGCAAAGAAGATACTCCGCTACGGATATTACTTGGCAACTGTAAACCATGACGCTGCTGATTATGTGAAACGATGCGATAAGTGCCAGATATATGAAAAAGTTCCAAGAGCTTCGCCAACGGAGATCATACAAATGGTCAGTCCATGGCTATTCACTATGTGGGGTATTGACATCATCGGCTCTTTGCCAATCTCTAAAGGCGATGCGAAGTACGCTATTGTTGAAGTTGACTACTTCACAAAATGGGTCGAAGTGGAACCGCTAGCCACGATCACGACCAAGGAAGTTATCAACTTTATCGTTCGAAACATCATATGTCGCTTCGGTCTCCCACGAACTATTGTAACAGGTAATAAGACTCATTTTGATAGTGCTGAATTTAAAGAATTTTGTCGAAGATATCATATTGAAAAGAGGTTTGCGGCGATCTCTCATCCCCAGGCGAACGGACAGGTTGAAGCTGTAAACAAAATTATCAAGTCTATTCTGAAAAAGTATTTGGAGAAGGCTGGAGGCAAGTGGGTAGATGAACTTCCTACGGCACTTTAGGCCTACAGAACCACTTACAACTCCGCAACTGGCCATACTCCATTCGCTCTTCCTTATGGAGCCAAAGTAATTATTCCAGTAGAACTCAAAGTTCCTTCTCATCGAGTGACTTACTATAACCCCAGAACGAACCAAGATCTTCTCTTAGAATCTTTGGACTTTATCGATGAGAAACGCGAGGAGGCCGATTTGAGAGCAGCTGCACACCGACATCAAGTCGCCCGATATTACAACACAAAAGTACGATCGAGAACCTTTGAAGTTGGTGTTCTTATCCTAAAACGGGTTTTTCCAGTCCCGTTGCATATGAATCCGACATGAGAAGGAACATATGTCATTGAAAAGAGGCTTGGAGAAGGAACTTTAAAGCTAGCAACTATTGATGGCACGACACTTCCAAGAGCGTGGAATAGCGAGCATTTATGATGCTATTCACTTAGAACATTTCCTTTGTATTTCAGTACCAGTTACTTTCGACATTTGCTTTAGTATTTGATCTTTTAGATGTGTAATAAGACAAGTTAGTTTGTTCCTTTTTATATGATGAATAAAATCTTGAACTTCCTTTGCATATGTGATTGTTATTACATTTTATGCTAAGTATACAATGAAACTGATTGATATCGATATGTATGATGTGTGAACAGTTTCATGGAGTTTGAAATCGATCGATCATACCAATCCCCGATGGGATCGAACAAGATAAGCTCCGTAAATTTGCTCGATTGGCGACTCCCGTAGATGAACCAAAGGGCGGTACTCGCAATAAGGAACAAAGGTCGCCGGCAATTTGGAGATTGAAAAACTCTAAGTCCCTGGAGTGCAGACTGGAGTATAAACGAATTAGGCGAAAACATGATGACTACCCACGAGAAAAACTCTAAGTCCCTAGAGTGCGGACTGGAGTATAAATGAAACGGGCAGAAGCACAACTGCTCATGAGAAAAAGTCTAAGTCCTCGGAGTGCGGACTGGAGTATAAATGATTCAGGCAGAACACGACTTCCCATAAGAAAAACTCTAAGTTCCTAGAGTGCAGACTAGAGTATAAACGAATCGGGCGGAAACACGACTGCCTACGAGAAAAACTCTAAGTCCCTGGAGTGTGGACTAGAGTATAAAAGATTCGGGCGGAAACACGACTGCCCATGAAAGAACTTTAATTCCCTGGAGTGCGGACTGGAGAATAAACGATTCGGGCGGAAACACGACTGCCCACGAGAAAAACTCTATGTCCCCGGAGTGCGGACTGGAGTATAAACAAATCGGGCGGAAACACGACTACCCACGAAAAAAGTTTCCGGAGTGTGGACTGGAGTATAAACAATTCGGGCGGAAACACGACTACCCATGAGAAAAATTCTAAGTCCTCGGAGTGTGGACTGGAGTATAACAATTCGGGCGGAAACACGACTGCTTACGAAAAAACTCTTAGTCCCGGAGTGCGGACTGGAGTATAAACAATTCGGGCGGAAACACGACTGCCCACAAGAAAACTCTAAGTCCCCGGAGTGCGGACTGGAATATGAACAGTTCGGTTATGACTGATCACCCATGAGAAAATTCTAAGTCCCTAGATTGTGGACTAAAGCAAAAGCATAAGTCGAGCACGAACCGACCGCTCGCAAAATAACTCTAAGTCCCCAGAGCGCGGACTGACTCGTAAAATCAATGAGCAGATGGATGGATTTCACTTGTTCTCTAGCCCATGAATTCCAACTTGAATCGACGGAAGAAATTTAAATTACTGAAGGCTAGATATGGCAGCTCATTACAATTACGGCTTAACATTCCTTACGACTTAATGCAATGACCGCAGAGAGGCCTTGGGATCGAGATGGTGAATTATTAATGGGATTTGCAATCAAAAAATTACAAGTACATGGAATGGAAAGTAATTATTCAACTGTCAAAGTAATGATTCACACGATGACTAATCAAAAGAAAAACTTTTATTCACTAGTCTCAAAATTTCGTTACAAGTTATTCCAAAAGAACAGGATTTGTATCCGAACACCCATGACTGAGGAAAGAAATAACTACTAAAACTATGTACAACGATATAAAGTAATGACTACTTCTTCGACCTTCTCTCCCTCTTTGATTTTACAGGAGTAGGGTCGGTCGAGCTTCTCTTTCGAGAAGAAGGAAGGATTTCGCCTGGAATCGTCCCACCTGGTGGAATAACTTGCAGTGGTACAAGATCAAGATCTTCTGTTTCTACCTCGATGGGCTCGCCTTTCACTTTATGCTTTAATTTCTCTTCCTCCTCGATCCGTTCCTTCATGCTAATTTTAGTAGTGTGCCCCGAAGCACCTATGATCACTACATCTTCTGATTCATCAGCAGAGGGTGAATCTTCAGGCCTATCTTCATCGAGCACGTCGATGACTTGAGTATCGGGCCCCGGGATATCAACAGCGGCCGGGTCTTCGGCCGTCTTTTCCAGCTACTCCGTGGAGGCACCAATCCTGGGAGTTTGATCAGGGCCTAGAAGATGTGCAAAATTTTGTCAAAGCATAAGAATTAGTTAAAAGACGTTGCGCATTAGGAATAGAAACTTCTCCTGATTCAAAGCAGTTTAGTACAATACCAGGGCCCAGTTGGCTTTCTGTAGTCAATGGAGTGCTTCCTTCGAGAATGGGAGATAGCATATGTGGTCCGAAGCCAGGCCTGTTCGGATCATAGCCAACAGTTTGCTCCGTATCGTGAGAAGAGGATGGTCCGGCTACTTGGATAAGAGAGGAACCTTTAGGATCAGTTCCAGCTAACCCAATGATATCCCCTCCTTCTATAGTCGGTGCAAGAGCTTTGAAGAATTGAAGTTTGGTGGTGGCTAGATCAGACGGCTTGTTACCTCGAAGCACTTGTCTCACAAGTTCTTCTTCATTGAATTCCACTTCTCCCAACTCTTCATTCTTTTTCTTGACAACGAGCTTCCAGGCTTTGTCGAATGATTCTAGATATCCCTCACCAAGAAAGCTTAAATCGCAATGGAGAAGGACCATCATGCTATATTCGACAATTAGTGGATCGAATAGGTCCTTAATCTCATTCCTCCCGGACTTGATGGTAGCCTCCACCCGGGAGTTGGCTTGCTCAAGCACCTCTTTTCTGCCCTTTTTGTGGGCCTCTTCCTTTAAAGTTTTGATCTTGGCGAATTGTTCATCGAGCATTGTTCTAAATCTTCTTGCCTCGATGATCCTCACAGTATCTCTACGATTCTTCTTGCGCCTCAACCTTTTCCCCCCTCTCTTTATTTAATAATTATTCTAGCTCTTCAACACAGCAAGCTAGGGCATCTTTCTACTTTTGCAAGGAGTCCTTTTCTAAGGTCAGAGTGCCACTATGATGAAGCGCCGCGTCAAGTTCTTTTTTGTGCGAAGTCTCCAGGCGATTTACCGCCTCTTCTGTTTCTTTTGCATTCTTCTCTACTTCAGCAAGTTGGGTTTATACTCAAGCAGCTCAGCATCCTGATGCTTGATGATGTCCTTGTCATGAATAGCCTACAACTTAAGGCGGTCGATTTCATGTTGGCACTCAATGGAGACTTCAGATACTTTCTCAACCAAGTGAATAAATGATTCATGCTGAACGAACACGTCGTTCATGCATGCTAGTGAGCTTTCATTGGCGCTTTCGGGAATGACGTGTATGGAAGAGAGGAACTTAAGTCCATCAAAGTAGATTTTTGGAAAATTAGCTTGAAGTTCAGCTAACTTTTCCGCTATAGTAAGATCATGAGCGGGAACCGGTGGAAGCGAATCAAAAGTAACAAGTGGATGCTTGCCGGAGCGGCTCTCGTGTGATTGCCTTGAACTTGATGACCCAGAATGTTGGCCATGAGGTGCGGCAGCATGAGAGCCCTAATGTGAAGACTTATCTCCACTATAAGTGGGAAGATTTGAGTGATCATCATGATGAGGAGCGTGTGATTGAGACTTCCGTTTGGATGAGGAAGAAGACTCGCGTGAATAATAATCTTTGTCTTGCCCATCATCTTTTTCTCTATGTCTCCTAGATTTGGAATCTCGGCTCGAGCTATAATAAGAGGAAGAACCTTAAAGACGGTCGAAGGCGCAGGACGGTGACATTGCACCTATATTGAACTTATCGCACGAAGAATTAATAACAAGTGTATAGTGGAGTGCAAGTGTTTGTGTGCGTGGACGGACCGATAACGGTGCTTTACTCAACGGAGAATTCTCCCCTCTGTTGGAAGGTTGGACGCTTTTGCCGTTTCTGGTGGGGGAGTTGAGCCCTTCGATGTTAATGTTAGGAAAGTCATAGGTCATTATAACCTCTGGGATTGAAAGTTCAGAGAATCCTTTCGATGAGCTTTCCATGTGTTGAGAGGATGACTCCTTTTCAAGCGGAGTAATGACGAACTTTGGATTTCCCCGGCCTTACTTTTGCCCAGCTGGTACACCAACTTTTTCTTCCTCTTCAGAGGTGTTTGCATTTGACCGACCTGCGGCGCTTCAGCCACTAGCGCTTTTCCAAGGCCTGCATCTTCATTTCTCAGCCCAACATATTGAGATTCTTTGATCTCCCCCTCTTCGGTGTCTTCCCGAGTTTCCTCGGCAGGGTGCATAGTGGGGCCGTTTGCTTCCGCCCTTCTTTTAGCTACAATTTTCAGGACTATTTTGCTCGTGGGGAGTCCAATTTTATGGTCCCCTTCCAGCAGCCCAAATAGTGAAAGCAGCTCGTCAATAACAAGAAGTTTAATATCCCAATCCTCAATGAGAGTGGCACAAATGGCGACGACGGCTCTAGAATACTCGACACCTTTGGGTCGAGGACGAACACCTGAAAGAACTTGGGATGTTAGTATATTCAAAGGAGAAGTTATGACATGAGTCATCGAACTTAAGCCGAAAATAGAAGTAACACTTACATCCTTCTAACCATCTCCTTGCAAAGCCAGGAGGACATCGTACGTAAAACCCCTCGTGCTTGAATAAGGAAACTTGTTCCATGCACCCGTCGAGAATTGGCAGTTGGGTGAGGGTTCAAGGAAGACATATGATGGACTCCCTGACCATTTTTTGAAGTTGTAGATAATCTGATGTCTTCGAGGGTTGGTAGACAGAACAAAATGTTCATAAATAGAAGGAAAGTCCCATGGATGAAAGCATAGCTGTTGGGGTGCAACTGGGTAGGAGCGATCCCTAGATACCTCAACATTTCCTGGACGAAGGAGTTGAAAGCTGGCACACATCCAGCCCAGCACATAAACTTATTGCAAGTAGTATATCTAGCTGCGGGAAAGTGAGGTCTGTTCTGCCTCGTTGGAAATAAAACATCTTCGAACGAGAACCCATGAATGGAGCACAATCAATGAAGAGAAGCTATGCCGATTCTAGAAGCTTATGAGTCGACAGGGTTATCCAGGACGATGGCACCCACAATGACATCGAGAGCCGAACTGATGACTTTTGTTAGAAGAACCAGAATACCGAAAAAGAGATTCATTTATGGGTTATACGCCTCTGCTTGTTCTGTATGGTAGCTCGAAGAAGGTTTTTCAGATATGGTGGCGGAACTTGACCTTGCCTCAAAACCAGCATGTCTTACGGCTAATTCAGAAGACATTTTGACTGATTGCTTCGTGCGACTTGAGATCTATGTCAGCTATACTCAGTAGACAATCAACATTAGAAATAATAACCTGTTCCCCCATGTCGTGTGTGAGCTAGTGCTTTAGGATCAGTTATCGACATTTTGAATTATAAAGTCTGTTGCCTGAGTTTGTTAACCAATTCTTTATTTAGTCCGGAAGTATGTTCATTAAAGCTTAAGTTCGACGGTCCGAATATGCAAGTCGTGTTGTCCATAGTCATCATGTATTCAGGAAAAACAATGTGAAGTTAAGTGTTGGAGGACTTAAGTTAGACTAGCCTTTTATTGTACATACTGATCCCTATTCTTATGTACCGATCCCTTACCCCAGCCTCAATACCGATCCCTACGCTATAGCTACCAATACTGGTCCCTACGCTGCGACTACTAGCACCGATCCCTTAAACAACTAACTCCTACCGACCCTTTGTAAAGCCATTTCCTACACTTCAACAACCTACCAATCCCTTCCTTCGAACATGTCATGCCGATCGCTCATCCAATGCAAATTCCTCACCGATTCCTCACTTAACCTACCCAAAAGCTATTCAATCCAATGTCAATCCCCAGCACACTATCTCCTCTCCCATCATAAAACCTTAACTCTCCTCTGACCCTTCAGGAATACCCAACCGAACCCTCTTCCTTCCTCCTCCTTCTCCAGCTCCTTCATCTCCTCCTCCTCTCTCGCCCGACTTAGCAGAACCCATCAAATTATTCGCCTAAAAATAACTTGAACACACATAAGCTCAAGATTCGTGACTCGACTAATGCGATTAAAAGAGGAAAACCTACCTATATATATGTAACAAATTAAATTATAGGCGAATAGTTGAAACTTGGGATTAAAGGTGAACTACAGACGACTTAGATTGAGGATGATGTTTGGTGTTTGGATTTAGTATTAAAGTTGAGGATTTCTTCTTTCTATCATTCGCAAAGGGAGATGGTGATGAAGGGGTTCGGCTGTGTGTTTGAGCAAAGGGCGGATAAAAGGTTAAGAAAAAGTTATGAAGTATAAAAGTGAAGGGAGGAAGAAAGGAAGGCGAGTTTATATATGAGCGTTTGTGAAGAGAAGTCCAACCGATTACCACGGGTATACCAAGTTTGGAGCAAATAGGGATCGGCATTAGGATTTGCCGACCCCTATTGGCATCTATCCAGCAAGGGATCAGCATGTCAGATACCAATCCCTCCACAAGGATTTTTGTAAAAAATTGGAAGTAAAGAGAAATGGCAGACAACTGAAAACCAGATGGCGACCGCTATTATGGAGGTTATACTGCAAACATAAGCGTATAGAATACCTGCGAATGTCCAAACCCGTCCGGGGGCCAACAACAGAAACGTGTATGTGATTGTGCTTGGAAACGATTCAAGAATTCAACCTTTTGAAATCAACTGAAATTGTGGTCAAGACTAAGGCAATCAAGTTCGAGATCGAATCAGAAGAAAGCCTATAAGACCCACATGACCAAATTTGTATATGCTAACGGAATGCGACATCAGGCTTGCATTGTTGAAGATCGATAAAGGAACAAAAATCAACCAGGAAGTTAGATGGACTTCTTTCTGGTAACTCAGACCTTTTTCAATTCAAAGCACGTCATGTTACTCACAAGATGTACATTGTGGGGCAATTGTTACTTGGTGCCGTGACCCAGCTATATTAGGTTGATCGCGCAAGACAGATTCAACTATTCATAAGAAGAATGACCATGAGGCAACGGCTACATGACCCAGATGTAAATTCCGGACAGTTATATAAAGCCCTGATTGAACGGAGCTGACATATAGACAATGAAAGATGTCGGAAATATGGAGATTAGCTTGGATGAGATAGGGATCAGCATAATGACTTGTTATTATAGACAATTTTCTAAAGGGATCGGTATAGCAAGGAGAAATTATAGGGATCAACATGGTTACTTGGTTAGATAGTCAACTTGGATGGAAATGCGTAGGGATCGGTATAAGATGCGGTACCCAGTTCAACATGGTTCAATGGCACTAGATGGATAGGTATAATCTGGTGGATCGATGGGGGTCGGCACGTTAAGCCGAGTGGATAGCGAACGTACATGAGCATGTGAAGGGATCATCATGTATTTGAGAGGTGAGATGGATCGACATGTATTTAAGAGGTGGGATGGATCAGCGTTGCTCGTGAGAGATGGATCGGTATATGTTAGTGAAGCAAGAGGGTTTGACACTGTTTTTCAGAGGGATTGGCACTTCTCAGGCTAGAATGAGATTCGAACCAAAGTTCAACCAGAACTCGAGCTTCGTACATCCAATCATCATGACATTTGAAACACCATCATGTCAGAGCATAAGGAGGCTACCATAGGGGTCGCTGCCCCAAACTCAACACATGGAGGGATCGGTACCAACCCCTCTCCATTGAGAGTTGGTCCTAGCACTACCTATGGTGGGCCCATATGGATGGGAAGGTCCTGTTGTCTAAGTTTCAGCCAGATTGGTGGTCGCCTTCATCTATAAATATATGCCTAGGAGGTCATTTTTGGAAGCTTTACACTGCTGGTTAGACAACACTATTATTGTAATCAACTCCCTCCATTATTCTCTTGTCTCTTGCTATTTCTTATTGTTTCTAATTGTAATCAAGTTAATTGCAAAGCAATAAAGAGAATATTCAAAGTGGGTGTAGGCAATCAATGCAAAACCACTATACACCTCGTTGTTCTTGCTTTCTATTGTGTTTTTCCAGTTATTTTGATATGTTCCTCTGCTTTCATTTAGTTTCTTCATTTATTTCACTACTTAAATCTGTTCTTGGTTGTTTGTGGCCAATTTGGTTGCAAACAGTAGTTAATAGTTATTTATGCTAATATTTGATTCTGCTATGAGATTTTACCTTTTCGTTCACTGTTTTAGAATTTTTAATTTTTATCTACCCACGGTCCATTGATTTTAATATCTGAAATTTGTTATAAGAATATTTGACATTGTTTATAATTGATTTTAGATTTTAAAAATAGTGGGTCGTCACATTTCATATTAGAGCTTAGGTTTAGCAATTCCTGGAGCCTTAGGTAGGTTTAGCCATTATGTTATAATGATTTATACCATAGGTTGGGTTAAAATATGGAACGAGAGAGGATTTTGACTGACAATTGTTTGCACCAAAAGCTAGCATAAACACCTTTAAAATAAATATAGAGAAATAAATGAAGAAATCTAAATTAAAATAGAGGAAACATGTAGAAAACACGTAAAAAACGATGACAAAAAGATTTATAGTGCTTCGGCATTGAATGCCTACGTCCACTATGAAGAAATAGCTTTATTGATTACTTGAATTTCTAAGTACAAGAGGTATTGGATCGGAATACGTAAATATAATGGAGTACAAGCAAAATAATCGCGTAAAGGTCCCTAAAATGAACAATGAACTCTATATTTATAGGGGCAGACGACTAAATATCTTTCTGAAAATTCGCCGGCAGAATCTCCAGATGTAGACAAGGTTATTCAGAAAATTTCAAGGCCCAACACCCAACATAGAGCGATCGACCCCGATCGGTCCTACTTGCCATGTGGCACCATGCAATCAGTCGTGTTGGTACCCCTCTATGCTAGCTTCATGTTTTGAGAGTTGTTTGCATAGTTGCCTTCATATTTTTAGAGATATCGATTGACTCCTGTTGAGTTGAACTGTTGGTTGATGTTGTTCTTGACTACTGTGATATGATCTGATCCCCTGCCTATGGGAAGTACAAATCCACACTTAGAGTATTCTGAAGAGCCTGTCACTTGGTCTCGCTTGATTGTTACTTCATATCTTGGTCTATGCTTGATCTCCGGTCTCTGTGATCACCTCTTTGGACTGCTTTCCTTGTCTATCATCGAGTCTAACTTGTCCATTGAGTCTGGATATAGCCGGGCCAAAAGGCCAAATAACACTTGCCCACCAAAGTACGTCTTGTTCCGAACATGACGTGCTTTGAATTGAAGCAAGTTAGAGTCACCGTAAAGGATTCCATCAAATTACTGAACAATCTTTACCCTTCCATTGAATTGTTATTTTGAAGACTGAAGAGTCATATCTCTCTATTCGTTGTGACGCTTGGTCAATGTCTGATAGTATAAATATTGGATTATAACTTGTCAACAACATTCCATGCTCGGTTCTGTTGAACCAATCAGTCAAGCTAGTAGGCCTCAGTTTTCTAAAATGGTTCTCGCTCTGAGAATTTCAGGTGATAATTTAACTTTCGCTGATTCAAGAAATTGAGTGTTGGATATACACACATGCACGTTCATGTGCACTTTTGTCATTGGCTCCCGAATGCACTCATGCGCTCATGGGTTGTTGCCAAAATTCATGGTGTTCAAGTGCAATGGCGCTGCAATTTTTATCATTTTCATTTTTTATTAAAGCATTGGTAAGGGATCGATACGAATCCTCTAGATAAGGGATCGGATCTGATCCCTTCCTTTTGTGGACTTAGCCATTTTTCGGCTCTAAGGAAGTGGGCTGTACATACTATCATATGTTGGAGTATATAAGGCAACATTACAACATCATCTCCCTCACACTTTCACTTCCCTTTTACAGCCGAACCATATTCCTCTCCTTTAAATTTCCATTAATGAATTCATGCTCGAAATCATCGAATCTACTTTAATCTCACCTCCAGTCCATCTCTCCTCCTCTACGTAACCCGTGCCACCACTTTTAACCGCCTCCCCACCTAATTCGACTGATCCAATCCCTAAGATAAGCCAACTCGAACGCGCCATTTGACCCCATATCGACATCAACACCGGATTTTCTAAACCTTCATTGATTCATTTTCATCGCATAGGTGGGTTTGTAGCATGCGATTTGAGTAGGGCTTAGTGATGAGGCAATTTTAGGTGATTCAAGTTGATGGTTGTAGAATTATGGTTCGGTATTAGATTGGATGGGTGATTGGGATCGGTGATCATTGCATTGGAGATAAAGTGAGGTATCAAAGTCGTGGGGATGGAATGGCGATGATGATGAGCGATCGGCTAAATATAGAGTGGAGTGATCGGTGATTGAGGGATCAGCTAGCATGGGTTAGCATGGAGGTATCAGCTATTGATATGCCATTGGTTGTAGGAGTTTAGGAGGCGAATATAGGGTTTGGTTCAGGCATGTGGGAGTTTGAAATGACATAAGGCTACTCTGCATAGGCGAGGGATCGGGTACGATCCCTTTGCCTAGGGGGACTTAGCCAAATTTCTGTTTGAGTGAAGACTCTTGAACACTTGACTGCATGAACTTAACTTTGAACGTGGATGCTTGCCTTGATCTTGGACATGAGCATTTGGACTTAAACTGTAACACCCCTAATTTTTAATAACATTATTCAGGAGATTTAATTAGACAAATTAAATAGAATACTATATAGTGGTAAGGGGATTGAGATTTGTAAATAAACTTAGAGGCCGTGCTTAATTAACTTGAATGGGCTTATAAATGATAATTAAATTAACATAAGGGCATTAGGGTAATTGCCGCCCATATTTCCTTACCCTTATATTCTTATTCCTATAACATCCACGTTCATTTTAGCACAAACAAATTAAACGTAAGAAAGAAAAAGAGGAGGCCATTAGGAGGAAGAAGAGAAGAAGAAATTCAAGTTAAAGCTTAGGATTCAAGCCAAGGGAATCAATCTCAACAAATCTCCAATTTCCTTATCCAAACTAAGGTGAATAATAATCAAAACATCTCTATTTTGGTTTTTCTATGATCATTAATTTCAGATTTAATATTAAATCTAATATGATGATTTTTGGATGATATGCTTGATTTTATGAAGGTTAGATTCAAACAAGATTGTTTGAATTAGATTAACATAGTTTTATGGTTAAATCCGTATGATATGATTTTATAATGCCATGGAAAAATTATACGTTATGAGAAAGATGATTTTGGAGTTGGGTTTTAATTTTTAGAATTTTCCAAGCGATGGAGAATTTTTAAAGGAAAAGTATTATTGGGTTTAAAAATTATTTTCGGTTATTATATGATGAATTTGGGTCTGAAATTTATATATGTTAGATAGCATGTTAAAAGTGAATATCTGTGATTTTTGGGGATTTTTACTAAGAGATTTATTATGGAAATTAAATTATTTTGAAAGGGAGACCTAAATGATTTAATTGTTGTTAAATAGGAAGGGCTTATTAGTTAAAAATTAACCATGTTTTAGATATGAAAATAAGCGGCAATTATTTGTAAAGTAATTTGAATAGTTTAAGGCAACCAATCAATTATTTACATGTAGGCAAGTTAGCTACAAAGAAATTACTTTATTTGGTAAAAACAGACTTTTACCCAGAAAAGTAGGTTTCGTCTCCTATAGAGGTACCTTTCGACCCAAAACTACCGCCTTCAATCAAGTCGAAACCTTCTAGGTCGAGACCAGTGAAGCCAAAACCAATACACAGGGTATCACTTAGTTGGTACATAGTGGATTGGAGAAAGGTGGAAGGTAGTGTGTCAAAAGCATTACTTCCGATGGGGTTGATACCTTTGTTTTGTTTTTAAAGAAAAGAGCTTGCCTGTTTTGTTAAACGCTTTCTAAGGAGTTGAAACCAAGGCTTCAAAAGAGTCTTTTAGTTAGCTTTCGAAAGAGAGTTGTCGCATTATTATTTAAAAGTAGTAGTTTCCGAAGGGGCTACTTAGTTTTCAAATTTTAAGTGTTCGGAAGGGGTAGTTTTGACCAAGTCGGAACCCTTCTGCCGCTTTGCCTTTCGAAGACATTGAAGATATCATGGCTTTCAGAAGGTAAGCTTTGTTTCAAAAACATAAGCCATTTCCTATAGCTTTTGAAGGGGGTTAGGGGTTTCGAAGGCAATGGTTTCGGAAGGGGTATCGAAGCCAACCTTCAAATATTTTACCCAAACGACTTATGCTTTCGAAAGGATGGTGCCGACGCATCAAGTTTTCCCCAATACTTTTAAAGGATAAAAAATGGTTTCGAAAGAGGTACTTTCGTTTATATTCACTTGACCCAATAATATTTTAAATATTAACCCAATGTTTTCGAAAAGAGTGACTTTCAATGGTTTCGGAAGGGATACTTCCAAAGGTTTCGAAAGGGGTACTTTCACCTAGTTTCAAAGCTATGCTTCTAAATGTTGAATGCTAATGTTTTAATACATTCGAAAGAAAGTTTTAAAGTATTCAAAAGGCAGGGCCTAATGTTTTGAAAATAGATTTTTATGCTTTCGAAGGAGGGTATCCAGTGAGGTCAAAAGCAAGGTTTCGAAGGAGTCGAAAGGTTTTGTTTTTCAAAATGATTAACCCAAACTCAATTTTTAAAGGAAAAACCCATGGTTAAATTAAAGGAATTTTGTAATGGTTTTAAGAAGAATCTTTCCTTGATAAAATAGTAGGTTAAAGGGATTAACCATGTTTTTATGAAAATGATTTCAAGGATATAAAACCCACAGGAGTGGTATTGTTATGTTATTATGTTTGCTTCTTCAAATATAAATATATTCACATTATAACTGACCCATAACTGCCTTTTAAGGATAAAGGGCGGAAGAACTAGCTAGGTTGACCCAGTAGTGAATATAAATTGATTAAACTCCCGAATGTGTAAAATTGCATCCAGGAGGTCAGGGAGACCATAATACAGGATGCCTAAATATATATATATATATAAGTTGTTAGGGAGATAGGTTCATAGTGCACCCATGAAAACTATGATTAGGAAGTTATTGGAGTTACCAATAGGTTCATAGTGATCCCATGAAAACTATGTTATAAAGAGTGGCTGGCAAGGGCCAATTGGTTCGTAGTGCACCCATGAAAACTATATCCGATTAAGTTATTGACAGTTGTTAATAGGTTCCTAGTTAACCAATGAAAACTAGGATAAAGGAGAAGTTATTGGAGTCACCAATAGGTTCAGGGGAACCCATAAATTAATTAAGTTAATTGGCAGGGACCAATAGGTTCATAGTGCACCCATGAAAACTATAAAATAGGACAGGGAGTCCATATGTTGTCTAAAGGTTATTAGTAAGCCCATGAAAACTAATAGGTTAATAGTGACCCTAGAAACTATAAATGTGACAGGGAGTCAATTAAATAAGGGATGGGATATCTAGAATGTTTTAACTTATATGCAAATCATCTTAATATTTTTAAATGATTATGTTTTAACTATTATGGATGTAGGAGCACAGTATATGGTTTTATAAAGATTTTAAGATACTAGTGAGGGGAAAACCCATTCCGCTAAGCAGCGTGGTCTCACTGGATATCTATATGGTTTGAGATGTTAGATTATTATTCATATTAGGCTTTATGTCTGACTCGAAGTTTATGTTTTCCACTTAAACTCTCGGGTGCTCAATTGATTTTGAGTAGTTTTAGAGTTGAGGTTTTCAGGTACCTCTTTAGACGAATAAGCTTCCAGAGACGTGCAGGAGGCATGATAGCTATTTAGGGTTCTTTTCATCTTGATTCTGCTGTGTTATGTTGTAAAGGCAAATTTGTTTAGTTGCCTTATTATATACGCTGATCAACCAAGAGGGCATCTCCATATGTCGCTCTTGGCGAACTTGTAATAATTATATATTTCTGAACGTGGTTTGCGATTATGGGATTATGTAAAGAATGTTGGAATGGAATGGGAATGTATTTTTGAAATTTTTTTTTCCATATCCATATGTTTCTGTTATATCAATGTATCTAACATTACCGTATTTAGTCATCGAGGATTAATAACTATAGATGATTGCAGCATCCGTAGCCATTAGTTTTGGGCCTCCAAGTGGGGGATGTTACAAGTTGGTATCAGAGCATAGGTTTATGATAACTTAAGAAATTTAAACCTAAAATATTTTTCAAAACATAATCCAATGAATCAAAAATATGATTGGGGTTTGGGATAACGCTATCTTAACATACTTGTATTTGATATATATAGGTGTGTGTGTGTGTATATATATAAGTACGTGTCCCCCTCTCTCTTAGACCATTTTTATTTATCTTAATATGGCTCGTATGCAGATCTACGAGAAAGGAGATATGGAAGAAGGAAATAAAAGAGAAAATCCAGGTGGAGGAAGCACCACAACCAACAGAAATGCTCAACCTAACACTCAGAGGAACCAAGGTCGACAGGCTAATGCTAACCAAAATGCTGAAGCCAATGTGGGTGTTGGAAATCCGCCAGTAGATGCAGGGATGATGTATCATTTCTTTCTTAATCTGATGCAAGTAGGTGCTGCTACTGGAGTTGCTAGTAATGTAGGAGGAGCTAATCCTGTGGCTCCAATGGGGAATAATTACGCTAAGTTGAGCAGAGATTAAAACAGTTTGGGTGGAAAGCCGTTTGTTGGTACGGAGGATGCTATTGAAGTGGAAAATTGTCTATTCCGCTATGAAAGAATATTTGCTGATCTAGGCTTGGATGATGAGCAGAAAAGGAGGTTGGCCTCCAGGCAGCTGTAAGGGGGAGCACTACATTGGTGGAATAGTGTGACTGCCGGAGTTCCGGAGGAGGAATTGACATGGGCTGATTTCAGAAAAAGATTCGAGTAGAGGTTTTTATATGTGGTTGCGAAGTCCGCATTGATGAGGAAGTTTATGGATCTGGTTCGGGGAGATATGTCAGTTATTGAGTATGCTAATAGGTTTGATGAGCTGTCCTACTATAGATATGCCACTATTAATACTGACATCAGAAGGAATATTGAAAGGTTCATTCAGGGACTGAGACCCGAGCTTGGTAGGGCGACCCTGCCACATATCCGAGATCCTTGTAATTTGGTTGTGGAGATGGCCATTCGTTATGAGGAGATGCTTGCTATTTATGTTAGGGAGAAGCCAGTTGAATCCTAGGGTCCTCAGGGAAAGAAGAGGAAATTCTTTAAGAAGAAGGGAGCCCAGAAGGGAGATGCAACCAAGAAGGCAAAGGCTGATTTAGTATGCTTCAAATGTGACAAGAAGGGTCATTATGCCCATGAGTTCCAGTCAGGCAAGGGGAAGAAGCCTGCAGAGAAGAAGAATTTGAAATGCTTCAATTGCGGCCAGGTTGATCATTATAAGAATCAGTGTCCAGAGCCAGTCAGGGCGGACAGAGGAAATGTTTTTGCCTTTGGACCACCGTCTTCTTCAAGACCTTCTATAGCAGTAAAGGAAAGACTGTGATGGAAGGTACGATTTTGATTCAGAGTATTCCAGTTATGGTACTATTTATACTGGTGCATCATATTCATTTATATCACAGTATTTGGTTGATAGGTTATGCATAGAACCCACATACCTTGTTACTTCCTTAAGGGTTGTGAATCCGATAGGAGGATATGCAACTCTAGGGATGAGATGTGACCAGTTAGAACTTGATTTGTTAGGTTATAAGTTTGCATGCAGTCTGTATGTTTATGATTTAATAGATTACGGGATCATTTTGGGTATGGATTGGTTGGGTTGGTATGAAGCTAGGATATTTTGCCAGGATAGGGAAATATCATTGAGATACCCTGATAGTCATAACTGAATCATCTTCTCAGTGGAAAATTCCAACTGGAGTGTATGTGCTTTGTTAAGTGCTATGGAAGCGGGAGAAGAGTTAAGTCAGGTTCAGGTAGCAAAAGAGTTTGCAGATGTCTTTGAGCCGGTTACAGGATTACCACCGAAACGAGCTGTTGAGTTTCGGATAGATCTTATACCAGGAGCTGAACCTATCAGTAGATCACCTAGCAGGATGAAACCGACTGAGATGAAGAAATTGAAGGTGTAGCTAATGGATCTAGAAGGAAGAAATTTTGATTAGACCAAGTAGTTCGCCTTGGGGAGCGGCCGTGGTTTTCATGAAAAAACCAGATGGGTCGTTAAGGATGTGCATCGACTATCGTAAGTTGAACGAGAGGATGATTAAGAATAGGTATCCTTTGCCGAGAATAGATGATCTGTTTGATCAGTTGTATGAAGCCAGAGTGTTTTCCCAATTGGATTTGGCGGCGGGGTTCCATCAGTTAAGAGTGGCAAAGGACAGTATTCCTTTGACAGCATTTCGAACTAGGTATGGTTTGTATGAGTGGTTAGTGATGCTATTCGGGTTAACGAATGCACCTGCTTTCTTCGTGGATTTGATCAACTGAGTTTTCCGAGATTACTTGGATAGGTTTGTATTGGTGTTTATTGATGACATTTTAGTATACTTGAAAGATGAAAGAGAGCATGAGGATCATCTTAGAGTGGTGCTTGAGACGCTGAGGCAGCATCTGCTAAAGGCGAAGTTTTCTAAGTGTCATTTTTGGAAGAAGGAGGTTAAGTTTCTTGGTCACGTAGTTTCATAGGAGGGCTTGGCAGTCAATCCAGTTAAGATCAAAGCTGTCAATAATTGGAAGAGACCAGAGACTATAACCAAGATCAGGAGTTTTCTTGGACTTACTGGCTATTACCGGAGATTCGTTAAGGATTTCTCGTGGATAGCAGCACCTTTGACTAAGTTGACCAGGAAGGATGTGAAGTTCATTTGGTTCGACAAATGTGAGGAAGGGTTCCTTAAGTTAAAGCATTTGTTGACTAACACACTAGTATTAGTTGTTTTTATGGAAACCAAGGGTTGGTAGTATACACTGATGCGTGTGGGACTGGATTGGGAGTTGTGTTGATGCAGAAGGGTAACGTGATTGCCTACGCTTCACGACAGCTTAGAACGCATGAAGTGAGATACCCTACTCATGATTTGGAGTTGACTACGGTCATCTTCGCACTGAAGATTTGGATACATTATCTCTTAGGGGAGAGATTTGAGCTATACACTGATTATAAGTCTCTAAGGTACTCACTCTCTCATAAGGAGCGGAATATGCGACAGCAGAGGTGGCTGGAGTTTTTGGCTGCTTATGATTTTGGTATAGAGTATACTCCTGGGAAAGGAAATAAGGTAGCTGATGCTCTTAGCAGGAAACATCAGAATGTGGTGTTAGCTATATTGGTGGAATGGAAGGATTTAGAAGCTTTGACTACTTGTAGTGTACAGTCGAGATCGACTGTTGGTTCTAGTAAAGGTACCGCTATGTTGGCCTGTTTAGAAGTGCGACCAGTGCTGATTGAAAGGATAACTTCTAAAAAGAAAGAGGATCCAGTATTAGCTGAGAGGATTAGAAGGCTTGAGGTGGAATCAGAGATCGATGATCTAAAGGATTTTAGCCTTGACCAAAGGGGATGGTTGAGAAAGAAGGGACGCTTATGTGTTCCAAATGTAGAGAACTTGAGAAGAGAAGTTCTAGAAGAGTGTCATCGATCCAAGTTTACGATTCGTCCTGGAGAGACCAAGATGTATCAAGATATGAAGAGGAGCTTCTATTGGGAAGGCATGAAGAGGGATGTTGGCTTGTGGGTTAGGCGGTGTGGAAACTGTCAACAAGTGAAGGCCGAACATCAGAAGCCAAGTGGGTTGCTTTAGCCTTTAGAGATTCCAGTTTGGAAGTGTTATTCTATATCCATGGATTTTAATGACGGGTTACCAATGTCGAATAGGGGAAATGAAAGCATATGGGTTATAGTGGATAGGTTGACCAAGTGTGCCCATTTCATCCCAGTCAAGTCAACCAAAACGGAACCTGTTTTGGCAAAGTTGTTCATGTAGAACATAGTTAGACTTCATGGGATTCCTAGTAGCATAGTCAGCGACAGAGATGCATTATTCACTAGCGAATTTTGGAGAAGTCTACATGAGGTATTAGGTACCAAGCTCAAGATGAATACAACATATCACCCACAGACGGATGGGCAGACAGAGAGAGTCAATAAGGTACTCAAAGATTTGTTGAGAGCTTGCGTATTGGATTTTTGTGGATCTTGGAAAGATCACCTACATTTGATTGAGTTTTCCTATAATAATAGTTATCAGACTAGTATGGGAATGACACCTTTTGAAGCTTTGTATGGAAGGCCATGCAAATCGCCGGCATATTGGTTGGAGACTGGAGACAGATTAGTCTTAGGTCCAGATATGGTTAGAGAGGCTTCAGAAAAGATTGAGATTATCCGAGAGCGGATGAAGGAAGCTCAATCCAGACAGAAGTGTTACACAGATAAGAGGCGTAAGGACCTAGAGTTCTCAGTTGGAGACAAAATTTTCATTAAGGTGTCACCAATGAAGGGTATGATATGATTTGGGAAGTCGGTGAAGCTGGCCCCAAAATATGTTGATCCAATCCAGATTATAGAGAGGATTGGAAAGCTCGCGTACATAGTAGATTTGCCGAGCAGCATAGCAGGTGTACATAATGTATTCCATGTGTCTCATCTTCACAAGTTTGTGCATGATCCATAGAATACAATTCCTCCGATAGGGTTGGAAGACTTGGTAGTAGAGCCTAATTTGACAGTTGTTAGACAACCAGTCCGGGTTGTAGCGAGAGATGAGAAAAGATTGAGGTCCAAGACAGTCAAGTTGGTGAAAGTTCAGTGAAGCGACAATGAGAAGGACTGTACTTGGGAGACTAAAGACAGGATTCGAGATACTTATCCTGATGTGCTTTGATGGTATGTCTATACTAGCTTTAAATAGATAGTTGCTAGTCAGGTAGGTTTGTATGGTTTTTAAGAGTCATCACAGATGATTGCTATGTTTAGTATTTAGTCCTTACTGAATTTCGAGGACGAAATTCTTTAAGGAGGGGAGCATATAACACCTCTAATTTTTAATAACATTATTCAGGAGATTTAATTAGACAAATTAAATAGAATACTATAGAGTGGTAAGGGGATTGAGATTTGTAAATAAACTTAGAGGCCGTGCTTAATTAACTTGAATGAGCTTATAAATGGTTATAAATGACAATTAAATTAACATAAGGCATTAGGGTAACTGTCGCCCATATTTCCTTACCCTTATACTCTTATTCCTATAACATCCACGTTCATTTTAGCACAAAAAATTAAACGTAAGAAAGATAAAGAGGAGCCGTCCATTAGGAGGAAGAAGAGAAGAAGACATTCAAGTTAAAGCTTAGGATTCAAGCTTGGGGAATCAATCTCAACAATTCTCCAATTTGCTTATCCAAACTAAGGTGAATAATAATCAAAACATCTCTATTTTGGTTTGTCCATGATCATTAATTTTTGGATTTAAGATTAAATATAATATGATGATTTTTGGATGATATGCTTGATTTTACGAAGGTTAGTTTCAAACAAGATTATTTGAATTAGATTAACACAGTTTTAAGGTTAAATCCATATGATATGATTTTATAATGCCATGGAAAAATTATACGTTATGAGAAACATGATTTTGGAGTTGGGTTTTAATTTTTAGAATTTTCCAAGCCGTGGAGAATTTGTTATGAATTTTTAAAGGAAAACATGTATTATTGGGTATAGAAATTATTTTCAGTTATTATATGATGAATTTGGGTCTGAAATTTATATATGTTAGATAGCATGTTAAAAATGAATATCTATGATTTTTGGGGATTTTTACTAAGAGATTTATTATGGAAATTAAATTATTTTGAAAGGGAGACCTAAATGATTTAATTGTTGTTAAATAGAAAGGGCTTATTAGTTAAAAATTAACCATGTTTTAGATCTGAAAATAAGCGGCAATTATTTGTAAAGTAATTTGAATAGTTTAAGGCAACCAATCAATTATTTACATGTAATTTGAATAGGAGGCCATTAGGAGGAAGAAGAGAAGAAGAAATTCAAGTTAAAGCTTAGGATTCAAGCCAAGGGAATCAATCTCAACAAATCTCCAATTTCCTTATCCAAACTAAGGTGAATAATAATCAAAACATCTCTATTTTGGTTTTTCTATGATCATTAATTTCAGATTTAATATTAAATCTAATATGATGATTTTTGTATGATATGCTTGATTTTATGAAGGTTAGATTCAAACAAGATTGTTTGAATTAGATTAACATAGTTTTATGGTTAAATCCGTATGATATGATTTTATAATGCCATGGAAAAATTATACGTTATGAGAAAGATGATTTTGGAGTTGGGTTTTAATTTTTAGAATTTTCCAAGCCATGGAGAATTTTTAAAGGAAAAGTATTATTGGGTTTAAAAATTATTTTCGGTTATTATATGATGAATTTGGGTCTGAAATTTATATATGTTAGATAGCATGTTAAAAGTGAATATCTGTGATTTTTGGGGATTTTTACTAAGAGATTTATTATGGAAATTAAATTATTTTGAAAGGGAGACCTAAATGATTTAATTGTTGTTAAATAGGAAGGGCTTATTAGTTAAAAATTAACCATGTTTTAGATATGAAAATAAGCGGCAATTATTTGTAAAGTAATTTGAATAGTTTAAGGCAACCAATCAATTATTTACATGTAGGCAAGTTAGCTACAAAGAAATTACTTTATTTGGTAAAAACAGACTTTTACCCAGAAAAGTAGGTTTCGTCTCCTATAGAGGTACCTTTCGACCCAAAACTACCGCCTTCAATCAAGTCGAAACCTTCTAGGTCGAGACCAGTGAAGCCAAAACCAATACACAGGGTATCTGTAACGACCCGTAAATTTCAACTGTTTTAATAACGTAATTAGTTGAAATTTTACGAAATTTTAAACGATAAAATTTTGAAATATAAATTTGATATTTGGAATGCGTCTAGTTAAACATAGCAACTGGTAAATTTTCGTCCGAAAATATGAAAGTTTATTTCGCACGTAAATTCACTTCAATTTAATCAGTTAAAAAAAACGATGAAAATAAAATATTTCCGAAACCTAAATATTTTTACATAGAAAAATTCTAAACCATCTTCTGAGCAAGATATCAGTTTGTCGTTTTTCCAAATTCGGACATCTTTGACTCCGTCGATCTTATTTTTCAGTGTTTTTCTTACATTTTCCGCCGGTTGAAAATTCGAATTTCTATAATCCAATCAAACCACTGATATCTGTGTACCGCTCTGTTTGCCTTGTTACGCTGATCGACATAGTATATTTACTTCTGTAATTTAGGTCCGATACGCGACGGTCCGTTGTAACGGTACCACTTTAATTTTTCGCTTTCCTTTGGTTCCAAACTTTGAAATGTGCTGTCCAAACAACTAAATAATTTGCTTTAACAGTTTGCCCAAATCAATGCTTCTGACCGTTACAATTTCTTTTAATGGTATATATTCGTTCGAAAAAAATTTTTGACTCTTCCACGTACATTAGCTGTCACATTCATTGTGGCTATTCATTTTTCGCTCTCTGTTATAATTGCTCTGGACTTAATTTCATTTGGGAAATAGTGTAATCGTTGTACCTACTTTATTTGCTTTGAAACTGATACGTTTTCCTCTCTGCTAATATATTACTGGGTTCTTTGCCTTTGGAATTTCTTTTTCTAATTACCATTTGGCTTCCCGAAACGTACAGCTCCACTCTTCTTCTTCTTCAATTTCCTCTCTGTTGCTTTCCTCCTCTTCAAATTTTTCCTTCTTCTTGTCCTCCTCCATGCAAATGCCGAGCAGACCAAAATCCACTGATCCACCAACGCAGCCCCCTCGGCCACGTCACGACCACCCTCAGCCGCCAGAACCTAGCCCTCCTACCTTCTCAGCTACTGCTCATCCCATGGCAGCCCGCAGTCCCACCGACCTTCCTTTTTCCCACCACCTTCCCCTTCGCCAATAGCCTTTCGCCCTGACCACTAGACAGCAACCCCACCTGAACCTCTCTAGGGTCGAACCCATGCACTCGCTTCCACCTTCAACCATAGCCCGCACTTCCTCCGTTTTCGCACCTCCGCAACAGCCTCCACGCTCACCTTCCCACGCGAGCCATCTTCGGCGAACGGCAGGCGCATCCCTCCTCTCTCATATATATAGGTACTTAATATGTATATATCATTAAGTTAGTTATATATATTTATCAATAAGCTTATAATATAACACTATGTACAGATTCTTATATGCTATGTCCAAATCCTATGAATCCAAGTATAACAAGATATTTTGTCAAGTTTTCATTTTTTTCTTTCGCACATCTTCAGTTACCTATATATCTGCGCATATTACATTTAAGCTATAATTATTATGTAAACTTATGGTTTGTTATATATTAAAGTAATATATATTATACATTATATATAGAAGCTATATAAAGTTGTACGCATATCATAAAGCAATTAAAGTATACAGTTCGCATATTTTTAAGTATATATGCTCGTTGATAAAGTGATGATGGTAATAATATATTTGTTTATTTAAATTTTTGTTTTCTGTATATATAAAAGGGTGTTTTGGTTTTGGAAAGTCAGAAAGGTATTCACAAAGTTGTATATGCATTGCTTTAGTGATCTGATAGTTAATATATAGGCAATGTTATACGTTATTACAGTTTATATATTTTTATAATATATGGGTTAGTTTCAAATGTTAATATGTTTGTTCACAACTAAGATTTTGCAGCATTGTTGGAACTAATGGAGAATTATATGCTTGAGTATCATACCATAAGTTGTTTATAACATATATTTATACAAAGTATATAATGTTTATGGCATGTTTTATATAAGAAGATTTCATGTAAAGGGGTATGGGTAATATACTCTGTGGGATTTGTGAACACATTTGTACACATTAAGTCTGTAAAATATATTTGCACTACCTGTGCCTGTCGATTCTTAGTTTTATATATTGGGTGTTTTAATATTAGTAGTAATTAAATAAGTTTATATTAATACTATTAGGAACAATGGTTTTGAATGTTGAGTTTTAAATATAATACATATTGACTTTAAAATGAAGGTGTTTTAAGTATAATGTTTGTATAAATGTGTATTCCATTTAATATCTGTCTTAAGTTAAGTATTGATTTTTATAAAACCATAATAATGGTATACACATTTTCTGTATAAATAAAGCTTAACTGATTTTAATTGTTTCATTGATCCTGTTCTGATTTGAATTCGTCTCTTTCTATTCATCAGCTTCGTTCGCCGATTCAATCTTGCCTGGTTTTGTGGATTCGTGCTTGGATTCGAAATTCAATTTCTGTGTCCGTATCAGTGTGCGTATCCGTGTCATCTCCTGTTCTATCTAACCTTGAAAGGTGAGCACTCACTCACGATTAACGTTCTTTTATTTATTAAATTTGATTTCAATTGGAACGACAATTGAAATGCTGCTGTTAGTTAATTACACTGTTATATATGTTGTTTAATTTGAGAAAATGATTGAATTAAGTTTGAAATTATTAAACTTTGAAATTATTTAATAACTAAGTTTTGAATTATTTAATACTTAAATAAGATTAAATTATTTAAGGATTAAATTGAATTGAAATTCTTTAATAAGAAAAATTGAACTTTTGAATAAGTGAATTTTACTTCGTAAATAATTCAAATTGAGTTTCTTTATTAATTAAGTTTTGGAAAATTATTTAAGTAAGTAAATAAGTGAAATTGAATTTCTTTAACAAGAAATAAAAATGCGATTTATTGTGATTAATGTAAGACTTGAAATGTAAAGAATTTGATTTGATGAATTTAATTAAATTAAATTTGTAAGTTTTGATTTAATGAAGTTGAATTTAAGAAATTGATTTAATGATTAGGAAATTTAATAGAAATTGTTTTGAATGATAAATTAATTTAACGATATTGAATGAAATTGATAAATGAATTTAAATTAATTTAAATGTTAAATTAAATTAATTTAAATGTTTTCGAAATGAAACTTATATTCGAACTTGAGTTAATATTTGGATTGTTTAAATAGAAATTGAATTTGAATTATAAGATTTTGAAATGATAATTTGAAAGTTTGAAACGTAAAGTACGGAAATTGGTTTTCGAAAGACAAGTGAAATGTTGATTTACGAATTGAAATTGAAATTGAAATTGATTTGGTTTTTGAAATATATAAACGACCAATCGGTGTAATAATTACGAAAGTTATTAAAGAGACCGGGATCGGTAATGGATATATTCTCTATCTGAACCGAAACCACTTTAATAACTATACGCGGAGTGTTGATCCAGAACGAAGTGGATGGTTTTGATGAACGCGTTGACTGAAGAAAGAGAACGATTTTGGATGACCCTTGACATGACTAAAACAGGAGCCGCGCCGGGCCATTGAGGATCGCCATCTCTAGCGGACACACTTCTTCGATACCATATCTATTACTTTTGTGATTCGATTTGGGTGCACCCCTCGATTATGGGAGTGTTGTTTCGCGGTGTTGGGGTAGTAGCTGCTATGCCCAACATCAGTCCGGATCAGGCAACTACTAGTATCCTAGTTGGTATCGCCTCATGTACCTTGTCATACTGATTATCCTATTCGCGACCACTACGATTTTGATTTGTACCTTTAGTATATGGATTGCCCTCTGGTGACTTCCGGTTTTGGGGAAACTACGGTCTTGTATATGCTTTTGGGAATTAAAATGTGTTAAGGGTGGAATGGGCCATGACTTAACGCTATTTTGATATCTTTTTATATTACTGATAGACATTATCTACTTAGCGTACATTACTACATAGTAGATAGTTTGACGGATCCTTAAAGGATGGTTATTCCAAACATTCTTTGAGTTACTTGTATTTCAATTGCTATTTCACTTGAGTTGGATTTATTAATATAAGAATGTTAATCCTGACTCGAGTGTCTTGTGTTTTTTGCTTTACGCTCGGGTCAGACTGAGTGTACCAGTATTCGATGCTCACCTTTGGAGTTGGAGCTTTGCTTGAAGATCCAGTCATCTATTCTGCTTTCAGTATTTGATGATTCCAGTGATGTATTCTGATTTGTATCTGTTACTCTTCCGTTGTATCTGGTTCAACTCTGATGTATCGTATTACTCTTCTGTTGTAAACTCTGATGTATTTTATATATTCATATAGTAGCTTCATGAACTACTATCTCTTTTATTTCCGCTGCACTTATTACTCTGTGTCTGTGATCTGTGATTATTTATTTACTGTAAATGTTCAGTTTTGCCAAATTTAAATTAACAACGCGGTATTTTGAGCAATTCAACTCCGGCATGAGTGTCTACCTATACACTTATAATGGACGCGAATGGTCCAAAATATCGGGTCGTTACAGTTGGTATCAGAGCTTTGGTAGCTCTAGGCAAAACTTAACATATAGGGTAAATGTATTTACAGAATCACTCCCATTCGAGTTTCAATCTCTTCCTTTTGACTCGATTTCTTTGAATTTTGGAACGTTCCCTACGGTCCCAAATTTCATTCGTGTCCTTCACTATTTATCTTCTTTCAATCATGGAGCACCTCATAACTCCATTCTGAATGTTATCTATAATAGATCGGCGGTCTCGCCAATCTTCGAATAATTCGTAAAGGAGCAAAACTCCTTTATAATAGGCATTGATTTACCGGAGATTTCTGTATCCTCGGTTTACGATGCTATCTATTCCCTGCTATACCTGAATTCCATCTCTTGAGATCGAGTGTTGATTTACCTCAGAATTCAGCATCGATCTTATTCTTGAAGTTACGGATGACCCGGTTAAGGTTGCCCGCGATTTATATAAACTTATCCATTGCCTTATTTTGTTATTTAATTATCTCATCTTTGTTTCAAACCTATCTTCGAATCGAAATTCTCTTTGATTTGAGTCCATCAAAATTTGAATATCTATCCTTGATTTGAAATCCATCCTTGTATCGCCGAGCGAGGAAGTGTATTTGTAAATTAATATTTAAAATGTTTTAAAATATATTGTGTTGTTTGAGTTGTTGATGTTGATTTGGGTTTTCGATCGATTCGTCTGATCAACGCTATCGATAGGATTTCCAAAACACTTGAACAGAGCAAACTGACACAATATTATTTTCCAATTTGGAAAATGAAATAAATTTGTTTTATTATATTGTGAAAATATAAGTAAAATTTTCTGGAATTTAATAAGCTAATTAAATTGTTGTTTGAAATGATAATATTTGATTATCATTTATTGTTCTAAATAAATTTATAAATACGGTTTATAAATTGATTTGGAATTTGAAATGAATTTAATTCAGAAATTTGAGAATTTAATTTTCGGTGATTTCCAACTTGATTTGAAAGTTTTAGGTGTACAGTTTTAAATATTTTCAAATTGAAATCATTTCAAAGAATTTTAAATGTTTGAATCAGTGCTCTTCTCTTTGTCGCTGGAAAATAATTTCGGTGATGACGGCCGCATCATCGACATTCATTTTCGAGTTTCGAAGTGGAGAAACCATTCTGCAGCTTTGCTACAGTTTTGTTTTGAAAATATTTTGATTTGAATTTCTTCAGTATAATTTGATATATATATATAGGTATCTTATTTTAAAATTTGATTTGATATAAATATATTATATATATCCCTAAATTATTTAAAGTTAATCGGAAATCTAATTCTTGAATTTTGTTAAAGGATGATTTTAATTATAAATAAAACCAAAATTTTGGATAAATATTTAAACTTGAATAATTGAATTTGGTAAATTTTATTGGTATATTGTTCAACTGCATTCTAATACAACTTACCTAAATCATTCAGAAGTTGAATATGTAATTGGATAATATACAATATAAAATAATTTTATAAATAAAATTTGAGTGTTTATAATAAAGGTTATACACTAAAATTTTGATTATAAAAATGTTAATAGAGTTAGATAGGATAATTAGTAAACTCAGTTAATAATGAAATAAATTTGTTTTGAAAGAATTAATAAGTTTGTTTTGAAAGAATTAATAAATTGAAATTTGATCAACATATGAAAATACCTTGAATTTTAAAGAAATTAATAGATGTAAATTAATTTAAATCGAAACTTTTATGGTTTAAATCAATTTATATGGGTTAAATATATGTAATTAGATATATTAAGTAGAATAAATTTAACAATAATTTGGAATAAAGAAGAATTCAAATTGTTGGAAAAAATATGATTATAATAAAGGACTATTCAAATTTATGGTTTTAGAAATTGTAAATTGAAAAAAAAAATTTGGATAATAGGATAATGAATGTAGAGATTGATTTTAGTGAAATCAAATGGATTAAATCAATTATTGAATATCAATTAATTTAAATTTGAATTTATATGGTTTAAATTAATTGTTATTTTGTATTTCAAATCTGTTTCTTTCTGGTTGTTTCTATTCTCCTACCTCGTTCCTTTTCGGGGACGAAAAGTTTTGAGTGGGGGAGAATGTAACGACCCGTAAATTTCAACTGTTTTAATAACGTAATTAGTTGAAATTTTGCGAAATTTTAAACGATAAAATTTTGAAATATAAATTTGATATTTGGAATGCGTCTAGTTAAACATAGCAACTGGTAAATTTTCGTCTGAAAATATGAAAGTTTATTTCGCACGTAAATTCACTTCAATTTAATCAGTTAAAAAAAACGATGAAAATAAAATATTTCCGAAACCTAAATATTTTTACATAGAAAAATTCTAAACCATCTTCTGAGCAAGATATCAGTTTGTCGTTTTTCCAAATTCGGACATCTTTGACTCCGTCGATCTTATTTTTCAGTGTTTTTCTTACATTTTCCGCCGGTTGAAAATTCGAATTTCTATAATCCAATCAAACCACTGATATCTGTGTACCGCTCTGTTTGCCTTGTTACGCTGATCGACACAGTATATTTACTTCTGTAATTTAGGTCTGATACGCGACGGTCCGTTGTAACGGTACCACTTTAATTTTTCGCTTTCCTTTGGTTCCAAACTTTGAAATGTGCTGTCCAAACAACTAAATAATTTGCTTTAACAGTTTGCCCAAATCAATGCTTCTGACCGTTACAATTTCTTTTAATGGTATATATTCGTTCGAAAAAAAATTTTGACTCTTCGACGTACATTAGCTGTCACATTCATTGTGGCTATTCATTTTTCGCTCTCTGTTATAATTGCTCTGGACTTAATTTCATTTGGGAAATAGTGTAATCGTTGTACCTACTTTATTTGCTTTGAAACTGATACGTTTTCCTCTCTGCTAATATATTACTGGGTTCTTTGCCTTTGGAATTTCTTTTTCTAATTACCATTTGGCTTCCCGAAACGTACAGCTCCACTCTTCTTCTTCTTCAATTTCCTCTCTGTTGCTTTCCTCCTCTTCAAATTTTTCCTTCTTCTTGTCCTCCTCCATGCAAATACCGAGCAGACCAAAATCCACTGATCCACCAACGCAGCCCCCTCGGCCACGTCACGACCACCCTCAGCCGCCAGAACCTAGCCCTCCTACCTTCTCAGCTACTGCTCATCCCATGGCAGCCCGCAGTCCCACCGACCTTCCTTTTTCCCACCACCTTCCCCTTCGCCAATAGCCTTTCGCCCTGACCACTAGACAGCAACCCCACCTGAACCTCTCTAGGGTCGAACCCATGCACTCGCTTCCACCTTCAACCATAGCCCGCACTTCCTCCGTTTTCGCACCTCCGCAACAGCCTCCACGCTCACCTTCCCACGCGAGCCATCTTCGGCGAACGGCAGGCGCATCCCTCCTCTCTCATATATATAGGTACTTAATATGTATATATCATTAAGTTAGTTATATATATTTATCAATAAGCTTATAATATAACACTATGTACAGATTCTTATATGCTATGTCCAAATCCTATGAATCCAAGTATAACAAGATATTTTGTCAAGTTTTCATTTTTTTCTTTCGCACATCTTCAGTTACCTATATATCTGCGCATATTACATTTAAGCTATAATTATTATGTAAACTTATGGTTTGTTATATATTAAAGTAATATATATTATACATTATATATAGAAGCTATATAAAGTTGTACGCATATCATAAAGCAATTAAAGTATACAGTTCGCATATTTTTAAGTATATATGCTCGTTGATAAAGTGATGATGGTAATAATATATTTGTTTATTTAAATTTTTGTTTTCTGTATATATAAAAGGGTGTTTTGGTTTTGGAAAGTCAGAAAGGTATTCACAAAGTTGTATATGCATTGCTTTAGTGATCTGATAGTTAATATATAGGCAATGTTATACGTTATTACAGTTTATATATTTTTATAATATATGGGTTAGTTTCAAATGTTAATATGTTTGTTCACAACTAAGATTTTGCAGCATTGTTGGAACTAATGGAGAATTATATGCTTGAGTATCATACCATAAGTTGTTTATAACATATATTTATACAAAGTATATAATGTTTATGGCATGTTTTATATAAGAAGATTTCATGTAAAGGGGTATGGGTAATATACTCTGTGGGATTTGTGAACACATTTGTACACATTAAGTCTGTAAAATATATTTGCACTACCTGTGCCTGTCGATTCTTAGTTTTATATATTGGGTGTTTTAATATTAGTAGTAATTAAATAAGTTTATATTAATACTATTAGGAACAATGGTTTTGAATGTTGAGTTTTAAATATAATACATATTGACTTTAAAATGAAGGTGTTTTAAGTATAATGTTTGTATAAATGTGTATTCCATTTAATATCTGTCTTAAGTTAAGTATTGATTTTTATAAAACCATAATAATGGTATACACATTTTCTGTATAAATAAAGCTTAACTGATTTTAATTGTTTCATTGATCCTGTTCTGATTTGAATTCGTCTCTTTCTATTCATCAGCTTCGTTCGCCGATTCAATCTTGCCTGGTTTTGTGGATTCGTGCTTGGATTCGAAATTCAATTTCTGTGTCCGTATCAGTGTGCGTATCCGTGTCATCTCCTGTTCTATCTAACCTCGAAAGGTGAGCACTCACTCACGATTAACGTTCTTTTATTTATTAAATTTGATTTCAATTGGAACGACAATTGAAATGCTGCTGTTAGTTAATTACACTGTTATATATGCTATTGCCTGTATCAGTTCACCTGTGACACCTGACACCATTATCTGTTAATTATTTATGTGATGATAATACAGTTTGGCTGATAATTGATTGATTGTTGATGTTTATATTGGACGTTAAATTGTTAATGTTAAAATGATAAAGAGTATGAAATTGAACTTGATATAGGATAATTAAATGTTAAATTTGATTAACTGACATTTGTATAATATGACCCCTTTAACTGTTGAATTTATTGACACGTAGGATTTGTTTAATTATACTTTGAACCACTGAATGTATGATGTTAAATTAATGATGTATGGAATTGTAAATAGATGACAAGTGAAAAACTGTAATGTAATAATCTTTAATCTACATGAAATGATAGTGTAGATTCTAGAAATAATTATATTAATTCGTACAAATAACAATGCGAATTAATAGGGTTATTTCGGGATTATTTGAATTGATTATTGGATTGTTATTGATTGTTGTTATTGCTTGTTTATTTACTTTGACACCATCCCAGTTATCACACTGCAAGTTCCCTTTGATATGTTGATTTTGAATTGAATTGGAATCGGGTTGAAATGATAAATACCCAAAATTTAACTTTGACCTAGGATAGAAAATTAAATAAAAACCCGATTGGTCAATAATTTGATTTAAAAATAAAACGAAGATTTTATTTGAATAAATAATATGGTTTTGAAACGAAGTTGAAATTTGAATTTTAATAAAAGGAAAATGTTAATATTTAATAATCTGAAACAAAAGATTAACAATGTAATTAATGAAAGAATGTTGTTTAATTTGAGAAAATGATTGAATTAAGTTTGAAATTATTAAACTTTGAAATTATTTAATAACTAAGTTTTGAATTATTTAATACTTAAATAAGATTAAATTATTTAAGGATTAAATTGAATTGAAATTCTTTAATAAGAAAAATTGAACTTTTGAATAAGTGAATTTTACTTCGTAAATAATTCAAATTGAGTTTCTTTATTAATTAAGTTTTGGAAAATTATTTAAGTAAGTAAATAAGTGAAATTGAATTTCTTTAACAAGAAATAAAAATGCGATTTATTGTGATTAATGTAAGACTTGAAATGTAAAGAATTTGATTTGATGAATTTAATTAAATTAAATTTGTAAGTTTTGATTTAATGAAGTTGAATTTAAGAAATTGATTTAATGATTAGGAAATTTAATAGAAATTGTTTTGAATGATAAATTAATTTAACGATATTGAATGAAATTGTAAATGAATTTAAATTGATTTAAATGTTAAATTAAATTAATTTAAATGTTTTCGAAATGAAACTTATATTCGAACTTGAGTTAATATTTGGATTGTTTAAATAGAAATTGAATTTGAATTATAAGATTTTGAAATGATAATTTGAAAGTTTGAAACGTAAAGTACGGAAATTGGTTTTCGAAAGACAAGTGAAATGTTGATTTACGAATTGAAATTGAAATTGAAATTGATTTGGTTTTTGAAATATATAAACGATCAATCGGTGTAATAATTACGAAAGTTATTAAAGAGACCGGGATCGGTAATGGATATACTCTCTATCTGAACCGAAACCACTTTAATAACTATACGCGGAGTGTTGATCCAGAACGAAGTGGATGGTTTTGATGAACGCGTTGACTGAAGAAAGAGAACGATTTTGGATGACCCTTGACATGACTAAAACAGGAGCCGCGCCGGGCCATTGAGGATCGCCATCTCTAGCAGACACACTTCTTCGATACCATATCTATTACTTTTGTGATTCGATTTGGGTGCACCCCTCGATTATGGGAGTGTTGTTTCGCGGTGTTGGGGTAGTAGCTGCTATGCCCAACATCAGTCCGGATCAGGCAACTACTAGTATCCTAGTTGGTATCGCCTCATGTACCTTGTCATACTGATTATCCTATTCGCGACCACTACGATTTTGATTTGTACCTTTAGTATATGGATTGCCCTCTGGTGACTTCCGGTTTTGGGGAAACTACGGTCTTGTATATGCTTTTGGGAATTAAAATGTGTTAAGGGTGGAATGGGCCATGACTTAACGCTATTTTGATATCTTTTTATATTACTGATAGACATTATCTACTTAGCGTACATTACTACATAGTAGATAGTTTGACGGATCCTTAAAGGATGGTTATTCCAAACATTCTTTGAGTTACTTGTATTTCAATTGCTATTTCACTTGAGTTGGATTTATTAATATAAGAATGTTAATCCTGACTCGAGTGTCTTGTGTTTTTTGCTTTACGCTTGAGTCAGACTGAGTGTACCAGTATTCGATGCTCACCTTTGGAGTTGGAGCTTTGCTTGAAGATCCAGTCATCTATTCTGCTTTCAGTATTTGATGATTCCAGTGATGTATTCTGATTTGTATCTGTTACTCTTCCGTTGTATCTGGTTCAACTCTGATGTATCGTATTACTCTTCTGTTGTAAGCTCTGATGTATTTTATATATTCATATAGTAGCTTCATGAACTACTATCTCTTTTATTTCCGCTGCACTTATTACGCTGTGTCTGTGATCTGTGATTATTTATTTACTGTAAATGTTCAGTTTTGCCAAATTTAAATTAACAACGCGGTATTTTGAGCAATTCAACTCCGGCATGAGTGTCTACCTATACACTTATAATGGACGCGAATGGTCCAAAATATCGGGTCGTTACAGTATCACTTAGTTGGTACATAGTGGATTGGAGAAAGGTGGAAGGTAGTGTGTTAAAAGCATTACTTCCGATGGGGTTGATACCTTTGTTTTATTTTTAAAGAAAAGCGCTTGTCTGTTTTGTTAAACGCTTTCGAAGGAGTTGAAACCGAGGCTTTCGAAAGGATCTTTTAATTAGCTTTCGAAAGAGAGTTGCCACATTATTATTTAAAAGTAGTAGTTTCCGAAGGGGCTACTTAGTTTTCAAAATTTAAGTGTTCGAAAGGGGTAGTTTTGACCAAGTCGGAACCCTTCTGCCGCTTTGCCTTTCGAAGACATTGAAGATATCATTGCTTTCGGAAGGTAAGCTTTGTTTCAAAAACATAAGCCATTTCCTATAGCTTTCGAAGTGGTTAGGGGTTTCGAAAGGCAATGGTTTCAAAAACGACTTATGCTTTCGAAAGGATGGTGCCAACGCTTCAAGTTTTCCCCAATACTTTTAAAGGATAAAGAATGGTTTCGAAAGAGATACTTTCGTTTATATTCACTTGACCCAATAATATTTTAAGTATAAACCCAATGTTTCGAAAGGGCTACTTCCAAAGGTTTCAAAAGGGGTACTTTCAATGTTTTCGAAAGTGGTACTTTCAACTGGTTTCGAAGCTATGCTTCTAAATGTTAAATTCTAATGTTTTAATACATTTGAAAGATTTCGAAAGAAAGTTTTAAAGTATCCAAAAGGCAAGGGCCTAATGTTTTGAAAATAGATATTTATGCTTTTGAAGGACGGTATCCAGTGAGGTCGAAAGCAAGGTTTCGAAGGAGTCGAAAGGTTTTGTTTTTCAGAACGATTAACCCAAACTACATTTTTAAAGGAAAACCCCATGGTTAAATTAAAGGACTTTTGTAATGGTTTTAAGAAGATGCTTTCCTTGATAAAATAATAGGTTAAAGGGATTAACCATGTTTTTATGAAAATGATTTCAAGGATATAAAACCCATAGGAGTGGTATTGTTATGTTATTATGTTTGCTTCTTCAAATATAAATTTATTCACATTATAACGGACCTATAACTACATTTTGGGGATAAAGGGTAGAAGAACCAGTTAGGGTGACCCAGTAGTGAATATAAATGGATTAAACTCCGGAATGAGTAGAACTACATCCAAGAGGTCAGGGAGACTAGAATATAGGATGCTTAAATAGATAGAAGTTGTCAGGAAGATAGGTTCATAGTGCACCCATGAAAAATATGATTAGGAAGTTATTGGAGTTACCAATAGGTTCATAGTAATCCCATGAAAACAATGTTATAAAGAGTGGCTGGCAAGGGCCAATTGGTTCATAGTGCACCCATGAAAACTATATCCGGATTAAGTTATTGACAGTTGTCAATAGGTCCCTAGTTAACCCATGAAAACTAGGATAAGCGAGAAGTTATTGGAGTCACCAATAGGTTCAGGGGAACCCATGAACTAATTAAGTTAATTGGCAAGGGCCAATAGGTTCATAGTTCACCCATGAAAACTATGAAATAGGACAGGTAGTCCATATGTTGTCTAAAGGTTATTAGTAAGCTCATGAAAACTAATAGGTTAATAGTGACCCTAGAAACTATAAATGTGATAGGGAGTCAATTAAATAGTGGATGGGATATCCAGAATGTTTTAACTTATATGCATATCATCTTAATATTTTAAAATGATTATGTTTTAACCATTATGGGTGCAGGAGCATAGTATATGGTTTTATAAAGATTTTAAGATACCAGTGAGGGGAAAACCCGCTTCGCTAAGCGGTGTGGTCTCACTGGATATCTATATGGTTTGAGATGTTAGATTGTTATTCATACTAGGCTTTATGCCTAACTCGAAGTTTATGTTTTCCACTTAAACTCTCGGGTGCCCAATTGATTTTGAGTAGTATGAGAGTTGAGGTTTTCAAGTACCTCTTTAGACGAATAAGCTTCCAAAGACGTGAAGGAGGCATGATAGCTATTTAGGGTTCTTTTCATCTTGATTCCGCGGTGTTATGTTGTAAAGGCAAAGTTGCTTAGTTGCCTTTTTATATACTTTGATCAACCGAGGGTGCATCTCCATATGTCGTTCTTGGCGTATTTGTAATAATTATATATTTCTGAACGTGGTTTGCGATTATGGGATTATGTAAAGAATGTTGGAATGGAATGGGATGTTGTTTTGAAATTTAAGTTTTTTTTTCATATCCATGTGTTTCTGTTATATCAAGGTATCTAACATTACCGTATTTGGTCGTCGAGGATTAATAACTATGTATGATTGCAGCATCCATAGCCATTAGTTTTGGGCCTCCAAGTAGGGGATGTTACATAAACACTCGAACTCAAACACTTGAGCTTGAAATGGGACATGACTTAGAACTTGAACACATGCACATGAACTCATATGGAATTAAATACTTGGACTCACGAACAAATGCATTTAACTTGGAACTTGATTGGACTTTGCATAGGCCTATGTGAACTTGAATTCGAATATCGAATTTCCACATGCCGATAACTAATCCCGGAGTTTAGATAAAATCCATAACCATCGACGTGAAAATTGGTTGGGACGGTCAGCGATGACGGTCACACCGGTCGAATCCCAAAATCTCGTCACCGCTATCGTTCTTAATTCTGAATTGTTTATCATTACACTATATAACACTGTACCACACCGTACTAGTTTACACTTAGCATGGGGGAATGGGTTAATTTTTCTAACAATGATTATCTGCTAAGTTTGATAGTTATGGCTTTAAGATGCTCGGAGCGTTTAGCTGCCATGGGAACTGAACAAACTACTTCACATGACAATCCCAACGTTTAGTCTAGCTTTGCAACAATATCCGCTCGAAACTCTCTAGCCCACAATCTGAACAGCCCGAAAGTTTTAACAAGTGCCAGAAATTCCTTCGAACTTAGAAGCGGAAATCAAGCCAGCTCATGACATTTTAGAAGATGCCATATATTTGAACGATTCGAAGGATTCAGTGGCTTTATGGGTTGATGAGGCCCCTCTTCGCTGATTATGCATTAAACACAGGATTCCATACAAGGATTCGCGAGTCCCATCTCGTAACGATAGGGTCACTTGCCCTTGGAGGGGTATATTGCATGTAACAAGTTTACGTGCTGGCCAGGTTACATTTCGCTATCAATCAATTCATTTGGAAAATGTTGCATTATTTAAGATTGGCACAGGCTTAGCTACACCCGAACAACTACACATTTCAACACTTCACGTATATGATATTCCTCGAATTCTTATATCGTGAGCCGACTCCAGAAGATATCAGATTCATTTACAATTTCATGTAGCAAAATAGAAGCCTCTCGTACACTTCCCTCGAGTCAGTCACTAACTGCTAAGTCGTAACTGGTGATTGGAACAAACTAAGTGCTTTTAAGAATGAATGGTTCTATGTGCGTTGCCTACCTGGTTTTGTAGGACGATGGCTAGAAGTACGTAAGTGTCACTTCAAACTCAACTTTAAGTGCTTTGGTTCAAGTCGTATCCTGTAAGTAGTTTTATTTGTAAAATTGCCGGCAGCCATCCATGACCCAATGATAATAGATATTCAGAAGCGATTTCAGCACACAAAAATATACCTGTGGCAGATAGGGACATCGGATGTCTTCTTACCGACGAGTGCCTTTTTATCTTCGATTTACTAGAAGAAGGCTGCAGCACAGGACTGCTAAGAAACACTGAGGGGGAAGTTGTAGAAAGAAGAGGCACCGTTAGGCAGGAAGGTGACGAAGTTGATCCTATCATGCCCCCGGTTAAGGGAGCTCAGGATGTCATCGAAGAAGGTGAGGTGAGAGGCAATGAAAATGAGCCTAGTCATAATGATTTGAGTTCAAGTCATGAGCATAGGGTTGGACCCTCCCAAGACCCACAACTTCCCGCCTCTGAGAATAAAAGAAGAAAAAGGCTCGTTTATAAGCTTCGTAGAGGGTAGGTCCCCAAGAAATCAAAGTCAACCACTGATGCTACAAATCAGTCTAGCTCTCTACCTCTAGAAAATTTATTTGACGGGGCTGTCGGGCATCCCAATTCCACATGATGGTAGGAATTATGATTTCGCCAATTTGAGCCATTGGGGCTCTGAACCTCCCATTTGATTTGGTGCTGACATTCCTCCAACTAGTGTGGGAGAGATTACTCCAGCTAGCAAAGCTTTAGTAACTGGTCTATCGGGGGGACACTAGGACACTCGCGATCATGTGAACTTCACCAGAGACAGGAATAAGCGGAATACTCCCCGGGGATAAGAATGAGTGAAAGAAACTCCTTCGGAAAGCATCATGATTTGTGATGCAAAATGGAATACGGCACAAGAGAGGATTCTCTATGCCCTTGCCCCGGTGCATAACCAAGGATGAAGTTAGGAAGATCCTCATGGAAGTCCATGAAGGCAGGTGTGGTGATCACACTGGGAGGTAGACTCTAGCAAAGAAAGTACTCCGATATGGGTATTTATGGCCGACAGTAAACCGAGATGCTACGATTGCAACAAACAGTGTGACCGATGTCAGAGATTTGCAAAGATTCTAAGAGGCCCATCTACAGATCTATGCAAATGGTAAGCCCATGGTCATTTTTGATTTGGGGAATTGACCTCATTAGTGTGCTACGAATAGCAAAAGGAGGAGCCAAATACCCTATCATTGTAGTGGATTACTTCACGAAATAGGCTGAAGTAGAACTGCTTGCCACAATTACAACGAAAAAGATAATCAATTTTGTAACGAAGAATATTATTTGTAGGTTTGGAGTGCCTCAGAAGATCATCATGGATAATGGGACTCGGTTTGAAATTGCTGAGTACAAGGACTTTTGCAAATGATACTGAATCGAAAAGAGCTTCTCCATAGTGGTGCATCCTCAAGCAAATGGGAAGTGGAAGCAGTGAACAATATCATCAAATCCACACTAAAAAAGCGACTGACTAAAGCTAGAGAAAATTGGGTTGATGAGCTTCCACTAGCACTATTGGCTTATAGGACAACACACAAATCGACGATTGAACACTCACCGTTCGCCTTGGACTATGGTTAAGAAGCTATGATCCCAATTGAACTGGAAGTCCCATCTTATCGTAGAAGACATTTCAACCAAAGAGAAAACAAGGAAGTACTACTCGAGTCCCTCGATTTCGTCGATTTCGTCGATGAGAAGTGGGAAGAAGCTGAATTAAGGGTTACTACTTATCTGAAACGAGTAGCACTGCACTTCAACGCCAAGGTCAACAACCATACTTTTGAAGTACGAGATCTCACTCTGAAATGAGTTCTCCTAGGTACAAGAGTACTTGGTTCAAACTGGAAAGGACCCTATGTGATTGACAAGAAGCTTGGAGATGGTACTTTCGAGCTAGTATCCATTGAGGAGTCCCGATCCCGCATGCATGGAATATTGACCTACTTTGGCACTACAACATCTAGCTTTCCTTTTTTTTTCTTGCATGTAAGCCATCCGAAGATTCTGGAGGCACTATAAATAGGCAAGACTTTCCATTTTTCCTACTTACTAATAAAGTTAGCTTCTTGAACCAATGGAACCGTGTTCTTGTAAGCAATACTCTTGTGCCGCGTGACTAGCAACAGTAACTTCTGAGAACTGGTGTTGTTTGGAGATAGGCGACACCTGGAAGGTCAAAGCTGCCAGGTCGATGAGGAAAATCGATCCATAACCTTCTGCCCGGAGATAGGCGACACCAGGAAGGTCCAAACCGCAAGGTCGATCATGAAAATTGACCCTAACCTTGTGAGAACCGATGTCGCCTGGAGATAGGCTGTAACACCCCTAATTTAAAATAACATTATTCAGGAGATTTATTTAGATAAATAAAATAAAATAATGTGGAGGTTAGAGTGATAAGGGAATTGAGATTTGGAAACTAATTAGGGTCGTGCCTTAATTAATTGAATTTTAAGTATGATTTATAAATTATAAACTTAAGAGAATAAGGCAAGAGCAAAATGGGAATAGCCATACACCATAACCCCTAAACTCCTTACCTCATTCTCATTCTCATTTACATTCTTACAAAAAAAAAACATAAACAAAAGGAAAAACAGGGCCAAGTATAACCTTAGGTGAAGAGGAGATCAAAAATCAATTAGAGGCTAAGATTCAAGCTAGAAAGATTATAATGAAGAACGAATCTCAAGTTCCTTATCCAAACAAGGTGAATAATGATCTAAAACATCTCATATAAGTTATCTTGAATGTTTTAATTCAGGTTTGAGGTTTAAAACCATATGATGGGATGAATGATGATATGTTTTGATAGATTAAATGGATATATATGCTTGTTGATGATTTATATAATTTAATATGAATTTTATGATAGGTTTTAGATTGGAAACTTATCATGTGACATCCAAAAGTGTTGCGTTTTTGATATATGGTCAGAAAATTATTTTAGAAGTAGGTTTCAAGTTTCATGATTTTCCAAATAATTATGGATTTATCATGACTTTCTAAGAGAGAAAGTAGTTAATTTCATATTTAAATTATTTAAGGAAATTAAGTAATGTTTTCGGGTCTGAAATATATATATGTTAGAAAACATATTTAATATGAATTATGGTGATTTTGGGGATTTTTCCTAAGTGTATTACTATGGATAAAAAATTATTTAAGTTAGAGGATTCAAATGTTTTATTAAGGTGAAGGGCTTATGTGTTAAGTTATTTCAAATCCAAATTTGATTTCGGCAGAAATTTTGAAAAAGGAAATTGATAAAATTTTCTAAACCAATAAGATTGAGACAAATATTGATGGTAGGTGAAAAGTATTTTCTTTAATAAGAATAAATGCAGTTTTTATCCAAATTACATCTTCGCCACTTAACCATGCTGGCTTTTGACGTCATACACACCCGCCTCTAACCCTTCGGCATCCATTCGGTGCCAATTTACATGGTATCAAGCTAGTGGTATAAAGTGTATTGGACTTATGCGAAAGCTAGCAAAATTGTCAAAAGTATGCATGCGTAAGGGGTGAAGTTGCATGTCCAAGTTTCGAATCTATAAACCTACCTTTGATTTTAATTTCTACGAAAGTGTTGCCGCTTTTGAACCCCTTTGATACCTAACTACCGCATTAAAACCTTTCGCCTTAGTAAGAGGCCGTTTTTATAACTCTTTGAATCAATGAGTTTGGAGGGTAGGGTTTCGAATCGATACCCTTCCGCAACCATTGAAGCCACTTTTCTTTTAACTTATACATGCAAAAGGGTGGGTGCCGCTCCCATACCTTTCGACATGGTTAAAGCCGCTTATTTAAACCCAAGTACATATGTGGAAGCATGTTGTCTTCACCATAGGTCTTTCGAAAGGGTAGCTTTTGAAAGTGTTCCTTTTTCTACTTTGAAGTTTGTTTTGTTTTCAATCGATGGTTTCAAAAGTGATGCTTTTAGTTGATTTCTAAGTTATGCTTCCATAAATTCTCACTTGAACTCCAATGCTTTCGAAAGGTATATTTTGAGTGTTTTGAAAGATATGTTTTTTAGTGTTTCGAAAGGAATGTTTCCAAATGTTTGAAAGTGTACTGGATGGTTTCGAAAAAGAATGTCTAAGGTTTTAAGTAGTTGAAAGACTTAGTTTTTGAATTAAAGAACCCTAGCTCATTTTTAAAAGTGAACAAATGGGAAGATAAGGGAGTTTCAAAATGGAATTAAACCTTTAAATTATAGAGGAAGCTTTCCTAGCTAAAAATAATAGGTTAAAGGTATTAACCGTATTTCATTTGAAAATGATTACAAGGAATTAAACCATGGATGTTTATGTTGTTGTGTTATTTGATTAGTTATCATGTATGCTTGTGTAATTATATTCACTTCATTGTTAACCCATAACTGCATTTTGGGATGCTAAGGGCAGAATAACAGGCTAGGCTAACCCAATAGTGAATATACATTAAATTAACACCTATGTGAGTAGAATTGCATTCAGGAGGTCAGGCAGACCAGAATATAGGATGCCCAAGACTGGTCAAAAGATTATTGGTTTAGATAGGTTCTTATTAAGTCCATAAAAACTATGTTATGAAAATTGCTATTGGCAGGGGCCAATAGGTTCTTAGTGATCCCATGAAAACTATGTCAGGAACAGGTTGTTGATAGAAATCAATAGGTTCATATTTAGCCCATGAAAACTATGATATGAGAGATTTTATTAGAAAATCCAAATAGGTTCATAGTCAACCCATGAAAACTATGATATGAGAGATGTTATTGGAAAACCTAATAGGTTTATAGTGAACCCATGAAAACTATGATTGGATGATGTTATTGGTCGACACCAATAGATTCTTAGTGATCCCATAAAAACAATGAAACCAGTCAAATAGTCAGTAAGCTTGGAACAAGTTATTAGTCAGCCCATGAAAACTAATAGGTTAATGGTGACCCTATAAACTATAACTTGAGACAGATAGTCAGGTGAATAGGGATGGAAGATCCAGAGCAAATTGCATGTTTGCATATCATCATGATACATTTTATTATGTTATGTCTTAACCAATGTGGATGCAGGTGCACAATATACGGTTATTATAAATTGGGTTAGGATACTAGTGAGAGGAAAACCCATTCTGCTAAGCGGAGTGGTCTTACTAGATATTTATATGGTTTGAGATGGTAGATTATTATTCACACCATACTTTTTGTCTGACTCAAAGTTTATGTTTTTTCCCTTAAACTCTCGGGTGCTCAATTGATTTTAAGTAGTTTGAGTGTTAAGGTTTTCAGGTTCTCCTTTAGACGAATAAGCTTCAAGAGACGTGCATGAGGCAAGTTAGCTATTAGGAGTTCTTTTTGTTTGATTATGCTGTGTAATTGGTTGAAATGGCAAAGTTGTTTAATTGCCTATGTGTAGACTCTGATCAACCAAGTGGGCATCATCATATGTCTCTCTAGGCATAATCTGTAATAACTATATTTCTTTGAACGTGGTTTACGAATTGGGATTATGTAATGAATCTGAAATGCTATTTGTAATGAAATGAGAAATTTGTTTTCAATTGAGTTTTAAAATTTTCATATTCATGTGTTTCTGGCATATCAATGTATCTAACATTACAACGGTTGGTCACCGAGAATTAATAACTGTGGATGACTACAACATATGTAGCGGTTAGTTTTGGACCTCCAAATGGGGGATGTTACATAGGAAATGTAAGGAAGATCCGAACCACTAGGTTGATGGTGAAAATCGACCCAAACCTTTTGAGAACCGACGTTGCCCGAAGATAGGCGACACCAGAAAGGTCAAAACTACCGGGTCGATGATGAAAATCGACCCCAACCTACCGATATTCAGCGTAACTCAGAAATAGGCGACGTCGAGAAAGAATCTACAGAGTCAAACTATTGATGCACTAGCCTCTGGAGATAAAGGCCAGTGCCCGATTAAACTCTACAATTCTCAGGAACCTGCCATTGCCCAGAGACAGGCAACGACAAAAAGGTGAAGTCCCCAACATCGAACTCGAAAGAATTTGTCATGATGAAAGATGATGACCATGTATCTTTAGGATGCATACTTCTAGAATAACATTAGCTGAAGATGTCAATGTGGAAAAATTTAGTTGCAGCCCAAAGATTGACAACATCAAACACACAACACTTGGGATCAAGTAGGAAAGCCACTAGTTCGTAGAGATAGAAACTATCGTGTAAATGCAATTTCTACGATGTGCTAGTGACCATGCGGGACACGCTCAGTCGAGGATAGGTGGGAATAGTCATAAAAATCAAGAGTTGGAATTATTGGACTTACTCGATCCCGGAGTAGGATTGGGAACCAGATAGGGGCAATCAGATAAATTGCCCGCCATATGTGACCCCTTGTAAATGCCTAAAGTCTGGCATTTGGAATAACACATCCAGTGAACAGGGACACATATGCAAACAACTAGCCGAAAGGATCCTGACCGAGTTGAAACAAGGAATAACCGCAGAGTCAATTAAATAATTATTTTGTTCTGCCAGATAGGACATTTTGGCATCTGCAAACAGAGCTAAGTAATAAGGCATAACTGCTATCTAGGTTTTTAACCCAACAGGATCTAGCAGAATGCAGAACAATCTCATCACATCAGAATGGCTTAGAACTTAACCAGAAAGGCTAAGGCAAGGAGTTGATGAGAGCCAAATCATATTACTAAAGCAACTACCAAGTTCAACTGAACCAAGAAGCTAGCGTTAGTTCAGTCCAGTCAGCAATCAAAGCACAATCAACCAGTAGATCGTCATCAAGCCGGAGTAACGTGAAACGATACTACGCAAACAACTATGATAAAAGACTATGGAAACATCTCCAATTCCAAACTCTAGAAAAATCCTAAGTGCTTGGATCATCAGCAACCCATACCTCTCCACAAACCTTCAAACAAACTAGCCAAAGAAACATACGAGAAGAGACCAAGACATTGGCTCGCAAAACGAGCCAAGGCCATGGGTCACCAATGACCCGTGGTTCTTCCTCATTTTGCATGCCAAACTCTCCCCGGGTCGTTTCTTACCTACCGGCGAGCTGATGAAGACATAGCCTGGCCCAGAAGCTCTCCGACCTATATAAATACCATCCTACCAGCAACATAAATAGGATCTGTTGGGGACTGATTGCTGAATCTCTGTTGGAAACATTCTTCACTCTCTGCCTCCCTCACAACAATCTCCAAAGGAATTTAGTGTGATTCTCCAATGGATTCCAATTCTGGGGATTCAATCTATTAAGAGATAATTAAAGTCTTGTAATCAAACACATCTTGTAACAACAATCGATCTATAAAAAAATATAAAGTGGACGTAGGCTTCAGTAACAGTCGAACCACTATAAAAATTCTATGTCTTCTTTCTTTCACTATTCTTTTCTTATATCTGTGATTTGTGATATTGCTCTGTCAGAATAGGGCCGGTACTTTCAAACTTAAACCAGGGTGTTGATCCATTTTTTGGGTTAACAATAACCAAAGCAATAACAAGAGTATTATTTACATGCATAGAGTTGCGGTGAATAAACGTATTGCTAAGAAACACAACTACATAATATAGGAAAAATTGCAGTACAAGCCGTTATATTATATACATAGGTAGTTGTACAAAAACAGATACATCACATAAAATAAAGATAAGTGAACTGAAGAGAGATTACAAAAAAAGTGAGTCTTTCATTACTAATAGTTTTTATGTACAATCAAACAGCGATGGTCATGCCCACACAATCTCGGCCTATTCAAAACAAAAGGCAAAAGCTACAAACTCAATAACGGCACAACTCCAAAAATGAAATCAGGCTACCATACAAATAGTCTCGAATGCTCTTCACTTTTCCCCCTCATTCTAACTTTACCGTCAGAGGGACGGCTCTTGTGCTTCTTCTTCAACCTTAAGTACCCTGTTAGGGGGAGTCTTGACTTTAGAATGAGGGGACTCTTCTCCAGTAGTAGAACCGGGCTCCCCAAATATGCTGGCAGGGTCAGCAGTATGCTTTGACGGCCTGATCTTTAACGCAAGAATCTTGTGTCTCGAGCCTGCCGGCATGGAGGGAGCGGACTAGATGACTCTAGGTTTGTGCTTCACTTTTATTTTCTCTATATCCGTTCTTAGTCTTGCAGCTATAGTCGCATGATCAGTTGGGTCCGAAGCATTGATTATTGTTATGTCTTCCTCCTGGGACATTGAAGCATCCTCCAAGTTCTTCAGAGTGGCAATCTTCTTGGAATTAGGGCCTTGGTCGGATTTGGAGCTTGGAGGCAGGAGTAGTTACGGTAAGTCCCCAGAGATGGTGGTAGATGCAGTAAAGATATATGCAGTCCCTGAGCCCTACATAGCGGGAAGCGGAGGAGGCAAGTGAGGTTGACCTACAAGTTGATAGCCAGAGTAATGCAGTTTAGTAAAAGACTCGAGAGTGAACTAAAGCTTCTGAAACATTGAAGAGGTAAGAGAAATGCCTGATCTCGGGCTTCTTTCCCAAACATCGACTTAAATTACCCTTCCACTGTTATGTGCTCCTCGGTTTGGTACACAGAAGGAGGAATGTAAGGCTCATGAATAAAAGTCGCCACAAAAATCGAAATCACACGAGCGGTTTTAGAGCTAAACCCCAAGGATGAAGGAATAATCGTCGTCGGCTCTATGGATTATGAAGTGGACACTTCATGCTAAACTGAAGCAACAAGAGCTTTGGACGTTGCAGTAACCTAGCTTTAGTAGCCTCTTTGGTTAAAATGTCAATTCCAATAGAGAGAAATTCTATGTCCTCAGCATCGAGGTACACCGCCATTAGCTCCTTCTTAGAGCGATTGTCTTCAGCTAACGTAGACATATGTAGCAATTCTTCCCAAATGCTAGTAAGGGTCTCGGGATAGTCATCCCCTAGCCATCTCAGATTCGTTCATGACTATGCTGGTATAGAAGTGCAACATGTTGGCATCAAGCTCATCACTAGTTTTGGACTTTTCTCCCTGAAGCTCTTTAAGCTCTTGTTGAGAGACTGCAAGTTCAAGATTATTGGCAAATTTTACAGAAGATAGCTACTCCATTTCATCGATGAGTTTCTTCTTCTCTTCACCGAGCTTCTGATTCTCCTCATGGAGCATAGTAAGTTCAGTGGTTTTTTGTGAGATACTTTGATCCTAGCCCTGAATGATCTCATCTTTTTGTGTAAGAGCCAGAGCCTTCTCATTAGCCTGCTTCTTAAACTCTGCACCTTAGGTATTGGCAGCTCTTAGCTAGTCTCTAAAGACAAGCTCAGAATTAGTTTGGGTGTGCTTCATCTCTTCAATCAATTCGTCAACTCAGGTTTTCATTTCAAGAGCTGAGTCGATCTCTTGTAACCTAGAACATGTCATCCTCTTGACTCTTAATCATCCACTCGAAGTCAGCCCTCTCAGACTTAAAGAAGCAAATGTTGGTATAGTTGATCTTATTTACTTCAGAAAGGGCGGTACATAGTTTCTTCCATTTAAATCCCTCATCGACGTTCTTTTCAACACTACATATGTCTTACTCCACCACCTCTCTCGAGGTGTTTGAGATGTCCTGATTGAACTTGACGCCATGTAAGAAGAGTGAAGGAATGCAGCCTGTAATTGCAGAGGGCCAGTCGAAAGAGTAAGCTTAGTAGCAGAAATGCCTTTGGAGCAAGGAAGAACGGTAGCGATGAGGGATTAGGAGGTTGGAACTTGTTAAACTAAAGAAGTTTGAGCATGTATGTGCGGTGGAACATCAGCAAAAGAAGGCCCGCGGTCCTCGATGGAATCTCTTGCGCATTTGGCCACGTCGCTGGACAACTTAACCTCAACCTCTCTTTTCTTTCTCTCCTTCTCCCTCTACCTATCTTTTTCCCTTTCAGCCTTGCGATAGTTTCGCAATCCTTCCTCCTTCACCTCTCCTCATTAGTTTCATAGTGATAAGGAAGATTGGGATCGGAGTTTGGCCTCTGTATGCACTGGTGTTGCAGGAGAGCTTCTCATAATAGCCACGACCCTTGGACCCGAAATAAAAAAATATACAGTATACGGACCGTGACTACAGAAAGCACAAGTGTATGTAGGGATGCGTGTTCATGATTCTAGTGAAGTGTATGACACTGATGACCCCCTAAGTACTATACAGATCGTGCTTGCATGGGCATAAAGATGGAATTTCTCCACCTTCACTTACAAAACCTCTAAGCGAGAAGGTAAAGCTTGAGCCGGTTTTGTCCAGGATTTCATGATCGGTAAAGTCGATCCCATCGATGTCACTTAAACAGACAAAGATGTCGCCAAAGGGGCGGAGTTGAGGTGAAATCTCCACTGAGGGCAATATAGATTGGTCTCCATCTATTTTGAAAGTTTCTACGGCATTTGCTCATGATGGGGTGAGTTAGGGAGATTAGGGCTCAAATTGGCCATCTCGTCGACAATTTGCCCTCTTCTTTTTCGCTAGCGTGATAGTCGCTATCCCTATCACTGACGCCCTCTCCTTGCTCTTTGACTATAGGCTTTTTTCTCCCTCTCCCTTTCTGGCCCCTCATCTTCTTCAAGAATTAGGGATATCCTAACATCTTCACCTTGGTAACTCAAGACATCGGCGTCTACGCGCTCTCCAAGCCCTCTTTCAACGGGCTCATTTGAGTATGTTGCCCTAGATGGACCTAAAACATCCTTAGGAAGACTCTTGCCAAAGCTGGGTGCAGGGATGGAAGAATGTGCATGATCTCTAGAGCCGCTAGGAGTAGGTGACTCTGTAACAGCAAGTCTACCAAGGCTCGGCAAACCGCGCCACCGTAAATTTTCATTTGCCAAAAGGAATGCGATGGTGCATTATTGGAACCTAACTTATTAAAGCCGCGTAGTCACATGCTCCTCATGGTCATCTCGAACCAGAATTCCTATAAAGAAGTAGGCATTAGGTTAATAATTTGAGTTAAAGAAATCAACGTATGGAATGGGCAAAGGAGAGGAACTTACTCCTAGAAAGCCAAAGTCCGTTGAAGCCGTACGGACATCGTATATAGAAATGCTCATTTTGAAGCACGAGCGCTTGTTGTGAAGCTTTTCTATGATCTTGCACCAACACCATGCATCAAATATCATGAAAGAAGGAGAATCGTGTCTTTACTTGAAATTGAAGAATGTAAGTTCTTTGAAGGTGGGAGCTCGGTTAAACCGATTCATGAAGAGGACGTCGAGCTTAGAAGAGCATATCCGTTCGAATGAATCTGGAACAGAGCCAACCTAATTCCCGGAGAACCATTAGAAGGGAAGGATTGAAAGGTAGGATAGCACCATCTAAGCACATGTATCAGTTGCATGTTGTGTATCCCACGGGGGGGAGGGGTTCTGCAAATTCGGCCCTCGTAGGAAGAAGAACGTCATCTTCGGGAATTCCACGCCGATGATATATATTTTGGAGCATCCTGACTGTCAAGATTGTGGGCACTTGTTTCGGTGGATCGTTCAGTATTCTTAGGCCCAAGAGCTCGTTCAAAGGAGGAAGCTTCACTATTGGCACAACTGGGACCATCGAGCCTTTTGATTTTGATGTAATAGGATGGCTTGGCCCAGAAGGGATGGTTGGTGAAACTTGAGCTATAAACAATCCATCTTTCGAAGGAGTAGAAGTGTCCTCATCGAGCTTAAATCATGGTGATCGACGAGTCATTCTAAACAATAAAACTTGGCATTCAACATGGTATAATATGTTTTGTTTTGAATAATAGGCCCATGTGACCAACGCATGGAATCCAAAGGATATCGACGTGTGTTATCCAGTCAAATTCTGAGCATTGGTCAGGACAAGTGAGAAGTGTTAGTCTATGCAGTGTGAGTCCTATGTCCCATATACGACAATGGACCATCCTGTGTGGATAGCTTGCTCATGCTTGAAAAATGAGCTGCATCGTACATTGAAATTATATATCAGAAATTACCCATTGTCGATGGATAATCGATAACGGGGTCGCTGTCTAAAGCAACGTGGAAGCTTTTCTTTTTAGGAACATTGGAAATGCAATAACAAGGAAAAGGAGTGTGATGGAATTATCTAATGTGACCGTTCTTGAACCAGAACCATCCAACCGGAATGCAAAAAATGATGAAAGTTTAACCGAGTCTTGACAAGAGATAGCCGAGGTCGTAGAGTCAAACTTGTCGCTGGAATGGCGCGGGCATGACCAAGGAAAAACCCTAGTTCACTATAGATCGAGCATGACCAAAATTTTGACCATCTGCTCTCGACTACAAATCAGCCATACCTCTACCATCGTATCATCACCGTGCCAAGTTCCAACAACCAATCGCCAACCACTCAAGAAGTCAAATCGGTGGTCAAAGAGTTCTCGGGTCTGAACTTTGTTGGAGGCAATTCAAACCATGGCAGCGTCGGTGATTGGGTGGCGGTGTGGTGTTGATGATCGGCGGTTACTAGGCAAGTCTAATGGAGTTGGAGGAGTGAACAGTGGTGGCTTGGATCTTAGAGACTCAAAGGAATCAATGGCTAAGGACTTAGGGCAGAAAGGTTTGCAAAGGCACAAGAGAAATGAAAGTGTAAAAAATTCTAAGTCTCAAAAGTGCTTAAGTAAATAATTCAAGGAAGACCAATCGTCTCGGTACCAAAATGAAGCTCTCAGTACCAAGAGGTTTTTTCTTCTCCAAATTTTATAAAATGCACAATAGAGGGGAGACATACTCACCTAGAACATAGATCTGATCTCTGGAGCATAGATATGATCCTTAACATGAAGAATGGAGTTCTAATTTTGTGAAACAATTAAAGGAATATCTATCGAATGAACGCAAAATGTTGAAACGATACTTGAGCAATCACCTGAAATTTAAGAGACAACAATCCATCGCTTTTCTCAACTCAGAGCTTATCTCGATCTAGATTACACTTTGTTTTTCAATGAAAGCATACTATGGGGGGCAAGTGTTATCCGGGTTTTTAACCAAGCAGAATTCAATTACAAGTAGAAGGTGAAGATGAAGACGAAACTACTCAAGAACTTGGAAACATAGTTAAAATAAGTAGATAAGCAAACACAAGAAAAATCACCAAGATTGGAGTAGCAGAAAGTTGCCGATACTTAGAGATTTCCTCTCGGTACCAAGAGCTTTTTGCTCCTACTTCGGCTTCACTAACTCCATATACTCCATACTTTATCCCAACCTCTCATGGTCAAGTGTTTTTCTCAAAGTATACTTTAGCAATTCCTAGGATTGATAAGGAGAAAGCGGGATAGTTCAAGTCTTATCAGAAAGATAATCAGAATCAACCCAACGTCTATGGAAAAGAACTAGAAACGCATCGAAAAGGGGATAGAAGAGTGAAGGAAATAAAAAGGTTGACTTTGCACAAGCCAATTAGTATTGGTACTGAGAGCTTTCTCTTGGTGTCGAGAGGATTTTATGGCCTTTGGGCCCCACCTATTCATTTGTATGACTTTGGGATTCGATGCAAGCGAGCTCCTAACCCCGTACATATGTTTCTCTATAAATATCAACCCTATTGCAACCAAAGGAGGATCTTCACTTTGCTTCTCTTCTTCATCTCCTACCTCCCTCATAATAGTCACATAGGCAGCTACTATTGGCAATTCTAAGTTATAGAACCTGTAAAACCCTTGTACTAGTGACTGATATTCTCTAATTCCTTGTAAAAATCAATCAATAGTTTAGTGAATGTAGGCCATAGATTGCCGAACCACTATAAAAATCTTGTGTCTTGCTATTTTATTTATTTTATTTTCACTATCATCTGCTGGATTTAGGTATCATAAGTTCCCTATAACCTATCTTTGGGTATTGATCCATTTTTGATGTCAACATGGGAGAGTAAGGACTTTACCTTATGGATTGATTTTATAAAATATGAGATGGAATCCATTTACAAAAGAAGTTATGACTTTGGAGAATGTACCCAAAGGTACAAAACCAATGGCTGCAAATGGATTTTTAAGAAAATGATCTGTGCATATGGAAATGTTGAATTCTATAAAGAGAGGTTTGTTGCCAAAGCATTTCGTCAAACTTAAGGTGTTTATTATGACGAAACGTTTTTGCTAGTCTCGATGCTTAAATTCAATACTTCTGGTCACCACATACTATGACTATGAAATATGATAAATGGATGTTAAAATGACTTTTCTAAATAGTGATTTCGAAGAGATGGATTATATGTCATAGCTAGAGGGTTTCGAGGTCAGTGGGAATGGTGATAAGGCTTGTAGGCTCCAAAGGTCGATTTACGGTCTTAAGAAAGCATCTTGAAGTTGGAACAAATATTTGATAGGGTAATCAAACAATTTGATTTCTATTCAAAGATGGAGAAAGTATGTTTGTATAAGAAAGAGCAAAATGGTGCTGTAACATTTCTAGTTTTTATATATCGATGATTTGCTACTGATTGACAATGATGTACAAATGTTGCAATCGGTGAAAGCGTGGCTCTCAAATAACTTCTAGATGAAGGATTTAGGTTTGGCCTCCTATATTTTAGGAACTAAGATCTATTGAGATAGATCAAAAAGGATATTGCGATTGTTCCAAATCATGTACATAGATACCATACTAGAAGATTTAGTATGGAAAATTCTAAATGCAGAAATGTTTTGGTCTAACATGGAATTTTCCTTTCTAAGGACTCTCTATCTATGGATGAGGAAAGGCAACGCATGAGTCAGATTCCTTATGCTTCTATAATAGGATTGATCATGTATGTCATGCCTTGTACTAGGCCAGATATTACTTTTGCACTAGGTGCAACAAGCTGATATCAGTCTAATCTAGGTGAAAACCATTGGATAACCATTAACGTCATCCTTAATTATTTAAGAAATATTAGGGATTTGTTTTTGATTTAGGGAAGCGACAAACTCCTTATGAAAGGGTATTGGACTTAAGCTTTCAAAGTGATATCGATGATAGAAAGTCAGTCTCAGGGTTTGTTTTTACCATCAATGGAGGGTATGTTAGTTGGAAACGTTCCAAACATGAGGTTGTGGTAGATTCTACGATAGAGGTTAAGTACATCACCTTGAACGATGCCTCAAATGAAGCCGTGTGAATGTGTAAATTCATTATGAAGCTAGGTGTGATCCTAAGCATAAAATATCTAATGTTTATGTATAGCGATAACAACTATGAGATTACAAGAGATCGGGGAAAATCCTCTGTAAGTTCCACATAATAAGGAAGTTTATCGATGACAGACATGTCATGATCAAGAGAGCAAGTTCAAAAGATAACATTGCAAATCCATTCACTAAGGCACTCTTCAAGTCTGTTTTAGGAAGATTGATCAAAGGGATAGGGACGAAGCTTCACAATTGGCCCTAAGGGCAAGTGGAAGATTGACAGAGTTAGGGCTAGACCCTAGTGGCAATTATGTAATCTTAGTATATAATCCTAATTTTGTAAACGATCTTGTTCGAAATAAAATATGTTTTTGGTTTTTTCTATTAAACATGTTAATTATATTATGATATAAGTAATGAATAAATAAAACATTAAACATATATAAGTGGAAAATCCTTAGGAGTAGTGTTTTATTGATTGTAGTTATGAAATGTTCATAACTGTTTGCGCCAAAATTGGTCACAAACCCAAAATATCGTGAAAGCACCAGTGTATGAACACAAATCAGCAATATATAATCACAAATCACAGATCTAAGTAATGTAGAGGATAAAAAGTGAAGAATAATGAACTTAAAACGGAAAGAAATAGACAGAGACACAAGATTTATAGTGGTTCGGCTATCTCCGGCCTACGTCCACTCCAAAAGTTAATCTTTTATTGATGTTCTTCGCTGATTGCAGCAGATTACAGCAATAATTTTCGAGTACAAACAATAAAGTTGAGTTCAATCTTGATTTTGACAGAGTCTGGACGTCGCTGGATCCAAAAGTCCCTTTTCCGTAGGCCCTAGGGTGTTATTTATAGGCGCTCCATGCAAATATCTCGCTCAAACTTCGGGAGACTTCTTCTGGCACGTGAGTGGGCCTACGCGAATGATCCCATGGAGTTTCGACTCGACCCATGATCGATACGAACGTAATTCGTATCGATCAAGATTTTGTTCGATGGAGTCGAAACTTGGTGTGAACATTCCTTAGCTTGTGCGTAAGCTTCTGTGAAAATTTTATAGCATTTGGACCTGTGGATCTCGAGATCTGATCGATACGAAATGTAGCTTCCTCAACGTCGTCTGGTCTGCATCGATCAATTTGTATCGATACCTATTCGTATCGATGCCCTTCACGTGCGTGTTAGTGACGTGGCCTTGTCCTCAGGGTGTGATCCATTTTCCATGTCGTGTTGAACGTTTCTTCCCCCAAATCGTGCACATTCTTCGCTCACATCCATGCTTCATGCTCATTCGTATCCATCTGTCTGCATTGGTCGCGCTCGTGTCCATCAATCTGTATCCACTACTTCGTATCGATCATGTGACCTGATCGATACGAATTTGCATCGAGTCAAACAACGTCGAGTCGAACATCCCCGAATCGAACAGCATCGAGTCGAACAACATCGAGTCGAACAAACCATCGCACGCTCACCTATCCAATCGGGGTCCACTGCCATCGTGTCGAAATCCATTTGGCCCTCCTACCTGATCGATATGAACGCATTGTTCGTATCCATGCTGGTCGATACGAATAGTATCGATTCGAAGTGCACAACCAAGTCCATTTCCATCGATACTAAATGTATGGTTGCGAATAGTATCGATACCAAACCAGTCCCTTCCAACATTGATCCATCCATATCTCGAGCATACGAACTCCGTTTGACCTGAAAATTGAAACGTAGCCTCTCCTAGCCTTCATCATCATTCCCTATGGATTCCGTCCTGATTGGAACTCGGCTAAATTTTGACGACATCGATCACAACCTTGTTTCCAATTGATTTCCAATCCTGATATCCATCCTTTTCCAACTAATTTGTTGATATTCCAGCCTTGACCAAAGGGTGGGATAACATTTGCCCCCCAAAACATGGCTTGTGATAAGAAGGTGTGTTTTGAATAGTTCTGAATCCGATATCTAAAGTCCATAGCCATATCATCCAAGTGCATCGTTTTTGACTGCTTCGAGTCGATGTCTGATTCCAAATCCAGTAGCCAAAGCCTTGGCCAATTCCATATCCATCCGAACTCGATAACCGAGTCCTAATCCATCCTTATCTAATAACCGAATCCAGGACCTCTCCGGGTCGATATCCAAATCCGTAACCTCTCCGGGTTCTTGCCAAGCGCAATCCACACTTGACGACCGTGGCCCAGTGTCCCTGAGCGTTAGATAATTGTCGTGGCTTAAGTCCTAAGCCGAATCATGGTCACTCCGGACCCTTGTCGAGCATATTCCATACTCGACGACCTGAAATAGTAACCGATAATATAGGGCCTAAGTCCTAGGCCAAATCTTGGTCGCTCCGGACCCTTGTCGAGCATAGTCCATACTCGACAACCATTTATCAAAAACGATATAAAAATCCAATCAAAATCCAATCCAAAATCCAAATCAAATTAGAAAACCAAAAATCCACATCCGAAATCAAAACCAATATCCAAACATGAAAACAATCATCCAAATGAAAGTCCAAACCAGAAAACAAAAAAAACCAGGAGTTCAAACCAAACTCCAAAACCGAACCAGAAAAAGCAAATGTCCAAACCAAAAGAAGAAACAGATTTCACAAACCATAGCGTCGCGGTTTATCGTCAGTCAGAGCATGCCTAGGGGCCATCTCCGTCCTCGTACATGAGTAAAATGACTTGGCCATTTTCCAATAGTTCGCTACTTATTTCATATCATCCCTGTCAATTGATAACCAACCGAACGCCATTCCCGAGCCTCGCACCATCGTTGTTTGAGGTGGATGGTGGTCGCTCCTGCTCCACCGCCGCATTCCGAGCCCCAACGTATTGTCATAATTGTCCATTCCTTACATGCTCCTTAATTATGTCCTTCAGATGCCTGCAACTGTTGGTATCATGTCCGTCCAAATCGTGAAAAAGACAGTGCCTCCCTGATGCCCTTTCACGTTCCGAGGGTTCTCTCCTAGCTGGCCTTCGGTAGGGAAGGCGATTCCGAGTCTTCATGAATATCTGTTCCAACGTCTCGTTTAATCCTGTGTAAGTGGAAAACTTCGGTTCCCTCCATCGCTTCCTATCTTTTCCTAATTCGTCATCCAGCTTCCTTTTTTCTTTTTCTTTATCCGATCCTCCGCTGGATGGCCCACCATCCTCAGCGCGTTCAACTCCTTTAACTTCATATCCGAACATGCATCTTCCTGCCGAAGGAATCTCTCAGCTTCGTAAAAGAATTCTCTGAGATCCATTGGTGGGTCCCGTATTAGAGACACTTTGAAATCTGAATCCTCTCTGACTCCTGATACTGCTGCCATTAAAACCATCGATGGATCCGGTCGATCCACCGAAGCAACCGCTGCATTGAATCGAGTTAGGAAAGCTCTGATTGATTCATCTGTCCTTTGCCTTACTGACGTTAGCGTCATCACGTTCTTCGGTCTTTTAATATGAACCCGAAACTGCTTCAGAAACCTGTCCACCAATTTTGTCCATGTCCTGATAGATCCCTCTTCCAGCTGTCTGAACAACATAGCCGCTATATCCATCAAGTACAGAGGGAAACATCAGGCCATCACTTCCTCCGATGACCCCAGCACTTCCATATGTCTTGTATATCTCATCAAGTGATCAGTCGGATCAGCCTTGCCATTGTACCCCTCTAGCGTGGGAAGCTTGAACTCTGGTGGGTTCCAAGCCATTATGATTTCACGAGTAAAGGGACTCATGTTTACTCCTTCCAGGTCTCGGTTCGTCAAACCTCCGCACATAGTTCGCCTGATAATCTCAGCCAATCCAGCGTTGTATGCCAATGGTTGCCCCCACGAGTCCTTGAGGGAATTCTGGTACGTACTCCTCATCCCGCGCTCCTACATTCCTGCCAGCATCTTGTTGTGTGGTGTTAACTGGAATTCCTCCATGAACTGGTCCATCGTTGCGGGGCGGTGTGCCTCCGAGCCTAGATCCGTCCAGGTTAGCAGTTGTGTGCTGATCAGGGGTTGTGCCTTGCTGAGCTGCTCCATTCGATTGCCTGTTTGGTCCTTTAGTTCCAGCTCCGTGGATCGGGACTCCTGAAGCTCCAGCTGCTCCTACTTGCCCAAATTGTCTGAGGAGGTTCTGCATCATCTCCTCCTGCCTTTTTAGAAACTCTTCGAGCATAGCTCCCATCATCGTCTCCATCTCGTCTCTAGTGATGAAAGCTGAAGTCTGATTAGCCCCTGATGATGCCTCCTGGCTTCATTCATGCTGACTTCTCTCTGTTCTTTGTCTTCTACTTGATTGCCTTGTCATAGCTGTTTAGATCTGAACCCTTAAGCCTTCAAATCTGAACTCCAAATCTGGTATAGCGGGTGCTAGTTGCCCTTCTCAGTGAAAGCACCAAAGTGTTTGCACCAATATTGGTCACAAACCCCAAATATCGTGAAAGCACCAGTGTATGAACACAAATCAGCAGCACAAATCACAGATCTAAGTAATGTAGAGGATAAAAAGTGAAGAATAATGAACTTAAAACGGAAAGAAATAGACAGAGACACAAGATTTATAGTGGTTCGGCTATCTCCGGCCTACGTCCACTCCAAAAGATAATCTTTTATTGATGTTCTTCGCTGATTGCAGCGGATTACCGCAATAATTTTCGAGTACATACAATAATGTTGAGTTCAATCTTGATTTTGACAGAGTCTGGACGTCGCTGGATCCAAAAGTTCCTTTTCCATAGGCTCTAGGGTGCTATTTATAGGTGCTCCATGCAAATATCTCGCTCAAACTTTGGGAAACTTCTTCTGGCACGTGAGTGGGCCCACGCGAACGATCCCATGGAGTTTTGACTTGACCTGTGATCGATACGAACGTAATTCGTATCGATCAAGATTTTGTCCGATGGAGTTGAAACTTGGTGTGAACATTCCTTAGCTTGTGCGTAAGCTTCTGTGAAAATTTCATAGCATTTGGACCTGTAGATCTCGAGATATGATCGATACGAAATGTAGCTTCCTCAACGTCGTCTGGTCTACATCGATCAATTCATATCGATACATGTTCGTATCGATGCCCTTCACGTGCGTGCTAGTGACGTGGCCTTATCCTCAGGGTGTGATCCATTTTCCATACCGTGTTGAACGTTTCTTCCCCTAAATCGTGCACATTCTTCGCTCGCATCCATGCTTCGTGCTCATTCGTATCCATCTGTCTGCATTGGTCACGCTCGTGTCCATCAATCTATATCCACTACTTTCTATCGATCATGTGACCTGATCGATACGAATTTGCATCGAGTCAAACAACATCGAGTCGAACATCCCCGAATCGAACAGCATCGAGTCGAACAGCATCGAGTCGAACAGCATCGAGTCGAACAGCATCGAGTCCAACAAACCATCGCACGCTCACCTATCCAATCCGGGTCCACTTCCATCGTGTCAAAATCCATTTGGCCCTCCTACCTGATCGATACGAACGCACTGTTCGTATCCATGCTGGTCGATACGAATAGTATCGAATCAAAGTGCACAGCCGATTCCATTTCCATCGATACGAAATGTATGGTTGCGAATAGTATCGATACCAAACCAGTCCCTTCCAACATTGATCCATCCATATCTCGAGCATACGAACTCCGTTTGACCTGAAAGTTGAAACGTAGCCTCTCCTAGCCTTGATCATCATTCCCTATCGATTCCGTCCTGATTGGAGCTTGGTCAAATTTTGACGACATCGATCACAACCTTGTTTCCAATTGATTTCCAATCCTGATATCCATCCTTTTCCAGCTAATTTTTTGATATTCCAGCCTTGACCAAAGGGTGGGATAACAATAACCATGTAATGAATCGATATAGACAAAACATAACTGCTTAAATGTTCATAGTCGAGAAGTATCGAGAAAAGGATATCGATGCATTATTTAAGACTACTATACATAACGCGCTCCAAATGATGGACGGTGATTTACTCAAGATGTTAAGGGCATCAAGAGGTTACGTACTTGTTGTTGTTTGGAATGGTCATAGAACAATTTAATGAGAGTCTTCTATAGGTTATATAACTTAGTCAAAATAGAAGATCTCTAAGAAATGACATACAGTGGTCTTCTGACTTGAGAGTGCTATTGAACTTGAATTGTTAAACTGTACTTTGATGATGGGTAACTACATGGCATGGAGATCATGTTATGGCCATAGTTGGATACATATTAAACACTTGATGTGACACACAACTCAAAAGAGGATTCGTCTCCTTCATTATGAAAGGTTGGTATCACCATATTGGTAAGTCAATTAAAGTCAAAGTCTCTGGGTAGAGAAAAATGGTTAATCAATCACTTTATCAAATTGAACTTAAGGCTTTAAGTTCGACCTAAATAATTAATAAAGATATTAACTGAGTCATTTACCTTAGACAAAACTCAAGATATTTAAGTGATACAATGATGACAAAAAGAATATGTGTACAAACTATCGTTTAGGTGAGCTTATATTAGATTAGGAATACAATTTCTCCTAATTGATTTATAAGTGTTGAACTTGACCCTATTCTATACTTCAGCAAAGTCTATAAAGACTTTGATGAAATAGTTTAAATATTGACTATGGATCGAGTTCACAGTGGAGTGCCAATACAACTGTGTTGTCAGTTACTTATAAATTGGACCAAGAATAAAATTAATCTATAAATATTATAAATTGATGCAAATGTTATATTAATATTTATAGGTAATTTTAATTGTTTATTTGAGGTTTAAAATCGGATAGTACGATGTATAAAAGTTATGCGATGGTTCGATCAATTTTGATGTCAGAAAATAATTAATTAAATGTTGATACAAACTGAAGCCAATAGGAGGCATGCATGAGCATATTTGGTTATAGCTAAGGTGGGTGATAAATGGAGTTTGAAGGAGACCAAACGAAGTCTTCAAATCTAGTGATAAAAAGGGAGAAAAGGGTGCAGGTTGATGGCTATAAATAGCCTAGCCTCTACTCAATTGCATCGACACTTTTCTACCTCCTCTCCTTTTATATCATAGCCGAATCCACTTAGGTATTGCCTTCTCTTGAACTTGCAATTCAATAAGGAAGGAGGAGACTGCGGTGCTTCTATAGGAAGAACTGCTTGACCAATGTACTGACCCTTGGCTTAATCTACTTCGGTGAAGATAGTTCTCTTAGATCTAATGTATTCTTGATAAAATTATATTCTCACACATGCACATTGACATATTCAACATCATCATAATAATTAAATTATTTTAGTCATAATTTTAAGTTACAAAATTTATTTGCATTAATTTTGATTATTAATACATTTAATATATATATATAAGCATTATATATTTAATCTATAATTTTATGTATGAATATACATTTTTACTCGTAATTATTTTTAGGAATCAAAATAAATAAACTAGGTTTAAAATTATTAAATTTTTATGCATGTATATATATATAATTAAAACAAATTCATTTATGTACTTGTTTTAAAAAAATTATAAAACCTATTTGCTACCATAAAATTATATATATATAATAAATTATATATCTATATGTATATGTATATGTATATATGAGAAAATTATTTAGAAAAGAATAGATGACCCAAGTGGTGACATAATAGATATCAACCATTAGATCTCTCCTTAAATTCATTCCCCAATAAGATTCAACAAACAATTTCTATTGTGTCTCATTTTTGTGTGTATTTTGTGTTTTAACAGCCGACCCTATATACATATACATATATTCGTATATATATTATATAAATTAAATATCTTTCAGATATTAATAAAAATTTCTAATAGTCTACGGAGCTAATGTTTTTTAGAGTTTAGTATAGTTTTTTTTATTTTACAAGTCAATTACGTAAATTTGAAAATTTTGAACTATTCAAAATCAATTTTCAAATGCAAATTATTTTACAAAAAAATTCCTTTGGTGGCTTCAATAAAATATATATTAATTTGAATAAATCAAAGTATTTAAATTTTGAAATTTTAATTAATTAAAAACCATAGTCGAAAATAATATATATATATGTATGTATGTATGTATGTATTTGAATTTATAAAATTATTTTATAATACTTATATAATAATTTTGCAGTAAATAAAATAAAATAATTTATATAATTTTATATTTGTATATTTCAATATGAATTAAAATATATTATTATATATGTTATTTCAAATATATATTGAAATTAAAAAAGTTTTGTTTCTTATACATATGACAATCTACGATATTATATATATATATATATATATATTATTTATGATGTCCATATTATAAACGTATGGATTTTGTGACTTGTTTGTAAATTAATTAATTAATTACAAATTAAATATGGATAAATTATTTAAATATTAATAACTAATAAATATTTTAATTAGTAAAATTAAATTAAAATGTTAAAACTATCTTTAATCAATCAAAATGCTAAATTTGATATTGTATAAAAAAATCTTTATTTACACAAACACAATGAAAAGGTCTTGTGCAAATTAATAAAAAGATTTTTTGAAATTCACCCATTTTAACCTGTTGCCATCGCACGTGATACAATAATATACGCTTGAAAACATGACATATATGTTGAACTTGGTACCATCTAAATCTGTGCCTCGACCCAATACGAGTTATGGATTGGTAAGAAACCCCGCCTTAATTATCTTAGGTTACGAGATTTTTAAATTAGACATTTGTAACATTGTCCACTCGAGGAATAACACATCCTTTTGGCATGATTGTTGGATCTCTGTTATTCCTCTTAAAGTAGAATTTACATATCTCTATGATATTTGCAATTTTAAAAATGTACTAATTTCAGAAGTTTATGGACCTAACTTGAACTTTCCTTGGGAATTCAGCTTTAATAGGGCTCTCGAAGGTACTACTTTCTACCAGTTTGCTCTTCCATGTGCTGAATTGGAATTATACAATATAGATAATAATAATGATATTAAAATTTGTTATTAGGATAAGACTAACAACTTTACATCTAATTCATTTTATAAATTTGTAAATCTCTCATGACTTAAATCCAATCTTTTTAAATTTTGTGGAAAGCAAATGCTCCCTCTAAGTCTAAATTACATATGTGGATAATATTACATGGGAAGCTTAATACTATTGAATTGTTAAAAAAGTAGAATGCGCACATTCAGAAAAAAATATGTTTTCTACAATATGAACTTAGAAAGAACCACGCACCTATGTTATGACTGTCAGTTTACCAATTTTAGGATTCTGCACGTTCTCATAATTTTTTGTTTGAATATTACTTTTAACATTCTTAATTATGAGTCTTATTGGTCCAGATTGAATTTTATTGCGTTTCTAGTCGATAATTCTTGTTAGACGCTATTTTCATTGTAATAGCTTGGTATATTTGGTTTGACATAAATCCAAGATTTTTCAGCAACAACAATAACAATAATACTTCAACTATTGATAACCTAACATATATAACCACTTTATTTTGTTTAATTGGATTTCGAACAATACCTATAAATTAGCTAACTTTACTAGCTTTAAGGAGTCCCTTAAATAGGTAAAATCCTGTATTGATGCCTCACGAGGGAGAATTGCTATTAATAACAGAAATAATAACATCGTAAATGTCAACCTAGTCGATGATAACGTTCCCAATCATTCTGACTCCCTATTTTTACTTTTTAATTAGCTCATGTAACAGTAATCCTTTAGCAAATCAAGCTTATGATGTTTAAACATTATTTGTCGGTAACTTAGTTTATTCCATCACTCGATTCATGCCACACCTAGATTACTATTTCGCGTACATAATGCTTACATATATATGTATATAATAGATTTATATACATATATATATATATGTTTAAGCCTCAATTTTCCATTGAGGTTTTTTTAGTTTTAGCTATTAACATGGGCCACTCGATGTGCATTCCACGGATGAGCTTGGAAGATTTGTGTTTCGATATGTTACGGGGCCTTCTTCAGCTGCTATGGACATTTTTGGCAGATTTTCGTACTCCTCAATTCCTCATCTAGGGCGTAACAATGTCTTTCTTTAATTTTGGCCCCTCCTTCGTTACTTCCTTTGGTTTTTTGTGGTCGCCATTTTGTTTTATTTATTTCATTTCATGCTTTTTATAATTTTTATAGGTTTCTTTGGAGTTTTTTTTGTTTTCCTTTTCTTTATGTGGGTACATGGGGACTAGCCATCTACCAGGTTGGCTAGTAGCTCCTGTTTTAAGTATGTAATAAAATTACATGAGTGCTCACCTCCTACCGGAGGATCGCTCATTTTCATATAAAAACATCATCTTTGGTTATAGGGTTGTCCGGCTTATGTTCAGAACATACTAGTAAACCTAAGGCAAGATCGGTTTTATGCAAGTTTATAGGGTATCCTGGAAATTCTCATGGATGCATATTTAATCATATCAAGGAACAAAGAGTGATGGTTTCAAGGCATGCCAGATTTTTGGAAATAGAATTTCTATCACATGAAACTAGCGGTGGTAGGATGGACTTTGATGAGATCCAAGAAACTCTTATAAAAACTGAATATTTAGATAGTAATTAAATAATTATATAATATACATAACTTATTAGAAGGCCTAGTAGGGAATCTCATATGCCAGAGAGATATTATGGGTTTCTCAATGACAAAAAGAGTATTGCATCATCCATGATGATGATCCCCTCGCATACCAACAAGTCTGAAGTATAAAGATTTTCCTTGTAACTTGAGGCGATGAAATCCAAAATGGATTCTATGTACAAGAACAAAGTTTAGACTTTGTAAAATGTACTTGAAGTGGTTAAACCTATTGGCTGCAAAAGGATATTTAAGAAAAACTTCGATGTAAATGAAAAGGTCGAGACATATAAAGCAAGGTTGTGGCAAAAGGTTTTCGTCAAATTCAGGATGTTGATTATGACGAAACATTTTCTCCAATTTCCATGCTTAAATCAATTTGGATACAACTTGTAGTTGCTGCTTATTATGAATATGAAAAATGGACGTTAAAACAATGTATCTAAAGGTATTAGGACGAGGCTTTTATATGTCACAACCAGAGGGTTTTGAATTTAGTTGGAGCGATGACAAGGCATGTAGACTCTTAGGATCAATGTATGGTCATAAGCAAGAATCACGAAGTTGGAATTAATTTTTTGAATAGGTAATCAAATAGTTTGGTTTGAATCAAAACACAGAAGAAGAGTATGTATATAGAAGAATAAAACAACCCTATTATGTTTTTAGTTTTGTACATTGATAATTTACTGCTAATTGGTAACGGTGTACCAATGTTACAGTCAATGAAAGCTTGGTTGTCCAATGATTATTCATTGAGGATTTTAGAGAGGAATCCTTTATACAAGGCACAAAGATTAATAGAGAAAGATCTAGAATTTTATATTGATATTACCCCATTCATTGTACTAATATATCGTACTAAGAAATTTTAGCATGGAAATTCTAAGCATGGAATGTTCCAGTATGACAGGGAATTATTCTTTCTTAGACTCCTCATCCGTGGATAAGGAGAGATAGCATGTAAGTAATATTTCTTATGCTTCAGCAATAAGATCCATCGCGTACCTTATGTTATATACTAGGCCAGATGTCGATTCTATGCTAGGTGCAATCAGTCGCTATCAATTAACTCTATATGAAAATCATCGGACCCAAGAAATACTAAGGATTTGTTTTTAATATGTAGGAACAATGAACTCCTTATGAAGGGTACTTAGAGTCGAGTTTTCAAAGTGATGTCGACGATAGCAAATTAGTCTCAGATGTCATATTTTCCCTAAATGGAGGGATTGTTAGTTGAAAAAGTTTCAAACAAGAAGTTGTGGTTGATTCAACCATGGAGGCTAAGTACATTGTCTTAAATCATGTCATAAAAGAAGATTTGTAGATGTGCATATTCATTAAAGATCTAGAAGTGATCATAAGTATTGAAGGTCTGATCTTATGTATTACAACAATAATGTGGTAGTTAGATAGCCAAGGAATCGTGGACTTACAAAAGTTAAGACACGTCTTCCATGAATTCCTCATGATAAGACAGTTTATCAATGATGAGGATATAGTAATCAAGAGAGCAAATACTAAAGATAACATCGTTGATCTATTCACCGAGGCCCTTTCTCAATCTAATTTAGGCGGATTAATCAAGGTATGGGCATGAGGTTCTATGATTAGATCCAAGTGAAATTGGAAGATTAATAGCATTAAGAGTGTGCCTAAGGGGAAATTATGGAATGTGTTATATAACTTAACTCTTGTATAAGAATCTTGGTTGAAATGAATTATGCTTTGCTTTTGCTTTATATTATATATGTTGTTATATTGTGATATAAGTAATGATACGAAACATATATAAGTAGAAAATCCTTACAAAAAGTATATTATCAATAACAGTTGCGAATATATTTATGAACGTGATTGTTGAATTGAACACACAAATCTTTATCCTTGAATTATTCCTATTCAAGATGCATTGAGAAAATGATATTGACACAAGAGTACAAACTAGTTTACTTAATTCTCTCCATACAATGATCATTAATTACTCATAAACATTAAGGACACTAAGGGATTATGTACTTATGGTTGTTTAGAACAATCAGTAAGAGTTTTCTATAAGTTAATATAACTAAGTCAAAATAGTAGATCTTATGTAACGACGTGTAGTACTCTTCGGATTGAGAGTACTATTCATGTTTAGTAATATGTTATACTTTGATCTTGGTCAATCACATGACATCACAATCATGTTACAACCATAGTTGGGTACATGTGGAATTACTTAAAGTGAAAAACTATTTAAGAGAGGATTTATTTCCTTTATACTAGGAGGTTAGTATCATCGTAATTGGTAGTCCACTTTAAGTCAAAATCTCTAGCCAAAGTAAAACGGTTGATTGAGAAATGTTATTAGTTTTAACCAAGGCTATTAAAAGTAGTCTTTGAAGTTAACTATGGATATTATTGGAGTTTCTAACCATAGACCAAACTCTAAATATCTTAGCGATACAATGATGAGTGTAGCTTAATAGAGATTAGAAATTGGATTTCTTCTAAATGGCCTATAAGCATCTAAATGCATGCCTGATGTTGTACTTTAGCAAAAGTCCAAACAGGCTTTAGTATTTAAATTTTAAATTTATTGCTAAGGATCGAGTTCACCCTAGAGAGTCAATACAACTATGTTTCTAGACAATTAACCAATATAACTAATTTATAATTGTTATAAACTAATAATAAAATTAATAAAAATGTTGTATTGATTTTTTAGGGCACTTTAATTGTTTATTTAAGGCATGTTAATTACCATAATATGTAGTTGTTATATACTGATTTAATTAAATATATGAGCTAAAATATTTAATATATGGTATATTAATTTGGCCCAACATCATGGACGTCCTCAATGAAGTGTATGGTCAGCCATAGCAAGAGGCATAAGCGAAAATTTAATTTGGTCTATAATTCCAGGTGAAATCAAGATTCAAAAAGGAGAGAAAGGTTAAAGATATTTTTTTTATGGTGGCTATAAATGGTACTCGGTAGCTATGATTATTTATACCAATTATTTTGTCAAAAATATGTCACCTCCGGACCAATGGAATTTGGGTTTTGTCAAAATTCCAGCATCATCCACATTCATCTTGGTTAGTCTAAACACCAAATCCATGATTCAATTATTACTAATCGTACTGCTCTACCTAGAGACTTTGACTTTGAGTTGACTACAGTTGCCCGTGATACTAACCTTATAATAGAGGAGATGAATTTTTTATTGAATAGTATTTCACTTTCAATTCTACAACTCATACCTAATTATAGTCCCTCGATGAAACACCATGCCATGATTTAACTACACAAAGTGGAGTGTCAATATTGAAGTTCCACAGTATTCTTAAGTAGAGGGAACTATGTAACATCATCACTTCGAGATTCTCTGTTTGACCTTAGTTATATTAACTAATAGAAATTTTTTGAGCAGATCATTCCATAATTATCCAATAACTATCAATATGTGACCACTTGGTGCCCCTACTAGCCATAAGTAATACTCTTCTCATCATTTGGAGAGTGTTATGTACTTTAGACTCAAGGATGTATCGATACCCCATCTCGAAATATCTTGATTAGGAATATTTAAAATAATTTCTTATTTTAATGTGTTGTATGATTACAATACATTGTAATTACTATCACACATCATATCATTTAAGGATTTTGTATTTAATATACTTTAAATTATTTAATTAATTATATCATAATATAACAAAGTATATTATAGAAATCGGACACATTTATTATGAACAAGATTGGTTATCGAGTTAGATATAAGTCATAAATAACATAATTTCCCTTAAGGAATATCCCTACCTCTATCAAGTCATATGTTCAATATTTGGAGTCAAAGTAACACCATGAGGCCCTGAGCGAAAGCAATCTTTAGGTTCATTTCACAAAAAATATTACTTTACTCAAATGTAACAAAAACATCTTAACCTTGGTCGCTCCCAAGGCTTTACGCCTTTGGCTAAGGGTACAAGATTAAAGTCTTATCATTCGGCTTCCACTAAGACCTTATGCCTTCATAGTTATTCAATTCGAACAATTACATTAATGGTCTCGGTTGCCACTTGGGCCTTACACCGATGCTCTTTTATTGCGATTGCCACACCAGGCTTTACACCTCTTTGCTTTCGTATTCCGGTTGTCACATTAGGCCTTACACCTACTTTGCTTTTGGTTCCTAGACTACCACTCCTAGCTTAACATCTTCCACCACTCCCTTGGTTTCCACCCTAGGCTTTACATCAATACTTTCATTTTCCACTACCTCGTCTGACCTCAAGCCATCTTCGTTCTTGGTCGCTACATTAGTCCTTACACTATGCTTTCAATCTCTTGACTACCACCTCAAAACTTATGTCATAAAATGATCTTACTACATAACCATTCATTATTAGGCTTTTCACTTAGCTGTTTATTGAGCTATAATGCTAAATCTAACAACTTTTCGATTATCTATATTATTAAATGCATTACCATCAATGTTTCAAGTACTAGTTTTAACCATCTAAGCCTTAGAATACACCGTTATCTTTGGCAGTTCTAGTTTTGGTTTTTACTCCTTTCCGAGTGTTACACTACTTTCGGAAATAACCAACATCGGTCCGTTTGGAGAAGCCTGTCGATTTCTGTGATTTGTGGTATTTAAACTTTAAACTTCCAAAATCACCTCTATGGCCCATAATTCCTCCTTACCCCTCGATTGCCTTTAGCCCTCGGCTAGTAGCTTTGATTTATTACCTTTAGCCTATTACTTACTCATTTCTTAGTTTCTTGCTTAAGTCTTGTTAATTAGGTTACAGTTTGATGACCTCGGTTTGGCACATGTTATGGACTACCTTCTACACATCTGACACTTGCTTTACATTATCAACTACTAATTCGCTTGACTTAGTCCTTTATTTCGTTTTAGTGTACTTTATTGACACATTCAACACCATTTCCAATATGTTGACCAATTATTTAACCCTTTATTTGGCCACACTTCTTTACCTATGCCTCCCTGTTACAAATTTCCGACCAAGCTTAGTTTCTTTCGAACATCACTTATTTGGTTTCCAGCAAATCATAGTAGAATTAATCATGATTTGTTTCTGTACAATTACTCAAACTCTTCATTTCCAATCATTTTCCCTATTATACGACACCAATTAATTCGTATAAGTTTATTTACTTATAGGTAAGTTCTATAAAACTCATCTTTAAAAACATGTTCTTAACCTCATATTAAAATTTTGGAGCATTTGGAATGCAAAAAACATAAAAGAATTCTTCATAAACATAGCCGTTAGGGATTTAAGGAAGAAAAAGGGATTAGAGAATAAATTATTCGCATGTATTCCTTAGTTAAAGAAGTCTCTAATTCCCTTACCTTTAATCTTTCCTTATTCTCTTTTCCTGATTATGCTGCAACCACCATTGAAGAGCTCAAGTTTTTATTTTTTTAGTTTGTCTGTGTAATGAATTATATAGGACTAATGAAAAGATTTTATCGTTCAGCTTTATGGGCCGTCAGCCCATCATTCCTAATCTTACATAATTCATGTAAGTTAAGCTTTATTTGAAAAGGCATGATAGTTGTCATTACAAACCACGTAATAAATATGTATACACCCAAATAATTATCACGTTTCATTGGTTAATTTCATAATTCAACCATTCAAGTAATTGTTCACTTAATTAATTCTTTAATTAATTATCTATTAATTTATGGGGTGTTACAACATCGGAACACCCAGTTTTTGCAATATTAAAATATTCTTTGGAAAGACACCGATACGGTGCTGTAAAAGTATGTTGTAGGTATAGTGTCGGAAATAATGTCATCATAAATCACCTCATGGATATTATTGGAATAACATCAGAAAAAAGTTTCCCGTCCTATCTATGACATCGTGATTGACATCGGAATGGCGTAATGCCTTTCTAATGCCAAATTTGCTTCAAAAGTTTTGTTACTTTCTTGTATTGTTTGATTAGGAATATTTTTCTTTTGTATTTAATTGTCTTTCAGAATAAATTTTAATTCTTTTCTGAAAGCCTTATTATAAATCAAAATTCAGGAGGAATGGAACAGTGGATTAAAAACTTTATTATCATTTTTTTCAAATGTTATCTATTTTATTATATATACATATAAAAGAGAATATGAGATCATATATATTCTGGCTTCTAATTTATTCTTACTCCAAATCCTCCTCTGTGGTTGATTTGAGAGGAAAAGTTTCACTTAACCCTCTAATAATTACTTACCATTCTAAGCACTAAATTGAATGTCCATTATATATTAATAACAATATGCCCCTTCATAAAATATTTCAGCTATTCAAAAATATTCAACGCTTGTTTTCTCTGCTTTCATTTTTCCAACTTTTTATGTAACAACCCGCATATTTTATGATTGTATATTTAAATGTTTTATTTAAATATAGCATCATTAATCAGATTAAAGTTCGAAAAGCTACTTTTTATAAACAGTCGAATTAGGACTCGAGACCACTTCCATTGAGTCCAAAATGGCATTTACAACTTTTTTGAGTATAAACATCGATATGTTTGGAGTTGAGTAGAATTTGCTATTTTTCTACTTGGGCTTTGGGTTTGGGTTTGGGTTTGGGTTTCAGCCCACTAACCCAACTCATCTTATATCCTAACTCCACCCCCTCTCCTCTTCATTCATTCTATTATTTTCCTAACACTTCAAGCTTTAGTAAAAATGGGGGAAGAGATTGGAAACTAAAATCCTAAGCCCCAGTTTCCTTTGCAAATTCAAGTTCTAGCTCCAAAATCAAAGAGAAGCTTAGGTAAGCATCCTCTTCTTCTTCTCCATCTCAATCTCTCTCCAAATTCAGAAATTTCCTATGACCTAACTTAGGAAATATTCGTTGTATTCTTAGATTGGAGCTTCTAGAGTTGAAGTTGAAGTGTGGTTGACCTTTCTTTTGATTTCAAAGCTTCTCATTTGTTGTTTTGGGTTGAAAAGGTGAGTTCTTTAACTCACATCTACGTCTATAGCTATCATTGTTATTAGGTATGAATTCCTAACACTTGTGCATATTCATTTGCTTTTGATTTGAATTGATTTGGTGAATTTTCCAAATTTTGGTGTTTTGGTCCAATTTTTATGAAAATCCTATTATGGATATTTGGACATTGATATTCGAGGTGTATCGAAGAGCCGTTAAGGCTGGGTTGTCGCATGACGTAAATCCTTAGTCATTGTTGCTCGTCTGATCGCTTTCGATACGTTTTGGCCACTTTAGCCTAGGAAAATTGTTGCCCAGACCAGGTGACCAGACGTTTGGTAATCAAGTCCAGACATCTGGTTTGGACCTGGAGCAAAAATATATGCATGCAGAATTTAAAAAAAAAGACAGAACCTAATTTCAGACGTCTGAAAAGGTTTTAGACGTCTGGTTTGACCCCCCAAACGTCTGAAATGGTTTTTCTGGAATTTCCAGAACCTAAATCCAAACGTCTGGATGGACACCCCAAACGTCTGGAACGGTGTATTTTTGCCTGTTTAGGCTATTCTTGATTGAATTTCCATTGTTTATCAATTTTCGTTGCTCCGATTAGTTGTTATCACTTTTATCGACTTTGATGACTTTGTTTTCGGGATTTTTGGGAATACCCATTTTGATGGATTTGGTATCGATTTCTTTGGATTTAATTCACGTCTTCGTATGTGAATCTTTGGTGATTGATTGTTTCTACAATCATTTTTGTGATTTGTCACTTCTAAATACAAAGGCTTCTATACTAGTAGTAAATACTCAAACTCTTTCATCAAAACGATTTCAACACTATTTTAAATATAAAGCTCTCTTTTAAAACCGTTTTCCAATCTATTAGTATATACAAACCTTTACCTCCTTCGAATGAGAAATCTAATTAAACGGCTTAGCAAAACAAGTGGTATGAAACGCTTGCGTTTACTTTGTCGGTTAATTCTTAGACTTGTTCGATTGAAATCTTGTGACAACTTTCGAGTGGAAATCTACAATTTGTTCGTACATATTTAAGTTAAGCTAGTGGTTATGGGACATGAAGCTAAACTCATTTATTTACTAGCTTAGTGTAATCGACACTTCTGGATGATCGATGATGGTCATTTTATGATTTAGACTAGCGATGTGCGATGTCTCTTTGTCCGCGTGGGGGACTATACCCCGTTCTGTTGAGCTTCGTCTCATTTTTATGGGCTAGCGACCCATGGTCTTTGGACCGTTCGTGGAGCATTTGGCTCAATAAGTCGGTGCATGGGGTGTATCTTTTTAGGTGCATCGATGTTCGACTAGGCATGGGGTGTATCTTTTTAGGTGCATCGATGTCCGACTATACATGGGGTGTAACTTTTTAGGTGCATCGATGTTAGTTTATACATGGGGTGTATCTTTTTAGGTGCATCGATGTTCGACTAGGCATGGGGTGTATCTTTTTAGGTGCATCGATGTCCGACTATACATGGGGCGTATCTTTTTAGGTGCGTCGATGTTAGTTTATACATGGGGCGTATCTTTTCAGGTGCGTCGATGTTCGACTGTGCATGGGGCGTATCTTTTTAGGTGCGTCGATGTTCGGTTTATGGTTAGCGACCATTGGTTAGCGACCCGTTTGTGATACACGTGTTGGTGAGTTTTCATGCTCCCGTTTGTGATAGGCCTTCCCCCTTTTTGTGATTTCTAGATTTCTGGTTGTGATTTCTAGAATTTGTGTTTCACCAATTTTCGTGGTTTGAATTGATAAGCTCTATCAATATTTGTGTTTTGGTGAATAATTTAAAGAATGTGATTCTTTTTGGTGTCTTGAGATTCATGAGATATTGTATGATTTTTGTTGATATTTGATGTATACTTGACACGGTATGACATTTTTGTTATCATACGTTTTTGGTCATATCTCTTATCCTATCTCATTTTATCTGATATTTATAGCTAGACTGATTCGTTTATTATTTTCTTCTTAAAATAATACTCGGGTCAGACCGAGTTGTTTCAGGTGCTCCTGCTTGACTTCTTATCAGGGTCCATCTCCTGACTTTTGGCTAACTACTTTAGATTAGTAGTTTTTGTTATTATACATTTGAGATGGAGACTCCTTGATGTATAATTATTCTTTTGTCTAGCACTTGTATCTATTCTTTTGTGATGAAGTGGATCTTCTATGATCGCTATTTTGATGTACACTTTTATGTGATATATTCATATCTGATTCCGCCTTTGTGATATGAATGTCTGTGACTGATTTGTGTTATGTTTATTTCTATATTTGTTTCCGAAGGCCACTAAGCCACTGTGAAGTAGCTTTGAGTTTGTATTAGATATGTCGGATTTCCTCTTGAAACGAAATGTAAGTTATATTATCTGACATATCGGTACTCGCACAAAGCAATTACACAGATGGTCGCTCCTCAACAGCCTTATTCTTCGTGCTAGTTGATGGCATTACCCCGTAGTGTCCTTGGCTAGTGTGAGTATAGAGGTGGGGCGTCACAGCATGGTATCAGAGCGAAACTTCGGAACAATGTAGAATAATCTAGCAAGGATCATTGTCCTAAGTCTTTCTTAGGAATCGTGCCATAGGATTTAATTCGAGTCTTCGTACCGTTCTATCCTATTTCTTTTTATGATGCCTTGTTTTATCAATTAAGTTTGTTTGATATTCATTCTGAGATTAACCTTTTTTTCTTCTCTTTCTTTCTTTCTTAAAGAAGAGAAATGGTTAGATCTGGCAGTCCTAGCACTGGTCAATCTAGTAGTCCTTCTCTGGATGGCCTATTCATGTCTGCCCAACAACTTTTGGATCTTGTAAAGAATCAAAGGTTTATCTGTGCTTTGTGTAAAAACCCCAAAAAGGTTTTACCTTTGAAATTAGAAGTGCCTTTCGACCAGTTTGTAGATATCACTCTTCGACTTTAAGAGGTCGATAAAGAAAGTGATGTTGGAGTTGTGGATGCCAAACAAAACTTCAACATCAACAAGAAAAGGCATATTAAGTTCAAACTAATCCCAACAAGAAAGGGAAGTAGGCAATTTCTGTAGCAAAGACTCCTACCTCTAGTCGTGGACGATGCTACAATTGTGGTTCTATGGACCACTATGCAAATAAGTGTCTAAAGCCTCTTACTTGTCGCTATTGCAAAGGTTTGGGTCATCTTTTATCTTCATGCCCCAAACTTCCAAACAAGAAAGAGGGAAAGCTAAAGGTTGTGCAAGCCTCTTCTAGCACTTCTCTTGGTCAAGGTATTTCTCATTCTATCCTTGATGACATTATTCTATTTCGTGATTATCCTATTCGAGTTCTTTTTTATACGGGTTCATCTCATTATTTTATATCAAAAGAACTTGTTGATACTTTTTATTTAAATATTATGGGCTTTATGACTTCACTGAAAATTGCGAATCCGGTTGGTGGATCCGGAACACTCAGTTTACTTTGTGAAAATGTCGAGATTATTTTATGTGATTATTCTTTTCGAGCCGATTTGCATGTTATGCGTTACTTAGGCTTCGAAATTGATTTTTGGGAAGGATCGGCTTGATCATTATTAAGCCCACATCCTATGTCCTGAGCGGACTATATATCTTCGACATTCTCAATCTGTTAAGCAGATTTCTATTATTCTTAATGATTTTGATTTCCAAATTCGGTGGCATTATTTTATTCTTTAAACCCACTTGATGAGGAAAGTGTTATTTCTCTCATTCAAGTAATTTGTGAATTTTCCGGTATTTTTGAGATTTGACTTAGGATTATCACCTAAGCAATCTATTGTGTAGTGCTAAGGTCTTTTCAGCTCGATCTTGCCACTGGTTTTCATCAGCTACGAGTTGTGGAGGATAGCATTCCACTTACCGCATTCCACACTCGTTATGATTCTTATGAGTGACTCGTGATGTCATTCGATTTGTTCAGCTTATTTCATCCATCTTATGAATCGAGTATTCTACGAATATCTCGATGAGACCATCCTTGTATTTATTGATTATGGATGAAAACAACAATTTAAAATTTGCAAATCTTTTTAATAAGATATCTATAAGTATGATTGGATTTTGTTCTTAAAACGAGCAAAGAATATTTGTAAAATTTTTAAGAGACTTGTTATGATATAGAAGATGATTTTGTGTTGTTTTGCCCATTGAGTGCTTTAAGAATTCTGGTCGATGCGCTTGATCAACGTTATCGATAGGAATCTCCTAAACGCTATGATGAGACAGTCAGACACAGTAAATTAACTTGTAAAAAGTAATTTTTTTTTTCTAAAAAGATGATTACATAAAGTTAATTATAATTTCGAATGTCTTAGCTTTTTGGGAAAGAGGATCAATTAAAAGAACTCTTTTCTGATGCTTTTATTCTTCCGATTCCCGAAGGGAACCAAGACTTCACTATTTGTACCGATGCTATTCGTATTGGTTTGGGTGCCATTTGCATAGGGAATGTGTTATCACATATGCTTCTTGACAATTAAAGCTTTTCGAGACTAGATATGCCATCCATGATCTGGTGCTCGCAGCTATTGTTTTCGCCCTTAGAATTTGGCGTCATTATCTTTTGGGAGAGAAATTTGTTCTCTACACCGATCATAAATCTTTGAAGTATTTATTTTCTCAAAAGGAACTTAATTTGCATCAACAATATTGGCTTGAGTTCCTTGCATCTTATGATCTTGATATTCTTTATACTCCCAGAAAGGGAAATCGTGTTGTCAATGCCCTTAGCCGAGAGCAACAAGCGGATGTTTCTTTGTTGATATCCGAATGGAATGATCTCGAGACTTTATCCACTTGTGAGATTTGAGATCGTGAATCCAATTTATGTTCATCTCTTATTTTATGTAGCCTTGAGGCTCATCCTTCTCTTTTGTACCATACCTCTTTTGGCTAAACTCTATGTCAAGTTAAATTGCATGGAGTTCCTACTTCTATCATTAGCAATCGTGATCCATTATTTTACTAGTGGATTTTGGTAAGGTCTTCAAAAGCTTTGGGAACAAAGCTTAATTTTAGCACCGCCTATCGTCCTCAATCCGATGGACAAATGTAGCATGTGAATTAAACTCATGAAGATCTTCTTTGTGCATGTGTTCTTGATTTTGGTGGAAGTTGGGAAGATCATATTTCTCTTGTTGAGTTTTCTTCCTATAATAGCTTCCAATCTAGTATTGGTATGGCACCTTTCGAGGCACTCTACGAAAGGCCGTGCCGATCTCCTTCGTGTTGTCTTGAAGCCGGTGAGAAGCTGGTTTTAGGTCCAGATTTTATTCGTGTTTCACCTATGAAAGGTGTTGTGCGTTTCAGTTGATTGAGAAAATTAGAACCTCGTTATATTGGTCCATTTCGCATCACCGAACGTATTGGTTCCGTGGCTTGTCGCCTTTTGTTACCGGCTCAATTTTCTGCTATTCCTGACGTTTTCCACGTCTCTCAACTACGGAAATGCCTTAGCGGTTCCGATTCTATTCTTGAGCCCGGTGTAATTGAAGAAATTGAAGTTTCACCAAATCTGACTTATGAGCAACATTCTATTCGTATCATTACTTTGAAGGTTAACCGCCTTCGAAGTAAAGATGTTTTTCTTGTGAAAGTTCAATGGTCCTCAAATCCTAAGGATTTCTTTTGGGAATCTTGAGAATTCATCGAGCAAACACATCCGGACATACTCTTTCGTGCTCTTTATGGTGAACTTCTTATTTCAAATTTTCTTCTGTGTTGATATGCTTTTATGGTTGTTACTCTTTATTTTCCTCTTAATTATTGCGAGGACGCAATTTCTTTAAGGAGGGGAGTCTGTAACAACCCCCATATTTTACGATTGTATATTTAAATGTTTTATTTAAATATAGCATCGTTAATCGGATTAAAGTCCAAAAAGCTACTTTTTGTAAACAGTCGAATTGGGACTCGAGACCACTTCCATTGAGTCCAAAATGGCGTTTACAACATTTTTGAGTATAAACATCGATATGTTTGGAGTTGAGTAGAATTTGCTATTTTTCTACTTGGGCTTTGGGTTTGGGTTTGGGTTTGGGTTTCAGCCCACTAACCCAACTCATCTTATATCCTAACTCCACCCCCTCTCCTCTTCATTCATTCTATTATTTTCCTAACACTTCAAGCTTTAGTAAAAATGGGGGAAGAGATTGGAAACTAAAATCCTAAGCCCTAGTTTCCTTTGCAAATTCAAGTTCTAGCTCCAAAATCAAAGAGAAGCTTAGGTAAGCATCCTCTTCTTCTTCTCCATCTCAATCTCTCTCCAAATTCAGAAATTTCCTATGACCTAACTTAGGAAATATTCGTTGTAATCTTAGATTGGAGCTTCTAGAGTTGAAGTTGAAGTGCGGTTGAACTTTCTTTTGATTTCAAAGCTTCTCATTTGTTGTTTTGGGTTGAAAAGGTGAGTTCTTTAACTCACATCTACGTCTACAGCTATCATTGTTGTTAGGTATGAATTCCTAACACTTGTGCATATTCATTTGCTTTTGATTTGAATTGATTTGGTGAATTTTCCAATTTTTGGTGGTTTGGTCTAATTTTTATGAAAATCCTATTATGGATATTTGGACATTGATATTCGAGGTGTATCGAAGAGCCATTAAGGCTGGGTTGTCGCGTGGCGTAAATCCTTAGTCATTGTTGCTCGTCCGATCGCTTCCAATACGTTTTGGGCACTTTGGCCTAGGCAAATTTGTTCCCAGACCAGGTGACCAGACGTTTGGTGATCAAGTCCAGACGTCTGGTTTGGACCTGGAGCAAAAATATATGCACGCAGAATTAAGAAAAAAGACAGAACCTAATTTCAGACGTCTGAATTATAATTTCAAACGTCTGAAAAGGTTTCAGACGTCTGGTTTGACCCCCCAGACGTTTGGAAGGGTTTTTCTGGAATTTCCAGAACCTAAATTCAGACGTCTGGATGGACCCCCTAAATGTCTAGAACCGTGTATTTTTGCTTGTTTAGGCTATTCCTGATTGAATTTCCATTGTTTATCGATTTTCGTTGCTCCGATTAGTTGTTATCACTTTTATCGACTTTGATGACTTCTTTTTCGAGATTTTGGGGAATATCCATTTTGATGGATTTGGTATCGATTTCTTTGGATTTAATTCACGTCTTCGTATGTGAATCTTTGGTGATTGATAGTTTCTACAATCATTTTTGTGATTTGTCACTTCTAAATACAATGGTTTCTATACTAGTAGTAAATACTCAAACTCTTTCATCAAAACGATTTCGACACTATTTTAAATATAAAGCTCTCTTTTAAAACCATTTTCCAATCTATTAGTATATACAAACCTTTACCTCCTTTGAATGAGAAATCTAATTAAACGGCTTAGCAAAACAAGTGGTATGAAACGCTTGCGTTTACTTTGTCGGTTAATTCTTAGACTTGTTCGATTGAAATCTTGTGACAACTTTCGAGTGGAAATCTATAATTTGTTCGTAAATATTTAAGTTAAGCTAGTGGTTATGGGACATGAAGCTAAACTCATTTATTTACTAGCTTAGTGTAATCAAAACTTCTGGATGATGGTCATTTTATGATTTAGACTAGTGATGTGTGATGTCTCTTTGTTCGCGTGGGGGACTATACCCCATTCTGTTGAGCTTCGTCTCATTTTTATGGGCTAGCGACCCATGGTCTTTAGTCCATTCGTGGAGCATTTGGCTCAATAAGTCGGTGCATGGGGTGTATCTTTTTAGGTGCATCGATGTTCGACTAGGCATGGGGTGTATCTTTTTAGGTGCATCGATGTCCGACTATACATGGGCGTATCTTTTTAGGTGCGTCGATGTTAGTTTATACATGGGGTGTATCTTTTTAGGTGCATCGATGTTCGACTAGGCATGGGGTGTATCTTTTTAGGTGCATCGATGTCCGACTATACATGGGGCGTATCTTTTTAGGTGTGTCGATGTTAGTTTATACATAGGGCTTATCTTTTCAGGTGCGTCGATGTTCGACTATGCATGGGGCGTATCTTTTTAGGTGCGTCGATGTTCAGTTTATGGTTAGCAACCATGGGTTAGCGACCCGTTTGTGATACATGTGTTGGTGAGTTTTCATGCTCCCGTTTGTGATAGGCCTTCCCCCTTTGTGATTTCTGGATTTCTGGTTGTGATTTCTAGAATTTGTGTTTCACCAATTTTCGTGGTTTGAATTGATAAGCTCTATCACTATTTGTGTTTTGGTGAATAATTTAAAGAATGTGATTCTTTTTGGTGTTTTGAGATTCATGAGATATTGTATGATTTTTGTTGATATTTGATGTATACTTGACACAGTATGGCATTTTTGTTATCATACGTTTTTTGTCATATCTCTTATCCTATCTTATTTTATCTGATATTTATAGCTAGACTGATCCGTTTATTATTTTCTTCTTAAAATAATACTCGGGTCAGACCGAGTTGTTTCAGGTGCTCCTGCTTGACTTCTTATCAGGGTCCGTCACCTGACTTTTGGCTAACTACTTTAGATTAGTAGTTTTTGTTATTATACATTTGAGATGTTGACTCCTTGATGTATAATTATTCTTTTGTCTAGCACTTGTATCTATTCTTTTGTGATGAAGTGGATCTTCTATGACCACTATTTTGATGTACACTTTTATGTGATATATTCATATCTGATTCCGCCTTTGTGATATGAATGTCTGTGACTAATTTGTGTTATGTTTATTTCTATATTTGTTTCCAAAGGCCACTTAGCCACTGTGCAATAGCTTTGAGTTTGCATTAGATATGTCGGATTTCCTCTTGAAACGAAATGTAAGTTATATTATCTGACATATCGGTACTCGCACAAAACAATTACACAGATGGTCGCTCCTCAACAGCCTTATTCTTCGTGCTAGTTGACGACATTACCCCGTAGTGTCCTTGGCTAGTGTGAGTATAGAGGTGGGGCATCACATTTTAACTAAATTAAAATTTTAAATACATAAATACTATCATTCTTCCAAAAAGTTGCTCCAATCGTCTTTCTTTGGTTGCAGGATCAATTTTATTTCAATGGTAACTCCAGTACAGAAGTTTTGATCGATCTTTTGAACTTTTTAATTCTTACTAGAATTTGATTCAATTCACTGGTAGTTCTTAACTTTGAAATCATCTTAAATTATTTATGATTTTATTGATGTATTGCATTGTATTTCTAGATTCCATTCAATGTCACTGACATAATAAGCCCCTAATAAATTTTGGCTGATTAGATCGATCAAGCTCGATTTAAAGGTTTGAATTGTATTTTGTTATTTGTCCTTTCATTTAATTTGATGTTGAATTTATTATTTTTATCCAAAATTGCTGATCTTTTCTTTTAGTTTTATGCCTATGGTTATGTCTTCTTATGATTTTTCTTTCGATTTGTAAGATTATGAGTTTAATTATTTATTTGTAGTAGGTCAGTAGATTTATAAATGCTATTTTGAGAATAAAATTATATTTTTATTGCATATAGCTCTTTAACTTTGAAATCATCTTAAATTATTTATGATTTTATTGATGTATTGCATTGTATTTCTAGATTCCATTCAATGTCACTGACATAATAAGCCCCTAATAAATTTTGGCTGATTAGATCGATCAAGCTCGATTTAAAGGTTTGAATTGTATTTTGTTATTTGTCCTTTCATTTAATTTGATGTTGAATTTATTATTTTTATCCAAAATTGCTGATCTTTTCTTTTAGTTTTATGCCTATGGTTATGTCTTCTTATGATTTTTCTTTCGATTTGTAAGATTATGAGTTTAATTATTTATTTGTAGTAGGTCAGTAGATTTATAAATGCTATTTTGAGAATAAAATTATATTTTTATTGCATATAGCTCTTTATTTTATATATGATTATCTTTGTACTATTCTTATTTCCACGTACAATAATCCTGCAATTATTTTCTCTTTATATTCTAACAAGAATTTTGTATTCCCTTAATTATCTCCCATGTTCAATAGTTTCACTCCCATGTTCAATATTCTCTATCTAAATCAAATTAAGGATTCTTTATGAAAAACTTTGATCGATTTTTATTTCTTTTATTTTTATTAGAATTCAATTTAATTTACTAACAGTTCTTCATTTTGCCTCTATCTTAAATTATTTGTGAACATATACATATTTTTAGTGATTGTGTTTTCTACCTTACTTTCAATATTACTGTTTTTATGGAAACATTGTTTAAAGACCTCCAAAAAACTTCTAGTTCGATTGATAAGTTTAATTTTTTTCATTTAACTCGATGTTGAATGTATTATTTTTATTCAAAATTGCCAATCTTTTCTTTAAGTTTTATGCCTAAAGTTATGTCTTCTTATGATTTTTCTTTCAATTTGTAAAATTATGAGTTTAATTATTTATTTGTAATATGTTACAAGATTTATTATTTTATATGTTTCTCTTTGTACTATTCTTATTTTCATGTACAATAATCCTGCATTTATTTTTCTTTTATATTCTAATAAGAATTTTTGTATTTCCTTAGTTATTTCTCATGTTCGATAATTTCACTCCCATATTTCAATATTCCCTATCTAAACCAAATTAAGGATTCTTTGCGAAAAACTTTGATTGATTTTTATTTCTTTTATTTTGATTAGAATTCAATTTAATTCACTGATAGTTCTTCACTTTGTCTTTATCTTAAATTATTTATGAATATATACCTATTTTATAGTGGTTGTGTTTTCTATCTTACTTTCAATGTTACTATTTATATGGAAACATTATTTAAAGACCTCCAAAAAAAATTCTAATTCGATTGAGATTGATTAATAAGTTTATTTTTTTTATTTGTCTTTACATTTAATTAAGTGTTCAATTTGTTGTTTTGTTTGATTCCTTTGAGATCGATTAAAAATTTTGACTTTTATTTTGTTATATTTCTTCTCATTTTGTTCGATGTTGAATTTGATGTTTTTGTTCTAATTTGCTAATTTCATATTGTTGCTTATGTTTTTTGCGCTAAATAGTGTTTTCTTATGATTTTTGTTTTAGTTCATAGATTATGAGTTTGTTTTCTTCATTTATTTTGTAAGAGGTTACTTGACTTATAAAAAAGTGGATACCATAAAAAAAGTTGTTTCCAAATTCTGTTATATGTAAAGTCGAACTATTTTTTACTCTCAAAATTTATATATAAATCGAACAGGAAAATAGGCACAATGACAAACTTAGCAAAAAAATTAGGCTGAAGGATAGCAAGTTTGTTTTTTAGGCTGAAGGATAATGCTAGTTATAACTAGCATTTTGTATAGTGTAAAACTGAATATAATGCTAGATATAACTAGCATTTTGTATAGTGTAAATTGAATATAATGCTAATTATAACTAGAATTTGTCCTTCAGCCAAAAAATGAATCTTGGTGTCCTTCAGCCTAATTGTTTTTCAAAGTTTGTCATTTTTTCTAATTCTTTATTTTGTTCGTTGAATAAGAATATGAACTTTGTTTCCTATATTTATTTTGTATTGTATAACTGGTTTATAACGACGTAGACATCAAATACTCTTCAGTTATGTATAATATATTGGATGTAAGGTTGATCTTTATTCAATTCTTAATGATCTTGCAGATGGGGTAATTATCTGTTATTTTTTACAGAGTTAGTCAGAAGTTATGCTATTTTAAATTTTGCTCTGGTTTATTATATATAATATTTGATTAGAGATGTAGATAAGAACAACGCTAATAAGTAAACAAACTTCAAATATAAAGGTTCATATCAAGTGTATTACCATGCAACTAACAAATAGAATAAATAGTTATCAATTTCATTTAATTTCAATTTAAACCAATTTGAGTACTAACTATAATTAAATTAGTTTCATTGAAATTCAATTTAGTGGGAAAATCAACTACATAAGTTCAATTAACTTTTGATTTGGTGATGCATTAAGATTGCCTTTCAATTTTACTTAGTTACATATTTTATGCACCTTTATTAAACAATGTTGTGTAATCCATGCTCATATTATTTGCACATTTTCTAATAAGCAGCTGGAATCATTAAAATTGTACAATGTGTAGTTGATGTCTTAGTTCTCATAACCCTAGAAGAAATTTGTCCGTAGGACATTTGATATGTATCAAGGGATACGAGGATAGAGAGGAAGTTAATTGATATTATGATTTTTGGTAGTTGTGCATAAAGGTCAATTTCTAAATAAAAGTGATTTTATTGGTTAGTTGTTTGATGGTATTATTCCTTTCATTTGTAACCATTATATCTCATTTTTTTAGAAAATTCATTGCAGTTGCTAATAAAAATACCCACGTTTAATGGAATAATACATTAGCTTTTGAAAGTAATTATGAAAGTTTTGGTTATTATAATTGCTTCTATCAATCAAATATAATGTGCGATATATTATATATGTACCTATCAAATATATGTTTTTTTTGTTGTGATACTAACCATCCATTCTATAATATAAATACTTTAATGTTTAACCATCCTTTTCTTCTTTTTTCTTAAGTTAGAGAGTTAAATAATATTCTTTGGCAGTTAAACCCTTTGTTTACATATTACACATCCTTATAATAATTACCACATTTATAATTACTTTGTAACCTATTCGCTCATTTTGTCTTCCAGTCTCTTTCCTAATATGTTTTTACTACATATTATCAAATGTACATTTAACTTTTTCATATTCACTCTTTTTTTTCCTAATTTTTTTGAATTAATGCATATATTATTACTCTAAGTATTTCTTTTACACACTTTCAAATCTTTTCTCCATTATTGTAATTTCATATCTTCCCTGTTTATCTTCATTCTCCGTTATTGTAATATCCTTCTTTATGTTAATCCAAACTTTAATTTATACCTTATTTAACTAATTTTATTATCTTCTAATTTATTTATCCTGTATATAATCAAGTTGAAAGGATTATTTCTATTTATGTGGTTGATTGCTTAACATCTATTTATACACCCTAATAATTTTTTCATAGATTCGACTAATATAACAAAATTGTTACTTATGAGTATATTTCTACATTATGATAACATTTTACTTTTATGTTTCATAATTTGAATCTTATGTTATTTGCTTCTAATTTTTTTATCATAACTTTGTATTAATTGCTCATAATGGTTCGATGTTTTTTCGCTTTCTTCTAGGGTATTTAATTTCAAGGTTATCCATGGTGGTTCAATGTTGCACAAAAGGTATGAGCATGGCTAAGTGGCCGATACAACTTATTCTAATTATATTAAAGCGTTTTAATTGTTGTTTAAAAACCTTTTTTTCTTTCTCTCTCTATTTTAGGGCGTTGGATTTCTAAATTATCCATAGTGGTTGAATGTATCGCTAAAGGTTAAAAATTGCATACATGGTTAGTAGTAGATATGGATTCATATTCCACTTTTTATCTACAGGTTAAGTGAATTGTACTTTGACTAAATAAGATTAATAAAATTAATAATTACTTATGTTGGTAGAAGGAGCAACAATTATTATTTATAATGAATTGTTAAATGGTGAATCATTTTGACTAATAGGAATGGAAAGAGTCAAATTTTGAATTAAAGAGGTTTTGTTGACGCACATTCTCTCCTTTTAAAGTCTTATTAAAATTACTAAATTGTCATTTATATAATCTTTCTCTTTCTTCTTATTAATTATTGCGCCATAAAATTTGCATTTTCATCTTCAAACCTTAAACTCTGAATATTTAATTTTATGACCATGGAGGAAATCTTATATTGATAATAATCTTAATTTTCTCAATTTTTATCAAAATCTAAAATAGACAAAATAACATGGGTATTAATTTCTTTCCTTCTATTCAAGATTCTAATTATATTTTAGAGGAACTTTAGTATCTTTCACTTTGATTGATTATCAAATTAAGATATGAAAATTATATTCCTTGTTAAATTAATGTATGAGATTTTGAAACGGTCAAGGGGTATTATTGATATAAATAGTTATAACTTTATACTAAAAATGACTATAGGTATTGAAATTCTCCATTTGATAATTCCTTTTTTATATCATTTTTTTATTTTTATAGGATATTACATCAAAAGAAATTGATTTGGTATAATAAATAAAGTGGATTTTTACTTAAAAGGCTTTTTGTGTAGGGTAATAAGTTTTAAGGACGACACTTTTAAAAAATTAGTTTTAAGGACAATTTACAGAAAAAAGATAAATGAAGTTACATTTTTAGTTATACAAAATAATGATAAATGAATTAATCATTTTTCTGTATAACTTAAAAAAATAAATGAATTTATCATTTTCCTGTAAATTGTTCTTAAAACTAATTATTCATAAGTGTTGTCCAAACTTATTACCCTAGAATGAGAAGCCCTCTAACCTAATTTCCACATAATTAAATTCAGTAGATGAATCAAAATAATAGTTATCCATTTTTTCTTTAAAAAAGGGAAAGGATCTGGATTTTATTCTTATTCTTTTTAATATTACTTTTTTTAGAAGATGACTAGATAAGAACTATCTAAGGAAATATGATTATTATTTGAGAAAATTAGACATAATCATCAACACTTAAGCTAAAATTGATTTAGTGTGAGTTGTCTACTTTAAATTCAATCAAACTAAATTTCGAACAAAAATGCAATTGATAAATTCATTAATAAATGCAATTAATATGGTAACTAATGAGGCAATTAATGTCAAAATGGGTTACTTCTCCATTTATTTTGATTTAAATTATCTTTTACAAAGGATTTTGAATAAACAAAATAAAATAAATAAAAGACATAAACTTTGTATATGGAAAAAATGAATAATGTTTGAGAAAATATATATTCAAGTTGGTTCGATGACCTTTATTTCCATAATTCTATAAAAGACTAATTTATTCATTCTTAGATTACCTTTTACATAGCGTGTTGTATGTGTGTATATATAGCTTAAAATTTTATTTGATTTTGTTTTTATGCTTTAGGACCTATACACGTGTGTTCACAATGACTTTTTAACTCAGATCTATTACATAACTGTATAATAATTAAAATATTTAGTTTTCTTCTAATTCTCTGATAATATTTTCATTTACACAATCCATATTTCCAAAAAAATTACATGTTTTCTTGGTCCAATCATAAATTTTTTTAAACAAATTCTCCATATTCTAAATTCTTATCCAATCACTTCAAAATCATTATAGATATTTTAACTTAAGCGTTTCCAAATTTAAAACTTTAGAAACTCGAATAATGCTGACATTTCAACTACTAAACTGTCGTTTATTTATCCAAACAAACTTGTTACGCATAACTAAGAAACTCGAAATTTATCGAAATAATTATTACCTTGGCAAAAATTAACAATTTATAAATTCAAACTGAATAATAACATGATAAAATTCATGTAACGAATAAAAACTTTATAAAAATAATTAGAAATTCAAATAATACCTTACTTCCGTAATGGAATTTATTTCACGTATACACTCTTAACAAAAGTTAAACCTTTCGTCAATTACTTACATACTTTTTTGTTGTAGACTTTCCTATAAGATTGTGATGAATTTTATAAATTTTGAATATTGAATAACTTTGTACCACTTTCACTTGATCCAGTAATCGTTTTTTCTATTTCTTTTGGTGTTTACTTGATACTGATAAAGACAAGAAAGTAATAAAGGAGAAATGTGAGAATGATCCAATTTAAGGATTTGGAAAGTTCCAATTGTTATGTAACGACCTGCCTTTTTGGACGTTTTAAGCAGACACACATGTTAGACTCAAACCATTCAAAAGGGCAGATTGTTATGGGGTAAATAAGGAAAAGAGAAAGAAATAAAACAAATACATAATCTCGCAGCGGAATGATAAAATATAATAATCAAATAACAGTTCATGAAGCTGTTTTATAAATACATTTGATTATTTTTTACAACACAAACATCAAAATTACATAAACAAGAATAAATAAGTAAAAGCAGCGGAAAAACATGATGCAGCGGAATAAATAAATAATAATAATAATAATACAAATCTTCGTCTTCGTCTTCCAGAAATAAGGTCTTCAACCCTGAAATGCTCAGGCTGACCCGAGCGAATTGAAAAGACAAAACACTCGAGTCAGAACTAAAAGATCTTATGTAAGTTATATCAATGGTAGATATGAGTGTGACGGCGTCAAAGATGTTTACGGGGTTTGACATCTCCTATCTGGTGTCTAACGTGAGTGTAGTAACTTAAAAGAGGTTCGGGATTCACATCTCCTAAGGATCCGTTAAGCAATCTACTATGTAGTAAAATACGCTATTATAATAGTGTCTATAGTAAAGTAAAGTATTAAAATAGCGTTAAGGCGTTACCCATATTCCCCTTAACACATTTTTATATAATGTCGTAGTCTATACAGATACTGTAAACTCCACCCGCATGTGGGCTATCAGGGAGCACTCCATAGGTACGACACAAAACAAACTCGTAGAAGGCGCTCTAGGGCATGTGAACATGACACTCGAGGCAATGCCAAGGTAGATATACCAATTGCGGATCGGGACTGGTGGTAACGCATAGCAGCTACTACCGCCCACCTCGGACACACTCCCAAATCAAAATCAAAGGGAGGCCACCAAATCAATCACAAAGTCAGAATAGTATCGAAGGAATGTGCCCGATAGGAGGAATGACCTCACTTGGCCCGGCGTGGCTCCTGTTTTAGTCACATCTAAGCTGACTCAGGAGTCATGGTCATGTAAATACCTCATACAGAATCATACACCAAACCATCTTACTTCATTTCTGGAATCTTCACCAGGTACACAGTTGTTAAAGTAGTTTTCGGTATTGGCAGAGAGTATGACAATATCCGATCCCGGTCTCTTTAAACACCAAACGCTTATTTCACACCAGATGGTTCTTTTACATTTCAAAAGTCAATTCACAATTTATATCAAAATACCATATTCTCAAAACCATATCACTTTCGAAATCACATTCACTTTGAAATCATATTCACCCTTTTAAATCATGTCGTCATAATTTTCTTTCAAAAATCATATTTCCAATTAGGTTAAATCCTCACTTCAAAATCATCATATTCAATTAATTATAACATTCAAATCCCAACTTAGGTTACAACATCATTTAACGGTATTTGCTTTTAAACCGATGAATTTGAATATAAACACTTTCATTTACTTAGTCTGAAAATCTAGAAAATAGTTCAACAGTTATAAATGGTTAAAATAGCTATAAATAGTTAAATACTCTAAAATGGTTTAATTATAGATTAGAGATACTGTTAAATTTATTTAAGATGGCTAAACAGATTTTTAAAATAGATTAAATATAATTAAAATAGATTAAATAACTTTAAAATAGGTTAATTAGATTCAAAATAAGTTAAAATGAGTTAATTAGTTTAAAATAAATTAAATGGTTTAAAATAGGTAAGATTGATTTAATATAGTTAATATAGGTTAAAATAGTTTAATAATTCGAAAATCTTAAAATTTAGAATCTTTACAATAATATATTTTTAAACAGTTTATATTAAAAAATATGAATTTGAATTTAATATCAATTTAAACTATTTATTTTATATCAACACATCTGAATCATTTCAAATTTCCAAATCAACAAAACCCAATTTCGAATCTTTCAATTCAACTTTTAGATGAACTATTAAATTCTATATCGATTTCAATCCATGTTTGAAATATCAATTTAAATTATTCCCATTTCAATACATTTCAAAGTTATATTTCGAATAATTCAAATAACTCAATTCTGATCAATTTCACTTATATTTCATATTCTACTTTAAAATTTCAATTTAATTTCTTAAAGCAATTCCTTTAAACCAATTCACATTTCAATCAAAACTTGGTTTTTCAATAATAAATCAATTCATATGAATCAAATTTTGTTTCAAAAATATCATTTAATAAAATTCGAAAATTAAGTATTTAAAATCATTTAATTTAACCAATCTGGTGTCCGTATATAATTCTCTACCCTAGGGTCAAGTAATACGGATATTTATCATTTCAATCCGCAATTATTTCATATTAATCGATATATATCATTTCAATCCGCAATCCCGAAAATATTAAAATCCATAAAATCGCTCGAGTCTATCATTTCAATCTATAACGATTTTTCTCTAATCTATAGATCATTCGGGTATGTATCATTTCAACCCATAGGGATGCAGAGTAATAGCAATATATAAATTAACATAACATCCAAACATCCAAAAATAAAATTTTACACCCATCACAATCATCATCCAATTCAACCAATATATCAACAATTAACAAAATATCAATAATGAGTATTTAACTGGCAATTTTTAATTCCATAATAAATTAAATGACGATTTAATTCAAAATAATTCAAATTAAAAGGAATAGCAATTTAAATATTCCAAACAGCCACAAATAAATTTCTAATCACATCATAAATTAATTTAACAAACATAAGAAATTTTAGAAGTTGTGAGTGGGTCAAAACACTTATCTTTGAATTTCAAATCGATTTGAAATTCAAATAAAGGCCCAAATTTCAACAGTCTCAGAATTCATCCAAACAAGCATCAAAATGTCCGGAATTTCGATATGATTCTAGTGGAACAAACCGAGCGTGAATCCGAATTCGCACGTAAAAGTTATTCGGATTAGAACATTCAAAAATTAAAATTTAAATAAACAAAAACCCTTACCTTGTCCACGTCAGCTATCACTCAAAACCCTATCCACCGTTCGCGAATCACGACCTTGAACCCCATACTCCAGCCGCCACGCTCGCGCCTGCTTGGCCAACGCCACCGCTCTGCCTGCGAACCCCCCAGAACACCGTGCCAACTCCCTGTTCCTCACCTACGGCCTCGCGACTCTTCCCCATGTTCGCTCACAACGAAACACGTCCCAGCCGTCGCCATAGGCATTTAACCCTAATTCAATTATCAATGGCAATCCAACTATTGATTCGATGAACAAACTACGCTAATGAACTCCCACGGTCCTCTCCACAAAACTGTACCCTCAATTTGACGATCCGACCAAGTTGATCATGACACGATGAACGGCCGAGGCTTAATCATCCAATTCCGGCCACCCAGAAACCCAGAATAAAAAATGAATTGCAGATTTGACCTGCGCTCGTCGAGAGATTCAAATCAATATATAATTCGATATATTTTGAGGAGTTAAAATTTTTGGAATTGAATCTGAAATTGAATTGAGAGTTTTTGGTTTTGGTTTGTCTGCCAATGGAATAAGGAGTTGAGAAGGAAATGTACATACAGACAAATGAAAAATAAGAAGTAGCTAGGGTTTATAACAAGCTATTTAAAGGAATAGCTGAAAATAGAATGAATGGACCAAATTGATTTACAAGTTGAACGGTAAACGATCTGAAAAGCCCATTTTGTCTCTGGAACGAAAATGGGTCATCCCATATATCAAAATAGATGTTTTCTATATTTGTAAACTCAATGGAACAGGTTTCAGGTCCTAATTCCATCGTACGAAGAAGTTATGTTAAAATCAGCTTATTTTAAATTGATTTCAATTAAACAAATTTCTACGCGTTTCAAGCCCGTACGATCAAACGACAAGTCCAATCGCTACGAAACCTGAAATCCTACCATAATTCACTGTTACGGATCCGATGAAACTAGTTTCATCGAAATCCGAGTAGTTGCCAAAATGGCTATTTTCACATTAATTAAATAAATTAATATTAAATTAATTAATTCACTTTTTAATTCAATGTTTATTAACTAACAAATTTCATCATTTTTGATTACTAGGACATTTATAATAACTTAAAACAAATTTACCTATCCAATTCAGTGTTTAGTGTTTCACAAATTACAGCGTTCAATTTCAACTATAATTAAATCCAATTAATTTAAAATTAATTCCAATAAATTGTTTTAATTTGGTTTCAGACTTTATATTCAATCAATTATTACTCAAATACCATAGCTAATATTTGTTTGTCTTTCATTACATTAATATCTTTCAATTTCCATCTTTATTTGTATTAACTACTATATTTCCATTTATATTGAATGTTTGTCAAATTTATACATTAATTAAAATTTAAGATCCCAATTGATTTATTTATCTTGATTCAAATCTTTTATTAAATCAATTATTTCCTTATGAATATAATTAACTTTTCTCTTCATTTTATTACATTCACAAATTCCAGTTATTGTCTTAATTCTCATTAGTGTAACATTTAATTTCATTTAACTTTAATTGATTTCCAATTCAATTTAATAGACTAAATAAATAGGTAACATATAATAGTTTGTCACCATTAACTTTTAGTCACATTAATAAGTTTATTATTTACAACCAAATATTATAATTACTTACATAATGCTGATTTTATTCAATTACCATAAAATTCATACTATTTCATAAATTAGTTCAATATTTACATTTGTTTTCGTATATTCAATTTATAACCAAGTTTAACATTTACATTATTTCCATTTATTGGAATTTCATTAAATTTGTTAATAATTAACTTTAATTAACATTGTTACATTTCATTTTAGTATTTTTTCATTATTAAATTTCAAACTTTTTTTTTCAACATTGAATTTCGAAATCTTATTAAATTAACCATTTTTAATTATCGAAAATTACGGGTCGTTACACTCTCCCCACTCAAAACTTTTCGTCCTCGAAAAGGAAAAAAGAGGGAAAAGAAGCAATTAATCAATATATATTATTCAAAATATTAAATTTATAAACAATTAATTTACAAAATTAGATAATTTAAATAAAATATATTAATTTATAACAATTAAATCCTTTTATACCCAAATTAATAAAGTTTGGAGATATTTCACAAAATTTCTAAGTCCAAAATTTACGGAAAATTTCCGCAGAGTCTCCTTTGTACGGAGAGGTCTGGGAGAAATAATAATATCAATAATAACAATATATATCATATTCGCCAAAATAATATATCCCAACAGCGGGAAAACAATATAATATCGCTATAAAACCGTAATCTGAAACGTACCTATTTGTTGGTTAAATAATGTTTATTTTATGAAACCAAAAGCAGTAGCCATTGCTTCCATAAACCTGTATTTCACTTATATACTCCAAAGATGTTAATAATTAAAAAATGAGAAATAATTTGAGTTGTTTCAACTAATGACGAAACAAATCAATGCATCATAACAACAATCACTTGCAAACAAGCATACAATCATCACAAGGAATCAAAGTAATCAATTATTCATCCATATCGAGAAAAACTAATGTTTTGTTTGGGTTTAGACACTTTTAATCGCACAGAATGACAAATAAACTACTAAGTATACCATCTACTCAACAGTCTTAGATAAAACTCAATAGATTATTCAAACATCCTAAACAATTTAAAGTATCACCTCCCAAACATCAATAAGTCAAAACAATCAATGATATCCAAGTATTATTTAAGTTATTCTTATAAATTTTCTTTCACAACATTTATTTCTTACAAAAATTCAACTTCCATTCATTCATTTTTTTTCTTCATTTATTCACATAATGACAATTTCTTTTCACTGTTTTACATTCATTTCTTACCTAAGTCATTTCCATTCAATTGTTTATAATAAACAATGAATTCATTATTCAAGTATTACATACATTTTATTATGGTTTAGTTTACATTTATAAACTTATATACTTGATTTCCGTTAGATATCAATATTCATTGGGGCATAAGTTCATACTTAAGTTCTTACCTTTTTTATTTACATTCATTTCTTTACATAGTGTTATTGACTATTGAATCCGTTTTCTAAATCATTTCAACTTTCCTGAAGTTATAGCCATTTATTTTAATATAGTATTCATTTTATCATTTTCTTTAATTATCAATAGCTTCAAACATTAACTTAAGTTCATAATCCTTTACTTACAGTACTCATTTTATGTTTCATTTTATTAGTAGCATTTCAAATATAACTTAAGTTTATAACAACTATAATATCAAAGTTCTTTTTATAAAAGTAATTCCATTGAACCTTTCATTACTTAAGTTTTACTTGTATAATATTCTATCACATGATCTTATCAAACATTTCAACTTATGATATTTTTGGTAAGTTATATACTCCCTCCGGTTCACAATATAAGAAGTTCTAGAGGTTTGCACAGGAATTAAGGAAAACATCCAATGACACTTTAGTCCATTACGAAATTAAGTCTCTCATGCACAGGAATTACTTTTCATGCATGGCCAATTATTACTCCTATTTTCTGCAAACCACTTCATACTTTTTCATGCAGCAACCCAAAATTCAAACAACTCCAGCAAAACTCATGAAAAAATCATCAATTTTTTTGTGCTTGAAATTTCAAATTTTAGAATGGAGCCAAAGCTAAAATTATGTAGCTTCATTTGCCTTTATAAGAAGACAAAATCAAACACTAGAAATCCTACAGTAAAACATATTCATAGCTTCAAGTAGTATGCATCAACATATTGATCTTAATATTCCACCTGCGGTGGATGAGGGAGAATTTCCATTGGAACAACATCATGCTCCTTTAAGCGCTGAAGGTAACATAAATAGTGAATCTGAATTTTTCTCTAGTAGATACAACTCAAACATTTCTGAAGAAGAAACCAATTTGGATATGGAGGATCATGTTCCAGTGATAATCAGATCATCTTGTACCGAAAAATTAGTAATCGATTTAAGTATGGATCCTAATCAAGAGTTTGAGACTCCATTACTTGAGCTAGATGTTGATCAATTGTTTGAAGAAGATGCACATATTTCAGCTCCAAATTCAGGTATCATTTCAAAATGTACCAATTCTCTCTTTTCTAGAACATCAGCTATTTCAACTTTCATATTATGCAGTTCAATCGTTTGCATTATAGCTGTAATGGACTAAAGCCATGCAGTACAGTTCTTTGTATTATGCAGTTCAGTCGTTTACAACATGTATACAATATATTAATATGTACCAATTCTCTCTTTTCTAGAACATCAGCTATTTCAACTTTCATATTCTTAACTTGTTTTTTCCTAAAGATTTTTAACTGTACCTATTGCTTTTATGTGTTATTTTAACATATGCAAAAAATATTGGCATATCTCAAGCGAGACAGAGAAAGTTTGTATTAAATGGTGAAAGATGGGCTATTTATAATGCTTTGTTGGAGAAGAGTGTAAACGGAAAACTGAAACGAAAAACAACAACAGAAGTATCTCATTTATTTTCGGTAAATATACAAACCGTACAACGGATTTGGAGGCGATCAAAATATACACCAAATGGAGAGGCGGTCGATGTGTCACATAGGTGGAGAAATAATTGTGGTCGAAAGTGGGTCTGTATTGACTTAAATCGAGTCCGTGATGTTCCTTTACATCGGCGAACAACCTTGAGAGCACTTGCTGAAGCTTTGAATGTGAGCTATACAACATTATTCAGACTCGTGAAACAAGGTCTGGTCCGACGTCACACCAATGCAATTAAACCATATCTGAAGGAAGAACACAAAAGAGCACGTTTACTTTTTTGCATATCTATGCTAGATCCAAGAAGCATGCCTCAAGAGCCAAAGTTTGTGGACATGTATAATATGGTACACATCGACGAGAAATGGTTTTATATGACCAAAAAAACCGAAAATTATTACCTACTTCCTACGGAAGATGAACCATTGCGCACATGTCAAAGCAAGAATTTTATCGGAAAGGTGATGTTTTTAGCGGCTATGGCTCGTCCAAGATTTGATGCTGAAGGAAATGAAGTATTTTCAGGGAAAATAGGAATATTTCCTTTTGTGACGGAGAAACCAACAGAGAGAAGAAGTAGAAATAGAGAGGCAGGGACTATGGAGATAAAACCGATGACTTCAGTCAAGAGAGAGACCGTACGAGCCTATTTGATTGAAAAAGTTATACCCGCAATACGAAGAAAATGGCCAAGAGAGGATTCGAATAGAACTATCTTTATTCAACAAGATAATGCAAGAACACACATCGATCCAAGCGATGAAAAATTTCAGCTCGTCGCTTCACAACATGGTTTTGACATTCGTTTGACATGTCAACCATCAAACTCACCTGACTTAAACATTCTAGACCTTGGATTTTTCAACTCCATTCAAGCATTGCAACACAAAGAGTATCCAAGAACAGTAGTAGAGCTTATCTCTGCAGTTGAGAAATCTTTTAACGAATATCCAACGAAAAAAGTGAATCATGTTTTTATAACTCTACAACTATGCATGCAAGAGATCATGAAAGTTGAAGGTTCGAACAAATACAAAATTCTGCATGTGAACAAATATGCACTTGAAAGAGAAGGCCGCCTTCCGACACAAGTTAGTTGCGACTATGATCTAGTCCAAACTGTTAGGAATGTGTTAGCATAAGAGAGAATGTATGAATTATGTCATCCTATGTTGTTTGCTGTCATTTCACTCAATTACAGTCATTTCTTCTACCATATCGTTATTTGATGTTTATACTTCCATCTTAGTTAATCTTGAAAAAAGTGTTGTCATATTTATGTAAGAAAAGTACAAGTGACAACACTCATGTAACCATAATATTTATCCAAAACTACAAGCAACAACACTCATGTCATATTGTAAAAAAGTGTTGTCATATTCATGTGAGAAAAGTACAAGTAACAACACTCATGTAACCATAATATTGATCCAAAACTACAAGAAACAATGTTCATGTCATATTGTCTTGCTCCTGTTTGCATGGCTTGCAAATAACTATAGTTGCTTCTTTGCTTTGAAGTTCGCTGTGAGGTGCTAGTGTTTATGTGTTGAAGTTTGCTATGAGTTTGCTGTGAGGTGCTAATATTCATGTCATAATGTAAAAAAAGTGCTGTTTGCTGTCTCTCAAGTGTTGTCTTGTCATTTTATGCTCTTCATTTTAGTTATACGCATGGAAGTGGTGTAGCCAGTTGTTGTTCTTTGCATGGAATGAGTGTGCTTCATAATTGTTTGATGCATTAGTGCTTCTGTAATTATATGTTGTGTCTTGTAACAGCAAACTCAAGTAACATCACTCATGCAACTCAAGTAATTCATGCACTCAAAGGAGCATGATGTTGTGAGGTGGTAATACTCATGCAATTTTATATGCTATGAGGTGCTAATACTCATGCACTTATGCAACTCAAGTAACATCATTCATGCGAGAAAACTACAAGTTACAGCAAACTACAAGTAACAGTGAGTAAATTATGCTAGAAGTATTAGTAAATGGACAAGCAAATTTATAAGCAAAAGCGACATTTCATTACAATAATATTGATCCAATATCAAACTACATGGAAGGGGAACTGACTTTCAAAAAGAAACAAAAAATGTCAGAACCTACCATGTTCGTCCACATTTTCAGGAAGCATGAAAAGAAAAAAGCATAACAATGAAAATTAAGCATATCACTTCATCATTAGCTAGACAATTTTAGAAAAATTCTGGATACATCACTTTCAACATGGTATGGATTAGATTATGCATATTCGGATCAGGATGGAGCTGCCCTTCATCAAAAGGTATCTTGTTCAAATCAAGCAAATGATGGGCTTCTAAATTAATGTTCTGTGACTCTTTCTTCTTCACATCATCAACACCTACATTAGCAATAGACTTTTGTGTAGGATGGAGCTGCCCTTCATCAAAAGGCTTCTTGTTCAAATCCAGCAAATGTTCGGATCCTAAACTGATATTCGCTGAATCTTTCTTCTTCGCATCTTCAAGACTTGCATCGGCGATAAACTTTGGTGGAGAGGGAATATGTTTCTTGTCCATGGTAGCTAGTCTTGAAGTGAATTGTACACTGTCTATAAATACACAGAGTTGGTGATAGTAAAAAAGAGAGGGAAAAAAGAGAGGGAAAAAAGATTTAATCATCATTAATGAAGGAGTGGTTGGAAAGCCAAATACTCATGCCTAGAGAATCTCATGAAGCAGCCCTTGAGGTTCTTCCATTTATTATGGGTCAGGGATAAAGTTGGAATGACAAGCTTAAACATCCTATATTTTGAAACAAAGCAAACTTCTTAAAACATCTTATATTAGGAACCGGAGGGAGTATATAAGTGTCTTTTAGAATGCAGTTGAATATTACACAAGTTTATCTTATTTCATTTTAGTAAATAAATGTTCAATGGTTACCATTTCTCATTTTCATATCCCTTTTATTTACAGTTTACAATTTTCAGATTTCTTGTATACTTCATTTATACTTAGCATTTAATCTTCTTATCTTCATTTTAGAAGTTCCAATTATTAAATAGTCAAATTTCATTTTATTACAAAAATTGAAATCTCTAATTTATAGGAATTTACGAACTAAATGCCAGGTTCCATTTCAAATCATTTAAAATAATATATATAACCATATCTTTATATATATATACCATATACATATATATATATATCAAATCATATTTGGAATTTAAAAATCGAGATTAATTTATCAAAACAATTGTGCAATAAAAATTACTGCATGGTCTTCCCACTTTGAAACTCGAAAATGAACGTCGATGATGCGTGCACTCATCACCGAAATTATTTTTCAGCGACAGAGAGGGGAGCACTGAATTTATTTCCTTTAAAACATTCTTTTAAAACACTCTTTCAAATCACATTGAAATATTTATATCGGAAAATACTTCCAAATAATATTAATATTATATTCCAAATTCATTCGAAAGAAATTATCAAAAATCCCAGATCTTAAGTTCTAAATTTTCCAATTTATATTTATTTTATTTACAAATCTTATTTCAACCAATATTTATAAATTTCACTACCTATCAACAAATATATTACAACCAAATATATCATTTATAAAATTTATTATTTTATATACAAAAATATATAATAGGCAAAATTATCTCATTTACCTATATTTCAAAACAAATATTGTGTCGGTCTGCCCTATTTAGTGCTTAGAAATCCCTATCGATGTCATAGCGTCCTATGCACCGACCAGAATTTATAAATACAAAACGGAACAAATTAACACAGTAAAAAACCTTTTATAACACTAACAGATACTCTCTCTCATATATATACACTCAGCGACTCATTCTAGGGTATTACTACCCTATTCTATATATATAAGTCGGACCCCACAAAGCTAAGGTTATCGCTAAACCAAAGCTCTGATACCAACTGTAACGACCTGCCTTTTTGGACGTTTTAAGCAGACACACATGTCAGACTCAAACCATTCAAAAAGGCAGATTGTTATGGGGTAAATAAGGAAAAGAGAAAGAAATAAAACAAATACATAATCTCACAGCGGAATGACAAAATATAATAATCAAATAATAGTTCATGAAGCTGTTTTATAAATACATTTGATTATTCTTTACAACACAAACATCAGAATTACATAAACGGGAATAAATAAGTAAATGCAGCGGAACAACACGATACAGCGGAATAAACAAATAAATAATAATACAAATCTTCGTCTTCGTCCTCCAGAAATAAGGTCTTCAACCTTGAAATGCTCAGGCTGACCCGAGCGAATTGAAAAGACAAAACACTCGAGTCAGAACTAAAAGATCTTATGTAAGTTAAATCAACGGTAAATATGAGTGTTACGGCGTCAGAGATGTTTACGGGGTTTGACATCTCCTATCCGGTGTCTAACGTGAGTGCAGTAACTTAAAAGATGTTCGAGATTCACATCTCCTAAGGATCCGTTAAACTATCTACTATGTAGTAAAAAACGCTATTATAATAGTGTCTACAGTAAAGTAAAGTTTTAAAATAGCGTTAAGGCATTACACATATCCCCCTTAATACATTTTTATATAATGCCGTAGTCTATACAGATACTGTAAACTCCACCCGCAGGTGGGCTATCAGGGAGCACTCCATAGGTACGACACAAAACAAACTCGTAGAAGGCGCTCTAGGGCATGTGAACATGGCACTCGAGGTAATGCCAGGGTAGATATACCAATTGCGGATACAGACTGGTGGTAATGCATAACAGCTACTACCGCCCACCTCGGACACACTCCCAAATCAAAATCATAGGATGGCCACCAAATCAATCACAAAGTCATAATAGTATCGAATGAACGTGCCTGATAGGAGGAATGACCTCACTTGGCCCGACGTGGCTCCTGTTTTAGTCACATCTAAGCTGACTCACGGGAGTTAGGGTCACGTAAATACCTCATATAGAATCGTACACCAAACCATCATACTTCATTTCTGGAATCTCCACCATGTACGTAGTTGTTAAAGTGGTTTTCGGTATTGGCAGAGAGTATGACAATATCTGATCCCGGTCTCTTTAACAACCAAACGCTTATTTCACACCGGATGGTTCTTTTACATTTCAAAAGTCAAATCACAATTTATATCAAAATATCATATTCTCAAAACCATATCACTTTCGAAATCACATTCACTTTGAAATCATATTCACCCTTTTAAATCATGTCGTCATAATTTTCTTTCAAAAATCATATTTCCAATTAGGTTAAATCCTCACTTCAAAATCATCATATTCAATTAATTATAACATTCAAATCCCAACTTAGGTTACAACATCGTTTAACCGTATTTGCTTTTAAACCGATGAATTTGAATATAAACACTTTCCTCTACTTAGTCTGAAAATCTAGAAAATAGTTCAAATGGTTATAAATGGTTAATATAGCTATAAATAGTTAAATACTCTAAAATGGTTTAATTATAGATTAGAGATACTGTTAAATTTATTTAAGATGGCTAAACGGATTTTTAAAATAGATTAAATATAATTAAAATAGATTAAATAGCTTTAAAATAGGTTAATTAGGTTTAAAATAAGTTAAAATGGGTTAATTAGTTTAAAATAAATTAAATGGTTTAAAATAGGTAAGATTGATTTAATATAGTTAATATAGGTTAAAATAGTTTAATAATTTGAAAATCTTAAAATTTAGAATCTTTACAATAATATAGTTTTAAACCAGTTTATATTAAAAATATGAATTTGAATTTAATATCAATTTAAACTATTTATTTCATATCAACACATCTGAACCATTTCAAATTTCCAAATCAACAAAACCCAATTTCGAATCTTTCAATTCAACTTTTAGATGAACTATTAAATTCTATATTGATTTCAATCCATGTTTGAAATATCAATTTAAATTATTCCCATTTCAATACATTTCAAAGTTATATTTCAAACAATTCAAATAACTCAATTCTTATAAATTTCATTTATATTTCATATTCAACTTTAAAATTTCAATTTAATTTCTTAAAGCAATTCCTTTAAACCAATTCACATTTCAATCAAAACTTGGTTTTTCAATAATAAATCAATTCATATGAATCAAATTTTATTTCAAAAGTATTGTTTAATAAAACTCGAAAATTAAGTATTTAAAATCATTTAATTTAACCAATACAGTGTCCGTATATAATTCTCTACCCTAGGGTCAAGTGATACGAATATTTATCATTTCAATCCGCAATTATTTTATATTTACGGATATATATCATTTCAATCCGCAATCCCGAAAATATTAAAATCCATAAAATCGCTCGAGTCTATCATTTCAACCCATAATGATTTTTCCCTAATCTATAGATCATTTGGGTATGTATCATTTCAACCCATAGGGAACTTGCAGAGTAATAGCAATATATAAATTAATATAACATCCAAACATCCAAAAATAAAATTTAACACCAATCACAATCATCATCCAATTCAACCAATATATCAACAATTAACAAAATATCAATAATGAGTATTTAACTGGCAATTTTAAATTCCATAATAAATTAAATGACGATTTAATTCAAAATAATTCAAATTAACAAGAATAGCAATTTAAATATACCAAATAGCCCCAAATAAATTTCTAATCACATCATAAATTAATTTAACAAACATGAGAAATTTTAGAAGTTGTGAGTGGGTCAAAACACTCACCTTTGAATTTCAAATCGATTTGAAATTCAAATAAAGGCCCAAATTTCAACTGTCTCAGAATTCGTCCAAACCAGCGCCAAAATGTCTGGAATTTCGATACGATCCTAGCGTAGCATACCGCACGTGAATCCGAGTTCGCTCGTAAAAGTTATTCGGATTAGAACATTGAAAAATTTAGATTTAAATTTAAATAAACAAAAACCCTTACCTTGTCCACGTCAGCTATCACTCAAAACCCTATCAACCGTTCGCGAATCACGACCCCGAACCCCATACTCTAGCCACCACGCTCGCGCCAGCTTGGCCAACGCCACCGCTCCACTTGTGAACCCTTCAGAACGTCGCGCCAACTCCCTGTTCCTCACCTACGGCCTCGCGACCCTTCCCCATGTTCGCTCATAACGAAACACGACCCAGTCGCTGCCATAGGCATTAACCCTAATTCAATTATTGACGACAATCCAACCGTTGATTCGACAAACAAACTACGCTGATGAACTCCCCACGGTCTTCTCCACAAAACTGTACCCTCAATTTGACGATCCGACAAAGTTGATCGTGACACGATGACGATCGAGGCTTAATCATCCAATTCCAGCCACCTAGAAACCCAGAACGAAAAACGAACTACAGATTTGACCTGCGATCGTCGAGAGCTTCAAATCGGTATGTAATTCGATATATTTTGAGGAGTTAAAATTTTTGGAATTGAATTTGAAATTGAATTGATGGTTTTTTGGTTTTGGTTTGTTTGTCATTGGAATGAGGAGTTGAGAAGGAAATGTACGTACAGACAAATGAAAAATAAGAAGTACCTAGGGTTTATAACGAGCTATTTGTAGGAATAGCTGAAAATAGAATGAATGGACCAGATTGATTTACATGTTGAACGATAAACGATCCGAAAAGCCTGTTTTGTCTTTGGAACGAAAATGGGTCATCCCATATATCAAAATAGATGTTTTCAATATTTTTAAACTCAATGGAATAGGTTTCAGGTCCTAATTCCATCGTATGAAGAAGTTATGTTAAAATCAGCTTATTTCAAATTGATTTCAATTAAATATATTTCTATACGTTTCAAGCCCGTACGATCAAACGACAAGTCTGATCGCTACGAAACCTGAAATCCTACCATAATTCACTGTTACAGATCCGATGAAACTAGTTTCGTCGAAATCCGAGACAGTTGCCAAAATGGCTATTTTCACATTAATTAAATAATTTAATATTAAATTAATTAATTCACTTTTTAATTCAATATTTATTAACTAATAAATTTCATCATTTTTTATTACGAGGACATTTATAATAACTTAAAACAAATTTACCTATCGAATTCAGTGTTTAATGTTTCACTAATTACAGCGTTCAATTTCAACTGTAATTAAATCCAATTAATTTAAAATTAATTCCAATAAATTCTTTTAATTTGGTTTCAGACATTATATTCAATCAATTATTACTCAAATACCATAGCTAATATTTGTTTGTCTTTCATTACATTAACATCTTCTAATTTCCATCTTTATTTGTATTAACTACTATATTTCCATTTCTATTGAATGTTTGTCAAATTTGTACATTAATTAAAATTTAAGATCCCAATTGATTTATTTATCTTGATTCAAATCTTTTATTAGATCAATTATTTCCTTATGAATATAATTAACATTTCTCTTCATTTTATTACATTCACAAATTTCAGTTATTGTCTTAATTCTCATTAATGTAACATTTAATTTCATTTAACTTTAATTGATTTCCAATTCAATTTAATAGACTAAATAAATAGGTAACATATAATAGTTTGTCACCATTAACTTTTAGTCACAGATTTTATTCAATTACCATAAAATTCATACTATTTCACAAATTAGTTCAATATTTACATTTATTTTCATATATTCAATTTATAACCAAGTTTAACATTTACATTATTTCCATTTATTGGAATTTCATTAAATTTGTTAATAATTAACTTTAATTAACATTGTTACATTTCATTTTAGTATTTTTTTCATTATTAAATTACAAACTTTTTTTTTCAACATTAAATTTCAAAATCTTATTAAATTAACCATTTTTAATTATTGAAAATTACGGGTCGTTACACGTTATTTGCCATTTAATATTTTCTTTCATATTTTAATGTTTACAACTTTTTATATTGTAACATCAATCTTTGTACCGTAGTTTCATCTTGATCTCTAGCAATATTAGTTTCCTTAGTAACTGAAATTGTGGGATATGAAACAATGTTTGAAAGAGTAAACCAGATAATTATGTATTATTATTGGACATTGCTAAGGTTTTTAATTCTGTTGTAATATGTTTTATAGCTCGATTTTTAAGGGTTTTGAGGTTATTCCTTTTACGTCTAGTAATCATATGTAGACTAATTTATAAAAAAAATTCCATTATTGTACAGCAATAGCATATGCATGATGCAATTCTATTTTATGTAATTTATATGTGCACATAATTACTTGAATTGAGCTATAGTGTATGAGTTATTTTATTAATAATGATATCTCAAATCATTGTTTTGCCCTTACAGCTTAATATTTGATGTGTGCATTTGCATAATTATTTATAGATGTATTACCTAATTATTTTAGTCTTCTTTTATATGACGCATAAACATAGTTGTACAGACGTACATAATGACATACAAAATGTGTTTTTTGGATAATTAATTTTAAATACTCAAAAGATAAAGAATATTTAAATGTAAAATGTATCTTGAAAATAATAGTTTTACTTGAGTTAATCATAAAAAAAATATACTCAACTAGATCTGCAAAAAGTATAGTTGTAATCCGTATGTGTAGCACGGGTTGAAATAACAATTTGATTTGTAACATTCTATCTCTTATTTTCACTTAACATTTCTTTTGGCTAGATAAATAATTTTTTTATCACTTTGATGATATCACAAAGTTAATTTTCATAAATATCTTCATATTTGCTACAAAAACTTTAAATGCATAAAAGTGTATTGGTTCATTAATATTACACTTTCATTTTTAGGATTTCCTTATTCTCTGAAATAATATCTAAAATTCAATAAATATCTCATTATATTTAATAAAATGCAACCTAATTGTTAAATGCAAAATTTATGTATTTATGTATATAAATTTAACGAAATATTAGTTTTCAAAGTAATTAAGAACATTAATTTTTATTTATTTCCTTAATGACCATTATACCCTAAAAAATAATTATATAACTCATTTTTATCAATAAAATAACAATCTAAATTTTATTCAAAAATTAAAATACATAAATAAATCATATAACAAAAATTATATACATTAAAAATAACAAACTTATTTATCCTAAAAATTCATCATATATTATAAAATAAAATATATGTTTTGAAAATATTTATACAGTAGTTCTTACGTATGATCGTGCGGTGTAGGTAGAATTTAATGTTTTCTATGCGCTCTCCCGTGGACTTAGTGACAAGTCAAGTTAAAGTAGGAATAGGATGCTATAATTTTCTAAGCAGGCTGAGATATTTGCATGTGTAACAATCAACCAACAGCTTTCAATCAACGTAAAAAGGCCCTTCTCCCCTTTTACTTATTTATTTTTTTTAATTTTTTTTAAGATAAAATAAAAAATCTGAAAAAATGGGAACACTGTCAAATACGTTTGCATGATCGCAACAAAAAGATGAGAAGGTGGTACCTTTGCATCCCTCGCCTTAAAAAAAAAAGAAGAAGGGGTTCAATTAATGCTTTAATCAGTCTATGAAAGGCAACCTTACACTTGCACTTTGATCTTAGACACTCCTACGGGTAAAATGTAAATTTTTTCATTAATTTCAACTAAAACACAACAAAAGTATATTTCAGTGGTGATTAGTAAAAGTTGAAGTACCAGTAGAATGTACTTTCACAAAAGAAAGATTAGTAAAAGTTGAAGTACCAGTAGAATGTACTTTCACAAAAGAAAAATAAGACGAGAAGTATGTTATTAGAAGGCAACGAAAAGAAAACATGTTGCAAGTGTGAAGAGAGAAAGGTTTGTCTGATTGTTTAAATAAAACAGTTTCTTTATTATTGACTAAACCTTGCCATCAAACAGATCAGTATCTGCAGACAAACCAATCCTTTTCGATGTTAATTTACCAAATACACTATATATTGCTTGAACGAACTATCTACTTTACAAAAGGTTGAAACATTCAAATATAACGATGTTATCATAAAAGAATGAAAAGTGAATGCAAAAAGCGACAAATAGAGATTGATCCATCCACCATGTATGTCTGTAGCAAGCTTACAAAGACTTTTGGACCATTTACTTGTTTAATTTTATTTTAGTGTTGTACTTTCAACTTTCCTTTGTCTGTTAATTTCGCCTGCATTATTGAAAATCAAAGTTGAAATTCGTTCTTAGGTAGGAACATCAGAACATGACATTTTATGAATATTAAGATCAGCAACTGATGAAACTAGCTTTTACTTAAACAAGTTTAATGACCAATTAAGTTGTTTGAATTTCGTATCATACTCAAACAAATCCAGGTTGATTAATCTGAAGTTGATGAATGATTATTTAAAAATGAAATTAAAAGTTTCTTTTCGATTTAAGTTGTCCGATAACATCACCTCTTAATCCAGGGTTAAAAGTGATTATTACTTTAGTTCAGTATATTTTAATCATGTTGTCCATTAACTTTTCGACCACATGTCTTGTACGAATTCCACGTAATGTTGGTGTGATTTTATGATCATTTGATGTATATATTTTGAGTCTGCAACATAGTAAGAGAATCAGTTGATTCCATCTTTGATGGCCTTTATTTTCACCTTTCTTTGGAAACGATGATTATGATGACAGGTTTTAAGTTGTTAACGTAAAATGTTGTTATATCCAACCAGTAGATCCGTGAGAATGAAATATATGCCGTTAAAAGAATTTTTCATAAGAGTAATATCACATGTATCATTTTATTTATTCTCTAATTTGATCTTGTAAAGTTCAATTTTACAATATGATTTTTGAGATATAAAAAAAAAAAAAAAGTTAAAACACCTCAACCCACTTAATATGAATCGAGAATTACCATAAAAGATATAGTAAAAAAGTTTTCATCATGTTTATAATCAATTTGAACGTACGACAACATCTGAAATCACTCAAATTTAATAAAAGAAATTCCAATTTCAAGATGGTTTCATTGAGTCATATGCCAATTAATTTTTTATATATATCATTTGTCAGCGGGTTTGATTACACCGTACATTGTGTAAATACGTAGATTCTTTGATTGCAAGAGTTCACACTCAAGTTGTAAGACAGTGACGTATAAGTTGACTGCGACTAAAATAGACGAGTGATCACGTATCGTGGTTAAATTTTGAACGGAATCTTAAATTCTTATGTTGAATCTTCCATCATTCCATGTCACTTCTCCGCGTTATTCGTTGAACTAAAATGAAGTCTTCATTATGACATCCACGGATTAAGAATTGTTTGAAAAGCAAAGCCTACTTTCGTACATGCTAACATAGTTGACCAAACAATATAGGTAGCTTTCGTAGTCCTTTTTTGTATGATCAAACTTGCGAGGCGTGCATATGACTCGTTGATAATTGGTTCATAGGGATGTTCCGTTGGCAGTGCCGGCCCTATCAATATGGATGCCCTAGACAAGGCCGTAGAAAACATGAAGCATAAAAAAACTGGGAGAAAAAAAATTTTAATGGCAGCACTTGAACCCTGATTGAAAGGTTGAAAGTTACAAGTTAAACCAATACACCAATAGTCATTTTGATAAAAAGTTGCCCCGCTATTTTATCATATCAATATTTTTAAAAGTACATCGGGGATTTTGTTGCCTCTTTGGCCATGTTCGACGGCGTTGCCCTAGACGAAGGCCTTGCTTGCCTTGCCTCTGGGCCGGCCCTGTCCGTTGGACAAAACCATTGATAATCACCGTTGATGTCGAACATGTCAGACGTTAACAATTAGTCTATGAACCATTTTTCTCCATTCCTGTCCTTCTCAACTACGTTATCTTTTTCATCTTCACCTCATCTCCACTTCACTGAAATATGAATAAAGTATTAATGGTTAAACCGTACGATGAAAGTAATCATTTAGATTCTGATTCTGAAGATTTGACCGATATACTAGTTATTACGAGACTTACAACGCTATAAAGTACTGAATTTTTACTTCTTGATATAAAGGGATTAAGCGAGTTAACGAGATATTGTGTGGTCATACAAAATGTTGTCAACGAAATTTTCGAAATAAAGATTTTATTTCCTGACATTGTGTAAGCAGTTGGAACGCTACGGTTTGAAGTCAGCACCTTAAATGCGCATTAGGAAGATGTAGGATCTTTTTGTATACAATTGTTTTGCCTCTTCCTACACGACAGGTTGGTGATAGATTTCAATAGTCGAATAGCACGATTTTTATTTATTTTCATGAAGTTTTGAAAACTGTTGAGTTAATGTTTAAATATTATTAGGCTCGTATACCCATAATTTAATAGAGTCCCAGAACAAATTAGGGCATCATATCGATACATATTCTTTAAAAATCTATGTGATATTGATGGTACATATGTAGTTGCACATGTGTCTACTGCAAATATGCAAAACTATGTTAGACATAAAGGTTTTGCTACATAGAATATTATGCATGTATGCGTGTTGGATTCAACTTTATGATTGTAATGGCATGGTGGGAAGTAACTATAAACGATGTTTTTCGTTCAGTTTTAAATAGAAAATTTTGAAATTTTCTCATCGATCACCAGGACGATATTATTTAGTTGACCCAGGGTATCCACTAATGGATGGATACTCACCTCCTTACCACAATACTAAATCCTATATTTCATATTTTAGTGAAATGCATAATCATTCAAAGACCGAAAATGAAATTTTCAACTATTATCATTCGATTTTACGTATGTCCATCGAAAGAATTTTTGGAGTTTGAAAGAAAAAATTTGCAGCCTTACATAACATTTTGACATACAAATATAAAATTCAAGTAAATGTTGTTACGCCTCACAATTTAATACGAAGATGAAACGAAGGAGACCGTGAATTTATGATATATGACGATGATCCCGATCGAATTGTGGAAGAATTTCTAAAAGAGTACTATAATATTCGAATGTTCAGAAACAAAAATCGTGAATCAGTTGAAAAAAGTGCAAAAATTATACAAAAATAGTTTGAGATAACATACGAAATAAACTAGTTGCTGCTAGACTATGTTAGAAACTATTTGAATAAACACCAATAATTTGTATTTGCGTAACTACACCTGTATCGATGTTGTATCTGTAATTCGAAATTATTGTACTAATGTAACTTTACTTATACCATTGTTGTATTTGAATTATCAAATTTTTAGATTAAGTTACATTCTCAAAATACTTCTATTTTAAAACAATACAAATACATTAACAATATAACTAATAATAACAAGATTAACAATCTTCTTTTATACTTCTTCCAAATACACCTTTCGCAACACAAGAACATGTTCTTCTTTTATTAAATAATCTCCTTTCATGCTCTTTTCAAATGCTCCTTTCTTATCACAAGAATGTAATACAAATAACTGCCTTGTGCATGCATTTGTCTTGATCTACAGTCTATATTATACTTACCATTTTGGTATAAGTGGATCATATTATATGGGATTCTTAAATTGCACCAAATTTAAAGAGATACTTTTTATTACTATAAAAACTATAATTAACAGAGCTTAGTTGGAGCAATGGCAATAGCAAAGTGAGTTGGCACATCATCAATACACCACCAATTTACACCAATAATCTCAACAAGGCATACAACAGTCGATCCAACAACAAGTTTATCTAGCATTTATAATGCTCAATTAACTTCTATGTATTTGTTAATGTCCAGAAGACAATCCGCGTACAACATAATATGTAATCTCAATCACATTTTAATCCAGTATTATAAATGTCAAATACATAGCTACATTTCTGAGCCGGCATCGTCTCTCACCAGCTATCTCCCTCATTCTCGATCTATCATATCATTTCGTAGCATAGTTCTTTCAGCATTTATCACCAAAATACTCCATTTTTTCACCATGTTTCAACAAAATATGAAGATATATGCACGTGGTGTTCACGGCAATAAGAGTGGTAGATCTAATCCACAACTCAAGGATATGGAGATGATGTCCGACACTGTGATAGCGATAAGGGAGATGGAGCAAGCTCCAGCTCTTATGGACTACATAGGGCGAACAGCGGAACCACCGTTTCTCAAGGGAGATGGATGAGTGGTCTCAGAATATGCCACTTTGTACCTACATATTGGCAAAAACTTAAGATCATATAAGGATTTAGTGAATTTTCGTGTTTTTCTCAATGAACAAGTGTATTTTTTGACTCAGACCTATATCACCAAAAGTTTAAATTTTTATTTAAATGCACTATAATATATTTTAGTTGTCATTTATACTGATAGTTAAAAACAAAATATTTATTAAAATTGACTGTACTAAATAAACCATTTACAAGAACTATTTTGAATTTACTTAGTCTAATTATAAAATAAAACAAATGGTTATTGTGTCTAAACTTTACGAAATTTGTTGTCATTGAGATTAATCTTATCAAAAATTATGCTTTAATTAGGCCAGGGAAGGTAAAACTGTGGATTCTTGCGTCATTATTTTGTTTGTATAAGAAGATCCTAGTATTCTAGTATGAATACTGAGGTTGTTATGTAACCAGCATATTTTTCCAAATATCATTGTTATAGCACATTTACAATCATGTTAAAATTACATATCGGTATCGTTATTGTATCAATATACCGAAGGCTAAGATAAATTCATAATCGTTACACCAGTAATTGTAAATTACCATTTGCTTGAAAAATCAAACCTTGATATATATTTACACTATAATGACAATTTACTATATAATTCTTCATGATGCTTAATAAAAGCATCAGTGAAGGAAAAAGTGTAATTTGAATCGTTTAAACCAAATTTTCAAAATGAATTTGCTCATTTGCTTGCTTCAAAATGCATGTGATGTAACTAATTATAATATCAATGTATTGTAAATGGAATGATATTGTTAGATTTTAAAAAACATTACTAAACCTTAAAAAATGGTAAATTTACCATTATCTTACCAGTTAAATTGGTATATATGCATCACTGAGTTATAACCCTAATTTGTACTCCACATGTCGCCTCCCTCTTTGTAACATCCATTGTTTCAAGATCCGAAAATGAATGCTGATGATAATACAGTCATCACTATAATTATTTTCAAATAATGAATGAAATCACCTTTTACATCAATATTAAATAAACAGAGCAGCTAAATATTTTTCTATTATACAGAATTGTCTTTAAATTTCCTAAGCGTGCCCTCGAAGTGGTAAATATAATAACAAAATGTAACAACCCGTATTTTACGTATCGAAGGATCATAAAATATTTTTATTTCATTTATATGATTCTATAATTTTGGAATGTGACTCTTAGGATATTTTACACACCTATGATTTTTCCTAAATTTCTATGTGACCATTTTAACCATGAAAACCTTGTTTGGGATATTACTTTTGGTAGAAATCAAATTAGGGTCTCAAACCAATTACATTGCTTCAGGATGATCGTTTCTCATTCCGTAGAGTGGTCATAATAGAAAAAGGAACTTACGATTAGAAAGTTGTCAGTGTTAAGTTTCAATAACTGGTGGCTAGAATTAATGTGTAACTAATTAAGCCCATAAGAAGGCCCAATAGTCTAATTCGAGATTTACTATAAATAAATGGCTGGAGAGTCAAATTAAAACTTTTCCCTCTCTTCCAAATCAGATCTAAACTCTCATTAACCCTAGATTCACCCAAAATCACCTAACTTACTATCTAAATCAATCTGGATTGAAGATTAGTGAATAGATCATCAATTAGTAGATATAGATCATTGATTTGACCGATTTTCATTACTTTTGGTGCTATCCATATTAGATCTACGCTCGATTTGGTTGAATTGGTATAAGTGGTTTATGCCTTCTCACTATCCTATACATGTTTATATGGTAGAATGATATGATTTAACATGATTTTTGACCATAAAACATTTTCTAACTTTAATTACATGTTAATCTATGCATATGTTGTGAATTTGATTAGAAATCACCCTTATTCATGTTTATATATTCATGTAAAATGTAGATCGAGATAAGAATTGAATTTGTTATCATATTCTTATGTTTTGATTGCTTGAATAGATGTACGTGCATGTTGTTCTATGTTTGTATGTTGTGCTTTGATATTGTCTGTTAGTATTTTGGATGTATAAGAAGATAGGTTGTTGGGCAAATCGAAGGCAAAGATGGTTGGAATTGGACGAAACTTAGTGGGGAGGCTTTAGACTATGGGAAGAGCATGAGGTTCAAGTCACGAGTTCCAATTCATTAAGTACACAAGTCGGCACCGACATGTTTATGCCGGCACCGACATGTTTTTATTGGTCAGATAGCTTAGTGTCGGCATGGGATGATAGAGTATGGCTAGTAGAGGCGACCTAAGGTAAGAGGTAGGTGATTGGCTAAGGGTTGGAGGCTATGCCGACTTGTTTCTAGAATGTGAAGTGGAACGCTTTGGAGTGAGGATCGAGTTGTTTGGATGGATAGGTCAGGGTCAAAGCATCTAGGCATGGAGTACTAGAAGCAAGGAAGGAGTGGAAAGAAACTTAGCCAATAATAGGCCAAGGGGAAAGGTCAACATCGACATGAAGAGCTTGGTACCAAGTTGTCATGTTGGTCCACTGAAGGTGAAACTTAAAGGGGATTAAGTAGAGGTCCTATAGATCATGCTGGAGGTTTTGGCTTGTTTGTATCAAAGTTAGATGGCGATGTAACATCATGATGAAACCTATGTATCTTCAGTTTGTGACTCGTGGTGGAGTAGGTACCAAAGATAGCAGCTTGATAACGGAGAGAGCTATAGAGTGAGAAGTGTGGTTGTTAATGAAAATTGGATTGATGTTATTCAAGGCATGCATATGGAGAGATAACTCTAGAGTCCAGAAAACAAGTGCAAATAGAGCCACGAGGTGAGGACTAAACCATCACAAGAATATAGGACTCAAGATCCAACCATGTGTTGGATCGGTACCGATCTAACTCATGGTTCGGTATCGATCCACCATATTCCATCCATCTAGCCCAATCTCCTACTATCCACCATTCTTGATACTAGAAGCCTATTTCAAGTTTCATTGCATCGATTCCACCGATTCATCATTTAAACTCAGAGACAAGCCAAAGATGGTACAAACAAGTTTGGAATCACGAAGTTAACGACGAATCGAGCCAAGAAAAAGCATTTAAAGTGATCCATTTAGCAATCATATGGATCGGTCCATTTAGCAATCATATGGATCGGTACCGATCCAAACCCATGGATCGATACCGATCCACGAATATTGATGAGGTGTCCCTCATTTTTCTTAGGACACATGGAAATAGTGGGGGCGAGTTTTCAAAAAAACTATAGCTATGAATAGGAGGGCAGGGGCACATTTTGTCTCTCTTTCCCTCTTACTCTAATCTCTTATAATTATCCACAGATTTATACCGATCCATAAGAACTTGTAATTGCAGGCAAGTGATATAATTAATAAAATCACTAAGTGGACATATGCCGAGATTAGCCGAACCACTATAAAATATTGTGTGTTCTTTTCTTGCTCACTTTAATTTACTTTTTTCACTTTTTATTCTCTACTCAATCTCTTGGGTGTTTGTGCCATTTTTTGGTTCAAACATTTTGGAGCTTTCACTGAGAACGATATTCTCAAGCTATTTGGATCCATCATCTACTATTGGATTTTTCAGATCCGAGAGATAGATCCAATCTTCCAATCTTACCATTTTACTCATCAAAATTTCAACAATCTACAAAAAGTTATTCACCATGGCCCCAAGGAGAGACCGTTCTACAAACTTCAGAGCTGCTAATGATGCTAAGAACCAAAATATTCAACATATGGATGAAGTTGCATAGCTAGAGCAGCTAGAGATCCAGAACCCAACTGATGTTGTGACAAGAATGGAAATGGATCGTATGACGAAGCAGATGGAGGATAGGTTCCAGGAGAGTCACAATGAGATGAACCAGTAGATGTAGGACAACTTGAGACTGTTGAATGAGATAACTCAAAATCGCCGTAGGAGCAGGAGGGATTTACCACCTTCTGGTTCAGAATTTGCAAATTCTTATTATCCAGTAGAGGAGAGAAACAATGAGCAGAAAATGACTCAAAACGTGGCTGGAACTCCAAATCAGAAACTAAGATAAACTCGTGGTAAGAGTTTGTGGATTAGTACGATCTAAGAGGACAGATTGGTATTGATCCAGGAACGTTGGATCTGGGGCTCGCCCTCTAGACTGTGGTATGGACTTGACCTCTAATCGTGCTGTAGATGATCAGAATCTGGAATATGGAACAACTGCTAATGATTCAATGCATAGGAATCAAACAAGGGGGACTGATGGACGAATAGATCTCCTAGAGTCTGGAGAAGCTAGGTATCGAGGGTCTGCCCGAGAGCGTTCGCCAGGCCGAACACTCGGAATGGATCTCGATTACCACCGTTCAGCCGAACTTGTAAAACCAGAGTATTTGGCTGAGATGGTCAAGAAACTTGTAAATGAAAACATGTTCAAAAGTGATGATTAGTGGGGTACTTCTCCTTGTTGGAATTCGTTTACTGAGAACATTCAGCATGAGGAGTATCCGCGGAGGTTTGTAATGTCGTGTATGGTGGAAAAACAGATCTAAGGCGGAAATTGGTGAAATACGTATGGCATATGGACTCTGCTAAAACATCTGATGTCGTGAAATGCCGTTGCTTCCCAATCTTCCTGGAGGGAGTAGCGATGATGTGGTTCACTCGGCTCCCAACGAGATCCATATTATCTTTTGCTGAGTTGACATGAAGGTTTCTGGAGTAATTTCGTCTATACACTTCACATCCGAAAGACCTAATGTCATTATCAAACCTCTTTCAGGGTGCGGGAGAGTCATTGAAGGATTTCTTGAATACATTCCATAAAGCTATGATGGAAGTAACGAATGCTAAGGATGACATAATATTGATGGCACCGATTAGGGGAATCCATCCCGAGACTGATTTCAGGATATGGTTGGAAATGAAACCTCTGTCGACGATGGACATTTTTCTAGAGGATGGCTAATCTGTTCTTTCACTTAGAAATGGCATGCATTCGTTCCCGAATGGATGATGCTCGACATTCAACTGAAGTGGTACAGAGCAATATTATTGTGAAACAATCTAGAGGGGGTTTCGGAAATGTGGATGTGAATGTTGGCAACAAGAATGATGGTCATAAACGGAGTGATTTCGGGGCCAGGAAGTGATAGTCTGATAATAGGAATCATCCTAGGATTCCTAAGTTTGATAGTTATACTGAATTGAATAACTCGATAAAGAACATCTACCTAGAAACTCAAGGTATTGAGCAGTACAGGAAGCTGGCTCCGAGAGAGTCGACTGAGAAGGAGAGAAAATTTGGCAAGTCTTGCAGGTTCCACGAGACACACGGTTATAACACCAACGAATGCATATATTTGCATGATATGATCGAGGAGTTGATTCGTAAAAAGAAGTTGCAGCAATTTGTGAAAGCCCCGTAGGATAGTGGACAAGAAAATTCCAATTTCCCTTGGGTCTCATCCTAATGGGGGCAAGCTGGGCCTACTATTGACGAGGCCAGATGGCTTGAAAAACGTTTAGTGATCAATATAATCATCGGTGGGCCACATCCAGCTGATAAGAGTTGGAATGAGATGGTTAGATATGTTGGTGCTTTAAAACATGTAGAGAATAAGAGTTGTCTTACCATGGAGGATGGTATTCTAGCAAAACAAATAAGGACGATGAACGATGGCATTTTTTTTTTCGAAACAGAGACGTTGATGGGGTGGAAGCCCCGATGATTGACCTGTTTGTGATTACGGCCATCATTGGCCCTGTAACAGTTTGAAAGGTGTTGGTTGACTGTGGGAGTTCAGTCAACATTCTGTTTAAAAAATACTACGACCAGATGCTTCTAGAGGGCAAGGACTTGAAGCCGTGCAAATCTCAGACCTAGGGATTTAACAGGACGACTACGTAGCCAGTCGGATATACGAAACTACCAGTGGTGCTTGGCAAGGGAGACCGCAAGTGAGTGTGGGTTGTGCCTTTTGTGGTGTTGGATATTTACTCTGCTTATAACACATTTTTGGACCGACCGGCCCTGGCTGAATTCAGAGTGGCTATAGCTCCTTGGTGCTTGACGATGAAGTTTCCTACAGAGAATGGTGTAGGAATGATATAAGGAGATCAAGGGCTTGGCTACGAATGTTATGTCGCCAAGCTAAAGGAGGCCAAGCAAAGAGAGAAAGGGAAAGGTGTAGAGGGGACCTTTTGCATAAAGGCTTTGGAAGTATAGCAATCACCGCTTAAGCCAAGTCTCGGGTGGCACGGTCGGTTCCATAAGGATATGGATCCGCGAAAAGAGCCAATGGATAGAAGGGCAGCTCCAGCCAAGTTGATGATCAAAATCTCGGTGAGCCATAATGATCCTACGTAGTCCTGAAGATCGGATCACAACTCGACACAAGAGTGATGAAAGAGTTAGCAGGTTTTCTCTAGGCGAACCTGGATGTGTTCGCCTAGACTCACTCGGACATGTATGGAATATCGCAGTGATAGTGAGCCATGCATTAAATATAAATCAAAAATGCATTTCTATGAAATTGAAACGTCATAGCCTAGGTCCGAAAAGATCTGCTACACTCAAAGAAGAAGTAGAGAAGATGAAAGATAACGGCTTCATCCGCGATGCCTTATACCCGTAGGTGGTACCGAATCTGGTCTTAATGAAAAAGTCAAATGGAAAGTGGAGGACATGCATCGTCTATTCTGACCTGAATAAGGCGTGCCCAAAGGACAGCTTTCTACTCCCAAGGATAGATCGGCTTGTAAACTCGACAGCTAGACATGAATTGCTCTCGTTCATGAATGTACACTCTGGATACGATCTGATTCCAACACACATCTAGATCAGGAACACACCAGCTTTGTTACCGACTTGGGACTGTACTACTACCTTGCCATTCCCTTTGGAATAAAAAATGTTGGAGCAACTTTCCATAGGTTGGTAAACAAAAGTTCAAAGATTAGATCGGGCATTCGATGGAAGTTTATGTGGCTGACATGCTCGTGAAGTTATGACATTCGAGAAACCACATTGACGATTTGGCAATGATGTTCGGCGTTCTCCAAAAACGTGGGATGAAACTCAACCCTTGAAATGCTTCTTTGGCGTCGCTTCAGGAAAATTCCTAGGCTTCATTGTAAACTCCCATGGGATTGAAGCCAATCCAAAAAAGGTCGAGGCATTGAGAAATATTGAGGCTTTGAAGACGATCAAGGAGGTCCAAAGTTTAAACGGGAAGGTCACCGCCTTAAGTCGATTAATCTTCAGAGCATCAGCCAAATGTATCCCTTTCTTTGACATGATTAAAAAGGGATAAGGAAAATTTTCTTATAGATGCATTCCCATCTCTGGTGGATCACTTGGAGAGACCCCCCAATTTTTCGAAGCCGTTGGATGATGAGGGCTTGTTTATATATATGGTAGTGTCGATGCATGCTTTGAGCACCGTGCTCATACGTGAGGAATCCCACATCCAGTAATCTATCTACTACATCAATAAGTGATTGATAGAAGCAAAAAGAAATTACCTAAAGCTGGGAAAGCTTGCGTACTGCCAGTTGATCGCTTCAAGATGCTCCACCCCTACTTTCAGGCTCATCCGATCAAAGTTCTCACTGACCAGCCTTTGCGAAAAGTGTTACAGTGACCTGAGACTTCTGGAAGGTTGTTGAAATGGAACATTGAATTGAGGCAATATGACATAACCTATAACCCTCGGGGAGAAATCCAGAGTCAAGCTTTGGCAAACTTCATAGCTGAATACACTGCGTGAGACGATACTCCAGAGAGTAGTGGTAAGCAAAATGCTAGGTGGAAGATGTACACGGATGGTTCATCAAACGGATGTTGTTCCGGTGCTAGAGTTGTACTTGTCACTCCCGATGAACGTTCAATCTGTTAAGCCTTGAGATTTGATTTTCCTGCAACGAACAATAAAGCGGAGTATGAAACCTTCATTATAGGACTCAAAATCGCCAGGGAACTGGGGGTTAAAACTTTGCATATTTTTTATGATTCCCAGCTTGTGGTATGCCAAGTACGGAAAGAGTTTCAGGTGAAAGGAGCAAGGCTAGCTTCTTATCTAAACCGTGCCCTTGATCTGCTTAGTTATATTGAATATTACAAAATAACACATATTCCTAAAGAGGAAAATGTGAAAGCCGACTTGCTGGCAAAGTTGGCCAGTTCTGGAGATGAGCAGCTCATGGACCTGGTTCTGGTGGAAGTTTATCGTCCCCGAGCATCGACCGAATGGAGTCGATTGGATATTGAAGGCCGAGTGTGAGAAGGAGTCATGGATGACTCCAATAAAGGATTATTTGCAAAGGGGAATCCTTCCAGAAAGGAAGAACGAACGATGGAAACTCCTATGCCAAGCTTCGAGATATATCCTTCAGTAGGGAGCAGTTTATAGGAAAGGATTCTCAACTCCAATATTACAGTGTGTCGCTAACGACAAGGTCAAACAAGTCCTGAGAGAAGTTTATGAAGGGGCCTGTGGCGACCACACTATGGGGCAAACCATGGCGAAGAATATTCTCCGCTATGGGTACTTCTGGCCAACTGTCAACCGAGACGCAACTGATTACACCAGAAAGTTGAGTTAAGCAACCTGGTAGATGGAGATACGTTGAGAGAGCATACTTGTAATTTTATACTATATAATATTGCATACATTACTTGTCTCCTAAACTTAGATTTATTCAGTCGTTGGTTACTAATATATTTTTGTAAGGCTATATGTATAAGTTGATGAAGTGCACGAGCAATGGCGAATAGGTGGTCTAAGATGCCTAAACGGTTCAGAGACTATTTGGATACCGCGTGGGATATTTCGCCGTCCACGAATATTCCAGTTGATGCGGTAGGCATCGGAGATGGTATAGTACTTTGGGGCATAGTAGTAGAAGAGGTTGGTGAGCATGCCATGACTTGGATTATTTCTAGACGTCGCTTTGAGTTTTGATTTATTTCTAAGATTGAAAGGGACGTGCTACTTGAATGTTTCATCCATTTGCGGCAAGATAGCTATATAGTGAAAGAGTGTTAACCAATTTAATATTTTGGCTAAATTCGTAGTGGAGATAGTTATTACTCCTTTGAAGTAGGCAAGGAAGCTCTCCTAAGGTCTTAATGCATGGATTTGGGATTTATTACTTAGTCATATCCCATTTTTGACCCCTCATATTGTAGGTAAATGCTTTTCTAATGTTTAATCTTGTACAAGGAACCTTGGTTGTTAATCTAAGGTATACTAGTTTAGAGTACAGCCATTCAAACTTGATGCACGAGCTTTCGAGTATAGTAGGGTTGCTGATGAAGTGTGACTAGGATTATATATCTAAGATGGATCCGATGGTTGCCCAGAAATGAGCGAGGGTCGGGCAGACGGCTTCTACTTTTTATGTTGGGTCATTCATGTTAGAATTGTTTAACCTTGTGTTAGTACACCTTAAGTGATAGGATAAATCCCATGTGTTGCAATTGTGTTTTCCGGGCAATCCATTCACGTACCCATTCTTAACCCCAAGTTCGAGCATGGGGTTTCTTGGTGATTTGCACCAATTAAGCATGGGTTTTTCACTCGATTCTTAAAGGTGAGCACTTGAGTCGGATTCTTGAGGCGACTTAGATATTTTTGAAGCATGTCTCTAGTCATGCAAGGAAGTTTCGGTGGTCGAACTAAGGAACTGGATTGAAATTAACATAAGAGGAATTAGATAGTTGACCCTAGTTTAACAAAGAAATCTTGTGTAACATCCCCTATCTAGAGGCCTAAAGCTAAGCGCTACAGATGTTGCAGTCGTCTATAGTATTAAATTCTGGCGAC